>CM040758.1:20171074-20771074 GCA_022829145.1 Albula goreensis | reverse complement strand
AGTGTGAGTTAGGGGGACATTTCAGAGGATCGAGGTGCAGAGGGCTGTCTGTCCATTGTTACTAGATATCCCGTAGTGTTACCAAAGTATGTTTATGATTTAGTTCAGTGGAGGCAAAAAAAAAAGAGAGAACTCGAGAGTGTTTGTGATATTCAAGACTTTGAAATTTTAACAAATCCCCCACATGGTTCTGTTTTAATGCACAGGCCCTCGGCCTGAAACAGGGAAACCTCTTCCTATGTCATTATTCACCTATTCATTACCCTAATCAGTTAACATATGATCTGCCCTTTGTCCCGCTGTTGGGGCTGAGTAGCCATGAGCTATATGGTACCGCTTCTCTGCTCTTTGAACACGTAATGAGCCAGCATCTGGCCCAATAGCACTTAAGCATTGCAGTTGACTTTATTTTCTTTATTTTCTCCAACTAATAGGAACCGAAATGATAATGGTTAAAAATGAAGCGTGTTTGTGCCCAGGGAAAGTCAATTTGACACAAACCTTTCTCTTCCCTCCCTTTGCCCCATCCATCATAACTGATTACAAATTCATCACCTTGAATCAATTTGTGCATTAACTTCAAAAGAGGGTGTTTATGGGAGTCTAGTTTTCTCCGTGGCAATTTAATGCATGTGGGATGACTTTAGCCCAACAAGAACAACAATTTGATTTATACAGCTTGACGTTACATGCTGAGACACATTTTGTGAGTGACCTGCATGTACTTCGTTATCCTTAGCTGCTTACTCGTGTAAAGTTTTGCCAGTGGGAATGAAAGTGCAATCATTTTGTATTTTTTTATGGTATTCCATACTCCAATGATTATATATTTTTAAGATTTTTGGTACATTTTTTCTAATTTGTGACGATGTATTTGGGCTAACATTGATAAAATGCATTCACCAGATTTATTTTCTTGTTTTGGGAGCCAACAGAAAAAAAAAAAAAAACCAAACCACAACAAGAAAGCACATGCAACTATAAGGATTACTTTTCCTTGAGTTTGCCATGGCTCTGTTCATGGGAAATCTATTTTGCAAATATGAATCTATGTTCAATTGCCATTGACAAGTCAAAGAAGAACTTGAATTCATCAGCAGCAAAGCCCAGGGATGAAATACAAGTCTTCAAAGCTCTCACCCGTTCAGCAATTACATCTAATTGTCACTGCAGGCAACAGGCCGTGGAGACCCCTCTCGCTGGTCCTCTGCGGGCTCTGGCAGCAGCGGCGGCGATGGAGGTTGATCCCGCAGACGACATCAGAGGGGGAGAGCTGAGGAAGTGGGCTCTTTTGAAGACAGCAATTCGGGGGGGAAAGGGCAGCACTTACTGGGCCAGCCAGCGGTCAATTAGGCAACTAATATTCATTCACAATGTCGGCGCGGTGTTGCTCAACAAACGGAGGGATTAGGGGCACGGCCAATGGAGTCCCAGTGATCCGCAACCCTTTTATTTACCTAAATATAAATCTGCTGCTATTGTATGCCTAGCCACATTACAGACCTGAAGCGGTGAGGGCCGAGCCTTTCGATACAGGCAGACGGGGTGCCGGCTTAGCAAGCTCGTCAATGAATGTAGATACTTGGAGCGTTCGGGATGCGTACGCACATTGAATTCTTCACAAAAGTATCGCAAAACTGTTGTACGATCCCAAGATTTCATCATATCAGGGTGCTCAAAAATGCAGAGGACAAGAATGATTTCCCGCCCGGCATGTTCCTGTACTTATCCCCTCGCGACTTCCGTCGTCAGAAACTTACATTTTGCAGAGTAATCTAGGGACTTTCTGCATGAAGAGCCTGTGGTGCAGTGGAACAGCTCTGGTCATGCAGAACAATGTCCCTGAAAGTGTTAGAGCTGCACATGGAATGCAAACATGTCTATTTGATTGTTTCAGCAGTTGTGTTAAACAATGCCGTGCCTGTGTCCCAAAATAAAGCCCATTTGATTCTCTAAAATGAGACAGATTGCAGAAAATGAAGACAACGGAAGATTTTTCTATTACTGCGGTCACTTCTGAAATGCCAGCGCGGTATTGAATCGGCGCATTCGTACCCGCGAGAGAGGTCGCGTTATTGTGTCGAGCAATATGAAACGCTGTTTTGAAAAGATGAAAAAGGTATAGCTTCCAAACCATGTCATACACAATATGTTTGCGGCTGGTGAGCGGTGTTTGTTTCAAAGCCCTGCGGAGGTGAAAGAACGCGTCAGTTTAAACTAATGTGATGTGCTGCGAGGCTCTGGGTTCCCCACCAAATGCCGTGCCTTGGAAGCCGTGTCCCATTGGCCCACGGGGCGTTTGGGCACCAGACTCAAAAAAAAATCAGACACAGATTGGCATGAAGAAGACCAGGGCTGCAGCAATGGCACCAGAGGAAGGGGCTCCTTAATGCATTCCATTCCACAGTCCTGCACCTAGAAAGTCTAGACTCAGGCCTCCAAATCCCCTGAACAAACCACCACTCTTTGATCACATATACAATTTGTAAACGTTACCAGTGACCTTGCTCTCCTTTTTGGCTGTTTACAGGCAACTGGCCGCTAGCCACAAACCCCATTTCAAAGTGTTGATACTCATCTGAAATCTATTGCCATCAAAAAAAAAAAAAAGGGGTGGGTTGTGTTGGTGGAGATCACAGTACAAACTATTTCCATGGGTGACTTTTAATGCAACTGATTTAAGTGATTACTGAGTGTTGGTTTGTTGGAGGAAACAATGTAATTCCTGTACAATATTATGCTTATGTAATTCTGTGTCTTGAAGGCCATGTTGCCTTGTCTAGCACAGCTTTCAATAAGCTTCAATGTAAATGGGATTGCAAAAGGCTCAGAGTTGTTAGGCATGTGACTAATGTGAAATGCATATTGGCCCTACATGTTAAATATGCTTGCTTATTCAGGATTTGTATTTTAACAGACTCATTGTTTTTAACACTGCCAGTCTGAAAGCTCCGAATTTGATATGCTGATTGCGCAGCTTAATGTATGAAAGATAGAAGGGAAGAATAAGAGAAGCTTTCAGCTGTACAGCATTGTCTCTGTGGGGAACAGATTTACCCTTTCAGCTTTCTGTTCATGAAATATTTTAACACTGCAAAATAAACCGTCAGAACCTTTGAAAATATTTTAAAACATTAAGCATACTTTTCAAGGGGTAATTTTAACTGTCAAACTTGTCATGTGTCATTATTGCTTCATTAGGGAGATTAGAGCAATTTGTGTTGTGAGAGAGTGCCGGTATTGAATAACCCAGATCAGAAAGGGCTGATAGCATGAATATTGTCATCATCGCTCATCACTTCCAATGAAAAATTCCTGCATAATTGTTTAAATGCCCTGTGGAGATTTTCCCTTTGCTATGCTTAGACTCTGGATTACCTTTGACTGCCGGGTCCGGAGTAGTTCATCCCGGCATGGACATGAGAATGGACATCTTTCACTGAGGAAGGGTGAATTAATTTTAACTTTGTGGTGATGAATGAACTGATGGTTGCTTTCATAAGTCATTAATGTTAAATTGTATATGTGTATCTGCATATACAAGGGGTGGAGAAAATAATTGAAACACCATGTGAAACAGAAGTACTTCTAAGTATCCAAATCAGAATTAGAAAGACAGCCTCACAGGTGAATTGGGCTAAGTTGAATGCAAGTAAGCAATATGTTTTAGCTTTAACAGACACCTGGCAAGCAGAATTTTAATGTGTGAGTTTCCAAAGCACCACACAACTTTCAAACAGGCCTAACAGTCAGTGGCTGAACTGCAGGTGTGTCAGTCAGAAAAGCTGCAGAATTATTTGAAGTTGCAAAGGGACCAATGTCAAAGTATGGCAGTACATGTCATGAAGGCTTACCATGAGCTAATCCTTCACAAAAGGAAACCGAAGTTGCAAGTAAAGAGCTCATCATCATAGAGAGATGGACATTTAACAGGATAGTTGCAAAACACCTCAAAACAATCGTTCTAAAAAACACCGCAAAATTACCACCTCTATGACCCAGTCTGAACAATAACTGTATGTTGTGACCTTTGCAAAGTTGGTATTTACGACAAGGCATTGTATCCAAGCCTTATGCGCAGAGAATAATAACCTTGATTAAAGAAGGTAGACCCAGAAGCTCAAGAAAACCAAAGGAAGCCAACAATGTCTGTTAAGATGTTAAGCATGGTGGTGCATCTGTGATGGCTGCCATTGCGTGGAAGTCATTGTGTCTGATGACCGCTCTGCACGGTCATATAATGGCCAAGGAATAGGAATCATTTTTATACATGTGCCCTATGGTGCAAATACTGTTTCCTCACAATGTCCCCATGTTCAAAGATGATTTCCCCTATTGACACTGCTTAACAAAAAGGCCATTTCTTCGATCCTATATTATGTTTGTGGTCATTGCCTTGCTGCGCAGTCCACCTGAGGCCAGGTCTCAGCCCCCTGGCAGAGGCAACCAGGTCTTTGGCAGTAATGTCCTGGTATTTAAAAGAGAACATGATGCAATTGACCAGTGCCATCATAACAACCCCATAATGTCAGTCAGTGACAGTCAGTCGCCCTATTTCACAGTCCCCATGATGCTGTGTGTAGCTCAAAAATTCTGACAGATAATATTCTAGTATTGTATTCTCATCTTGTTTCACAGATTATTTAAAACTCTGTAATATCTGATAAAGATTTTCACTTGTTTAAAAATTATACCCCATGGCAAGCTGATTCTCTGCTTAGAAATCACAAATATGTCAATTTGTTACAGGATAATAGTTCACTATTTTTATTTGAATGGTGTACTGGCAGTGAAAGCATTTTTTTAGTTGATTCTTTGTGACATTTGGTCTAAAAATATTTGCACAAATAAAGTCCAGACAAACACTGGTATCGTAAGCCGTTTCTGCCGACTTAACTCTGGGTGTATCAAAATCACAAAACCCATTTTCCACATTATTGTGGGATGGGATAACATGCACTGGCTGCCTGTGGACTGAAACGAAGCTGCCTGCATGTTTATTGGGCATGGACTGAAGAGCTATTGTACGGCCTTATCTGAATCTGCCTCACCTGTCATATTATCCTCTTAAAAATGAGGGTGCAGTTTCAGCTCTCCGCCTCACTACAAAATGTACCCTCCTCTGGATAATAGAAGTGTCACTTGTCAACAATTCTTTTCACATTTACTGTAATTGAAGTATGTATTATGAAATTGCTGGGGGCTTGCAGGCGCATAAAAATATGTTAAGAAACAGGATATTTCTGCATCAGGTTCATTTTTATTATTATTTTAAATAATGAAAGGACTTGAAAGCAGTTATCCCCATGTCTTTTCAACAGAGACTCGAATAACAGGTCAAACTTATCCAAGGTCCTAAAAGGACAAATTCCTCAATTATTTTAATCGTACACAAAAGGACCAAAAAAGGTTCCTCATATTCTCTGTCACATGAGTATTTTCAAACTGCACATTAGTTGGCCACACTCAGAAATGTCCTTTCACTATACTGCCGAAGTTGTTGAAGTGGACACTTAATCAATTTTATTTTTTCTCCTTGTCTAGGGTCCTATCTGGAATTATGTGATTCTCCGTTCATAAATATGCGCTCTGTGTCTTGACATTTAAAAATGGCTCATTGATGATAATAAATCATAAAAGAATGAACATGATCAATCTGTGGGACAAAGAGCACACATGAAGTCATGCTCTCGGAAAGAAACCCTATCAGACAGATTTATGCAGGGATGTGTTCTACACTTCCTCAGACAATATGCCCTTGTTATACGATCCATCGAAACATGGCGGCTAGACGTAACTTGAAGCGCTTTGGGTGTGCATCGTGCAGGTAAAGATCTTCAGGCTTAACAAAAGTTGGCATGGTTCACTATGATTTATTCACTTGCAGCTAAGGGGAAGTCAGAGCCACTGAAAAATGATGCCTGTACTAAAATAGATTTTAAAAAATAAGCAGGGAGGAAAAAATATGAGCGACTGCTTGACCTTTGTAACCAAACCTTCATTCATTTAGCAACTGAAAACCCCTGTGTGTACCATGGATAGCTAACGAGGGAAGTATGTGCTTATAAACAACTCTATCTACAGTTATCCTGCAGTTCTTGGTTATTCATGCTTTTGCGACTTTAGCAAGTGACTAAATTAAAGCTTAAACTTAAAATGCTACATAGTATGGTACTATATTTTGTTTGCTGTGCTATTTAACATAATGAAACAATAAACATTTTGCCTTGATAATTTTTTTTAAAATGTTGCTAAGAAATTACTGCACAACACAAAGAACCCTGAAATGGAGCACCTCCTTCATGTGTGTATATAGTATTCCACCAAAAATAAGTATTATTTTAAATGGATTTCAGAAAATTTCAGGATTGCATGGTCTATCACAGTAGCCAGGCAATAATTATCATTTGCAATGTGACCTTTTGACCCATGTTTCCGACGTGTGGCAGAGTACATCTTGAACGCATCAATAAATGCATTTCAAAACATTCACGTTTTTAAATCTCTTCATTATTGATTAGGCTGAAGACACAAGACACAGGTTTGAAAGCTTTTACAGTGTTTGTTCAGAAAAACACCTTGTGGCCTCCTTTAGGTGAAATTGAAGCAGGTTTTTAAAATGAAGCTTCCCAAGCATTAGTCCCCTGAGTGATGCCATTCACTATGGCACATTAGCCTCTGTTCCTAACAAGCAATACTACAAGACCTGCGCAATAAAAGGATCACATCCAATATTTATTCATCTGAATTTTGAATTTCAATTTAGCAGCTAAGTGATAGCAGCTGTTACTATAGTCGGTATACAATCCTGAAATGCACTTGCCAATGTAACTGTACCTCAGAATGCGTTTGGTGTATTTATTGGCAGAGGGATTTTACGTTTGGATATAATTGATTTTATATTCTCTGATAAATTGAGTGCTTTAAATCTCCTGTCACAAATGGGGTATTCATGTCATTAGCCAGTATGATTCCAGCATAGTATAAGATACAGCACTGGCCTTCTTGCCATCATAGTAAATGAAGGTGGTCAAACATGCTAGATGCTATCTAAACTGGCCAAGTCTATTCAATTACATAAGTAATTAACATGCATTCGGCAGAGTAATTGTAAATCTGATAGCTCTGTAGTATTTCGTGATTTAATATACTTTCACTGGTTACTGCAAGGAACCATACATTTCCTTTAGTAATTATGACCAGAAACCTTAGCTAAAACACAACATTTCACTTGACATGCAGCTGCAGTTGGCCATGTTTTCTTAGTCACATTTGTAGTAACAAAACAATGGGTGTGTACTTGCTGAGCACCTGCGTTTGAATGAGAGATTTTTTCACCCCCCAACTGAAGCCTTTTCTGTGTTTCCATGCAAAGAGGGCAGCGTGTCTGTCAGTGGGCAAACGGTGCTTCGTCCTTTCTGTGGTATGTTTCATCTTCATTCTAACAGCTGAAATTGTACCTTTGTCTAATAAATCTTGCACCGGAATGGCAGGGGTAATTAGCCCTTTTAATAAGCAATAATTCATAGCTCACTCTACAGCCTGTCACTCTGAATGACGTGATTTGCCTGCGTTTCGCTCCAGGCAGGGAAGGCAGCCTCATTAAATGTGCATTAAGTTAAAAAAAAAAAAAAACAGCCTTGTGCTCGGCTTCTTCGAATATAGTGCTCTTTAGTATTTAATGCCTCCCACAGACACTAATCGACTAAAAGACTCCCAGTCCTCTTCAAAGGCAAAAAAAGAGAAACTCTGTATATTTAAGTCATGAGTTGTGCAGTGAAGTCTGATTCCAAGTGTGCCCGCACTGCCACAAAACACTTTTGCACTATCTAGTGCTCATTTTCACTGAAAGTGTGAAATCTGCCTGTGCGTTTCTCCCATCCATTTCACATTGCTTTGTGTTGTTGACTTTTAATAACAATTGAAAGCACTGCTGTGAGAAGTTCTTTCTTGGATATCAGTCAAATGTGTTCACATTAATGTTAAGCTCAATAAATGTATTGTTAAATAGATGTGAATTAATTATTCAGAATCTTTGCCTGGACTGCATGAATGACTTTTTATGAGCTGATTCTTTAAGATAAAGATGGGATGGTAATCATATAAAAATATATGGCATGTTCATTTCATTTTAATACTTTGGCCAGGGCCCAATCAAATGCTCTCAGGCAGTAACCAAATCAGATCAACTTGATCTCTGGGCTTATGCAATTCAATCAGTACAGACTTCAGTCTTTTAAGAGCATATTATTATGTTTTAGTCTGAAAAGGGTACATGTTTGTTGTTGTAATATGAAGTCAGTTATGATTGAAATGCATATCTCCCAGCCATTAATTCATGTAATCTTCCAAGAGTCTCAGTGCATCTGGCTAACTACTCTATCCTGCTTCCAGACTGGCTTCAACCAGTCTGGTTGAGTTTTTACTTCATCCCTCTGACAATGACATGAGCCAGAGATTAGATCGGATACCATCAGTGCCATGTCTGAAGCATGAAGTCCTTGTTTGAACATTGACGTTACAATGAGAAATGACCCTTCAACAGATGCTCATTACTCTACATGCAGACTTTGAAACTTCAAACATGGCTGCTGTGTGATGGTGATTGAAGAACTTAAATGTGAATATTCCACGTTGGAGATAAGAAGCAGTGAAGCGGTATGTGGTATCATGTCAAACTTCTTCATGTTTTGTAAGAGTGGTTATTGTACTTTTATTTTGGCCTGATGACAATTTCTAATGCTGAGTCACAATTTAATGAGGGTGCTTAAAATTGTAAATCTGATAAATAAACATTAGGAATGTCCACCCAAGCTGCAGTCACAATGAAATAACAGTTTATGAAAGTGATGAGGCTATATTTATTTAAATCCTGCCATTTTGAATCGCTTCTTGCCTACAGCCTTTCATTCGTTGTTTTTTTGTTTTGTTTGGACATTGTAGTAAAATGACAAGGTCATTGGGATGCTCAGCGTTTCCCTCGTGTCTTGTTACTGCCTCGAGAACTGGAAGCTCTCCACCTTCGCATCCTGCATCCCTCCATGGACACCCCAGTGGTCTGTTACGTGGATGAAAAGGCATCTATGTTTTTAACACGTCTGCTTGCATTCACAGTGTTGAATTTGTACCATTTAACTCTCTTTCACAGAGAAACAATAATTCCTCCATAGTGTGAAGTCAGTAATATGAGCTAATGAGATTGAGTAAATTAGAAGACATGTGTCAGGGTCAAGAAAACACTCAAACAGAAATTTTATAATTTTCCAATTTTTATTAATTGAAGGAATTTTTGCTTTTGGACATTGAGTTACAGCATAATGACATACAGTCAATTGCCAGATACTTACCATGTAGAGAATAGGGGGTATGGAATTCAAATTGACCTTTTTTATTTTAATTGCTCGGATTCTATTTTCATGGCATTGCTTGTAAGTAATCATCTTTCCTTTCCAAATTTATGTCATCATTAGCATTAGTCTGCTTATGTGTGCAGAATGATAATAGAATATAATAATAAGGGCCGATGATTTATTTGCATCCAGATTATTTTATCACATATATTTTCTGCACTGTACAGCATTAATTTTGCTGCATTTCTAATGCCAAACAGTTAGTGAAATTTGCCCAGACATATGATTAATGAAGGGTAAAATATTTTTTTTTCTCCGGTTACTGCTGTCTACAAAATATTTGTTGCCCAGTGCAATTGTGGTATGCTATCTGGCACAGACTCTTTCTGCCGGCGGAGAAGTAAAACCTGCAGCCTAGAACTGTTCCAGTTAACGCAAATGATGTGAGCAGAGCAGACAGGCCAGAGCTGCAAGCCCCAGAGTCATGTAAAATGCAAAAGAAACACTACTTTATTAAGGCCTTCCGCATGGTGAATGGTGAAAGGTAACAGACATACCGCAAACTAAACCCTTCCAATGAATTCCCCTGTATATGGCTGAAGATGTACATATAATATTTATAATATTTTAGGAAGAATTCTAATATATAAATTGGGAATTTGGGTAATTTAATGTCATAATATCATTTGTCTGGCAGGAAATCCTTTTTTTTCTCTATTGTATGGTAATTAGTTGGTGGGTGTTACATTTTCTCCCAGCGTTGGACTTTTCTGTTTGCAGTTTGTCACATAAGGTGTCTTTGCAAAATCACTTAGATTATTTCCCTTCAACAAGGGTCTAAAAATGGCCCTGTGGGGACAATGGTGTCCCATCATGTAGAGCAATACATGGCAAAATAGTTATCTGGAAGGCACGTCTATTCTGCGCAAGGACAGTTTTCATTTAAGTACTAAAACTGCCAGCAGTGCCATGTCTTTCAGAAAGCATTTCCAGGCCATGTCTTTTTTATTACCAAAGAACCACGGGCAGATTCTACATTGGAGCGAATGCAGTCATCCCAGTCGCTGTAAAGCATATCGACAGTTTGTGTTTGTTTTTTATTACTTAGAATGCCCAAGCCTGGTTCCACATAGCTTTCAGTATACAGTGTTTTTTTTTCAGCATTTTAGCATGATTTATTTTTAATCCAAAATACATTATAAAAGGGGTACAAATCTATAATAATCACAATATCTAACTGCAATTCCTAACTATGACCACTTTCTTAAACTTTGAATGCAATTTTACACTTCATAGCTGTTGGTACTTATACTAGCTTTATGATATGCTCAGAGAAACGGCCTTGAAGGTCATAGTAGGTTGTAAAATCTGTTGAGTTGACGCTTCCAAAGCATTGTAAACCATTTTTAATGCTTATTTAGAGGATTGTTTACTCTTAATGTCCTTCGCTTCTTCAGGAACTTTAATGAAGGCATTAAGATAAGGGGTGCGCAAAGATGCCAGATCCCACATTTCCCCTGATTGACTGTGATCCAGCAGGTTTTTTAACTGAACATGTGTTGACTCTGCATACCTCTGATGGTACAGACAGTAAGTAATTGGTGGCGCATCTGCAGCCTGACAAACAGCAGGTCAGTCAGAGGAATTACATGTGCAACCATGTAGTGGGGCTCAGCACATGCATAGTTAAAGTTAGTACAGCTAACTCAGTTGATTCTCTTTAGTTATTATGTTTAGCACTTTTGCAATTAACTGGTTAGCCATTTGTTTGCATAAATAAATCAGATTTGTTTTGGATAGGATTGGATTCGCTATTTAGCATGTTCATTTTCCTAAGTAATATTCTTACCCATAGTAAGATTAATTATGGTTATAATTAGGTGGTTATAATAATGGTAGGTTAATTATCTTTGATGTTTAAAATACACATTGTTTAATGTGTGTTCAGTGTAAACATTTTAGCATAGATATATATATATATATATATATATATATATATATATATATATATACACATCATTGTTATCAACGATGCACTCTTATCAGGTGATTAACAACTTAGTGAAGGCTATGAAATGTGGCAGGAAACTCCAGTGGAGAAGTGAAGCTGGATAACAATACAAACTCCATGGAACACTGATTCTCAAAGCCCTCCCCAGGCCACACACTATATTTAGTTTTCTCGCGCATTTTTGTAACGATGAAATGATTGTATTCATTTCCGTCGCTAAAATGCTAGTTGACCCAAAGCCTAATGTTTTTCAACCCAATGTTCGCCTGCGTCCTGTTTTTGTCAAAAGCAATATGCATTGTCTGTAATATTCACTGTTCCCTACTTAATATAGCTCTGCTCCTCTGTGGTGTTTCGTGGTTAATACATGCTCTGTGACAGCTTTTCACGATTGCAGCATCCAACCAATTACTGACCTGAGTCTCAGCTTTGTCTCTAGTGCTATTGCGAGGACTACAAGGCTCAGATGCTCATTATGAACTTTTTGTTGAGATTCATTCTTGCATCCTTTGCCAAAGTTATCTTGATTCTCTTGTATTCCAGTGTTGCAGCCTTGTCCGTTGATGTTGCTTGGCACCTCTTTTGAACAAGCAGAACATCCAATAAGAACAGAGCACCAGATATGGCAGTGGCATATGTTTTCGGTGCTGTGGTGTAGGTCATGACAGTGCAAACAAGCAAAATGCTTGAACAGAGGAAGTGAACTTCAGAGGCATTGTTCTAGAACTCGGAGACACTGCAAAGTGTATGGAACCATGTCTGAAGTGTTCCGATGACATCAGATGGAATTTGAGCATTGCAGGTGTAGAGGCCTAGGGATTTTCCACAGCCACTGGAGATGTGATTTTTTTACCCTCAGCCTAGCTTCCAAAACAAGCGCCATTTAGCCGACCACTTCTCTCCGCAAAATAAATATTTTAACATCCAATCTATATTCATTATGAAACACATGCCCACCTCTGTACGTGGGTCTGCGGACACGGGCTTTTTATTTATTCATCTTATTTATTTATTTTTAAGGGAACAGTATTTTCCCTCCGTCTACAATTATCAGGAGCTATTAGAGGGCACTTTAAAACTCCCGAATCATAGCCAGCAGCGAGTCAAACCACGTGAGATGCAGTTGCTTGAGGGGAAGGGAGGTACATTTGATTGAAACTGACAGGGATAAGTGTAGAAGGCAATAAAATAGAAAAAGGTCTCTGAATCCATGATGAAGCCAGCTGAAACGGGGCATAAAAGCCAACAGTTTTTTATGTGTTAAAAGCATATGACAAGCAGATTCAGTACAAGAGGCCATAACAGGAAAGTCAATGGGTACAGAGCAGCAACTGCCTTATAACTATACATATCTGTAAACACATAACATGGGCTTCCAGTGTGCACCCAGGTCACCGGTGTTTAATCACCTTAGTAACAGTTGATTTGATTTTCTGATGATCTTCTTTGTTGTGGGGAGGGGGGGGATTTAAAAAGAAATTAAGTCCAAGATAGGAGCTTTTGGTACTTTTGTACTTTATATACTACCCAGGGAAACAGAGAGAATGTCTACGTGTGAAACACGCTACGTGTGAATCTTTGACTAAATAAATCCCTGGCGTTAGGTGTAGAGCTTATCTGTGAATGTGCTATGGCTGTAGATATGCTCTGCAGGGTGCCTTCATTGTTTCTGACAACTTCTCAAATTCTCTGTATATGCACATTGAAGCTATGGCATTACAGTTTGCAGCATTCGATCTGTATACCTACACTAGTATTAGGTTTTAACATTAAGTTTAGTCGATGACAGCAGCTGTCCACCAAGTATATTAGCTCATATTTAGCACACCATAATGTATGCAGAAAGCCACATGGTGCCCTTGTGAAAGCAGTCAAATGAATAAACATGGAAGTATGCTGTTTATTTTGCCTTTATTTCTGGTGTAGTGCCTCTTACACCAAAGTCAGTGAGGTTGAATGTTTGCTCAACACACCTAAATAACTTAAGCTTGCGCTGTTGGGGTATGTTGTAGCCCAGTGGTTCAAGCACGAATATCACAAATACTACTCGGATTAAGCTGAGGGCCAATGCAATAGAAAATGGCTCAAGGTTGCAGTGCAGAAGTCCCATTTCATCAACAGCTTTGCTGAGGGGTAGAGAAGAGGGGCCCAGGCATCACACTGGCAGATACAGTGATCATTTTTTATAACACATGGTTATATTTGAAGCTTCTCTTTCATTGCAAGGCCATGTATTAGTATCCATGTGCTCACTGTCAGAGGGCATAGTCCCTTCTGTTGTGGTTCATCTTCGCATAGCTTTGAATGCTCATGGCCAGCAGGGAAAAAATGTTTTTTGAATAAGAGAAGACACGGCCTTAAATGTGTTAGTCAAATTAGACACAGTGGTACTGTTGTAGTGCTTTCTTCCTCTGCTGTATATTCTCATGCAAACATTTAGCACTTTTGTATTTTTTTTTAGAAAAAAAAAAACTCATGAGTTGCTAATAGTTTGGTTATGCAGTGATGAGGAATTACATGGTGGCTGGTTCACGTTCACTGATCATAGCTGTGCATGAGACTGTTGTCTCGCTGACATGCTGCCATATTCATACAGTCTTAGCGAGCCGTACTAACCCATGGTATGGTTTTGAGCACTTCATTTGACGAGATGGTTCTTGACAAGGTAAAGTGTCTTTACTTATTGAGTCTGTCCAGTTGTTCCTGGAAGAGGTTACTTGAGGTGACATCTGACTTATTCCCTCCTTGAGTCACGTTTAACGGATGGTGAAGCGGCCATGATATTATAAGTGTGGTCATTGTTAATTTCCTTGACTGTATAATTCTGTCATTTGCACAGATTGATTTAGCATGGTTAGCTGCAATGACTGCGGTTGTATGCAGTCATATGCTAGAGATGAATTCCATATCAACCTGTGTTACAGTTTAGGTCATATTAGACCATATCATTTGTGTCTTTGCATGACCCTGGCCAGCAGTTATAGTTAGAATTCTGTATTCCACAACTGTAATTTTTATTAGTGCTCATGCCATCGGATGATATGAGTCTGTTTGTGTTTACGGATGCTCCTTCCTCCTCTCCCTCATTTTCGCCTCCATCTCCTCCTTTTTTGATCATCATTCTGAAAGAACGTTGAGCTGCTTGGCCTACCTCGGACACAGAGCTGTCAGAAAGGATGAGCCCAGTGATTTGCAGCTGTTCACCTCCGTGGAAGAATAGCTGGGAGCGCACATAGCTGTTCAGCTCAATGGAAACATCCTCCTGACGTCCTTTTACATTCCTTTGGCGATGAGTGAGTCAGGTCACGGAAATGTGTTGGAACAAGAATGTCAATCGATGTGAAACATTTTACAGCCATCTGATAAACATACAATTGCATTCATTTTTTTGCACTTACACTTTTCACCAGTCCTCTACTATATTTATTTCTGTTCCAGGAAGAAATTAAAGTCAAGACACTTACAGTTGTTGTTTTTGGGATCAAATATGAACAAGTAAAATACTCTATTTGTCTTTGTCATGGTTTTAAATGCTAATGTAATTTAGTTAAGGACAGAATTTTGTAAGTAATTAAATATCAGTTTTACACATGTATTTTGGTCTAGTTATAAAAATATATCATATCCGACACAAAAATGATATCATTTTGGTAAGATTTGCAAAAATCGACCCTTTTTCTAAGGAATAGGTCTCTGCGTAAATATAGAATATAATATTTTCAGGCATGAAGAAGCACATCCTTTTCACTTATGAAGTATGTCTGCTTTCAGTCTTCCATTCTGGAAACTTATGTAATGTAATGGTTAGCTTTTGTAGTGGAGGATCATGCCAGAGGCCACTGCTGCGTCCTGTAGGACATCTGATTGCTTATGCTCAGATTGGCGTGATTCAGTTGCATGATACAGCTGCTGCACAAACACACAACTCTGTTTAAGATCTGACCCTGATACATGATCTTCCTCAGTCTGGAGTGAGTGTGTCTGCAGTCCTTTTGGATGCTGTGGTAACGATCAAGTGCGCAGAGTTAAGCATCGCAGTCTTAGTCATTGAAACATATTGCCAGGATATTGCTAAGGAGGCTTTGTGAGTACAGTGAGAGTGGAAGGGTAATGTTCACTTCAGCTTGAAGACCTCAACAAGAAGTGGCAGTATTTCATACTTTATTAATCAGTGCTACCTAAATAAAGAAATCAAGATGAATCAGCTGAATTAAAGCAAATACAGTAGAACACCAGTAACCCAAAGCTTGCAGGAGCACAGTTGGTTTGGTTCTATAATATCTATGAAATTATTTTGAAATTTTAACTAGTTTTCACAAAGCAAGTTGTTCACAAACCATATGTGTCCCAGGTCTTGTAGTCTGACCAAAGACAGAGAGGAAAGTCCTTTTTAGAAAGCAAGCATGCCCCACCTGGCACATTTTTCAGCATCTGAAAAGAGCTGCTGCGCCAGCACCTGGAGCAAGAAACAACAGAAGCTGGCCTGTTAGCCAATCTTTTCACGTGGCAGGTGCTTCCAGAAACCTGCAGGGTCAGGTAATGGCATTGGGTACTTCTGTTATGCAATTTTACCATCAGCATGCAGTATAACTTATGAGTCCACAGGGGGAGACTGTTTTTATCATGTCAAGACCATCAGTATGGGTTGTACATGGAAGGCTGGATCATGGTTTTGGAGTGCTCTCCAAAATATACCTTACATAACTTGGTCTTTAATGTTTTTCTAAGATCATTTATGTACACAAATGGAGCTGAATCCAGACATGAATAAAGTGAATGTGCAAGTTAAGTGCATTTGCTCCATGATGATAACTCTCAGATCACCATTTTATATGCTGAAAAAGCTGGTTCCCAATCATTAGCTTAACGAGCTTCTTCATTTTTAGCCATTTCTCCATGAATGAAGTGGTCCCTGTCATTACATGGGCAGGAGACCCCACATTCACTCTTGAGAGCACTAACCCACACACCTGTCCTCTTTTTACTGTAAATGAAAAAAAAACAATGTACTGTCTGCTTACACCTGCTTATATTTCTATTTAAAAGAAGACCACTGAGGCTTCTTTTCAGCTCAAAGTCATATCATGATTAAAAAATATCACTTAAACAGAGCACTCTCACTCCACTCCACTGCAGGTTTAAAGGTGAAGTCCAGTGTGCCACAGTGATGGCCACTGCTGTGATGTCACAATTAGAACCCTCACACAGTCCTCTTGACGCTGCACAAAGATGACACGCTCTCATTGCCCATTGCCTGCCTCTGTGCTGCTCCTGAGAATAACTCGCATCTAGCACATGCGTCACATAGATTTATCACAACCGTTTGAGCAAAAGCAGTCAAACGTCCCGCACTATGCAGTGCTACCCTCTGGCAATATCCCTCCACAGAGGAGAGCTAGTGATGCCGAGTGACAGAACTATAGAGAGATACCACGTATTATCACACGGGTGGTCATTAATAGTCTTCTGTCAGAAATTCCTCTCCGGCCGAGTAACTTATATCATCACTGTGGCGCCACAAACTAATTTGATTGATTCATAGTGCTCATTAAGCAGTAACAGAACGGGGGCCGTGCTCTGCCCGGGACATGGATGAGTACAGCGCGTTTGTTTCTCTAACACCGAGCACTTCGCCAAGTGCGTCCAATTAAGGCTCTTAGCACATTGCTGTTTTTGTCTCCTTTGACACTGCACTTGGCCGCACAGGACAGTGCCTGCCGATCAGCCCGTCGCTTCGGTCGGTCTGTGAGCGGAGCTCTGCTTTGCACAGATAAACGGTTTGCAAACATCTGATTCCACAGCAGTGACAAAGAAGTTGAGCGTTTCATAGAGTGAGATGGCAAAGCAGGTGTCAAATGTGAATTATGAATTGTAATACACTCCATAAAAAAAAACTGTCTATGCAAGGACAGTAGCTTTGATGCATGAGCAACAAACCATGTCTGTGAAGGTATACATGTCCTCCCTGAGTTCTAATCAATTACATAATTAATACTCAAACACAATGTGCTTGATACATGTGCCTGTTTCATAGAAAAATGTTTAATTGCTGATTGAAAGTCAACCACCTTCTGACTGTAGAAATTCTGAACAGAAGTCCTTTTCGCCTTGCAATTTCTAGTAACAATGCTTGAGTGCATGTGACATCTTCAGTATTGCAATGTAGTATTTGTTTTTCTCTCCATCTTTGAATCATTTTCACATAGTCAATAATAAATACTGCATGTATCCCATAGGACAGTTTGGTCCGTATATATAGCATTTAAACCAGCCTCTTTAATTATTGGAGTACCACACATCATTAATCTCACTGCTGAAGTATCAGCGACTATCAGATACATTGTAGCCAGCCTAATGCTGTAAAATTGGCAGACTGGCTCCACACATTACATTGGCCTCGGGCCTTAAATACCCACTGGACTGGGAGAACTTCCTTTTTTGTGCCCTTCCATTCAGAAATAAAAATAGGTGATATGGGAATAGACTAGCGGGAATACGTGTGGTCAAAAACAAAGGTCCTCTCAGGCCTACCCAAGTGGACACATGAATACACACATTATCAGATCTTTTGAATGAAAGCATGCTGGTTAAGTGTGGTATAATGATTAAGGAGCTGGTCTTCTGCCTCTGTGGTAATGGGTTCTGTTCCCAGGTAAGGATCTGCTGTTGTACAGCCGTGTACATGGATAGTTTACAGGAATGTAAACTTTGTACGTCGCTCTTGATAAGAGCTAAATGCTGAAATGTGATTGTGGCTTGGGTCACAGTGAGTGGGACTGATAGCTCAGTTCATAGCAAAGTCACATTTGTAGATGAAGAAACACATGTAATCGGAGCCATCGAGTTGACGGATATCTTTTAAGTAATGGAAAATATTGCAAACACCGCAATTGCTGTTGTTGGTGTAGCCGCTACATGGTATCTTTAACAGCCATTATAAAGTGACATAGGGATGCCCCCTAGGTCTCGTATTTGTTGATGATTCAAGTTAAAAATGTAATTACTTTGCACATTTTGCCTTGTGGGGGGATTTCTCTGCCCAGCGGGTCGGTTGGTTGTTTCGTCTCGCATTACTTTTTGTTTCAGCTGCCCCACAAACTAAAAACAAAAAGAAAAGTTTATTGAATTTATGTTTGTGCTAAGCGGTTTTCATGCTACCTCACATTTCAGTCAAACTGGATTTTTATGTGGGGATCTAAATAAGTGTAAACTGCTATAAAATGCAGTGACTGCTGAATTGTGTGTGTTGAATATTGTTTGTGTCAAGTTGGCATGTTAGCTATGAAACTTGATTAACAATTCCTCATTTTCATAAAATGCTCAGACATCTGTGGTAGACCATGTCTGAATGTTTCAATGTTCTTCCTTCTGACTTTTTTGTGTATGTGAAGTGTTTTTTTTTTTCTACCCAGGAATCGATCAGCTTTTCATCTTGGTTTCCCCTGACAATATGGGGACGCCACCTCTGAGCTCCAAGAGGAAGAGGTCAGAGGTCATAGTAATGAGTTCCCAGTGCACTCAATAATGTCAATCAGAAAGGTCTCTCTAAGCAGTTAGTATACGTTTGCCTTTTTTTTTTTTTGACCTCGTCTACATTGTGGTTATTATACGTGTGTCAGTTTCTCTACTTAACAATGTAACATTATAGTTATTTAACAGGCACTCATGTATACAATATCTATTTTTACAATTGAATATGTGCTGAAACAAAGTGGGTAAACTGCCTTCCGGGAAGGGTACAACAACAATGTCCTACTTTGGAATTTAACTTGTGACCTGTGAAATGCATGCCCAGCTAATTATTTTCCATATATACTAATTGTCACCTATTAGCTTAGAAAATGATTTTGCAGCCAGATTTACTACATGTTATGAAAGTTTAGACATGTCAGATTTAATGGTCTTTTATTTTTTCTCTCGTTTGATGTAATTAGCAAGACCAATTACACAGTTCCCTGCAGAAAAGATTATGAATTGGATCACTGCAGTTTTTCAATCTGCTTTGAGAATTATACTCCCTGCTGTGTAACCTGATTACAGTAAAGGTCCGCGTCACTTGTGGTGGATTTTTGCCATGGTAGAGCAGGGAAAACAGGATCTTGATTGTGCACCTAAATAGGTCACAAGGGCATGTTTTAATGACACTATTGCAAGTCTAGAAGGCCAGTGTGCATACATGAGCTATTTTGGGTGCATACATTGCCACAGTTTCATCTGTAGATTAGACCATGGTGACACTGGCATTCATGAAATTATCACAACTATAAAATGTCACCACAGGTGTAAGCGATGAACCAGTCAAAGCCTCCATTTTCAGGTAGGCCATTGATGGATAGATGGCCGGTAATTTGTTGCAGCACTTTGAATGGAATATACAAAATAAAAAGAAACAGACTGCACTCCGATTCATTCACTTCTTGCCCTCTCAAAGTGTATCATTAGCTTTCTGTCTACCCTCTCTGTAAGCCGAGTATAATTTTAGAAGAAGAATCTATTTCTGCGAGCGGTGGGCAGAGAGGTGACTCCCACAGCCGTTCTGTACAGTGTGTGTACCACTTCATACTCCATAGCATGTTTATTAATTAAAGAGCTCTCACTCAGACCCCTTCCGTCTCCCTCACACATAGTCTTAATGTGCCGGTAATGTTCTACTAAAAACAAATTATTGATCAAACAGGGGAGGGGAGAGGCACTCTCTGTCCATAGCGTAGCGGCACTGAAACAGAAATCTATAAAACTATAGACTCCACGCCACCAGGCGACATGTAATATTCACTGTGGTTTCACACTGCCCTGTCGATACACGTCCATTAACAATGGATAAGCTGTCAAAGTGACCTGCTATGAGAGGGGCAGCGGTGGGCAGCCATTGAATGTCCATATTAATATGAATTTTATCCCCTAAGCTCTGTCACCTTAATTCTCTCTCCATTAGGCGTCTCACATTTCTGTCTTCTTCAGCTCATCCCATCGATTTTCTTTTTTTTTTTTTTTTTTTTTTTTGTCCTCCTCGCCAGTATGTGTACAGTGATCTTAAAATGGCGAGGAGAATTCCGTTATCTGTCTGTGGGGTGTGGGCGTAGGCCTCCCCATTCATACAGCTTGCGATGTTCAGAGCTCTGACCTCTGCCGACAGTACTGCTTCGCTTTCTGTTATCTCTTAATACCGCGTAAGAACACTAAACCCATGTGTCCGATAATGTGGGAACGGATGTCCGCAGGCCTAAACGGCTCTCAGAGATCCAGGATTTGGGACAGATGTGTCAGGGAGGGCTTTTGAAGTCCTGCTTTAAGAGTGGCCAAATTGAGGCCAGTTTTTTTTCTTATTGACATTAAAAATTAGCCCCTGTCATATTCAACTTCATTAAAAGGAATCAGCCAAATGGGTTCCACTTGAGAAGATAAAAACAAGTTGTTTTTTTGGGGAAGGTTAAGACAGCCATGCTTAAAGTCTATGGATTTTGATTTGCTGTGTTGGGAAATTCTGTTGTAGTGCTGTGTATCTTGCAGCTCTCTTTGTTTTTGAGGTTGCGCAAGCTATTTATATCCAAAATGTCCAGAACGTCCTACGGTATTTAACACTGTGTTTGTCTGTTAATATTGATCAATTTTAATCAAGGTAGAGTACACTTTATATATTTACCTCAGGTAAAATATGTACAGCCCCACAGATGGGAACAGGTTCTGTTACTCTGGTGTAGAGTCCAGTTTAAATACTACAGTGAAATCAGCAGCAGGAGTTCCTGTTAGCTAACATAGGTACACACCTAAAATACACGTGTGTATTAGTGGCTGATACTATTCATCTTTACCATTCCTCGCACATAAATTTACTGTTGTGTACTGGTAGCTCATCAAAATATCTTTTCATCTTTCTCTCTCAAATTTGAAAAGTTTCAGTATAACTATGGCAACTAACTATCCATAGTTTACCCGTTTTTAGAAGTACTGAAAGCTATTAACTATGAAAAGTGTCAGATAGAAGTGAAGAATGAGGTAATCAAGAATGCTTTGATGCAGTTTTTGATGCATTTAACATGTACTGCCAATGGAAAGTAGGATTAATTTCACTCCAATTTCATTTTCACCCCTTTTCATTGGCAATTAAAAAGGTCAATAAGAGGATAGATCTGTGTTGCAAGCTTTTGGGAGCTGGCTTCTTAATTCTCCCTTATTTTATTCTGTAGCAATATTGTCCAATATTTGTCTAATCATGATGGTGTGCTGTACTTTTTATCGGTGGAAAGTGGGAATGCATTTTGGTTTAATGATAGCTGTTACCCATTTCGATCTCCAATTCAGGTGCAAAAGGCGAAACTAAATGTTACCAGTTTTATTGCAGTTCAGTTGGCTGTGTACTGTTTCCCTGAGGTTCAATACTGTGTAACAGAATCAAAACCTCACATCTTTAAAAAAAAAAAAAAAAAAAAAAAAAAAAAAACGGACATTTCACACATCTATTTTGAATGATGTGAAAATCTTAAAGATCCTTTTCAGTTGTGGCGCTGAGGAGCTGAGAGCATCACACAGGGAGATGATGTCATGTTGATTTGGCAGCTTCCTGCAGACTAAATGAATAAATCAGAAACGAGAGCTCTAGGGTCTCACTTAGCACGTTTCTGCGACAGATTGCGCCGAGCCCTCGCAAAGTAGGATGACCTACAGCTTTATTTATATGTCGGGAGGCGCTCACCTCATCTGCTTTTTTGTTTTTTTTTTTTTTTTTTTTTTAAAAGGAAGGGGTCGCTTTAATCCCTTAGCCCCCTTTCAATTTGCAGCAGCTCTGCACATCACTGCAGGCCTCTGAAGTCTACTAAATTAATGGATCAATGAGCCATCTGAAATTCCTCAGGGAGTATTGAAATGCCCCGGGTTCCTCTCGGCTTTCTGATCTTAACGAATAGGATGTTGTTTATGTTGTAATGTGCGCTGTCATGGAGCTCCTGTTACAAGCCTCCCCGAGGACCCCGAGACACTTTTGGGAAAACTCTGCGTCCGTCTCTCACTCCTCAAGAATTGATTTGTGAAGAGTTTTGAGGATCTCTTCCCATCTTCTGCAGTATGCTTGTAGTCCTACACTCCACGTTGATATGGAATTTGAGGGTGCCAAAAACAATCCCTAACTCACACTTGCATACAACCGCTTGTCCCAAATACATTGAATGTGTGTGGGACTGGTGGGGGCCAAGATCGTCTTTCACACAGATGTTACAGTGTTAGCGACACCAGATACTCATCAATCGGAAAAATAATCTTTTTGTATTTCAAGTGTACTGGTTTATCATGCTGAGTCCAAAAGTTCAGGAAGACTACTGGTTTAATCGCAAGTTTAGCAGTTTGACAACATGCTCTAAATCATTAGATCTCCAGATCATTGATTTTGTCTGTTGGCACTACATTTTTCATTTGTCACTGTCAGCCCCTCCAAAACGAAATAGGGAGCTTCTACAGATAGGACCTCACAGAAGCAAAATACTGAGGCTGTGCATGTGATCAAATCAATGTTAATGTTGGCACTGTGCTGAGGTAGAAGGCCCCACTTCAGTTTATTGTCGCGTTTCCTCAGTTTTGTTTGACCGATAATTGAATTTAGATATCATCAGATTTTAAAAGAAACATTTTCAGTGCATGCCTTAAAGTTTGTTATTTGACAGATGTGCTGAGGTGAATTGAATCATAGCCCATGCTATACATTCGATCGCATGGACTTATTTACCTAAACTATTAATATAATCTTCATAAAATCTCATAATTTTTTCTGTCAGCCATTGGCTGAAGGCATCAGACAAAAGAACAGGGTCTGGATCCCATCTAGCAAATACAGCCCTGTGCAGAAAAAGGAGCTGAAGGTGTGTGTTGTGACAGACATATCATCAAGCGTATTGGTCTGTTTGCGTAGATTCAATGATGCACGCATTTGAACTGAATGGCTCGTTTGGAGGGAACTTCCACATCATGTCAGGGTCGGCTGACATCTGGTAGCCTCGGTCCCATTCTGAGTCAGGCAGCCCGGAGGCAGGTTGGCGGAGCTGTGACCTCCGGACACTTAAGGGTTTGGCCTCTCTTCACCTCACTGACTTAGCCCAAGCAGGCCACATAGTCAGTCTATATGGGCTTTTGCTGCCAGAGAGTGTGATGTGCCGACCATAACGCAGGAATAAAGATCATCTCAGACCATGTGCTGTGATCACGGAGTAATTCTGCATTTTGAAACACAGTCTGAGCCTCTGTTTAGTCTGCCTACAGTGCGTGTTGTGCACTGCCCCAAATGTTTTTGCCAGGGTTTGTTATTTTAATTTTGTTTTCTGGGAAACCTTCTTGCTAGCTCGCATCACATTCAGTTAACCACAGTTCCACAAAGACCAAATATGTTCAGTCTGTGCATTTGTGTTGTAACTAAGGTATAGTAAAATTCAAGTTGTCAGTGTTTTCTGTTTAAGTTACAACCCTGTATTCCCCTCCAGCTCAAATAGGACAGTATCTGCTCACACTTGCAATTGAAAAGGAAGGGATGCTGGTTCCATACCATAACAAACCTATTTTAAGTGAACAAGTATAGTAAAGCGCACTTTCTTGGTGGGAGAAATTATATTAGAGGCCATCAGCTAAAGATATCCTTGAATGGCAATAATACTATAACATGGCAAGGACAAACAGAAAATGTACAACCCCTTGCCCCTCAGTTATTATTCCATATGATCTTTCAACTGTATAGGAACTGGTTTGTTTATTCATCATTTTTCCTGGTGTCAGTGTATCAAATATGAGTAAATATGCAACCATTATATCTTACTTAGCTAGTCAATGGGCTCACAACTGTAGTTAGTGTCTGTGCCGTTCTGGTTGCTGTAGGAGCCTCCCTGCCGTTGTGAAAAGCGCTGCCTGGTTTCAAACAGTATTACGCCTCTCTAACATCTGCCCAATCAGGCTTCCCTCTGTGCACGCATCCGCATGTGCGCGTCTGTGCTCTGGAAGCTCGGGCCTTCGCATCAGCCGCAGCGCTCGCATGCATCTCTGCTGAACGGAGCCTGCAGCCAGATGCATTCAGACGCAGCTGACCTAATTGATGCAGGGAGTTCCTCTCGCCATTCTCCCACCAACCCAGAATAGCGCTCACCACCTCCGGAGTTTTCCCATCCTGACCGAATGATGTCCAATTAGCACTCCATACAGTTAGCCGCATCAGACACAATTAGAAACGCCGATCAGATATGTACATTGATTAATTACATTGATTAAATAATGGCCTGGTCTTTAATTTTTCAATTAATCACCACACTGTGAGCTAATGAAGAGCAGCACAGATTATAAGGCAGTGTCTTGTAAATTTGTATTCATCATCATACATCATATAGTAAATAAGTGTGTCTTAAGGCTGTGGCTAACATCATTAAAGGTTCATGCGTTGGACAGTCTGTGTATGATCCTTTAAATCGGAGGTAATCCTCAACCAGACTGTGTTCAGAGACATGTGTAGTGATGACTGTCACTGCTCTGATCTTATCCTGTGGCTCTGGTGTGCTCAGGCACTGGAATCAGATTAATCAGTTCACACTGGTCACTTCTGTGCCTGCCCCTGCTGGCCATTTAGCCAGCTTGCATGCTAGCTTCAGTATCCGTTCACAACAAACACAGGTGAAAGCATAAAATGTGGCAGAAGTGAGATACTGTATGTGCCAATCTGTATGATTCCCTCAGGCACACTTGCGCAGACACAAATGAACTGCAGCCATTTTATTGTGTTTATAAATTTTATCGCATTAGTTTATGGGGTCTATATGCAATACATGGGTTCAAATACAGTTGGTTCTCAGACCTTTAAAATCGAATGTATTCAATGAGATGAAATAAATTATGGAAGACAGGTGGAGGAGGGGTGCCACCATGTTTGTACCATTCTAATGTTTAAAATGTGCTATGAATATTAATAATGAGTAAAAATAATAATGTGTAGGTGTTTTGTCAACTACACACAATACTTATGGAGATTAAGTGTGTTCTGTGAAAGAAAATATGTCAGTACCATATAGTTATTAAGCTTTGTTCTAATTATCAGTTTTATAGAAAAAAAAACCTGAACTCAGCTGTCCCAGAGAATGTCTTTCTTTTGCATGCACCAAACATGCGCAGAGCAGTGATGCTGTCACAATGCAAACTTTTAAGTCTTCTCAGGGCCAACCAAATACCCTCCATGGAGCAACGTTTGATTCCTTCTTAAGGAGTTTCTTTTGAAATAATAGCTCTTCCGTATGGAAAACACAATAAAATGACATTTGTTTGACGGCAGCTCGAGTCTGATCTGTGATTTACACTGGACGGCCTCTCTGGGGCCATCAGGCTCATTGTTGGAGACAGTGGCCCCTCTGGTGTGACTGAGAGAGGCCAGGGAGGTCAAATCTAATGGGAGGCTCTGCGGGTTGGCTGACCCACTGGGCCCCTCTAATCATGCAGAAATGAGTCCAGCTCATTCTTTAGGCTGCTCCCCATGCACCAGTCTGAAGTTAGGTTCATAACAGGAACATAAACTGTGTGTATATCGTGGAGGGGCTTCCCCTGTTGCCTAGCTTGGCGTGGGGGCTGGGATTGAGTTTGTGGAGGGAGGCTGTCCTCTGTGGAATGTGTGCAGTTTTGGAGGGTTGGCCCTCAGGGTACACAAAGCTGATGCATTGTGACAGGGCTGTGTGCGTGCGTGCGTGCGTGCGTGCGTGCGTGCATGCACATTGAGATTTGGGAAAGGAGAGGGTGCTGGATTGGGAATGACTCTCCTCTGTCAAGCCTTGGAAGTGTTATCCAAGAAGGATCTGCATACGCCATGCATGTCCCACTGGAAGTATTCTCAGTCACACAGAAAGGGGGCGAGCAGAACTGTATCCAAGCAAATTATACTGGAAGAACATTTTCGCTGCTCTTCGTTAGTTCAGAAACACCCATATAAGCTTGCACTTTAAATTAAACAATTGAATGGCATAGTGGAAATGAATGGATGATTGTAGTGATTTTGATTATTGTATCACACAAGAAAAATGCTGAAATTCATAAAAAATAAACTTCTGAAAAGGAACTTTTGAAGACATCTACAATAGCTTTGTGAAGCACTAAAATGGGTTTATTTGAATGTCTAGTAAAGTTGAGTTTTATATCTTTGCTTAATGAAAGCCGGTAACTCTGTAGTTAAGACTAGCTTGAGTAATGATAATTTTCCCTGGCCCCCATTCTTGAAGGTGTGCTGCATGAGTTAATCAGAAACGAGCAGGTGGAAGCAGTGAGTCTGAATGTCTTCCAACATCATATCAAGGTCCCCTTTCTCCTCCTCGCTAATGAAATACGACAGGGACATGACCTGCTCTGATTAATTAATTACAAGCTTACCATAAAATTGAGAACTAGCAGATAACCCAGCAAGCTCTCATCCCTTTTTTGTTGTCCCGAAGGGAGCTCAGAGGCGGTGCCTCTCCTTAATTATGCATCTCATCCAAACAGCGCTATGGAGACTGTTTGCCTTTTTAGTTTGTTGCATGGCATGCTCCACCCTCTCTCTGTTATAAGCACATGACAAAACGTGCCCCTTCATCTGCCACCGCTGAAAAATCATAGGATACCATATTAGGGAATTTTACACAATTCCTGTTGGAGATGCATCAGCCAGCATCAGGTTCAAATGCAGTTGGGTTTGTGTTTTATGCCCACAGTACACCTAGAGGTAATTGAACCATGAAAGCCCAACTCTTACAGCTTAGCTGCTATCACGCTCTCCAGATCCCACTATGGAGCTAGCAGAGATGTATTTGGAGACACTCTGAATGCGCTCGTGCTATGTGCCGGGCACCAAGCTCCATGATTGTTGTTCCCTCCGTGCAGCTTGGCTTTGTAAACTGCACAGCTCATACCAACTGACAGTGGCATCCGCAGCTGGAACCTCAGTCTGATTCCCCAGTGCACTGTGCCTTGCTCTGAAATCAATAACGCTCGTTGGCGTACTGCTGATGGTTGCCACCACATGCTCCACATATGCTTATAACAGCATTGGCAGTATTTAAAGTAATATGGTGTGACATTAAAATAACATGTTGTGTTATTTGCATAATTACTTTTCATAAATATCTTGCCAGACCAACAGCTAGCATGCAGATAGAAAATTCGATAATCCCCATTATTTCCCCCACTTAGACTGATGGACTAAGATAGCTGATGTTGGATAGAGTCTGGGCCCAAGCCCTGAAAGTAAATCAAAGTCATGGTCCTGCTTCAGCAGAAATTTGGTTATTATTACTGTCAGTGCCCTGAATGTTTTGATGTCTATCCGTAATTATTGACCATTAAAGTAAGTGTACACAATTCAAAGCTCCCATGCAAAAGGGAGATGATGAGCTACACTAGACTCTCTCAGTTTAGGAATTTGGAGGCATCTATGACAGCATTGATTGTAACCACATTGAGCAGTTCTTTCATCTGATTAATATTTTTACACAAACTGCTCGGAACTGAGAAAGCTAGAGAAACAAAAGAAAGTGTAAGTTCAGAGTTGCCACAGTACAGGGAAGCACAGCTTTGACAGTGTGGGGTAATGGTGGTTTAATTGTGTGTGTGTGTGTGTGTGTGTGTGTGTGTGTGTGTGTGTGTGTGTGTGTGTGTGTGTGTGTGTGTGTGTGTGTGTGTGTGTGTGTGTGTGTGTGTGTGTGTGTGTGTGAGAGAGAGAGAGAGAGAGAGAGAGAGAGAGAGAGAGAGAGAGAGAGAGAGAGAGAGAGAGAGAGAGAGAGAGAGAGAGAGAGAGAGAGAGAGAGACAGTGGGCATCAGTGTTTGTGAGTGTGTGTTAATGTGTGAGGAGACATGTTTTTTAGGCCCTCACACTGTCTCAGATTGTAACCTAATGGACACACTTCATCGCTCTGCAAACTCTGTCAGTCTTGCACAGATTGCAGCTGGAGCCAAGGGGCATTTTGGAAGCTGCGCCCAAGGCCCCGACAGAATGTCCAGAAACATGAGCCGTCTCCAATGGCTGTGAAAGGGCACTTTAGGAGACGTTATCCCCTGCACCCAAACAACCTATTAGAATTTAAACTAGAAGATAAGATCACACATTACCATATGCGTAGTGAGAAAGTGGATTGAAGTCATGTCTGATAAAATGTCAAATTATCATAAACTCTATTGCTGCATTCAATTTTTAATGGAAAAAAATGTGTTGTAAAGTCAGTGCCAGAAATAAAATTTTATTTTACTTTCACAGTGCATCCACAAAAAGTTCACTGTGAAGATAATCCTAGGCGGAATTTATCAGACTGTTTTAATTGCAGATTTTTTTGTATAGATTTTCCTGTTGTGTGGTTATGATTATGCTTGAACAAATATAACAACGCCTAAGAGGCTAACTTTACAAGCAAACAGTTTTAAATTGAATGAAACTACAGAAATATTAATGCAGGTTGCTATTTTTAAATAAGAAATAAGGTTTCCTCATAAATATTAACATTTAAAATGATCAGGCTTACTCTTGGCTTGAGCCAGTTTTGTGCTATTAATATTTGTTTTCTTATATTATTTGTTTTAGTTAATAATAAATATTAATTCTAATTGCTGCAAGTGTCTTGGTTCTGAACTGTAGACAATACAGATGCCAGATTTCATACTAAGAAATGCACCATTTTAGCTTTGAATTGGAACCATGTGCTTAGCGAGGCGTATTATTTGTCAAACTTCAGAGACGTGTTGACAGTTTCTGAAAGCCTTGAGCTGGGAAAAAACACTGTCGAAATTTGGAACCGCCTAGAGTAACTTCACGAAATTCAAAACTGCACTTTAATAGAACACCGTGTCTTTTATAGCTACCAGCAACATTAATCAATAAGTGGTACAAAACATCCATTATGCACTCTAGTCATGGATATCTCTAAATGCGTGCAGATGGTGTGTCTTTGTACCCAAGGTCTTTGATCAGGTAGAGGCCTTCAATAGATTTTTTATCCCCCCATGCCCCCCCTCAACAATCACTGGTGCAAAACAACTCACAACACAACAGCGAGGAGAGGCTGAAGGTCATCTGGACCTTGCGGTCTGAGAACGGGGCACCAGGCGACAGAAGGTTGCCTGCCGTTTCGCACGCCACCAGTCGCCGGCAGAGTCAGGAAGTCTGCTGGCTCGCACCCGCACTCCGACCATTAACAGATCAGAACCATTAATGGGGGTTAAGAGACTGGAGGAGGAAACTCAATATTGGAGCTGCAGATAACTGCCACCTCCTCTCTGGAGCTCTCGCCACGGCTGTCTGAACTGCTGTACCTGCAACACCAACTGCAGATATGCCCTTCCATTTTGTGAAGTTGTAGAGTGACATAATATGTAAAAAAAAAAAACGTTAAATTAGCAGCATAGAAGACTAATCAAGGCAGATGCATTTGCACCGTCGAGTGAGAATGGATACATTGTGAGTGTGATTGATTTGCTGTATGAGACCTAAACACATCAATAATCAGATCAAGGTATTGCTAACAGTGAGAGGCAATTGACAGAATAGTGACAGATTTATTGATTGAATCCATTAAATGAGTCTGTTAAAATTATTTTCCCAGGTATATTGCTAAAACAATTAGCTTAAGAGTTTGCTTACTTTTTCATGGTGCTATATGCATATATTTAAAGCATGGTGAACTTCATTGTGTGGTACATATAGGGACAGATGCATACTGCAATGCATACTGGGCGATGTAGTTGTTCAGTCACAAGTGATGACTAATGAATCTGAACAACACATGGCAGGGTGACTGAGACATTATGAAACCAAAACCTTATTTTGCCTCTGAGAGTCATATCAATGCATCTTAATAAAGATTTACAGTGCATTGAGTTTATATTTCTAACCTCATTCAGAACTATTTAAAATCAAGAAATAATAGTTTGTGCTGTGAATTTGGTTTATTCCACTGAAGAGCATTTGTTGTCTTGATGAAAATCCAACCAAAAGGCTGAATATGTTTCCCCAAAATTGGACCCTACCAGTAAAACAAGAAACACTGTTTAGTCTTTCAGTCCTCCAGCTGTCTTGCTTATTAAAACTATGTCCAATTCTTAAGTTGCTAAGTGTCTTTTATTTTTCTGCAGTAGGTGTGAATCACTGTGACACAAGCTGACACTGTACAAAAAATAACAAGAAAACATGTCAAACTGAATTATTAAAGACAAAATATGGATATCATTTTTCAAGAGATGCATTTGTTGTTTTTAAATATACACTGAGAAAATGGTGTCTCCTTAGACAGGAGTAGAGGAGTTTTGGCAGGATGCGTTTAGGGGAATCTTGTCTATGACACAGGGTATATTTTCAGAAGAATATTAAGCGAAAATAAGCAAAGAGAATACATCGCCATATTTGACATGTCATTACTAAAACCTTTTCATTAAAAAAAAAAAGATGGCATGTGTTTTTCTTGTCTTGGAGGCTTTTTTTGTTTGCCAGGTAGTGCTGGTCGGTGTGCAGAGATGTTTGGGTGGGTGGTTCTCTGTGCCCTTTGCAGAGGGCCCCCTGGTGCTAGCCCACTCAGGATTAGAACCACTGAGCTGAGCTGGATAAGTGAGAGTCCAATCCAGTCTGACAGAATCACTTACAGCAGATAACAATTAGATAGGTTACAGTGTAATCCTGCTTGGATAAAGGCCTGTCCTGGCAGATAAACTGTTTTGGGGGAAATATGCTTTTCAGTTGTGCTCCAACAGCAGCAGGGGGCTGGTCAAAGAGGCTTTCGTACACTCGATTTTTGCTGTTTCCAAGATCCAACTTGCAGTCCCCTCTCAAGAGATGTGTGTTAGAGGAGGTCAAACCATGTTTGCCTGTTTGGCTGACCTGTTGATATTTTAAGTATGTGCCATTATAGTGCCAAGATAAGCATGGATTTGTTTCATTCAGGCAGTGGCCTGCACTGTTGTGGCTATCTGTAGCATGCAGTCAAATGGCACCTATAAGCATGACAGAATGTGACATTAGCAAAAGTGCAATGAATGAGAGAAGAGTGTTAGTTTAGAATTTATGTTTTTAAGTTTTTGATAAGCAAAACAAAAGTGCTCATGTTTAATCTACTTTAAATTTTCCTCTTATGTTCCCTAACATCCCTGGTGTTAATAATGGCTTGTATGGGTCAGTATTTCCAACAAGCAAACCTCAGCCCTCTTTACCTTCCCTTCACCAGCTTTCCTTCTCACAGTGGCAGCTTTACTGCAATACACTACTGAAGACAGAACTGTGAATAGTAGTCCCAGTAAAGTGAATCCAAGAGTTGGTCCAATTATGGTGTGCAATTGTGCATGATGCATTTCAGACAATGGGTCCGCACAATAAAATAAAAATATGATTTAGAAAAGAAAATAGGCTAGGCATAGTTTAAATATTAATTTTATAGGTTTAATAATTTCAGTAATTTTATTAATTTTAGAGTGGAATGGTATATTCCTGCATTTACAATGTGCAGTATAGCCTGCATCTCATCTGACCCAGCCGAGCAAATGAGACGAAGCACTGGGCTCTGCAAACGTGATTCATCGTTGAGGCATGGAATCACTTACGATGCAAAAGAAAATCAGTCAAAACAATCCTAAGTGCACATTTTATTTGGCTTACATTGTGACAAACTTAATTTAACACTTCTATTTTGGTGAGCAGACCACAACTGAAAAGCTAGCGTGCAAGAAAAGTCCTGCTTTGTAATATTGTATTATTACTTGTATCATTCAAAACAGTAAACATACTTTTTTAAGGTATGTATGCTGCACAGTAAATTAGCTTTCATACTGAACTGTAGACTGTATCAGTTCAGCTGACTGACTGCAAGACAAAAGTAGCATGTTTTATCAGGTTTTATCATATTAGCCTAAGAAAAACCTGATCATTTGAACACAATTCTCATATTCCTGATTTTTCTGTGTTTTGGGGCATCAAAACTTAAGTGAAAGTCAGTACATGCACATTTTAATGGTGAGTACCTGTGTATTCAGATATTTTCGGCTTCAGATAATCTGCTACAAAGGTTATTGTTGGCTGACATTGTTGGCTCTTTAAAAAATGTAAGGAAATTGTGTTTCTTTTGTCATAAAATATATGCATCATTTAAAAAGATGCAGTTAAGAAAGATTTATGGCTGTGTCTTTAAATATAAAAATCCTGGGGCCCGTTAAAATTATCTTTAAATATTGTACATCCTTGACCCCAAAAATCTCAGTTTAGTAATTTCCCTCACCCTACAATATGTACATATAAGCATTTACTGTAGTAAGTTGCTAATATTCCAATATAACCGACTTTACAGGTAATTTTAAAATTATGTATGATTTTGTGGAAAAACTCATTAAGGCACATGGTAGTTTGTTTAACTTGGAATGCCATAATGATCTTTAACACCACAATTTTTAAAGTACCCTGTGTGACTAAAAAATTAACTTTTAATGAGTTAATATTCCTGGGTGGCTCACCTGTTCCAGCTTGTGTACCCCATGGTCTGGAAGTAAATACGGACCATGCCGTGTTGTGTGGCCTCCCGCCCTGTGGGATGACTCAGAAATAACCCTGCATCACCCAGGGAGGGAGGGATTGAGTCAGCAGAGATGTCTGTGTCTCATTTCCCTTTGGCGACCCCTGTTGGTCAGTTGAGGATGTACAGCCTAGCTGCACAAAGCTGATTTGAGTCTCTTACTTGAGACTGATGTCTCTGGCAGCTCAGCTTGTGGAGTATGATGTGAAAAGAAGCAGCAGCTGACATAATGTGTATTGGAGGGTAGCATGTGCTATCCTGAACTGATAGCAGAGACTGAAGCAATTAGTGTGGAGTGTGAATATGACTGGGGTACACCAAACTGAGAGAGAAATGGGGAAAAGCATTAAAAAGAGTCGAGCAAGCAAACTAAAAGAAGCAAACAAATATAAAATAAAAGCTACATTAGTCATTCCTTCCTAATTCTGATTGGTTGCCTCACATAAGAGAAAATCTGTAGTTACAGGTTTATTTGATTTAGGAACCTTGTTCATTACAATACAGTACAAGTTGGGAAAGTTGTCAGCTATCCCTTTGCAAATCTGTATCTTTTTTTCTTTTTTTTTTCGAATTATTACATTGTGCATTTTAGCAAGGTTGTGAGATTGGTTTTTCTCTTACTGGGCATGGCCATACCCTGAAAATGTTTTAGCCTGCTGTCTGAAAATTATGTTACTTCTCCATTTATGCTGTTTTGAAGTCTGTATTGAAATGTGTTTCTCTTTCTCATAGATGTCCCATGTGTAAATGTACAGTTACCTGTATATTAATATTAGATGAATATAGTCCATAGGATTACACATGTGGTTTCTGTGCATTGGATTTAAAGCACAAAAATAAAGTGTGAATGTGCTTTACTGCTTCAGATTTATTTATTTTTAGTAATATCACCCTCAGCTGCCTGTTAGAGCATATGGAAAATTGCCGAATGTAACTGTGGCTGTCCCACTCTGCAGTGAGTTCCCTCAGTATTGGATGCTCCTCAAACAGACACCAAAAACTGCCCATTGAAATGTAGTGAATGTAGCATTTAATCATCACCTTGACTTCTCCAGGGGGTTTCAAGAAAAATGTAAATATTAATAATTATAGCATATGGTTGCATTGACATTTTGGACAACCTGGCATCTGTCAATAATTTAGAAATCCAGTGCTGTGTACCTCTATCTATTGATCAAGGACAGTGTTCTGCTGAGAACACTGTGACCTTCCTGGCAAATGATCAGCTGTCATTAATCTGTAATTGTCACTGAACTTTCTCTGTGATACTATACTGCCACCATTGCCCTTTGTGTTTTCTCATTTTAGTTTGACTGGTATGCAGGAAGTGTTATTATTCACTGGGCATGTCTGCAGGTTAAATGTTATTGATGGTTATTATTCCTTGTTAATACTTCTGAGCTCTGAGTGGTTTAATTTCGTTTACACAATAAAGAAGCTGTAACCTACTAAAATAAAAATACATCATAGGTGACAACTTTCCTGGAAATATTATACTGTATTTTTTCTTCTGTTGTCTGTCTTTGAATAACTAGCAGTTATTTATTTCATTAGGTAGGATGGTTTATGGTTTCCAGACTGACCCACAAGTAAATACATTGAGCTACACATATGTTGGAGATAGGAAAAAAAACAACTAATGTAACTTATTGTCTACTTAGAGGTTGAACGAACCAGACACGAAAGATGGCTGAGGAGGCAGCAAGGGGCTGGCTCCATTTATCGAAGATCCGCTGACCCGGAAAGGCTGCATAAGTGCTGATGTAGGGTCTACGGGTAAATTCTAAAGTAACTGCTTTCCTGCCCATTCAACGATTGCATTTTTCCTATAAGTTTCCGAATTAAAATGCATATGCGTAGCATTTGTTTCTGCAACGGGTCACGTGTTATCAGGATTGGAATTCCTTCCTTGTTTTCACACTTGCACAGCATTACGTTTGTCAGACTACCCGTTCAGGGCGTTTAGGCCATCACCATTACCGTCAGAAAAGTGTATCTTTATCCGTATACGGTAATAAAACACATCTCCGATATTTTAGGCTCTTGTTCCCCTTAGTATCCTTCTAAAATCAGAGAAGACGTACATTTATATTACTATATAAATATGATTTGCTTTGTGTTCTGTATTTGATCACACTTATATCCCAAGAGTAAGCAGGTAATAATTTCTATGCAAACCAAACACTGCTGTACCAGTGTTAGTATGTGCAGGCCCTTCAGGGGCCTTAACTACACCTTCATCGTTTGCACTATTATTTGCCTGTGAACGCCTGCGTGCATTTAATTATTTTTTTATTTCATTTTAAAGTGGTCGGTGTCTCCATACGCTGTGTGTGTGTGTGTGTGTGTGTGTGTGTGTGTGTGTGTATATATAATTCTTATTATTATTATATAAAACCTCTGTTCACCCCTCATAGCTATCTCTAGATGAACAATTTATGATTTAATAGCCTACTAACCAACTTGGTGCTGTATTCGCCCCAAGATACTATCAAACAGACGACCATGACCAGATCAGGTTTGGTTGTGGTAAATATCTTAGGCTCTTAGGACTCGAATCAACCCTTGAACAAATTAAAAACCACTTCCTCTACTCATTCACTGGACTAATGACACATTTTTATACACACGTTTAGGTGGATAAGCGAATTTATCGAATAACATTAACGAATAATACACATGTGCAATGCAGGCTACTTGCTTGTAGGATTTACTGATGCTGCTCTCGGCACACACCCAGCAGAGATATGACCCATATTTTACCAATATGGTTTGGGTTTAGAATTTGTATTTCCTTCTGTTCTCTCTGTTAAGTTTTGCTGTGTTTAGTTTTTTCATTGCGCGGTTTTTAGTACTTTCTAGTACTGTACTCTCGGCAATTCGTCACCTTCACCATTCTGTACACTCATAGCATTCCAGGACTAGAGCAAACTTTTAACAAAATGAAAATAGAGACTTTACCCAAATAAGCACGGTTCTTTACAAACTGGGAACTTGAATTTCACGCAAAGTCAAAAATAATGAATAAATGAGTAAGAAAATACAATGAAGTTATGATAATTAGGGTCTGTACATTTCAAAAATCAGTGGTTTAATAATTTCAAGACAGTGTAAATAGTGTTACCTGGGCATAGGACGCAAGGAACAAAACGGTATACTTCTAATTAAAATACAATGTAAAAGACATGCTTAAAAACAAAATTATCGTTTTGTACATTCATTTAAATACTAAATTTCATGATTTTAAAAGAATACTAGTGAAAATTGAATGATGTAAATGCATGCAAAGATCAAATTATCTTTGGCGCCGTGTTCAGTTCTTTAATAAATGAAATAATAATAATAATAATAACATATTGTCTGAGTAAACAAACAGAAACCATCGTAAACATGGCATGATATGCAATTAGATAAATAAATACAGTATAGTCCAGTAACGTAGTACAGATTACAGGCTATTGTTTAGCAGACTGCACTCATATGGCTACACTTCGAGTATAGGCTAACTAATAGAAACACGGCAAATATAGTGGCATATCATAGTTATCATTGTTGTTCATCTAGTACCATAAATTTGCTGCAACATCAATGCCTTTCAATGTGACAGGCACCTTCCTGGCTTTGACTGACTGTTAGAGAAGTACCAGACACGTAACACCGCGGAATGACTGTGGAACCTAATAAACAAACGAAACGTGTTGTATGCCGATCGTAGCCATTGGAGTAGATTCGATGTGACTCTCCGGACAGATATGCAACTTAAGTCATACATCTCCATCGAAAAGACTAAAATATTTGCTGGCGTTTGAGAAACATAGGTAAGGCGTGCTGCTTCCAGGATATACAATGGGTAGAGGCATTGGTAACAGGCATCTCCCCAATATATTGCCTTCTTTATAAAGAGTCGGAAGCTGCACGGTCTTCCCCGCATCAGCAAAATGGTCAACAGCACTTGGTCCTTCTAGTTCCGTGGATATTTGCCGTTTCAATTTATTCCTGCGATTCTGGAACCATATTTTGACCTGAGTCTCAGTAAGTTGTAAGGAATTCGCCAGACAAGCCCGCTCTGCGCTACTAAGATATCTTTTCATGTCAAATGTAGATTCCAGCTGGAAAATCTGTCTTTTGGAAAAGATGGTTCGCGTTTTCTTTTTCGCCAACACTTTGTTTTTCTTGTTGATTTTGTTCTTAGATGACCCATCGTCGCAGCTGTCCGTGCTGTCTGTCCTTGGACATGTGTCAACGATCTTCTGAGAGTCTTCTCCGCACACTTGCAAGGCATGGGAAGTTGCGTTATAGCAATGCGTGTTTATTTGCTCTGTGAAAAAAGCGTTACAATTCAAAACTTAAATGTAGCGCAGATGTAATATCAATGTTAAGTCCTTTATATAAGGCAGTTTTAATAATACAAGACAAAACAAATATCTGTACATTTTATGCTATTTCAAGTGTATCCGGTAGTATTTTAGTACTCTATTCGGTTACCTCTACTAAGTATTGCCTAAAAGCGAGAGTTGAAGAGAAAACATACCTGTGTCGTGTACTCTGTAATCATTGTCGTGTGAGTGTGTAACTTCGTGATCTTCGAATCGGTCTCGAGAATCATTTTTGTTGTCCGTTGCAGTCGTTAATTTGGGATGGCAGCTGTCATACTCCTTGCTGTTATGCTTGAGGTTTAGAATATTGTCAATTGTAAATTTTAAGGAAGCTGGTCGGCATGGCACGTCGTCCTTGTTCATATTCCCAGATATTTCATATAACCCCTGTGCTCCGAATTTATCACCGCTTTCGCAGACAGCAGCAGCGTCTTGATTCTCCGAGCACCATCGCTCCGTGAGTGGGACTGTGGCTGTGCCTGACAGTTACTCTGTGAACCGGAAGAGCGTGGTTTCGTAGGCATCAAATGGTCAAATGGTAAACAGAATGTGGCGGCCAATTAAAGGAGAGGGCGGGAGCTGAATATTACTGCCTTCCTACAGCTGGTATAAATGAGCTAATTTACTAAATTACAAATTACTGTAATTTGTGCACAATCATAATTACTGCAGTCTTTTCATGTCAAGAATAAACCATTATAACATGTGAAACTTAAGAGACAGAAAGGTATCCATGCACGATTTTCTTTAAATGCGGTTTGGCCCTGTTATACAATTATACATGCATATGTCTCCGGGTATAAATTTCGTGTTCAGCCAGATATTATGTTTTTTTTTTTCTATTGTATGTTTGCGGCTTTGGCTAGAAATGAATGTGATGGATGGATGCACAGGATGAATTAAATGGTCGAGCCATTATTTTATCACCTACGTTTAAGCATAATTTACAAGGTATCCGATGCAAGCAGCCGTTTATTGATGAGCTATCTTACTTGTAACAGTCTACTCTGGGTGTTTATTACTATTGATTTTTGTTGGATTCATTGGTCGTGGGTGCTTGTCTGAGTTTGTGGTGGATGCTTATTGTCTACTGCACGTCTTGATAATAATCAATAGTATTTTAACTGGGGATGTATTTACATTATGGCCTAATTATTTTATGCGTTATTTATCCTGTTCCCTTTAACTACCATGTCAACATAACTTCTGCGCACCCATTACATGTATTCATTTGAGTTTGTTTATCATTGAATAGGCTATGAAAAATACTTGCAGAAGTTTTTTTTTTCTCTTTGGCCAATGGCAATCCCTGTTAGCAGAGCATAGGCGCCAACCAAATGGCGACCAGCCATGACACTTGAATTCATTTCCAAGATTATCATTATTATTATTGTTATTATTATTATTATTATTATTAATACTACAACTACTAGTACTACTACTGCTAAAACTTAAAATATATATTTTATTTTTACTTTGGTCTGATCTATCTAGTTGTTAATTATTGTTGATTGTTTTAAAGATTTTGCTTGTTTGGGCTTAGATGCCCAAACAGTGAATTTTAACTTTAAATTTAAAATTAAAAAATGTGCCAATTATTTACTGTAATGAAATATAAGAAATGTTATATTTGTCTTTAACCTCAAAGGAGAAATTCATAGAAAGCCCTACGATTATCATTTTTTTATTTCTGAAACAAATCCCCAGGCTAATTTTAAACAGAAAACAAAAATAAAATAATAATTTACTGTAACTGTGATTACCAGTATTTGAAGAATTGATCCTACCTTACTGTCGCCTGATTATCATGGATGGAAAAAAAAAAAAAAAAATTTTGATTTTGTATTTGTATTTTAGACTGCCATTGATTTTGATCTTTATACAATAGTATGCATTAAATCAGACCACACAACTTTTAGGCATGGAAATCAAGTACATGTAACTTTTGTTGGTAGTTGATCTGATGGATAGGCCTACATATATAAAATATTTGTATTTTGACTGTGGTTACAAAAAAATCCGCTAATATGTCAAGTTAATGCATCCATTCCCCAACTCCCTTATATTCATACGTTTAAGACATTATGGTTTAAAAATATGTAATGGAACAATGTAGCTACAATTGCAGGCTAAGTTTCTACCTTGAATGAGCAGTGAGCAGTAAAACTGTAATTGTTGCTCTTTTAAAACTTGTAATAAGGGCCATTTAATGACGGGTAAATAAGCTTTAAGTCATTTTTGCATCCTCTTGAGCTACATTACAGTACATTGTGGCATCGCTTTATATCAGTAGTATAAGTACTTTGGCTCTTTGGGGTAGTGTAGTTTCAGGTCACTTTGATTTACTATATATATTGCTTAATTAGTCAGTTAACTCAACTTTATTAACGTTTTATTAACGTTTTCCATGTAAACGTATTGTATAATCTATTGTGCAGTGTTGAGTCCAAAGCAAAAGTAAAAAATATAAAAGTAAAATATAAAAAGGCCTTAACTGTTATTGGTGATACGTTATTTTTTCAGGTATAAATACAAAAGATACATTTTCATTTCGAAGAGCGTATGTATATTCATTAGCAACTATTCATGTATTACATCCTGCGAAAATCTGAATGTAAAAACAAATAGTTTAAACGCGCCTTGATGTATGTTGATGCATCCACCACAGTAATATTAATATCTCCTTCCAAAACTGCATTTTGGTCAACGGACTTTGTGATTCTGTAATTCAGTCATGGTCGGTTTAATTTACTTTCTGCATTGCCAATGAAGAGTAAACAAGAGAGAAAATGTAAAAAGGCGCTGATGAAAGGAGCAACTTTACTGGGAGTCGTTTCACCTCGAAAACTTTACATGACTCTCAATGACAGTTGTGTATTATTTTAGCTATGTGATTGTGATCTTTGAGGTCAGTAGGTGAAAAGTGAGTACACACAAATATATTTCTCTGGCAGGGTGTGTTGGTATTATTATGGAATGCTAGCTAATGTTGGAGGCAGGAAATTTAGAATGCGTCTAACCATGGGTGTGACGACTGATGGGTGGCGGGTGGGGGTGGGGTAGTCCTCGGTAAGGATAACCATACGCATGGGAGTTTGACAGAGTAAACGAACATCAGACATATTAACATTTTTTATTTGCAACTCAGCTATTCAAATTAAATTTATAACGTGGAAAAAGTGACAAAGCTTAAACTGTATTTTCACAGAATGCCATTGCAAAATAATGGTCTTATCATCAGCATCATTTTCAACACATACATGGACGTTCTGAGCCATTAGCATACATGCTCATTAGAAAACTATCGTGCCTATTTAGTAAACTATAAAGTTTATCGTAAAAGTCAACAAACAAACAAATAAACAAAACAAAAAAATAGGCAGTCTTTATGTAACATGTTATATTTGTGAGCATGACCTTGTCTAATATATGTCATATATCTTTGGATGTAGCAAAAGAATTGCCAATTATCTGTGGGCGTGTAAACTATTGCACTTATCTGATGAAACATAATAATAATAATAATAATAATAATAATAATAATAATATAAACCGTCAAATGCCACTCAGGTATGGCCATTAAGCCCTTTGCAGTTATACAAGGCCGGTCATTTGTGACCTAAACAAAGACATGGAATGAGATAAAGGAGAAATTGGGTAATTCACTGTACTGGAAAACCCAACTACTGGAGGCGACACTTGTGGAATGCCAAACCCCAGTGTAGTTGGTACCGAGTTCTCGTGGTATAAAATGGGAACCCTAACAATTCTCTGAGCCGAATGAGATACGTTTGCCGCCTCCAGGTCCGCCGCTATTTGTCTTTTCCACTTGTTCCTTCTGTTCTGGAACCAGATCTTGACCTGAGTCTCTGTGAGGTGCAGCGAGGCGGCCAGGCCCGCTCGTTCGGAGCTGCTCAGGTACCGTTTCATGTCGAAGGTAGACTCCAGCTGGAACACCTGGCTCCTACTGAACACAGTGCGGGTCTTTTTCTTGCGACCCGTACCCTGATCTGTAGTCTCTTGCTCAGGTCGTTCTTCGAAAGCCTGCTGCGTGTCCTCGTCGTTTTCACCTGCTAGACTTCCTTCCGTTCTTCTATCCGTCTCATCATTACCTTCAGCAGGCTCAGAGATTACAGGGGAATCCCGTTCATTGGTTGTCACAGCATTGCAGTGATCATCTGAACTTTGCGTATCCTCCTTTGGACCTAGAAAAGACACGTCCAACTGTGAATTGGCATGACAGCAGTTCTTCACGAAACAGAGCTGGTAAACAGATGCTGCTTGAAAGACAAACAGCCAATACTCCCAAATAAACTGGCTGTATGTCAAATTAGTCTATTAAACGTTTACCCTCCACCACGCTTTTAAAGGTTTAATCAATTGAACAAAATGTATCCATTATAAACACTCCATCTTTTCTCCAGACAATACAATTAAAATTCTTGTCCCACATGAACTTGCACGTCTAAGTGCTGGCGTGGCATTTAGAAAACAGTTTACTTATGTCTAAATTGTTTTTGTTGTGGATGCTTCTACACATGAATTTATTTACTTCCTTCATACTATTGAGGGTTAAGGAAACGTTTTGACAGCCCAAGCCTGTAACGTGTTTGGAGAGCCTTTCACTGAGCTTGCTGATTTGAGAAAAGAACATCACCATGCTCTCGCTGCGTTTGTTAGTTTTACCTAATGAAGCACAAACCGTGCGGGGACCTGCCAAACGGCGTAATTATTTCCGTCGGTGTGGAGGTATCAAGCGTAACACAGTCTCCAAAAAGAGAGCCAAAAACGAAAAAGTGCATGTTATAGACAACTAAAATGGAGTTAGGAGTTTTGCTGTTGAAGAGCAGATACAAAGCGTAAGTGTCACAATTATTTGTAATTTCCGAGCCTGTTTGCCTACAATTTGTCATCGAAAACACTGGATCGGAGGTCAGAGTTTGTATGTGTAGTGTTTTTTATTCTAAACGGATCCATCATTAGGAAGTGTTGTCAATACGTTGTTCCCAGTGGTGTTACTTCTGGCAGTCCAACACAAATAAAAAACCTTTACGAGGTAAAATATAGCATATATTTGGGGCCTGCGCAGCCTATAGTGCTCTGTAGAAAAATATTATTCATAGAATAACTGAGACTTACTCCTGGGCCTTCCACATGTCCCGAAGTTCAGTGTTGTTCCTTTATACCATTCTAACGGCGTGTCTCTGTGGGACCGACTGTGTAAACTGAGTCCACCGCTCGACACTTGACAGCATACTTGATTGCGATGGATAACTGCGTCTCCACTGTGAAAAATCTTTCCTTCGCGGCAGTCGTCTGTGATATTATCCTGAATGGCGCCTTTTGTGTCTTCATTTTTGTTAGAGCCGAGCAAATGTTCAATGAAAAAAGAAGAAACCCGCGAGGATGTTGAATTCTGGCTGTCTGACGCTTTGTCAGGCATACTTTTATGTAGTGTTCAAAATCCAAACGACTCGCAGCAGCGCTGTCCTCTTACTTGCCCAGGCAATCACTTCACGTTCAGTAAAAAATTCCTTTTTTGCGCATCTGGGCTCTTTCGATCAACCATTTCATTTTTTTTCTTGCTACTGAAGCCCACGAAAAGCACTAGGACATCCGAGGCGCCGCGACATAGGAGCTCGCAGTAATGGCAAAGGGGGGAAATGCAAGTCAAGTTAAATGCTTAACAAGCAAAGAGCATACTGCGATTGGACGACCACAATAGCAAATGGGATTACTCAAGAAAGGGTATAACTTGCAATGAATTCACTACTCTGTTTGATAGTGTGCCTCGGGGGTAAGAGGAATCCTGTCAGCAAGGGGCTTTATTTGGGTCAATTAGGGAGCAAATCAAAATACAGATAGCGGCATCTTAGTCTCGGATTCCACTTAAAGTGAAAGGGCTTTCGTAGAATATGATACAGTACCTCCTATTGGCTATCTCCGTTGCTGCATCTTGGTGTTATTAGAAAAAAGGAGCGCAGCCACGCTGGTTTGTCCATGAGTTCCGACCTCTGTGTGATTCCCTCATCCCTTCGGTTTATTTTATTCTGCAAGAAAAACGCACCGTGTTCATCATTATTGCGGTCTTAAATTATTTATATTGTAGCCTACTCACACAGTTGTTGCTCTCCGCTTCCATAACTTTAGTAATTAAGGTAGGCCTAATACAGTAAGTATTTTTTTGTAACTGAACCATGAAATCGATTTTTTATACATATATGTATGCATTTCTTCTAGCGTGACAAATTAATTGAACTTTTTACTATTACTAAGTCAAACTGTTTGGCCCTTTCTCATAACCTCCTGTTTGCTTTTAATAAAGTCCTGTCTGATGACTTAACTCATCCAAGCATTTTTGTTTTGACATAATTACTTTTTGGAGGAAATGTCATCATTTTTCGCATCCAGTTAGCTCAAATTTTTGATGGGGAGGTTAACGAGCTTGGAATAACCTAATGGCATGTTTCAAAATGTAAACAGCTGTAACCAGATTCAGTAAAAAATGCATTTAACATAACCAATCTGTTTTCCTGTAGGAAGGTCCTGATGTTACCGATGGCCTTAAAATAGGACCAAGTTGTAGGTTAACCTTAAAAACGGTAAGTGCATACCTCTACGCCGGAGGATCAGTTGAATGAGTACTAAGTCACATGTACGAGTTCTTTGTGATAGCTTACTACTTCACTGAAAACTTTTGACAAATATCTCCAGAATTTCTCCGAATAAATTGTTAACCATACCATCATATGGTGGCATTTATTCTATAGTTAATTAAGGTTTTTTTTTTTATTAAAAAGTTGTTAGGCAAGATATACAGGTAGTATCATTCCTTATTTAACGTCTGCGTAAAATGGGTTAAATGGAATCAGAATATTAAATCGCTTACTGTTATTAAATGAGGAGTGTTTGCGTATTTTTGTGTCATGTAGTGAGTGCGACTCACTCGTAGTTTCTCGTCATTCAACTTTTCCAAGCGGTTGGTTACATATTAAAACAATATCTGTTTTTTCAGCCTCGGAGAATTTTCGAAGAAAAAAAAAAAATGAAAGGCAGACGTTTATGTAAAAACTATGCACGCACTAATGTTAACATACAATCATCATCATTTTCGTAAGCATAATATACAGAATACATTTTGAAAAGCAATAGCAAGTTTTTTTTTGTTCGTTTGGTTTATGATTATTTTTATGATTTACTCATACAAAAGTACATGGATTCCTGTCTCACATTTGACATTTATCAAACTCGTAATGTTTATTGAACTCGTAAATTGGTAATATTTATGGAAAATGACTAAAATTAATAATTGTAAAAACTCAATAAGCTACAACATATATCAGTGGTGGTACAAGACAACAGTCATAAAACCTAAGAAAAATGCTTTGTGCATAAAAAACTTTGTGGGGTGGTGTACTTGATGTAAATGGATGTGTTTGTGTGTGGCAAATCCGATTTTCCCATTGGTTCATTTTCAAGCACATACTTAATTCCACAAAGTAGCGTCGATCATATGTGTAAAAGTTACTAGATAAAATGCTGACAAGTTGTGAGAGAGGACTTCAAGGTTTCCTTTATTTAAAAATTAAATAAAAACAGACATGCAACAGGGGCAAGGCAGTGGGGAACACTGTCTTTGCACAAAGATGTTGGGTAAATTATTGCTTTGTCCATATCTGCTGTTTACAGAACAGACTATGAGACAGACAGTTGTTCTTGTGTTTAAAATGATGTGAAATGTCTTTGTCCAGTGGTGTGTAGGGTACATGATATGGTGTTTGTAGGTGTTCTTATCGTGTTGCAAACAATGCATGAAGCAGTCCAACATTCAGAATATTTTAATTTTTTTTATAAATCACTTAACTGTAGTGTATGGCATTGATCTCCATGTATTGAAAACACATACATCTGTTTTGTATCTAGGTAATGAAACTTATCAGATAAATGTTCAGATTGTACAGACTTTGAAAAAAAAAAACGTAGAAATGAGTGGTCCTTCTTTTGTAAAAAGCTTCACCCACAGTGCCCATCCAAACTGCGTCCAGCCAGACTAGAGACCTCGGTGTGGCCTTTCACTTTTCCTTAAGTTTCCTTCTGGCTGTGAGTGTAAGAGATTAGCTACTTAGGTCGTATTTCTTTGTGTATATTGCCACTCTCACTGATATGGCACCAGACCTCCTCCACTCCCCCTGTGTCTACCCTCACCCCCCAGGACCCAGGGCAGACAGCTCTGTCCTTCAAGTCATGTTATCCACCTGATCTCCATCCACTGTGGCGTGACCTTTACGCTGCCTACCAATGAGAGCTCTTGGGCAAGTGTGCTCCAACCTGGTAAACAGCTCTGCAGCTCTGAGCTCCCTGTTGCATTCAAATACCATGAGCAAGATATATTTCCCAAAAACACTGTGCTGTGCCTCGCAGTTTTCGACAGGACCCATGCCCATTTTTTAGGTGTATCAACATGTATGTTTTTACTGCAGCTTCTTTTGAATAACTCTCAGAACAGCCCATAATATTTTGAATTGTAATGCTTTTCCTAACTTTTGCATATTTTGGAAGATATGTACAGTTTGTTTATATTCCCCTGGTCATTGTAATATACAAATTCGATATTGTGAAGATAAATGAGGATATTTTTTCAGATACACTCCTTATTCGTATTTGGAGAAGTCTAGAGAGGAAAGTGGTTTGGTTGGACTGCCCTCTCCTGGCCAGGATGTTGAAATGCAAGTCTAGTTGCAGCAATAATGCATTTCCACAAAGCTGATCCTCTGGTGTATTTGACTGCCCCTTTTAGCTCTCAGGTCAAATCTGAAAATAAGCAATTATAATGTGGATATTAATAATCAGGAATAAAATGGAACAACAATGTCAACTTCAAAAACGATAATCAAATAAGATAGAATAATTCACCTCCATTGGCTTTGTAGTTTAAGATTAACAGCCTATTTATCTTTCAACATATTTTTATTATTATATGCTTACAAAGCTGTTAGATTTCAGTGCCAATGGGTTTCTCTCATGCTCTCTTTCTTTCTCTTTCTCTCCTGTCTCTCCCTGTCTGTCTGTCTCTATCTCTCTCACACACACACACACAGTTTCCATTAATTATCTCCACAGTATGTTATGTCTTTAATTCTGTCTTAATTCTACAACTTATTACTGGTGGCCACAGTAAAACTCTTGTGTTGTAAAGAGAACAGTTTGCAGTAATATCAAACAGCTTCCCAGTCCTTTATTTTCACCTTTGGGAGATTTATGTCATAAGCTGTGCTAATAGTGCCATTTCAAACAATACTTAGGTAAGTTACATTGCTTACATGGGCATAATACCTTGATTGCTGTCTGCAGATAAAGCAATTTAGCCTGGCTTTGTTTTTCAAGCATTAATGATTTACTCTGTCTAATAACATTGTGCTGTGTTCCATTACTAACATTAGCGGAGGTTAACATTCTTGGACAGACTTTGTGACGCCATTGCAGGCGGATTTGGTATTGAATAAAATGAGCCTTAATTGAATGGCAGACCCCTAAGCTCCCACAGCCCTGAAATTGCATTCATTTTTTAATAGGAGGTTGAGACAGAGCTCAGGGAAACTAGATATGCCCCTCTCCCCTAAAATACTTGAAAATAAGCAAGTGTTTTCCATTAGAATGTTTCCTATGTACATTTTACTGTATCATACCTTGTGTTTAGGCTAAGGCTTGTATTTTTGTACATACACAGACATTCAGATGGACACTGATTAAAATTATTCTGAAAAAATGTTTTCCCCCCCTCATATATTAAATAAATTGCTCCATTTATCAGATGCATGGTTTGTGATTTGGTCAAAAAAGAAGTTCAAAAGTAGTGTTTCAGTGCAGCAAATTTTTATGAATGTGTATCCATTTCTAAACACCTTAGAAATTTAAACATAATAAAAGTTACATCTGTTACCTATATTGCTCTCAATTACTTAAAAACACCAGTTGTATGGAAATGATGTAACCATTTTGCAGCAAAAGGATTAGCACTGGCTATAGCAAACATTAGTTAGTGTTCGTATCTAAAAACTGTTTGCCATTGAGAAAATAAATATGTACACCACATGTGTGATATGTATCATGAACCCAACTGCAATGAGCCTTTAGTTTCCTTTGCATCATAATGAGCTTTGTTATTGCATAAGTGCTGTTACTCACACAGCATTTAAGAAAAATATGCTTTAAAATTCCTGATAGAACTAAAATAGTTCCAGTTAAATAAGCTACTACTACTACTACTATTAATAATAATAATAATAATAATAATAATAATGTTCTAATATATTCATAAATGCAAAATGCAAGCTGTAGACTATTTTGTGGTTAAGCACTGCATATCTGTGTATAAATATGTAGGTTTTAACTGTCAGAAAAATGTCTGTAGCAGTTGAAAACAATAATTACATGTATAGATAAATAGGAAGAGACATAAAACTAATAAATGTTTTTGACTTTTTATTTTCTGGAATGAGTGATATTTTCCTTGTACCTTTTCTACACTCCAGCCATGAAGTGCTCCAAGCTCCTGTCCACTGAGACCATATTTTGTCTTTTGGTTTAGAACTATAGATATTTTTTTTATATCAGTTGGCATAGAAATAAAAAAAAAAAATAGCTGAAGCTTGTTTAAGTAATCATTGTTTTGCAGATGATTGTGTCACGGATCGGCTGACTGTGGCGCATGTTATCCTGTGGAACTGTGTGCAGCTACATATGTGCCCATCTACAGAGAGATGTGCAAATCCCACATCATTAATATCTAATATGTGAGTTGTTGTTGTTGTATTCTCTCCAGTGGCAGGAGATGAGTCTGTGAAACTTCTGTTTGCGTACAACATCTCTAATAGAGACGTTTGTGGGGTTTTCCCACATCATTATCTCGGTTCCGCGGAGAATAATGGGTCAGTGTTACAGTGCATATGCCCAGAGGTCACTACCATGGCCTACAGTTGGGTACTATGTATTGCCATGAAATGGGGACCTCTTAATGTCCTGGAACTGTCAGTGGTAATGCAATCAGCCAAAAGGTTGTAATATATGAAGGCTCACACATCTCACCCATACTTTGCTTCAGAGCTTTGCTTGTACTTGAGGTGTGATTGTGTTGTTTCTTAAATCTCATCCTACTTTGTTTGTAGCCAAACTGACTCTCATTCATATCAAAACAGTATCTGCATAAATTTTGTTGAATAAAGAAAGGGTAATGAAGTGCCTTTGTTGTTAGACAAATTCTGTTGCGTTGTGTGACCATGAAGCTCTTCTTTCATAAGCATAATTTAGTTAAAATATTTGAAAGTGTGGTTTGGATGTGAGAATGAATGTTATAAAAAGCCAAAAGTCAACAAAGAATTGGCAAAACCAATTGTAATGTATGCAATTTCAGCAAAAAAAGGAAAAGTTTAGAGAAAAGTTTTCTTTAAATATTGTTAAATATTCCAACATTCTCTGCTTGGGCATTATGTTTACAGTTAGCCAAACTCATTTCCGTCTTGTAATAATATTTAGTTGATTTAATATGTTTCTGTGGTAAACTGCTTTATGCTAATTTAATCTGTGGGTCATTCTGAAAGGATATTTTGGTTGTTGGTCTCTCTGCATGATATGTTTGGGTTTGATGATCTAGTGACTGTGTCTGATTTAGCTTCATCAAATTTACAACAGAGCAGTACACAAGTTAGCTAATTATACCTACAGGCTTCTAACTGTATACTGTATTATGAACCGGGATATTCACTGTACATAATTCTACGTTTGGGTTGTGGTGATTTAAATCATAGGTATCAACTGTTTATCTTTATTTGAAAAATATACTTCTTGAAAATATTATTAAAAACTTGGAAAGCAACACTAATAACTTTTTGAGTTTTGAAAGTTAAGTCAGCTGAAGTCCTCACAACAGACATTTAAATAAAGAAGAAGAATTTTGCCAATATTGAACAGTGTTTAATTTGTTCAGACCTGTACATAATTGCATTTTTCGCGTAGGACAGTGTCGCAATGGTAAGATAAGAAAAAAATGAATTTAAGCGCAGGTCTGGATTTGGCCCTTCGTTCTGTTTAATTTACCTCAACGAACACCGTCAATGAGGAGACACTATTATCGCCATGATTAGGCGCGAAATTGTAAAAGGTAAATGTCAGATTTTGCTCCTGTGTAGTGTGTTTTTTTTTTCTAATCAAACACCATTCAACCGATTTATTTATGTATTTATTTATTTAATTTTTATTATTATGTATTTATTTATTTTGAAATGTGTTGATTTTACGTTTGACATTAAAAACCTATTCAGTCTACAGAATTATAAGTAGCAGGTCACATTGAGATGTAAATGAAGCAAGCATTTTGTGTAGTAATACATTTGTCATTAATATAGGGGAAGTAAAACATCTATTATTTCTAAAATGTCCACGTACCAGAAGAGTTGTCCGCGGTTTGAAGGCAAGAAATACAACTGCCCGTTTGTTTAACCCCTTTACGGCACGTTAACCTCTGTCAGGACGAGCTCGTCAGCTGCAGACAATGGAGTATAAAGGTTGACTTTTTTTAGCCTGGCTCAATCGCAGATCACGCACTCCAATGTCGGCAAAGCCACAAGGTAAGAACTTTAAAGCGTATAGCATAAAGGCCTGTTGGCCTTTGATTGGAAGACAGTTATTTGCTTTGAAAAAGTTTTTTTTTTTTTCCCCCACTATATTTGTTTGGGGACATTTCATAGTTTCTTAATGTATTGTTATTGTTTTATGCCATATTCAGAATCTTTTACTCCCTTAGGCCTGAGAGATGTTCAGGTTTTTGTTTGCGTAATATGTTTTAGTCGTGGAAAAGTCGTTCCCTTTCTAGTTGATAAGAGGGCAGTTTAGCTAATCCCCCCAGGCTGGCCGTGCGAGGCTGTGAACGGTTCAAACAGCCACGTCTGAAGTCCTATAATGACAGAGCAGCGAACGCTTATGATGGACTGCAGGAGCACTAAAATAAATAGCCTTATAAGAAATTAGATCAATGTGCACCTACTAGAGTTAGTTGCAAGAATACCGTATATGTACTTTGCTTTTGCCAGGAATTGAGGTCAGTTTCGCTCCTGATTGATTAAAAAAGCACTTCTTGCACAAACGATTCAAGCCATGTCAATCTCAAAATGTGACACCTCCTCCTTTTTGTTCTTCTTCTTGCCACTCCTCCCTCAGTAATAATAAAAATAATAATAATAACTATGGTGGTAGTAGTTAATAACTGTGTTGAAGAGTAGCACTTAAGGTAAAAGTAAAATGTTTTCTTGGGGTACATTTATTTTCACAGTATCTTGAGTGTTTAAAGCTAATTTATTGGTAATATTATAAAATGGTGTTTACTGATATGCATTTAATTAAAAATAAATATGTACACATTGCTTCTTATGTTAAAGACCTTATTCCTAATAAAAGTGTTGGCCACATAACAAATCTGTAGCTACATGCATAACTACTGCATAACTGTATATACGTAGTAAAAAGTGAATGCAGTTGAAACCATAAAAGGTAAACCTCTATAAATGTAATTCCTTTGCTCCATTAGGGTGATCAAAGACAGAAAAAAAAATAAAGACTGGTGTCACACACTTTACTCGATATAGTAATATTTCATTTTAAGATAGCCATTCATAGGACCCACTTTAAGAAATCATAGCATCCGTCCCTGTACAATCAAAATTTAGGATTTATTTCTACAAAAAAAAAATCCCCAAACTATTCCCTTGTTACAGTGAGTGACCAGGTACTGTCAGCAGCAGTATTCTGCTAACAATATTGTATAAAACTATTATTGTGGACTGTCTGACTTTCTGTTTTGACTGAAGTGTATAATGATGAAGTCTTTCCTGACCAAAAGGTCTTCAGACCACTTTTCAACTGCAGTTAATTATGCTAGCAATACTTTATTTGCCAGTTTCTACAATTCAAAACAGCACATTTCCGGTTTTCCTGTTATAACAATTTTTCTGAGAGTAATCCTCAGCAGTACCTCATTTTCTCTTAGCACAGCTGCACTTGTAAGATCTAAGCTCATGTTCTTAAGTTCAGAAACTGAATCCCTGAACAGTTGAGACAGATTACACTTCACTAAGCTTTGTGATCATGGGTCTCTAATTCTTGTTTACAACCCAGTATCATGCCCATTCATAAAACAGTCATGGAACTTTCAAACCTGTGTCTCAGACTGTGTCCTATAAATACACTATTTGTATTTATTTTATTATGTATAGTGTTTTCATTAAAGATAAATAGATTGGTACATACTTGACTAAAGAAAAACACATGTTCAAAGGGAGGCAAGAAACACAGAAAGGTAATTTTATTACAAATGTCTGTAATTTAATCTATGTCCATTAGTATGAGAGTAGGTTTTGCCAGGTTTATATACATTCATAGTAATATCAGTTTCAGCAACTGGGAAACAATTTACAACAATTTGTTGTTGTATAATTAAAGGAGAAACACTTCTCTACAGAATAGTCTGTCCTAACGGAAACACATCATGCTGCAGTTATGGAAAATGCAAAAGTATCATACAAAGGGCCTTAATGACATTGGACAGTACCTCCCAATACTGATAGTCTGCTATAGCTTCTCTACTGCACCTAACATGTGCATTACAATGAGAAAATGTGTACAAGAGAACAAGTCCTTGTTAACCCCTTTTATAGAGCACATTTCTGGGATACACTGTACGTGTTCATGACGCTGCAAACCCCATGAGTCAATTGACCATTAAAAGTGTATTTGATGTTTTCAGATCAAAAATGAAACATTCTTTGAGGTGTCAGTTGTAACAGAAGGCCTGAACTCAAAGCAATGGCAATGATGCTTCACCAACAAAACAGACTCACTTTTAATATCGAGGGCAGTGATCCTACAGTGTCTTGCTGAAATGTCATAAGGCACTGTGGCACAAACACCAAGCCCTCACCTATGGGTTCAATCCCAGTTTTTTTCCACTTCTGCCCTGCTCAAACCTGAATTCTAACCAATGCAATGAATTTTCTGGGTTTCTGGTCCCACAAAACCACCAACATTTAAATTGGGAAAAACATACTGGGCATGTTTGTATACCTATATTTTAACGTCATGGGATTTATTCTTCAAAATCAATTGAAATTTGCCACCAAGGGAAAACTGTAGATTCCATCTACTTTGCCTTGATAAATTTGATAAATTTATGAAACCAGGTAAATAACTGCTGCACAACTGAACTGTGTGTTTTACAGTTACATATCTGACATTTATTTATTTATTTTTCATATAAATGTATTTGAAATGATGGACAAGTAAATAAAAAAACCATCCTGAAATATAATATTCAAAGCTAAGGCCAACCACAAAGTAGGATTATTGAATTCCTGCCTTAGGCTTTTAGCAGCAGGTTTTTCTTCCAAAATAGGAGCCTTGATTTATCCTAAAATCAATAAAAGGCTTTATGCTGCAGACCTACGTCAGGAAAAAATGATTAAGATACAACAACTGCGTACCTGCAATCAGAGCACAAAGCCAGTATGTCATATTCAAGATGCAGATCTCTGAATACAGTATTAGCTCACTGCAGGTAAAAGCAAATATTGAGTATACTTTATAATTAGTATTACAATATTTGGAACTTTTGTGGTCTTTGACCATTACTGTTCATGAAAAGCTAATTACCCTACCTCTAGAAGTCAACTGCCCATAAAACAAATGTTATGTTGTGATTATTAACAGTAGAGCACCCCACTATTTCGACTGTTAGTTTGAGTATGGGCCAGTATGAGTGTCCTTATAAATGTTAATGACACGTACACACCCAGTCATAAGAGGTATACTACATTTTATATCAGGCTTGGAAAAAGCCGGCCACAGTTCCGTGCTTTTACAAATTACCCATTCATGACAAAAAGTTGGTGTTTAAATACTGCGAAACGGCGGGTGCTGAATAAACTCTGCACACATTACCCTACTGGACTCGCAGAATTTCTGCTGTTTAATTTACAGAACATTACACTAGTGGTTTTCTTTCTGATTCTGATTCACACTCATAGATGGGCCAAAATGAATGTAAAAACCTGCCGTATTGCTTTGTGTCACATGATTTACCTCGAACAGTGGGAAGCACATAATTATGAGTGTTTGGCATTTTTTTTTTTTTTTTTTTTTTAAACTCTCCTCTTCCCCACTTCGGTGCTGCTCTTGAACCCACGCAGCACGTGACGCAGTCTTTCGGTGAGACAGCCCTCTCTGACTGAGTTCACCTCATTGATGGAGTTATTTAAACTGACAATTAACCGGTTGTTGCGAGGGAGGCTAGTCTACGCCTAGCTGAACTCCTATCGAATTAAGCTATTGCGTGAGAAAGAAGTGCGGACAGTGAGGGTGCAGTGAGAGGGAAGATGACTTGAAAGTACACTGCCCTCAAGGTTAAAGCAAGTCTACAAGCGGGTTATTACGCCAGAACAATATCTTTCACTGACTTTTTCCGTCACGAGATCCTTGTGACATAGTTTTTTTATTTATATTGAAAAAAAAGAATCTGTTTTGTATATAAAAATCAAGCATAAAAAGCTTATGGAGCTTAATGATCAAGAAGCACAATAAAAACAGAAACATTACAATTACATTATTATTTACACGATAATGTTGAAATGTATTTTCTGTGTAAAAGCAATATTATTTGACATTATTTGAAAATCATTTTAATTGTTCTCCATGGATGATAAAACTTTTTCCAGGACAACAAATAAGCATATCACAACTGCGTTTCTTTAAAGTCACTGCCAGTTAGCAAAGGAACGAAAGCAACTAGAACTTGCAGGAGGATAGGTATGAAAGAACCATCAGTTCATGGTCAGCTGAAATTAACCATCAGATGTTATTGGCCGGTTAATATTTGAATAAATACATTGTGAGTTAACCAAGGAATGAGAAAGTACATGTTTTCAGTTGATTTTAATATACTCCCCATTCCAATTATATTGGTTATAAATTTTCTACTGAAGAAAGTAAAAAAGACACCAATGCCTTATTTGACAAGGTGTTTATCTAAAGGACATGTAAGTATAAAAGAAAAATAAGATAAAGAAATAGCTTTTAGTTTAGAGGCTTTTAGTTTCAAAATGGGGCGACATCATAAATGATCCCGTTTCCCATAATTAATCAATCGAACTAATTAAATATGTTTTCGTTTTTTCACAGGACATATTTCGTTTTCGTCAGAAAAGAGTGTGTTAAAACTGGAAAAATGTTATACCTTTAGCGCCGTTTGACTGAGTAGGATGAGCTGAAGATTAAGACATACATACATACATACATACATACATACATAGGGCCTAATTGTTTTATTTTCCCATTTTCACCGATGGTGACGAAGAACAACTTATTTAATGTTATTATTAAAAAGTAATCCTGCTCTTTCGTCTTTTTGGGCACAATGGTTTGTATAATATGGAACTGTACATTTTCTAGTTTCATTCTGTGTTATAGAGCACAGTAGTATTAAAGGTAATAAAATATCAGGGAAAATGTAACACTGTGCAACCAAATTTTGTTGATTTTTTTGTCTCAAAAATGTAATTGAATAAGTACTTAACCCTTACTATCTTGAAATATGAACGGATTAACTTAAACAAATGTTTTGAAACTACAATTCCTTTCATCGAGCTGTATGTCGTACGTTTTTTGCCTTACCTATAGGTTTGCTCATAGCACATCACAGTAGGTAATATATTAGAAAGAGTGCACGCCCTCAAAAGGTACAAGGTCACGGTCTTAGACACAGAAAGATCAATAAAACAGGGAAAGGGCAAAAGGAATCCGCACAGAGTCTGAGGTTATGGGCTACACGGGCTGGAGTAATGGTTACCGAATCGGAAGAATAAAATACTTTACTGGCGAGTATATTCTCATGTAATCTAAAAGAAAGACCTTCATATTTTTTTAATATTCCTTCTGGAAAAAAAACCAAATGTAACACATCTCCTTGAAAGAGCTATTTTTAAAATTGTTCTTCTTTGAATGGTTCCCTCGTCCTGTTGCAGTGAATTTAAGATGAGGAACCCTTTCTTCAAAAGGATTGGTCCAAGAGTACCAATATGTTCAAGTGACACTTGAAAGAAGTAATTCTATCTAATGTTTGGCTACATGAGTACATTTACTTGAGTACTGAATCTGAGGGAGGAGGCATCTAGAATTCCAGTGCTTATTTACAATTGGTATAGTTGGCTGACGTCGATCTGATGTGATTAAACTTACATGGATAAACATAAGGCAGCGGAAGTAAACCAAAAGCGACATAAAAGATGAAAGAGTGGGATTTTAATGCGCGCCTCGAGGATAGCTGGCTGCCTCGGAGCTTCTTGTTTTCCTCCTCTTGTCACGCAAGTTCTCTGGCGTTCTGCAGTAGCCAAGCTGAGTGCCTTCCTCGAAGTCTGACCTGGACCTACTCCTTGTGACACGGTCAAAGTGATTTTTTTATTGCCAAAGACTCGATCGAGGGTGTAGCAATAAAAACGGCTCCTGGTTTTAAAGCATTTAAAGTGCTTCTAATTTATTCATGAGGTGGGCAGCGCACGATTTTGTTTATTCAATTAAAGTTCCCAAGAATTTATATCCGCACGCAACTGAAAAGTATGGTCCACACAAATGGTCTTCGAAATTTTAAACTACTTCTCCTATCGATTTTTTAATCGTAAAGTTTACAGAAGTGATTTAGTTAAGGACTAGTTGGCGCCGTTCCTCAATCCACTGGGAGAGAGATCCATTTATTGATCATAGGCTATTACCTCGATACTTAAGTGACAATAATGTTAAAATTTCAACCATTCAGCAATCAGTAATAACAATTATACTATAGGACAGGGTCTTTTTGATGATGACGATGATAATGATGATTGTTATTAGTATTAGTAGCTGTAGTATTAGTTTTATATATTAGTATTAGTATTTTTATTATTAGTGATAGCGGTAGTAGTAGTAGAAAAGTGATTTTAACTCAGCCTATTAAAGAACGAATTAGCAGAGCAGATTGAAAAATACACATTTTATAAAGACCAATGTGAGTTACATTTGACTGTTAAATGCAATGGTGGTTGTTAAATTGTGCTTATATGAAGAAATGACTACACACTCATACACAGTATTAGTGACAGTAAATACTGTAATAATAATGTATTATTATTATTATTATTATTATGTAAAACATGTGAACACACATTTTTCAAAGTGATTGTGCTGTACTGAAATTCTTTGTTGTTTGGCAAATCAACAGAGGTGTGCTTTTTAAAAGTTTACTCATTGTACTGATAACTCCTTTTTAAGTTCTTTTATGTATTTTTTAAATGGAATATTACTAATGTATTTATTATGTGTATAGGATGTTATTATTGTTGTACCATGGATTTAAGTGAGTAAACATAACCACACAAAATTTCCCCTTAATATTGCCCTTTGACAATAGTATGTCTTGTACAATCTTTTCTACAGAAATAATGACTTAAGATTCACTTTTTTGAAACATTCAATTGTCTTGGTACATATTAATAAAATGCTTGGTTTAAGGAATCTAACAGATAAGACATTAGCAGGACTTCACCTAGGAGTAGAGCTGACTTTACCCTGTTCACAATATGAGCTTATCAGAAAGGTACATGTTCCCAGCACCTGCATTGGTCTATTTCCTATATGTATCTTGAATGTGATTTTTTTTTAATCACAAGGAACATGACAGAAACATTGTTACAACATTGATCTCATAAATTGAATTATTATTCACATTCATAATATCATAATAATAAAAATGGCAAGAAAATGTAGCCAAATTACACCAAAACATTTAGAACACTGTTAAAATGCTATTAACCCATTTCCTCCATGATGCTATTTCAATGTTAAATTAACCATCAGTGGATGTTATAGATAAATGTGAATACATGTGAAATCCTTTTTCTGTTTTTGATGCTGTTAAAGTTGTTTGGAACAATAAATATGTTCAAATTTTGTGGAATGGTCTCATCATAATCTCAAAAACAGAATTCATGTTGAACCTAGACCGCTTTCTGATCTTCCTGAAATGTTGCATGTTAGCTGGCATGTTACTGGCTCAAATATGCAGCACAATAAATATAGTTAAATACAAGAATCAGAGTAGTCTTAGATTACATGCATCCCCCATAGTGTTTGGATGATCAGTCTAAATGTATATATTTTTTTATATCTCAGTGTCTTTAGTGACTGGGCAGCTCAGAATTCACCCTTTCTTAGTTTTATGTCTTTTGTGTAATGGGAATTCAAAAGCCTTCAGTAGCCACTGCTGAATCACAGCATCATGCTGTCACCTGGTGGGCGATTAAAGGTATTAAACAGAGTTTACACACTGGGTTAACAATGAGTGCTCTCCATTTTAAATATCGATGGATCTAAACTTCACAGACACAGTTACAGTGCCCAATTTCCTTCAAAAAGCTTTTTTTAAGCTTTGAATATTGATGTCAAGGGTGGTAAACTTTATGTTATTCTAATTTTAGCAACTCATGATTTTAAGCAGCTAGACATTACATCTTTACATTTGTCCCACAGGACTTTCCCCAACGTGCATGTTTCTCTATGGTTCCCCAACACAAACATTTAATTTTGGAGATCATTTTTATTATATTATTATTTGGTTTTTATACAAGTAAACCAAAGGGAAATTTTGCCATAAATGTTCAAATGTTTTATTTCATAGCCATTCAAAACCTTTTGTGTTCTATGGATGTGTGACTTTATTTTCTGCTTTACCTGTTTGCTTTGGTGAGTATACTGTACCTCACATGGTTACTTTGTCTTTTCTCAGTTTTTTTAAAGACATTTCTTAAAACTTGAACAGTGTAAACATGGTGCATGACACTGAATCCAAATACAGCTCTAAAAAAGACATTTGAAAAGATGGGAAAGTGAACTTAATTTAGCACATAAAGTCAGCTTCAGACACTGTCATACATGTCTAAAGAGGAAAATGATCAGAATGCAGTTTAAATTCTCTGTTGAACACAAAGGCAAACTAATCCCAGGTGCTGGAACCCAATATAACACAATGCTTAATAAATAAGTTTGCTTTTTAAAACTTATACAATGCTTCTTGTGTGAGAATTTTTCTTACCTGTGTGTGTCGAAGAAATCAAATTGTTGCTAATAATTAAAGCACACAAGCACATACATTCAGCAAAAAAAAAAAAAAATAATAATAATAATAAAAAAAAAATACCCCACTGGAAAATGAGAAATCAACTTCAGATTCCACTTCTTCTCTCTATGTTCCTGGACAGTTTAACAGGCAAAGCACTGGATCTCAGGAAACACCAGATGTATGTTTGTTGCCATGGACACCAAGCTGTCTGGTCAGTGATTGGATATATTTTTTCTCTCCATTGGGACGGGCCTTTAAGGAGGGACCCAGATGTGATGTCCAATCCTCCTGCATGCGTCTCTGTTTTCTGTGTGTCCTCACAGCTCCTTCATGCCATGTGGTTAAGCACAAAGGTGTCAGCCCCCATTACGCTGATGCTGTGAGAAAAGGAAACCACTCATTTATTCACCAATAAGTTTGTTTTGGATGTTACAGTAAATGTTATGCGAACACAGCTAACACACATTTACACTACATTCAGAGTAAAGGTGCAGGAATTTCTGTTGGACAAAAAAATTCAGAAACTCAACGGAATCAGTATTGTAATATCTTTTGGAAGATTCGGTAGCCATATTTTTTAAAGAAAGAAACTGAACCACTAGTCTAAACAGATTTATTACTTATCACAAAGAATAAAAATAAAATTTTAAAAGTGTTAAAATCTCAGTCAAATAGCACAGGGTTTACATGGATAAAATGGTTGAGCATGTTCCTTGTGTACTCCAGTGTGACCTGATAAAGGTAAGTTATAACGGTTTCATTCCAAATGTCATGAGGCAGGTTATAGAAAAAAATCAGGCATTTTAACAGAATGAATTATCTATAATAAGCTATTAGAAAATAATAATAACAATAATAGTAACAATAATAATAGTGTAGACTCAGCTAAAGACTTGCAGCTGGGATATGATTGATATAGTGAAAATGTTTACTTAAATCCTGAAAAACAGACCTTATGAAATAAATGCATTTCAACTGTTATTCTCCATATTTTTTACTGATATTTTTTTTTATCACGTTTGCATTGATCCCACTGTTGTATTCAAAATGCACTTTTTCCAAGCACTGTACCTGATAATCAACTGCTGTACAGATACAGGTGTATAGCAGAGTTGCAATGTCATTATTTGAGACCAGCTCTGAAAAATTGTACTAGCCCATTAAAGCTGGTCATATGGAAATATCAGCAATAACCAAATGGTGAAATGAAGCTTATGTATTTGTATTAATTCATTCTAAAATGTAACAGTGTAAAATATAAGTTTATTTGTTTAAATGAGAATTTCCCATTACTCTGTACAGTCATGTTAAAATTGCAACCCTGTTATTTAACAAAGATAGCAAAGTTTTGTATGGTTAAACAGTATTGTTAAAAGAAAATCTAAAAAAAATGTGCTATAATAGGTATTGTCTCCAGTGTTGTCTCCTGAGGAGGGCGCCAGAGTACGTATATTTAAAAACCATTATGGCAAGCTCATTGTAAACATGAGAAATGCCTCATGAGTGTGGTACCTCCTCACACAGATGTACTCTAGGGGAGTAATGGAACCGCACAAATACACTAACAACCTCTTTCTCAATGATTACTGTTATAGCCTTTAGCAGAACAACAGGCTCACTCATGGTATCATATGAAACTATATGAGGTACTGACTAAATCAATTAAGAGAACTATAGACCATATTTGTTGATTGTATCAAATAACTGACATGAGGGCTCTTTAAAAAAATCTATATTTAATATAAGGTGTGAGATGTTCTTGTTACTCTTTCTCTCGCCCACTCTTTCGCACCACCCTGTCATACTTCTCCATCCCTGTCCATTACACATCATGCTTCTGTCCTTTATACTCCTTAACAGAAGAGGTGGTATAGTTTCATTTTCCACTGAAACAGAAATAATGGAGGTGAAAAAGGTATCACACTTTGTAGTCCAACTGAATTTTGAATGCAGCTTTTTGACACCACAACAAGAGAGTTCATCAGAACTGCTTCTGCGAATGCCCTGGTCTTTACGTGCCTAACATGTAAAGTGTGTCTTACGTTGCCCTTGAAAAGTATTTCCCTTAAGCAAATAAATAGCTTGAAGACACAGGCAGTGTCCAGTTCGCTGTCTTACTCAGCACTCTCTATTTTTATGTACACTAGATGGCGCTGTTGTAAAGCATGTCTCTGGCAATAGTGGACCTATATATTTAGTTGCTGCGAAATAGTTCAAGGATTATCCAAAGCCCTGCTTTTTCCAAATCCTAGGCACTATATCCCAGCATCAGTTTCTGAATTGTAGGTTCTTTATTGTGATATTATTGCAGGGGCGGTTTTTGCAGGTTTTACTTGGTCTTGAGTGATGGCACTGCCAGAGCCATACTGGCAGCGTTTCGATGCTGGCATCATTCCCACACACCCCTCTCCTGGTCAAACACCTCAGGGAATCTGAGAGAAAACAGTCTTTGTAGCTGATGGAATTAAAGCAAAATACATCTGCAGTATGATAGTATTTCAAGGTTTCAGTGGATGACTCAATGGAAAAATGAATGATTGTTTGGTAAATAGAGGTAGGTCCAGCAACTACAAAAGATTTGCTGAACATCTTCTAGATAATTTTGTCAGACAATAAAAATGTCAGACAACCCGTTCCTATAGGTCTTCTGATGCCCCTTCCATCTGGGGTGCACCTTAGGGGTTTGTGTTGCCCTGCGGGTGTGCATTGATGTAATGGTCTCATTGATTGGACTCAGGCCTAGTTTATGTCAGTGCTTTTTAGTGGAATTTATTTCATTGGATTTTACCTTCTCCCTGGAAGTCGCTCAACATTGTTTAATTAAATTTTCCTCTCTTTCTGAGTCTGCATGTAACTCTGTTTCTGATGCATCTTGGCTGCTCTATGAGTATGTAGTTCTGGGATGACAGTCTGCTTCCTGAGTCCTGCTCATCCCTTAGTCTTCCCAGGGTAGTGCCCCCTTTTAACCCTGACGTGTTACTTACGAAGAATGTGCTGACATCTGCTTCCTTGCTGCATGTCATACAGGGTACTGCACTTAGTTACACAGCCCAGTGGCTGTCTTAATGCATTACACAACACAAGGTTAGCCAAGTACCCTTGTATTTAAAATGAATAACAGCCAATGTGGGTGTGTGGGCCGGGGGGAAGAACCCATCCAAAATGAGACTGAAGATAGAACCTTTGGAAGCATCACGTGTTCGTCACATGTACCTGTAAGTGGCACGTCATGGTACTGTGAAATGGGACCCCTAAAATGTGATCAGTCAGATGTAAAAGTAAAAGATTTGAATACAGGTGCAAAATTATCTGCGTATAGTGAAACAAGCAGCCATTATTCGGTCATCAGGGTGCAGATCTAGCATTGGTTTGTGCACTGCTGCTTTCGTTTAGAGTAAGTAAGTAAGTTTCCTGTAACTGTACCATCTTTAGCTCAAGGATTTCACTCAAGCACCGCTCCACAATATTTTCCCCCTCATTTTCAAAATGAACTACAATTATTTACCTTCATCCCAATAACTCACTCAAACCCTGTGCAACTTGCCTGGGAGTGTATTGTTCCTTCTATCTCCTCCTCTTGGATTAGGTACTTAATAATGATTGTAATTGCATCATTATAAATGTGGGGCTGTAAAATGGATACTCATAAACTATAAATAATGTAAGGTTCTCAGAATATTTTCTAAAAAAGAAATGAGTGACTGTTAAATAACATTCAAAATGGATTATAACTTTACCATTTCTACAGTGGCGCTATGTCTTGATTAAGACTAGAGGACATGTTAATGGTGTGGTGTGTGAATACTGGTACCATCTGCCATAGCCTTAGGAATGGTGCTAAGGTGTAACAGCCATGTCAGAGAATAGACAGTGCTGTCAATTCTGTTACAGCTTGGCTTGTCAATTAATTGACATGAACATTGTGGAGTTTTAAATCTGTTAAAAGGGCGCAAATAGGAAAAAACCCAGCTTCCTCCACATTTAAATAATGAATGAACAAGGATATTTCTGTCACTCTATTAAAATTCAGACCTGGCAAAAATGTGAAGTAATTAACTGTAAAATGTGATGGGTCAGCACACCTTACAGTAGCGCGTAGGCTTTTTTTTCCCATAGCTGTAATCTTTTCAGCAGATCTGGGACCATTCAGATAGTGAATAAGCGCTCTTTTAGGCTGAATAAAGCAGACAGACCTGCTGCATGTCACATCAGGCCACTGTGATTCTCTTCTCATTTTTACAAAGCTCTCTGGTTACGGTGCAGATTACAGTTTTTGTCTGGGTGTCTGCTGACCCTTCGGTCTCTGTGACTTTCTGTTGAGGTGAGAAAGCTCTCACCATCACTGAAAGGGGTGTAGCACTGCCATGTACCAATAACTGTCCTCAGTGAATGCAGCGGGCTCAAACACATTTTGGCACCGAATAAGTAGGAACAAATCTATCCACATCTAAAATGAATAGACACAGAGCTGAAGAAGTAGCCATATTGCTGGAACAAGCACTACTAATCATTTTATGGGGCAAATTGTCTTTTTGCTGCTTCTTGGATCATATTAAAAAGTAAATTTAGAACTGGGTATCAAGGCATCAAAGATGGATAGAGCTACACTTAGCTGTCAATCACTGCATTGTTTCAAACAATAAAATTGATTTACTCATTCCAACAAACACAATGGTTGGTTCAACTTAGTGAATTACTGGTAACATGGTAGCCTCACTCATTTTTGGTGCAATACCTCATTTCCCTATTCCTAATATCAAACATTGCAAGTCCACATTAATTATTCCTCAACAGCCACTATTTTGTGTTCAGCATTGTTGGTTTGGCTCTATATTTCCTCAACAATCCTTGTGACCTTTCTGAGTACACTGTAAATGATAGTCTATTTCTCTTTTGTAATCATCTAGTCATTCTTAAGTAGGAAATGTTTTTATAAGATGCTGTAGAGTATTGAGTGCAGTGGAATCACATAACAAAAAGAACCCCTGTGAAATTGACAGCATCGTTTCCTGGACAGGCCCACTGGCATGATTTTAAAATATGCGTTTCCTCCAGACTTTTGTCTAACTAAAAGACTAGGCCCTGCTCAATGTCCCATTTTCATATTCTCCAGTACCCCATTGCTTTCAAGGGGAGCCTTAGGCTGAGTGCATGTGATGTTTTAAAGAACAAAGCAGCGGCTTGTATTGTGTTCATTTGATCAAAGAATTTAACATGGCATGCTGTGAGACCTGTCCATCTTCAGAATTTGCACTGCAAGTGACCCAGAAATATCATGGAAATTAGAAGTGATCTATCTGAAACGCAAAAGGAGGAAATGGATGTATGTGGAGTGTTAAAAGAGTTTGAACATGAGAATTATCATAACCAAAATATCAATGAAAATCAGATCCAGATACATTTTTTACTGTGAAGAGCTTGCCATTATTATATTAAACTGTTGTTGATGTTGTTGTTGTTGTTGTATTGTTATTGGTACTGTCTGCTGCCAGTCGTTGTTTACCTCCACATGCATTATCAGGTTTCACAGTCACAGTGACAAACTGTCCTTCCTCCATGCATCAGGTGGTCTGTTATCCCTCATCATCTTCACAATCGTGTCTGTTTGGCCTGTTATCAAAGTGGACAGTCTGTTTCAACATGCAAAGCATAAAGATATTAAGATAAATGTACATAATAACTCCAGTATTATAAAAAAAAAAAAAAACAAGGAAAACCCTGCAAGAGGCAAGGCCTCTGATTCCTCTCTTGAGCTTGAATCACTTGACACTGGGAGGACAGTTACAAAAACAGGGAAGTCGGGATGTAATTATAATGAAATATGTTATTTTATTTTGATATTGGTACAGAACATTTACACATGCCCATATCCTGTCCACCTGGAATGCACTATGCTTTCAGTAGCTATATTGGTTATATCTGTTATTTTAACTATTGCAGATATTATTATAAACAGTATCATATCAGATCATGAATGGAAAGTAGGTAGTAAGTACCTGTGACTAAAATCCGCTGGAAAAAGATAATAACAGATTATGGGAGACCTGAGAAGCCCCCTCATCTCAGGTCGGCCCCAAAGGGCCCATCCTGAGAGCTGAATGCCTACATCATCTGTGGAAAGTAATGCGCTGTCTTTCCTAATGCAACAATATTACATTATTTGATCGATGGTGCAGAATTTCAATTTATATTTTTTTCCTCCTGCTGAGATTGAAAAAGCAGCCAAAAAATGTGATGTCCCATGTTGTAAAAAAAAAATAAAACATAAAAATTGTCACGCTCACACTTTTGTTTTGAAAAAAAAAAAAATGAACTGACACAACACAAAATAATATCCAGGATTAGATATTAAACCTACCATAAAGAAATCAATATTGCAGACCTATCATTTTTCTTTTGAATTTTGAATCAATACAAGCTGACAATTGTAACATCATCATCATGTTTTATTTGAGCCTGGTTATTCTAGACTCCCATGAATAATCATTTTCAGCCTGATGCCCTTATCACAATATTGAGCAGCTTCATGCACTGTTTTACTGTATCCTGTCAGTATGTTTGGAAGTGCCTCCAATGATTGAAATCAGGTTCCCATCATTTTGTATGTAAGAAATGTATGTTTGTTTCTTGACTCTTAGGGTGCTAGTGGTATCTGATCATTAGTCTCTTGCCTGATGAAAAGTCTCACAGACCATGCAATGAGACATAATTTGTTCTGTGTCTGTTTTTTTTCTACAAAACGTGTTCATCCACAAAAATAACTGATGCCATGTGAAGCAAAAATCTCTAAGGAGTAGTGTGCAGGACATTGTGAGAGGAAACTTTGGAAATCTGCCAACTGTTTCTGGCATCGTTTTTTTGTGTTTGATCTGATATGGATGAAATCGACACACTCAGGTCATTTTGACTGTGGCATGATCACTGTGCCACCTCAATGTTCACAGAGACTTTCACACTCAGTTTAACCTGCCGAGTGCCGAGCCATCCTGTCCTGCATCCACTACAAGAAGATAAGGACTATATGAAATATATACAGTAGGTAGTCAATTGTAATAAAGATGTTGGCAAGATGCTGCAGCCAAAGACAGCCATCAGCAGAAGGCAATGATCTGGAATAATGGGGTCACGACACACACCTCACCATGACTAAAACATCAGCATATTACACACTAAGATCTATCACGTTAATACCAAACTTCGTGGCAGTATCATCACTGAGATGAAATTATCTTTCTGCAAACAGATAAAAATGTGTTCCTCCACAATGACTATATGTGTTACCACCAGTCCGTAAAAAAAACTTTGACTAATCAGTCATTAGTTGGTGTGAATGGAAAGTGCAACATTACAGCCAAATGTGCCAAAATCACTTAGCGGTGTCAGCAAGACTATTGCAGCTTTAAAATGCAAATGTGATCGTCATCTCTAACCTCTTGCTCTGTCGTTATGCAATCTAGGAAAGCACCGGATTCCGATTCTAAACTAATGTCAGAGGAAAAAGCTGCATCTTGAACACAACATAGCAAAGAATAAAAATAAAACATCTGTGCTGTCTGCCGTGTTTACAGCAGCGAACAGATGTCAACTACCGATGACTAATGTTTGCCCAGCAATCTCAATGCAGGCAGTGAACAAAGCGATAAAAGCAACTGGGTAAATGAGGGGTAACAAGCATATGCAAAGGAGAGACTCCTACACAAACGTGGCTCATCCATTATAAAGCAAATAACATCCCAGCATGCACTGCATTTATTGCATATTGGAGGTCCGGTACCCTACCAACTGTACATAGTTTTTTTTTTACATTTTTGTTTATCAGCTGCATACTGATACAATGTCCAACTGGTCCAGCTGTGTGATGTGATGAATCAGTAGTGGGACCAGTCAGACTAAGGCAAAAACAGAAAATTGCCATGTTCAACTACTGTGGTCGAATGCATTAGTGGGGCATGTGGATTGTGATAAAAAATAATATATCACAATCCACATCCAAAATGATATATATATATATATATACATTTTTTTTTAGAGAAAATTTCCTTAGATGGACCTTTTGAGCTGTTTTGAATAGCCTTGATGTTACTAAGATATCTCCTTGACTGAACACAATGGTCATTTCTGGTTTGTAATCCCTGACCTCTAGCATTTTAATCAATGTATAGGTTTAGTGATGGACCTTCTAAAGAAAAATGTTTGGAATAGTTTCATTTATTCAATCTTAAAAGCGTTATAAAATGACCTTCCAGTGAAGAATACACACTTCTATAAACCATGAGCAGGTAGGCCCATGGCTAACTATATACAGGTCCATGTCATTAATGTCATTAATCTGCATTCATAACATTTTTTGTTCTTCTTTTTTTCAGTATTTCATTAAAAATCTAATCGAATGAAAAGACAGCCATGACTTAATCATGGGCCCACCTTTAAAAATGCATGCTGTCTGCACTGAGGTTAGCTACCAGGGCAGCTATTGCTTGCATTTCTTTTTAGTTTCTCTGCTTTTAAAATTAAAAATGTCAACAAGGAACTACATCAAAAACCATAGTCAACTTGGGCTTGAACAGATGTATGTAGCTGGCTAATGACTTGCATATTTGTGAAATTACACAAGGAGAAACAAGATGCAGATCCCAAATACAACTGAGTTTGGTTTATGTCGAGGGGGAAACACCAACATAATGTTTTTTTTTATCATGAGAATGTTTTATTCTGGGAATGAATGTCTAGTTCCAAAAAAAAACCCTGGTGGGTAATGAAGCATAGTCTGCAAGTTAAGTCAAGACACTGCCTCAGTTCGCTGCTCATGTGTTTGTGTGGTAGTGTGTGTGTGGGTGTGCGTGTTGAAGCTACCTGATAAAATAATGCATAACACTTTTGTATGGATCAATTCCTTTTGAAATCCAGGCCTTTTTATCCAATATCCTGTAGCATTCAATAGTCGCAGTATTGTGCTGTAACTATTCCAACCGAGAATATGTTTACAGCACAACAATTGTGGCTGGATGGAATTTAATTGGTTTAAATGTAGCTTTTCCCAGTCATTCCATTCCATCACAGTGCATCCTAGAACACATTTAATTCCAACTTTATGTTGCATATTTATTCAAGGCATGAAACTGGAAATGTTTTTAAAAGATTAATTAGGTTCCAGATTTAATACTCAGACTAACAGGGGATGTGGGTGTGGGACACATCACAAGCTGGCAGACTTTAGAGCAGAGTGACTGTAATTCAGCTGAAGTCTCCATCTCATCGGCATCTGAGAGCGCCATCGGGGAGGCCTGTCTGTGCTCAGACTGGTCTGGTTTGTTTTTGTGTTTTTGCTACATTAGCAGTCAGGGGAGAACTGCCAGCAGTAAAATAAATGCATACTGGTGGAAACATACGGCATGCTTGTCTTTTATCATTCCATATTTTTGCTCTTTCTCCCAACTGACACAGTCGAACTGTGGGTTCTGTCAGCTTCTAGTTATTGTCACTCCACCCTTTTCCTGCTCTGTTTAATCTGCTGGCTGCTGCCATTGCTAAGGCTTGTATTGCTCTGTGCGGCTATAGCTGCAGTCAACGCTGACTCACACCGCATTTTGGACTGAAACCTAGGACACGTGACCATAGCACGGGCAGGCCCTTTATCTATATGTACTGGGCCAGCCTCTAGTCTAGTGGCTAAGGTACATGACTTTAGGTTGGTACACCACTTGAGGTTGGTGGTTTAAGCCCCAGTCCAGCCACAGCAAGAACACCACTGCTGTTGGGCCCTCGAGCAAGGCCCTTAACCCCACATTGCTCCCAGGGGGGATTGGCTCTTAGTTTGCATGATCAACTGTAAGTACCCATTGCATTTTGAGTTATTAGTAAGCTTTGTGTTGTATATGGGTATGAGGTTCCATCCAATCTTGAGACTAAAATGATGTACATAACACATTTTAAGGATCAATAAGGGCAAATAATGCACTTGACAGCATTAATTAAGACTTTTTAATGTGTTAATTTAAGCAATCTCCAATGGGGCAATGTTAAAAAATAAATAAATAAATAAATAAATAAATACAAAAACTGCACATGTTATGCCCACTTACATTATGACTCAAGAGCTCTGTGGTTATAGCCGTGACTCAGTGGACAGGGGTGATAAGTCAGGCAGGTGGGGCATCCGTACTGCTCCACTCCCCTCCACTCCTTCACTGCAATGGCTGCTCAATTATTCACCACTCAGAAATGTGTGGGGGGAAGACATTATGTATTATGTATGATGTGTGAAGTACAGTGAAGTAAGAACAGAGATATTTGATGTTATATTACTGTGAGTGAGTGCATTTTGCATATGCCATATGCTTTTTTTAAATTATATTGTAACTATTGTCAGCCACAGCAGAGCCCTTTATTTGAGCTTGTCTGGTCTCATGGTATATTTGTATGATTTACTTCAGCTGAGCATGGTATTGTCATGCCATTGGGTTTGAATGTATACTGGGCATGAATTCAATAGAGTTTGTCTGCTGATTAGTGGTAGAGTTTTTCAGTAACTTGCATGGCTGTGACTTTGGTCTGGTGTCTGTCTGTGCAGTTGCAGTGGCAGTATTAGTTTTAATGTCAGTGACAGAGACAGGGAGAGGATGTCATCTTCACTGTAGAGGCATGTGGTAATTGATGCTACATCTACCCCAATTTTCTCAACAGGTTTATCTTCCAGGAGATGTGAACCTACTTTAGACGCTCAGAAGCACCATGCTAAATATTATAGGAGCTTAGGTACAGCCTCACCTAATCCAACTTTTTTTTTCCTTTGGCGAATTAAAGCACAACAGCATTTACCAACAGACTGGAGCCTGTGGGGACGTCAGCTGAAGCAGGAGAAAACAATAATGGAACAATCAATAGCCCGGGCCATTTGTAGGAGCGAACATTAGAAGTTCAGCCGTAGCCCTGACAACTGGCTCTTTGTCAAAGGACTACGATAACCTCCTCCGCCTACTCCTTCTCTCTGTGCGGCAATAGTAGACAAGAATCACGACTGAAGTGCAAAATTCTGTCAAGGTCCAGGTATTTCACAAAGAACTACTCATGGTCTTCTTTTATTGTCTGTGGCCGTTGCTGAATTGAGGCTGAGGTTTGCTAGTTTCTCTGGATTTTTGTTGTAAAACAACACAACTGAAACCTATTGTTGCCATGGCAACAATAGCCATAGATACGTTGATACTCCAAACGATTTCGCCTATACAACATGCATTACAGTTTCCATTATCACACAGGCAGAGGCACTGTCAACAGCAAAAATAGCACTCAAACCATCTAACAGTTGCCTTATTTTTCTCCATTTTGAAGTTTTTGGCCCTGACAACTGGCTCTGTGTCATGTAGACATTCCAATACAAGCTTTTATAGAACGGCATGAAGAAGCATGTCTTTAAAGCTAATTCATTTGACTTATCAACCTACTTAAACTGTGCAATGATTCATAAATGCATATAGCAACAGGAATGAATTTTATTCAATGTAAGTCTTCTCTTTTCAACCAAGGATAAATTTATATAAGGGCCCAAGAGTCCATTGACACTACAAAGGGTTAGACACTAAACCAGTGACACTAAAAAGTTTGGCAAAGATGTGACTATCGTTTTGTCTCATGTTTATATTTTGCCCTTAAAATAAACAAGTGTTTGTGCTATTCACTGCTAATTTAACAGGGTGACATCTATATATGTAGCTTGTTGTTATTTATTTTCCTCTCCTACCTCTTACCAAAACATTGACAGTATTCAGAATAACAAAGAATAACAAGAGAGGTACTTTAAATGGACTTTCAAAGATGTGGATATGTTCAAGGTTTCTTCATGTTCAGTTGTCAAACCAGTGTTTGCCAGATAGACTATACATACTAAATATACATTTTTTTAGATGTGAACTCATAACATGAAGCACACATGAGAGACAGTCTTGTAATTGTGTCATTAAGAATGCAGAGAAACACTGTGTCACTATTAAGATGTGGATTTAAAAAGAAAAGCAATTTGTGTCTGGTGAATACAGGTCAACATTGGCTCTCAGGTGACATTGTCAGGGTATGGGGAATAAAATGAATAAGGTAGTGTTAAGGCTTTATTTTTCTTAATACCAGGCTGAAAGACAGCCATGAAGAGGTGTATTTCTTTCTCATACCACAACAGTTGTACCACTTATGCACAGAATCTGTGTACAGTTTATAGGGCAAGTGAAAGATTTATGGAATGTTGTGCTCAAGGATCTATCTTCCTGCTGTAGAATGCTATACAAATTCCCATTTGAGAGGAAAAAACCTCAGCGGAGGGTTCTGCATGACACCGTTGCTTACAACAACCAGGTTAATGCATTCAAACCAGGCCATCTCATTTTGTGGCCCACTTGACGATTATTTGACTGCATTTTGCTGTGACTTCTGCCTGGTAACTGTGCTGTGCTTTGCATTCTGGGAAAATGAGGCAGTGGGGAAAATAAAATAGTGGATCAATGGCTGCCTTGTAAAACCTTTACAGAATATTGATGTCCCTATTATGGTGAAAATAGCTTAATCTATGTAGGACAGCTACATGCACATGACATGAGACCTCAAATTGCCCTATTGGGCTATTGAGGAGGTAAACTAAACCCCTTATTCAAGTCAGTATCTCTGTTTTGGATTGAAGGGTCATATTGGTGCATTTCCTAATTCTACAAAACCTTTATAGCATTTGTAATGATTTTTTTTTCCCTAAACATTTCTGCCAAAGTCATTCCCTAATGTCTCTGACAGCCCATTCACCCCTGCCGGGACCAGATGGATCAGAGCCGAACCGACATCCATAAAGGCAGCGCCCCCTGCTGCTGGAGAAAAGAGCTGTCACTCTCAGTTTCCATCCGCCCCTCCCGCATTCTTCAGCCTGCCTGACTCTGTTATCAGCCACTCTGCAGGAGACTCATTTACACTATGCTGGTCTCCCTGCTGCAGGTTTTAGGGAAAGTAACATGCCCTCCGCGCTTTAACTTTCGCCGCTACCCAGTCTCATTTTAATTACTCCATCCCTGACCCCACAGACTGAATTCAAGCAAGGGCGACTTGTTGTTGTTTGCTATGCAGGAATTAGCGTTCTGAGGTGGAAAACAATTTCGGATCTTATTTAAATTGTGTATGCAATGTGAAAGAATTTGAAAGACAACATTCATCCTAGTTTATTGTAATAGGCCTGGAATCCTAATTTGTCAACAAACAAACAAACAAACAAAAAAAAAGCTATTGGAGCCAGTACAGGGGAAACTTGAAATTCTTCAACCCCACAAAAGGTGATCAAGCAGATCTTGTGGAAAATGAGTAGGACAGATGACAATCTTGTCCATATTTACATTTTAATTGTATTATGTAAAGTAGTATTATTTTATCTTTTAAACCCAATTATTATTGAAACAAATAAAGAGCAGATTTATCTCAGGGAGGAAAGTGAAGAAAGATTCCATGGTACTCACAGTGCTGCGAGGGGCAATATGAAGGACATGATACAGCGCATTAGCTGCATGAAAATGGCTTTGCAGCTGCAGTGAGTGAATTGCACTCACATTTTGACCAGGCAAGGAGGCGTTCTCCCGAATGCAGCCTCTCAGTGTTAATTAGGTTCACTGTGGATGCTGTTTGTTTTGCCCTGGCTCTGAGCTCAGGAAAATGGGGTCCAGTCTGGACTCACCATGCAGTAGCTTTCTCGATTATTTCACACCATTCCAGCCGCATTATTGCCATGGCGATCAAAACGGTGAAAAGAATTTTGTTGCGCCATGCTTTCATCTGTCTTTCATCTTTCATTTTTAACTCTGCTCTTATCAAAGCCGTCACAGTGTACTTACAGTGTGTTTATATAATGCTTACTGACATCACTTAGAGTCACAGATGTCTCAAGGTATTTGCTTTTCTTTTATTTATTTTTGCATGGCAACGTCTGGCCAAGGTTCTGTAATCATTATGCTGCATGGCAGTGTGACCTACAGTCTCTCGGCTGTACGCTCATACACAATGGCATGACCTATTTAGTCTCTCTGTGGGATGTGATGCATGTGATAAACATGTTTGCCACAGTACACAGCCAACAAACATCCCTAACAATCTTCAGAAAATATCTGCATGCACTTACAATGGGAATATAATCCATCGGTTGTACATAGATCCACACAGGAAAAACACTTTTCCAGTGTTAAAATAACACTAACAGTGTACATTAGAGTGTAATTGGACTAACATTAACACTGGACATCTTACTGTACATTCTTTGCCTTTAGTCCCTTTTACTGTGCCATATTATTTGGGCTAGTCCTTCATTAACAGTATACCAGTGTTTGCATTCTAAATGATTTGGATGTGTTGTGTAAGGGCTGTATTGTACAAAGTCAAGACTTTTTGTTCACCAGGTGCAACACTCATCATGCATCATAGCTAGCAAAATGATACACTTTTCTGATTTTCTCCAGGATCCACTATACCTAAAGGATGGTTAGAGTAGGACAAGCAAGTCTGTCGGTGTCACATGAAAGGAGAACTTGGGTCTACGTCCCAGAGGAAGAAACAATAAATGGGTTCTCTGTTTAAAAAACGTGTTTCAAGGAAGGAGTGGGGAGAAGAACTTAGAAATGAGTATAATAGAGGCCTGCTCACTGCTGACATGTTTTTATTCTGTAGTCATCAATCATAATCTTAGAAATCTTAAAACATACCTTTTTAGCTTAGCATTCTCTTAATACGTTTCGTTTGTTGATTTTATAGATTTTTATTGTTTTTTTGTTTGTTCTTCATTGATTTCATAGATGTTATGTGTCTTTTTTGTATTGTCGTATTTTATTGCGCTGTTAAGCACCTTGTGTTGCAACTTTGCATGAAAGGCGCTATACTAATAAAGTCTGATTGGTTGATTGATTGATAATAATTTGGCTTATCCACACTGATCTTCGTTTTCTGTTGGGGAAGGCAACTTTGGTCTGAGACTGGCGAAGCCCCCTGGATCTCCATAATTGGGTAACGCATGAGTAAGATGTGAGTTACTGGACTGTGAGTGATGCATGGATACCCATGCACAGGAGGGAGAGCACAGCCCTGTGTCCCCTGTGTCCTTCAGCGTGGAGAGGACAAACAAAGTGAGTCACCCAGCTCACATATTAGGCTTTGTACGACCGTCGCTCCAGTCACTGAAGCCATTTGCATTGCACACGCATGGTAGGTCATTTTAATGAGCCTCGTGGCTTCTGTTGTAATCAGTGGACCATCAGTCTATCTTTTCTACGACACAATGCAATTATCCACCCCATAGTTTTCAAAGCAAATTTTCTGTCAGCCACACTGTGTGCTTATGTTATTAGGAAAAACCTTTAGAAGATAAGTCTTTTCCCTAGATGGCTAGGTAGGTCACATTGGTTGTTTGATGACTGCACTCGTCGTCAACATTAGTCCACATTAGAGTGGATTTCCGGCCGATAAATTCAGCTTTGTTGTCTAAGATTATGGGTGTTGGGGCCCCTTTCCACCCTTCTCTGCTTTACATCGTCTTGCAGCGTAATTGCGCCGGTGTGGAATCCGGAACGCTGACAAGCTCCAGAGGTTCTTAATTAGCATGTTCTCACGGCCCAATGAACCGCGCAAAAGGCGTTCTCCAGATGTGTTCAGGAGAGCGTTTTGTGCTTACGCCAAAACATTTCTCCCAGTTGCTAGGCCGAAGTTAAAATTCCGTCCCTGTTGCAAATGTAGCGTTTAGCATACCATCACTTTCCAGATGGTCCCAAAACACTTGCCTCATGCCATTGGTTTGATCATCGTAAAAAGGCATCTTGAAGAAACACACAATTATAGAATGGGTTTTGGGACAACTAACAACTGTGCTTCAGTGGTTAAGTCTAAAGGAAATAAACTCACTGTGTTATATAAATTTTACCATTTTCAAAAAATGTACTCTCACAGCATTAACCGAAGTCTCTAGATTTCTGGAAAACAGTCGTGTGATCTGTAGAGAAAGAAATATTCTAAAAACTATGATGCTGTATTTATAGGAATGACCTTCTGCTTTGATAATCAATGGTCACTGTAATATGCAGCCAGATTAATTTAGCACAAGTGTTTTTTTTTTTATTATTATTGTTACTGAATAGCACTGTACTTGAGGATAACTGAAGGATTTGTATTATGCGGTTGCTGCGGTATTCACAATATCGCCAAGATCCTTGCAATGGATCAATTTGAAGTGTTCATCTTTGAATTTACCAAAAATAATTTCATTCAACATTCTCAAATGGTAATAATGCTATTCTCTAACCAGATCTGCCCATCAGTGCTATGAGCTCTGTGAAAATGCTCACGCACAAAGATGGAGACCCTGCCCATGCTGCCATCTTTCTCCACTTTCTTTATTGAAAATACAGAGTAATTACCAAAGATATCATAGTGACATTCTCCATCAAAAGCCTTTGAAGGCCAGATATGACTGCTTTGCAAATTCAGAGAGATAAGAGAGAAAATTCAATAACAGCCTGGGATGCATTGGATTATTCAGGAGAAAAACCTTGACCAGACTAGGCCCCAGACTTTTAATGAGGTCCCTCCCAGGCCTTTACTGGGAAACAACATCAATTTTGTCCTTAACGGAAACATTAAAAGAATGTTGGATGAAAGCTGTACATATACATGTGCAGTACTGTAGAGAAACCAGGATGACATGATAGACACAGAGAGAACTATCTGAGAAGGCATTTGGTTGTGTGGCTGTTGCCTGCTGAATTGGTGAATTGTGAGACATCAGTTTTGTGTATAGGAGAAAGAGAGAGAACCATTTACAAGCAAAACATTTTTTAAGACAATGTGTTATGTAACAGTATTGAGTGGGCAAAGTTAATTACATAGCATTTGTGTGCAAAGTTACAGTGACATCAATCCCTCCAAATGAAAGAAAAGAGAGAAGGCAATCTGTTAATTTGCTGATTTTTCAATGGAAAATCCTGACCTTAAAACTTTTTCAAAACACATTATCTGCTGATTAATGATTTTACCTGCAGACTAATGATGATCAGTGTTGCCAGCTTTGATTTTACATTAGAAGGAAGCCATGTCCAGGCCAAGGTGATTGGTTGGGGCTGGTGCCAACCCCAATTTCCATTTCCTCCCCTGACCCTCTCAGAACCTCAATCCATCCCTGAAGAGGTTTTTTTTTCTCCTTGGTCATGAGCAGGGGCATAGCTAGAAATTCTGGGCCCTGTACACAGGCAGGCTGTGAGGGCCCCTGTATACTTAGTACCTTTTTCCCCCAGGTGGTACGCCCCTGGTCATGAGTAATATTAATGTTTATCTTGACTTAATTGCACCGGAGAGCACCAGTACCACCACATTTTCACTCCAGAAATACTGTTTATTTTTATTAACCCAGTCCTTATTAATGTGAAATCAATAAAAGTTGCACATGATTGCAGAAGAATTAAATATCTATTCCCTTAAATGTGGTTGTTTAAACTGACGAAGCTCAACTTCTGAAATAATTGAACAATGGGCTGAGAAGAGAATGTAATTGCACCATCATAAGAATTTGAGATTTTTTTCAGTCAGAGAAAAATGTATTTTGTTTGGTGTAGCTTTGACATGTGAACATGAGTGAATTGCATCAGTATAGATGAAAGAACATAAATTCAGCGCATGGTATCGATTCAGACTAGCATTAACATGGGTTTATTCAATTATTTATTTATTTATTTATTTATTTAACCTTTATTTCACCAGGTTTGTCCCATTGAGATTAAAATCTCTTTTACAAGAAAGACCTGGCCAAGAAAGCAGAACATCAAGTTTCAAACAAAACAAAACAATATAAGCATAAAAATGCACAAAAAGAACAAGGACAAGCAGAAGTGCAAAATACAACCAAGTGCAAAGGCAATCAATTTCCAGCTAACAAACATTTGCAATTCCAAATAGACTCTGTTTCCAAGGTCTTAACAGTAGTTTTAAATTCACTAAGTGTGACCAAGCCCTGAAGTTTTAACTCTTTTTGCGGGCTATTCCAGTCAAAGGGTGCAGAAAACATGAAGGCCTTCTTGCCAAGCTCTGTGCGAAGTTTAGGATCAGCCATAGGCAAACAAGCTTGAGACTTTGACACATGGTTTAAATTTAAATCCAGTAGAACCTGAATCATCCATCCTAACTTTGTGTCATATTCTTTGTGTAATGAAGACTGCTGTGACTGACTGCATCACCGACTACAGCATAATTAAAAAATCTACTACAGATTGGACAATGTCACTTTATGCAATTATCATTATATTGGACATCTTACCTGTTTCCGTTTGTCATTTCATACATAGACACAAGTAGATACTAAACAAAACACTTTGGTTCCTTGTTTCTTCCCTTTAGCTCTGCATCACATGGTTTCAGAGGACCTGGTGCCAGCCTTATTTGGTAAAGCAAAGCCATAATGATACTTTTATCCTGAGGAAGCAATAAGCTGATTTTTCAGAATTAAATTTGCTCAGAACCTTAAGGCAGACAGAGCCAATAAAGGCCATGTAGTTGCACATCCGTCAATCAATGCCGCTTTTGCATCCTGAGTATCAAGAGCATCCCAATGTTTTCCCATCACCCTTGTTTCTGTGCACAAGCTCGATTCCTTAAAAAAACAAAGTGTAATCAACCGGAAATTTCTCAATCAATCGCTGTTTCCCAGCACAAGTCCTATAAATTGTTCACGCATGTTTTATTGATGACTTGTTGAAGTACAACAGAGTCAATAATTTTACCTTCAGTTATTTTTTGATGTACTAAATACATATTAAATTTTATGTAACCAGTTTGGTCAGTTGAGAAGTCATTTAATGTGCAGTGTTGAGCCAGGGAATCAAAGAAATGTAATGGATTATGTGTAGCCTGTCAGGACTTTTGGGGGTTGGTTTAGTCCGTGTGGGGATGTGCATGTGGATGTTCTATGGAACCTTTAATGGTCACACTGGGTTTGGACCATGGTTTAACACCGAACCTGAAAGGTGCTGTTTTGGACGGCATAGTGTCTAAACCTCTGCCCTTGGGAACATGACTTTTCTGTTTGGTCCATGACGAAGAGCTCCCCCTACTGACACCCTGATGCCTCTTCTGCAGCATCTTAATTTTCCCTGCTTCCCTGTCCAAGCAACTCATCCCACCCTCCTTTGCTTCAGTAATTAAATTTTGGCTACATGGCATTTTTGGCCTTGCATAATAATGAGAGTCGTGCTTTAATTCAAGTTTATCAACAACATAGTGATAAGCACGCACGCTACGCTTACAAAGAGCCCTACATTTCAAAAACTTTTTTTTCTCAGATCTTGAAAAGAAGAGAACCACACGCAGCACACTGTTTGAGTCATTTTCAAATGCCTTTGTTCCACCAAACTGTGCTCTGTGTGAGAGCTCTCTCTGCCTTTAGTTTTTGAAGGCACTGTGACTGAACTCGAAGTAAAAGGAGAGGGCCGATTAATTGGAAGCCTATGGCAAGAGCCCTGGAGAGCCGCGGTGTGCTGTAAGTCACAGAGGGCACAAACACTTATCTCGCTTCTAACATCTGCGACATCCTTAATTGGATTCTCTGTCCCTGGACGGATACTGCGTTTCTTCTGCCATTCCCTCTGAAAGGGGGACAGGGGAGCGAGATACAGATTACCCAGTATCAGCCGAAGCAGTGTTTTAAGACTCCCAGCCCCTTACTTAGGTTATCCATTAGGGACATCATAAAAGCTCCTACCAACCTTCCTCTCCAGTCTGCAGGTTCCTTTCGGGGATTGAAAGAGGACCTTGTTCGGTAGTATAGAACAGGAAATTACAAAACTTTCTCAGTCCCATCCAAACCTCACCCCCATCCAACAACAATTCTGACTTGATGTTTCAGTGGTCAGTTACTGAGGTCTGATAATGAGCGGACCAAAGACCTGAGACACCTGAGCTTTGAAACCGCTACCTTCATTGACTGACCTGTATTCCAAAGCACTACAGTGCTGCATGAACATGTATTTATAACTTTGAATCAAAAATTAAGAATGCAGATGCATAGGAAGCAGTACACTCCTGCTGTTTTCATTTTTCTGTACTTTTTTCTGTTTACATCTCTTTGTTCTTCACTAATGTGAATATTATGATAGATGATGGATAAACACAGTGACATAAACACCGAGAGGCCTGGTTCCAATGTGGCATGCCTGCATATTTCTTCTTCCAAAACCTGATTAGAAATAAACAAGGTTTCTGCTAAGGCAGATCACAGCTAATAGAGTCTAGAGCCTTGCCTCTTGGGACCGGCCATGAGCCTTTGTTTAACAGAAAAATGCAGCATAGACAGTTTTCATGTCTTTAACATATGACAGGTGCTCTCTGTGTCTTTGTCAAAAGATTGTTGAAATTTGCTGAACATAGCTTATTCCAAGGTCTAAAGGAGACCTTAAAAAAAAGCTTCAAAGAGGACTAACTGTCTAGAGATCTAATCAGACGGGTACTCCCAGGTAAAGTGTATCAACCTGCAGACTAGCGGAGAGGAGACTGTTATTGTCTCGACATATTACTGATCATCCATAAATGATATGTCTCGCCTTTGATCTGAATTTGTGTGTATTCTATAAATGATGAGGCAGACTTAGGATTTCCATAAAGCTGTACATGATAACATCATGCAAAATGCATGGTCTATAGCCATAGAAAAAAATAATGTTTCATAACTCCATGTGATAAGGCCAGATTTCAGGTATATTGAAACGTGACGACAACAAGTATGGTGCTTCTTCTCAGTCTTCCGCACAGAATCCATTCTTTCTGTGTGAACATAAGAGCACACTTTGAACAGGTTCATCAACAATCCTGCAAGCTTCATGAACCTGGGAGCCCCAACCACCCCCCCACCCCCCCCACCACGCCGGCAGAGGTGTGCTGCCGAACCGACGATGCGGCGACAGGCTGTGCCAGGGCAGACCTAGCGGTAGGTGGAGCGCAGGCTTGCCGGTGGAATGGGAGAATGTTGATCTCCGTGTGGAAAGCTGTCGCCGGGCAGATCTGTGTGAGGAGAGGGAAGAGGAAAAGCCTTTGAGACTGGCTAGATAGCTTGTAAAAGAGAGAGCACGGGCCTGTGCAGAATTTATAAACACATCTCCCCGCGTCGCCCGCTGAAGGGGTCGCAGTTATGCGCGGCCACGGACCAAATCTGGCGGTTTTTATTCCATTACGCCCAGCAGGGAATTTAAAATGTGTCCCTGGCCTGCCCCTCAGCGTCTGTCACAGTGCAGCACCCTTCCAAATGACAACTGAATTGGCCGTACAGGGACTCAAGGCAGTTTGGCTCTCTGAATCTAATCATCACTTCTCTCAACCTGCCAAGGTAATACTGCGCTGGTCATGGGTATCGTTGTTGTTGTTGTTGTTTAAATCATTTATTTACAACATTTTTCTTTTAGATTAGATGGTAATTTGGTAATTTCCCCCTAATCGCACAGTTTTTATTGCTTGTTTATTTGTAAGAAACGCTTAATTGGAGCTGAATAACAATTTTATCTCCATTGCAGTGACCTCATTCCAGCTTATAGGGGCTGATGGGGCCAGAGAGAGCTGTAGTCTTTAGTGTGTTGACACCTGACCTTTAGAGACCCACCCAGTCAAAATACCGACCTTCATGCAGCATGTAAATACTACCTGGAACATTCAACTGCAAAAAGTGTGTCCTATTGGATAACATTGCTCAGGGAAGGTAGATTTCAAACAGTCATATTTCAACCCTTTCTTCTCCCAAGGGCCTCTCCGGTAGCTAGTCGGGTGCCTTCGGTGTGCCCACGCCATCTGTACATGACAGTTAGTGCAGTGTCCCACTGACTCCAGGGCTTCAAGAAAGGGCAGCTGGCAGCATGTGCTTCTGGGAACCATGTATGTTACTCTGCAGTCTCACAGACTGACAGGGACATTGGAGTAGCAGGGTGGAAATGCAAATAAGACGTGGAATTCCAAACAAGGAGATGAAAAACACAGAGGGAAAAAATGGTTTTCAGAAATTTCCGTGCCTTTCGGTTACCTTGGAATAAACAAGGACAAAGCAGCTTCTTACACTTCTTTCACTCTTCACTGTAGCATGATTGGTTGCATGGTGGGATATGCATTACAGAGCTGAGCCTGTAGGCTGCTGGTGTGCTACTCTACCACTGCTAAACGCTATTAGGCTGCTATAATGAATGGAATAAAGAATAAAAGATAAACAGCTTAAACTGGTGGCTTGCATCACTTGAATGACGATTACAGGTGAAACGCCCATACCCCCACGTCTTCGCCATTGGTGTGGCAGTCATGTGTATTTGCACAATATTGACTGTGAAACTACAATGAATCAGCCTCTTTGCTCCCTCTCCTTCCCACCCACCGAATCGATATTTACCTTATTCTCAATGGCTGACTTTTCAGAGCTTTGGAAATTAAGGACCATTAACTCAATAGACAATTGGATTCCACCCAGAGGTTACAAAATTGTTAAACATTGCTGCTTTGGCAAATGCCTCATTACTCTTTTTAAGAACCTGTTTGATTCAATTCGGCAACACAAAACCCACTTTGGAAAGGATTTTGGAGGGGAGGTGGTGGGTCAAGGCAAGGAGGCTCATCGTTCGTCTGAGCAGGGAGCGGCCGCAGGCCCTAATGACCCCTCTCTGCTTAAGAAAACAAAACAATAAACCTGACTGAGAGGACTTAGATGTGTATGGGAGCTGGTGTTTTTTCACGGTCTGGCCAATGGCTGTATTTGAGTCCACACGCTGCCATGGATATTGTAACCAAAAGTACTCAAAATGAGATTGAGAGAATCTTAACTTAATTCACATTTTAAAGGCCACCAGATCCCAATGCCGGAACAAGACAGAAGATGCAATCAAAGGATGAAAATCAACAAAACATTCTAGGCAGAATAATAACAAAAATGTTGATCACTCTGTTAATAACATGGAACCTAAGCTGTTCATAGGTGGAAAAAAATAACATATATGTGCATGTGTGTATGTGTGCATGTGTGTGTTGATATGCTTCATTGTATCCCTGTAAGCTGTATACCTTAGCCTTGTAAAAAGCATCCATTTTGTCTTGCTTTATTACTCTTTCTTTGCTGCAACACTATCTGAATTGTGCAGAAGCCACTATGCACATGGCCCTCATGCGTTAATGTGTTAATGCGTGAGCTTTAGCGGAAGGATTTACGTGTGATGAAAATGTGCATTGAATATGGGCTTTATTGTTCAGTAATGACTGTGGTGATGATCTCTGAACACAACAAATGATTGTCAGCTTTTCTGACACTAACGTTGTATTCTTTATTCACAAACTGACAGCTTAGCTAAATTTAAGCATAATATACTTGTCCAGTGTCAATATATTCAATATGTAATCTACATATGTTTAAGTCACTATGTTTAATTTCTTGTTGTAATGTGCAATCGTGTGTACACGTTATGTTGGTACATGTGAACCATGTTGTCACATTAATGTGCAGTGATTGTTTTAACGTGTTACACTTTACTCATGGTAAATTTAAGAAAGGTCAAATTAGCTTGTCATTGTCTGTGAGATGCTGCGTTTACATAGCCATAATAAAAACTAGGGAAGGCTACAAATGTGAATGCACTATTCAAAATCAACAGTAGTTGCTGGGCAACAAGCATGCTCAGAAATCCACTTATGTTATTATATGGAGAAATTTGCCTTCTATATGTATGAATACACTTCATAGCAAATCATTGCAAAGCAACTCAAATCAGTGAATGTAGGTCCGAAGCTGTAGGAGAAGATTGCAATTTTGTCAGTTGCACAACCTTATCAAGAAATAATCCTGGTATAACAATAGTTTTGGTGTGTGAACAGAACACAATAACTTTATTTTTTCCTGGGGAAAACAGGAGTTTTATAACTAATTTTAAAAGCTGATAGTGAATAATAACATTGCTTTCAAAGTGCTGAACCGATGTGTTTCTGTTAGTGTGTGACAAGAAAAACTTCAGAAAGTGACCATAGAGCAAAAACTGCAGAAGGCTACAAATCCAGAATGGAGTTAAACTTCTTTGTCATGCCTATACTGCATCTATTTGGCTCTTCATCTAGTGTCAACCTTTACTAACCTGACTTCTGATAGGTAATTCCTTTATCATGTAAAGGCATTCAAATTCTAAAAGACTTGTATAAAACTATAATAAGATTTAAATACCTATAATGATCTTTTAGAGTTTTTGGGCATAACACAGAACACTTTTTCACTTATTGCAGTACGCTGAAACATTTGATCTTAAGCATCTTTGTAAATAAAAATTGCTGAGCACAGATCCATGAATGTAGAGTTGTTCCTTTGAGATCTAGAAACCTCTATTATTAACCTGAGGGTTGACATATGAGAATAATCGATAATTTGTATTTAAAATGTCATATTTTATGCGCCTGCTGTTCGTGAGAGCTACCCAGCTTTCAGAATTCAGCTCAGTGCCTGGGAAATGTGATATTGACATGGAAAAGCAGAGGGGGGGAAACCTGGGGATAAATGAATTTGCCAGAGGACCAAATGTTCCACAGTTAGCTTTAGAGTGGGCGTAAATAACCATTACAGGCACTCTCCATTGTAATAACCTGCTGTAGCTTCAGGAGTCTGCCATTTCATGTGTGAGGGTGATTGGGAATATCATTGACCCTCACCTCAGACAACGAGGACATACCGGAGGGCTTTCCGGTGTCTTTCTCGCATAGGTCGAGTGCCTGAAATTGTATCAACTGCATGGTCTTGTGGCCAGTCGATGATTGTCTTGCGGCAGAGACTGAGAGATCAAACAGTCTCCCTTTTCTTGTGTTAATGCAACCATATTTGTAAATAAAGGGTCTCTAGAAAGAAAATGTATCATTAGGTTAGCCCTGTAGAGAAAATGAATGAGTGAGCTGCATGATCTTATTACAGTAGGAATGTTTGTTTGTTATCAACGTAAACTTTAACATTTATAGCTAAGAACTAGAAGCTGAATTAGGGTAAAGGTCAATTTAACCTGGCCTTCAGCAGATACCTAAAATAATGGGTAGACAAAAATTAAATATCATTAAGAATGACTTTACCCTGACATGCAGTGAACTGAACATTACATTACAGTACATTAATGACGTTTGTTAGACGCTCTTATCCAGAGTAACTTACCATTCTTAGGCAAAGTGCATCAGAATGGTACACTTTTAAGGCCATAAAAGAGAAAATTGTGCAAATGAAATAATAGAAAGAGATACTTGATTGTTTAATAGTAACATAATCGATTTGATGATGGCTTCTTCCAATATGAAATATACAAATCACATAATCACCATCCTCAAGTATATCTCTGGACCCATTTAAAATATTATAACCAACATGTTCCAGCGTGTTACATATGAACAGCAAATTTAAGAGTGCAGTGCTTGATATACAAGGTAGTGATATCAAGCAGCAGTTGGAGAAACTCCAGATTTTAAAAAATCTAGATAATTGAATTGCACAGCAAAATGTCCACGAAAAAAAAAAAACATTCTTAGTTTAATTTTTCCCAACAGCAGTCACTATCCATAATGTACTGTACAATTTCAAAGAGTATGAGTTCCTTGTGGTGGGATACCATTTGGGAGAATGTTGAAGGTGAGTGAGTTGCCTGGTATAAATAATGTTCTCCACTACAGTCTATTTCTTTTGGTGCAATTCAATAAATTACCCCATTCAGTCACTCCAAGGGTGAACTCACATCAATTTAAATCACAAAGCATACTTTCACCCAGTAAATTAACTTTTGTTCACAAAACAAAGTAAGAAATTATTATTGCTGCATCCCAGTAGTTTTTCATTTAGCCCTAGCACAAAACTTTTTAACAGTAGCACATCAATCGTGGGTTAATGTACAGTGACAGTGGAGCAGTATGAGTGTGTTCCTACGGAGGTTATTTCTTCTGTTTTGATGGATTTATTTGAAGGATTCATCTTGAGGAATGTGGTCTTCAGTACCTCCTGTCTAAGCTTTCATGACTGGCTCCAGTACCTGCCTTTTGAATGTAAGTGGATGACCACTCGAATGTGATGGGTATATGTGAAAAAGCTTGAAGTTTGTGCTGAACCTTTCAGTCAAAGTCATTGCAGTTACTTAACTAAGTGAAATTGAGGCTCTCTGGTTTTTCACAGCAGTCTGGAACATCATGTGGGTGTGGGTATTACATCATGAAAAACTGTTCATGGCACTTTAGTGAGATTGTTTTTGAATTCTGCAGGACGTTTGGAGAATTATATCTGTGAAGTCTTAAGAGTCTTTTATAAAGCCATATTGTATTTTTTTCCTCTTAAGGAGTAAAGTAATAAAATACATGATTTCTTCATAATGCCCTCAGCACAAAGTGTTTGCACGTTGAGGGGCTTCTTAATTTCCCACCAAAATAATGTACCCTTTTCTCTCCCTCTGCACATTTCTGTATTTGACCCTCTGAATAATACTGTATTGCAGAAACATTGATCAGTTGTATTGACATAATTCAGTTACTTACTGTGACTGCAATGTACCGACTCATTGTTCTCTCAGAGTGGCTGAAGATTTCCTTTATTATGTATTTTGTTTCGTATTCAGAGTAATGTCTGTAGAACACAAACAATGACCAGCAACCATCACGTACAACAAATGATTTGCATGTAGAATAATGGCTGTGGTGTGTAAGGAATGTCACTAAGCATTATGTGATGGGAGCAGAAAGGGTAAGAAAATATGTTTCTACAATAAAGTGGTAGTGACAATTCATAATGGAAATGTATATTTGAGTTCATGTGCATGGCGCAGAGAAAATGACATACAATAAGCACTAATCACAGAGCATAGATACAAAAGGCCATGTTTCCTCATATACTTTACTGATGGCACAACTTAACAGGTCTTTCATTTGTCACAAATAACTTGCAAGTGTTGTCAGGAGCAACAGATGCCTGCGCTACCATCATATGTGTGCAGTCTCTTGTCGCCATGGCACCATTCCTAGAACGCAAAAATGCAAAATACACATTTTAGAGATTATTGGGAAATAGGCTATCCGTGTTACTCTTCAGGTAACCCACGGCACATTTTAAACAGGGAAAACAAAGGGTTCTCTCATGCTGTCTCGATACCTGCAGGATCACACCAGAATTATTTATTTTTTCGTCTTTCCTTTTATGTTGAAAAGCCTCAGCAACATTTGCTGTTGTTGAAACCTGGTCAGCCAAATGATCCTAGTTCTTCTCAGCGGTGTAGAAATTGTCTACAGTAATCTGGCAGCAAAGCTTTTGAAATCATCTAATGGTCAAATCAAAGCATGTAATCATTATCTAATGAAACGTCATACTTAAAAACAATAGCTGTGTTTGTTAATCTAGTAATGGTTTACACAGGCCAATGAGTTATGTCAGTACACCTTACCAACCTGGGTTTAGTGCATTAATAAATAATCTGTGTCACAAAGCTAGTTGTTTATCAAATGCAGGCCATGATCGGTAGTTAATTACCTATAGCTAAAAGGAGTTTTTCAATGTTTCAAAGATATGGGGACCTTAACTGTAGTTGAACACCCCTAGAAGTTCCTGGCAGAACAGTTTACCCTGTCAGTTGCAAATTGGATGGTGTGGCAGAACAGTGACTGATGTTTGTTTCACAAATTGATAAAAAAAAAATGTATTACAACCAAAACAAAAGTAATGCTTTAATATTGCAGGTAAAGTCTGTTCAGCTTTGAACTCGATGTGGATATAGAGTGGCCATGTAGTTGCGCCATACTGTCTCAGTGGTGGTCTTGCCCAATTGTCCCCATTCAGATCAATACAGGGGATCGAAATCACACGGCGTGGCCCAAGAGGCCTCAGGAAACACCCCTTTTGTCCCAGCAGGGATTTGTTTTTCCTACCTTAGTCATGCCAAAGTCATGTGCCAGCAAGGAGAGGCACGACTGTGCACCTGTTGACATTAGTTTTGTGATAAAGCCCTGTAGATAGCGTTCTTCAGTGGACGTTTGCGCCACAGACAGGCATCGGTCAAATGCACTTACTTCCCCAAACCCCCATGTTCCTGGTTAACTTTAACAGCCACTGAGACCGAGCGCTTTCTTCAAAGGAGCAGGTAAAAGTCGGTGAGGATGAGTGTATCTTCTTGCAGATTAAAACATCCAAGCTCTCAGTTCCTGTAATAATGGCTGTCTTGCAAGGGGCTTAGACACTCTCACTGAGATCAATAGAAGGAGTCACCCACCCCGCAAGGCTATCTTTGATTCCTATCAGAAATCAATAATGACAGCAGGAATTTCAGTAGAGGTAACCATTAATCAGGGGTGTCTACTTCTATAGCCTTGTGGTTTTTCAAAGTAATTAATAAAGTAATGAAAATGTATTACTTGCTCTGCTGTTGTTTTTTTTTTTTTTTTTTGCTAAATGCACTTAGAAGTGACAGAATAAATGTGCAATCATGTTTTAGCAACATGGGAACTTGTTTGATGCAAGTTCCTCAGGAAACACCTCCAGTTAATTATTTATTTAACGTACCACAACTGTGCAAAACCTGAAGCTACCTACAGTTTAGGATCAAATTAGCACACGCAATTCTGATAAGTGCAGGTGAGGCTCTCTGCCATCTTTGACAAGGTGACTTTACAAAATATACCTGTACAGTTATACAGGCTATAACCTAAAAATGATTCTTTACAAAATCATAGGGCATAACAGAGTATATAAAGACAGTATTTTCCTTGCATGCTAAGCCCTGTTTGATTAAGGTCAAATTTCCAGTGATGTAATGTTAAATTTGTAACATGATGAGAGGGAAAATGGCCAACAATCTGACAGAGGGGTTCATTATCATTCTGGCATTTCATCCATTGCTCACCAGGCAGAGAGCCCTCCTTGTAATCTCTGCTGCTGGCAGAGTGACAGGGTGTGCTCTATAGTCTGAACAGATACTTGGCGATTAGGGACACATCCCCTCAATGTTTTTTGTGCTGTTGTTTGAAAACATAGAGCACCCCCAGCCCCCCACCCACCGCCCAAACCCACCTAGCGCTTAGAAAGAGTTGGCACAGGTTTGCATCTATCAGTTCAGACTGCTGTCTGGACCCCTTGTCTCCAGACCTGATTCACACCGACTGAGTCCTTTCCACTCAGGAGCGTCACATCTTTGTACGCACTCCTGCTAGCTGCTGGCTGATGCTGTGTTTGCTTTAATCTTCACCCAGCAGATCTGCAGTCCTAACAGGCTGTACGAATTCTCTGAGAGATATGCCTTCTGTCCCACTTTCTGAGACCAAAAACCTGTCTGTGGTCCTACGTTATTTTGCTGTGCTTGTACAAAACATTTCCCTGTAATGCCCTTTCCTCTTATTGTATACAGTGTCTCCATCCAGGTAAATATGGGTTAACACAGGGGTGTCACTGCTTTATTACCTGTTCTTTTCAGATTGCTGCTTTCTGTACCTCATAGATTACAATAAAGATAAGCAATAAGAACTTAAAAATGAATATTAAATTGTTATGAAATTAAGTGGCATCAGAGCTCTGAAGTTAAGTGTTCCATACAGTTGTTTTATTTTTGCCAGCATATGAAAATTTTATCAGCAGTTTTAGGATTTTATGGGTTACCATTTTTCACCTGTTAAGAGGCATTTGATTGGAGACTCTCTGCAGGAAACTTCTAAAACTTTCTGCGCTTAGGTCAAAAGAATTCCGTCTGAGAGATCAATCAGTTCCACCTGGCCCTGTTCAAAATCACTCATCTCCAGGTGAAGGGAGCCGACACTTTCTATTTGCTGGAAAACACCTTCCAATAATCTGCCAGGTGTGACTGACAAGCCGAAGACAAATAATCCCAGCGGTCCGCACTTTCACAGATGTTTCTGCCTTGGCATAGCTGGCGTAGAATAAAAAACCCTCTTTAAGCTGTTATTGAAAGAAGATGAGGAGGAACACGAAGAACACTTTGGCAGAGAAATCAGAGCTGATAATTGCCACGAGGATTCACAAGTAAAACAGAAAAAGGTATATCAGCCTGCATCTTGCCTTTGAGACAGCATATCCCTGGAGATGGATATATGAATATAATTATGAATAAATATTCAGTTAGTGAAGAGGGAAATAACTGGTCACATCTGTTCTGTTTCTGAGCAAATAACATGACAGTACGGGAACAAGGGTCAGTGACGGCCACTTACAGATGGCATTTTCATACCAGAGCACTACATGCACTCAAAGGGAGTTCTCCAGTCTAACTGAATTAGTCTGCGTTGCGGGGTGAGCGTGATCACAGCTGACACTGAGATTTCTGGGAATATTGCGGTAAGCTGGGGGTCGGGCTAGGGGGCAGCAGTCATGGGAGGTACCCTGCCAAACTCAGCCCCTGTCCTTTAGACAACATTATCATCCCCCATCTCTCCCATACATCGGATCTAAGACACTCAGATCCAATATTCACAAGGCCTGTGTTAGTCTGCTTTTAATCTTCACCCAGCAGATCCGCAGAGCCAGCTTGCAAGCCCAAAATATTCATCTGCAGTCCCACAGAGGGGACCCGTAGTTTTACTAAGCTTGACATGAGATAGAATCGTCATATTTCACTTGTCTGTCTCTAATATACTGACATACAGTATATCGTCCTTTTTTTCTTTTTGTTTGTACACCGTATGTTTCCATGTAAGGCATGGCAGGTAAATATGGATTTATACCAATGAACCACCACTTTAGGCCTTGCTATCAGCCCCAATCTTTCCCACGTAGTAGATACAAGATGCTGCTACTCCACAGATATGCGGAAACCAGTAGTCCCACTCATAAGACACATCGGGCAGGTCCCTGCTGGCCTTCAAAGACTCCCTATGAGACTCCCTACGACTCCCTCCCTCTCAGAGGAGTCGGCTCAAATGCAAAAACTGGTCTACAGGGAAAGACAGAATCTTAAAGGTCATTTTATTTTTTAATATTGCTCATCGGACCTAATGCGGACTACTGCAAACATATTCAAGTAATCACTGGTTGCTTTTTATCATAGATAAAAGCACATTAGCCATTAAAGCACATTTGATGATGGAAATTTCTTGGTTACGGCCATTTAGTACAGACATTGTAAATCCAAGAAACAAAAAAGGAACATTCATATTTAAAATGTTCTTTTTTTTATATTCTTTTTCATAGTTTTCTTCGTAGCTCTTCTTCTTCTTCTTCTTCTTCTCCTACTTCTTCTTCTTCTTTTCATTATTATTATTATCATTCCAATATCTTGTTTGATTTTCTATGATGACTCCTGATTGTATGCTCCCCTTGTAATACTTGTCATACACTAGTTGAATACGCTACGAGTAAATCTAGAATTGTGACTGGCCTTTTTTCATGTGCTTAGTTATTCAAGCATTAATTTACTGGTCTTCAAGCATGAATATTTCTGAGATATACCCACATAATGTAATTCTTTTAATGAATGTTTTAAATAATTCCAACTGTTGATATCTAATATAGATAAAGCATAAGCTTTGAAGACATAGGGAATGGCAACTGTCATATATTGCCAGAGGCATTGCCAGCAGCCAAAGCCTTTTCCCTTCGTACGTCAGACAGCTGACAAAAAATGGTGTCTATCTCTATCTAAACACTAAATCTCCCTTTCTACATCTGATTGGTTTGATGCCCCAGGTCTTCCCTAAAAATAATAATTCAGTTCTGAGTTATTACAATGGCGAAGATAAAGCTCAAGTCCTGAGGTGACTTGGAGCTAAAATAAAGAATAAACTGTGTCAGTGTATACTGTAAATAAATATGGTTATGGTTCTATATTCCAACAGGTGAGTATCTCTGTGTGAAAATGTTGTTGTCAACAATAATATTTTAAAGGAATGAAAGCACCCTTGGCAGAATGTTTTCTTTTGAAGCGAAGCTAAATGGATAAAAATTATAGTTAAAACCCGGTGATCATCATGCTTCCAGTTTAAACACAGAATTTGTCAGAGCTAGACAGCAATACCACCACAACTTCACAAGAAAGCACTCAGTTTCATTTTAGGCATTAAGAGCATGAAGAGACCTTATTTTTTATTTTATTTTGTTTTATTTTTTGAATGCTACTCTCAAACCCCTGTGTATGACATTAACAAATGGTTTGTTATTGCCAAAGGCAGACTGTGGTAAAAAAACCTTTCCAACTAAAACCTCTAATTGAGCAACAATTATTTATTGCAGGTACATCCAATTAAAACACCACTAAGATACTTCCAATGGCCCCCTTTAACTCATTATAAGTCATCAAACTAACACAGTGCCCCCATCATTTGAACCTTTACATAAGTTTATGATCTGGAATATGGCCAAACCCTTAAGTCCGTCATCACTGGAAGGTATGGTAGATTACTGTGATAGTGATGGCTTACTGAATTAATATGACAGTAAAGCAAAAGACCAAACTTGTTGGTGAAAACATTCAGCTATTCTACAACCCCATCTGCAGACACTCTCTCTGATACAGAGTATATTTGGCCAGGGACATGAAGCCTCTTGGTATTATTGTGCTATAAAGCTAGGACAAAAGGACCCCCTCAGATACACCTGGAAAGTTGATATGAACCTGTCATTCACAGATAGTGACTGGAGCAATATCTTTAACTCAAAAAATGGCCAAATCTGAACAAGGAGAATTATAGTGCAACAATAATGCACCTTTGGGTAAATGTTTCACTAAGAAATAAAATGAGTCATTTTCATATTTAGTGAAAGTTCTTCATGTGCAGGTCATATGAAGCAGGGGCTTAGGAATGACAGACACACCGGCAGGTACAGCGCAAAGGTTTTATTCAGGCTTGCAATAAGCATTTGCACACCCCAAGTCAAACAGTTGGTCACTTACAGTTTGTGGTAAAAATCTGAATTAAATTTATACTGTAACCCATGGGCAAGATGCTTCAACATGATTTGATAATATGATAGGTGTATAGTCGTAAAAACGTGTGTTTCTTAGACAAGTACGTCAGTTCATCTGGCAGAAACAAAGAGAATCATAACACTGGGAGAGTGGGCGTGACGGCAGGCCTGTGTGCTGAGATTACAAGCATCGCCCAGCTGTTCGAGCACAGTGTTTTGAAGATCAGTAGGACTCAAAGCATGGACTGTGTTGTAAACAGCGGGATTAAGAAAAGAGGCAGTGATAACACTTATCTCCACCTCCACTACAGAGGCAAGGACCTGAGCAATTGTGTAGCTGTAAGTTGTAAGTGTTTACACACTTGTTTGTGATAAACAAGGAACATTTTTTTCAAAAAGACAAGCACTTTACCATTTGAAGTCTCCAGGGGATTTTAATGAAAGTTTTCTGGCCAAGTCCAAACTTGCTTTTAAGCGCATTTTCCACAAAAGTCTCTGTTTCTTTCAGTGGTGAGTTATGTGGAAAATATACTTAAGCACAAGTCTTTATTCAGCCCTTCATGTCAATCATGATAGATTTTGAACATTACCGACAATACACAAGAGACAGTAACATATTCCTCCAATCTTCGTTGGCCATCTTTGCAATTCTGGTTAGTAACTGTAGACAAGCCAAAATTAAGGGAGCTTTGTAAAGTAATCACTGCATCTGTTAAACAAATGGAGACAGTGGGATGTTTCTGGATAATTATCAATACATTTTGAGCTGATGGTATAGTTGTTCACATATTACACTTTTCTGTGTGTGACTAAATGGCGGGTCTAAGTGCTTGGATATGATGTTTAGTGCTCTACATGGCACATCCAAGACTGCAGGTAATAACAGGCCCATTTAAAAAAGGCATGTTTATAAAGACCAAAGGCATTATGGGATTTAATTGTGTGAGAGAGCTTTCAGATGTGCTGTGCCCACATCATGTGAGAGCACATCTGCTTGTGCTTAGAATGCAAACACTGGGACTAACGTCAAACCCTTTTTTTTATTATTAGCCACTTCTGAAGAGATGGCAAAGAAATTTGTGGCAAACACCAACCCCAATATGTTACATTTACAATTATGAAAAGGAAACGTGTAAGGAGAAGTGCACACTGAACCTGCTGCTTCTATTTTTGTCTTTTAAACAGAACACTTGCTGTGACTTGAGCAAGCTAACTGCTGACAGGAATTAAATGAGTCAGACTCGTGTAGTTTTTGGGGTTGGAAACTGTAAATCAGTGCCAAAATATGCCACACAATGTATTGCCGAGGCAGCAGATGGATACCATTTAACCAACGCACATCCACACAAATTCCTCACACCTCATTTCATTCCCAAATGATACATCAGAAGGCAATTGGCTACATGTCGGAACGACAAATGTGGAATGCCTCTTTGGGCGTTGGTAAAGCAATCTGCCATGGCTGTTTCCTCTCAGTTTGACAAACTGCTACTAATGTATGGAATCTGTATCAACCCTTTGACCACAGATCACTGTTTTGCTTCAGAATGAACTTCAACAGCCATGTGACACTATTTGCCGTATTTGTCTATCTTCAAGACATCTAGCCATGTATGTGCTCCTCGAGAGTCCATTGTCTGAAACATTCATAGCGAAAGCAACTCTTTCAGAAACACAAGGACCATTTGCAATACTAGGAGAATTTTCTATTAATTGTACTTACTGTCTTTGGAAAGTGAAAGGGTGTTATATTAAAGAAACTAAGGTACAGATGCTTATAATATAGCATATCACAGGCATATTGTTCCATAGCTAAAATGGAGCTGATCTCAGAACGGTGAGTTTCCTTTAACTATGACCTTGGTTATGGATTCATTGTTGAAAAGTTAAATCAGTTTGCAAATATATGTAAATATAAGCAAAGAAAATATGTTGCAAATTTGACAAACTATGTAAAATTATAAGACTAAAGAAAAACTATCTTTCCAATATAAATGTATATATTTCTAGGATAAAATGCCACTTGTTAGGTTTTACCTATGTCACCTCCAACAGCAAACATGTCCATTGTTTTCAATACATAATATGTTACAGATAGCTGAGCTGATACAAATATATAGTATATATACAAATGTTGTATATATTAGGATAAAATGTAGATTCAGTTAAAGTGTAATTCTACTTGATGAATCTATAAACATGCTGGGACAGAACTGACTGTAAAGATAAAATGTTTTTATATACCTGTTTAAAAATTGTTCCTGATTTTCCAAAGTATCTTCCAATTAAATTATTGGATTCCAGACAATAATGCCATTAGCTAAATTAATAACCAGTCATTATTAGTCAACTAGTGAACTCCTGACTTACTTGGAAATTTCTTGCACACAATTCCTAAACTTCCAACCAGAAGCTTCTGTTGTAAAATAATTTATAGCTATTTCCATTCCTGGATAATAATCCTGAATTTCAGATGTGGTGCACATACTTCTGTGCTTGGAGCGAGTGTGTACATTAAAAATAATATTCAGGATTTCTGAAACGTGTCCATGACCACTAGGACACAAGTCTGCCTCATACGCCCCTCGTTAACAACATCTCGCTCATCGTGGAGCATCACAGGATAGAACAATTGTTAGAGAAGCGGGAAGAAACCATTCCCCTTCAAAGGCAACGCAAAAAAAAAAAAAAAAAAAAAAAAGTTCAAGCACATTTTCTTCACATTTATTTGATGGCGCCCAGTGAAAATAAATAGCTATGCTACATAAATAAGACATACAACCACAAAGTTAAATTAACCTCTTTCACGGCTCTGCAGAAAGTATGCAGTCCCTGGAGAAAAACGAGCAATTCCCAACCGCAGTTAAGAAAACACTCATCTCATTTGTCTAGCTGTACCTTCTGTTTTTTGCACTTGCTTGTTTGGCGGGTGACACAGCCCATCATCATTTGGCTATACCAGAGAGTCATAACAAAGACGTATCGAAGGAAATGCCTCGCACATTACAATGGCTCCAAACCACAAAAAGCAAAGCCAATATGTGGTTATATTAATAAGTCTCTTGATATTTCTCATTAACAATATAAAGTGATCAAATAAAACTTGTTCAATACAGACAGCGTTTCATTGATTTACAGTAACATGTTGTGACTGTAATATTAAACGGAGTAATTGTCCTCACAGCAGTGCTTAACAAAATATAAAATAATTTTCATATCTAAACTTACATTAGTCATGTTTAGATTGTCAGCGTCAACATATCGGCAGAATGTCGTCGCACATCAATGCATTTTTACTTTTGTTAGTTTGCTTGTTATTAGCTCTTATCGTTCAGTGGCAAACGAGAGTTATGGCAAAGTTCACCAACAGTGGCAAAAGCAGTTCAAAAAGATTTTTTCCACGATTTACAGAGAATCTTTTTGAAGGCCCTCCGAAAGTCTTGGTTGAAGATTGTGTAAATGACAGGGTTAAGTGAGCTGTTGCAGTAACCAATCCAAAAGAAGAACTTAAAGAGCGGCTCGGGGATCGCGCAGCGCTCTCTGCACAGCCCGTACAGGCTGTAGCTGAAGAAGAACGGAAACCAGCAGACCACGAAAACGCCCATGACCACTGCGAGCACAAAGGTGAACCGCTTCTCCCTCGCCTGAGAGATCTTCTTTCGGGACACCGTGTTTCTCCTCTTACGTCTGGAGGAAAACAGGTCAATTGATTTGTTGCTGGCTCTGGACAGCCGGCTGGAATGTTTTGACAGGGAGCTGCTCTTTCGGCTGGTTCTCCTGTCTCTCCTGGAGCTGATATCACCTGATTTCTTGCCTTTCCCATCGGATGAACTACTGTCATCCAGGTCTATCTCATCCTCGTCTCCGGTTTTGTGTTCCTTCGGAAGGGACGGGCAGTGCCCGTTCTCTTTTTCACCGTTCACTTTGCAAGAGTGGCCCTTGGTCAGTCCGTTCTCAGCGAGGGAAGAGCCGTCCATCCCGGTTTTTTTCTCAGACATGGTTCTTGTTCTGGTTTTGGCCACTTGGTAAATTCTGATGTACACCAACACCATAATGATACACGGGGCAAAGAATGAACCTATACTGGACGAGAGGATGTACCAGGTCTCGTCATTTAGCTGACACTGTGGGTTGAGAGCGTCGTCGTTGTTTCTGTCCATTGATATTAACGGTGGGAATGATATCACGGCAGAAATTAGCCAAACTACAACTATCATGCATTTCACTCGCTTGGGGGTCCTTTTGAGGTTGTATTCAACCGCTTGTGTGACAGACCAATATCTGTCCAAACTGATAGCGCACAGATGCACAATAGATGACGTGCAAAACAAAACGTCTAAAGCCAGGTATATGTCACACCAAACTTTGCCGAAAAACCAATACCCCATGAGCTCATTAGCTAGGGAAAATGGCATGACCAGGGTGGCCACCAGAATGTCTGCACTGGCTAACGAAACTAAAAAGAGATTTTGAGGTGGTTTTAGAGCTCTGCTCGTCAACACTGCGATTACAACCAAGACATTTCCCACAATAGTAAACACAATCAGAAAGCTCACAAGTGCTGCAAGACCTGCGATGGTAGCAAGGGAATATTGACTTTCCACAGACGAGGAATTTGGATTTATGACAGGTGAAGCGTCGATCCCACTGGAGAAATTCAAGAAATCCATCTTGCTTGATTTTCAAATAATATTCCAAATGTTTAACTCTGTGACACCAGCATTCTATTCCGTATAATTTCACATTTCTGACGGAGATACCCGTGTTGTTCCAGGAGTGTCCCGCTCCTTTACCTGCATGTTATCTCAATTAAGTTCTTGTCTATTTCCTCACTTGGAATGTATTTAATCAAAGCAAAGTCAAAATAACACGACTTTGTAGGAAACATCCCTTCAAACGTTTGATCCAGTCATTTCTATAAACTGCCTTTTATTCCGTGCGTCCTCAGCGTTTCCTCTATTCCAACAGACTGCTTCGGCTTCCCTGCGCTCTGCCCTTGCTGTACACCCGAGTGCTGCCAACAGCGCAATATCCACGTGTTGTTCGCATTAAACTAACTCAACTCTGCCCCGCCCCTGACAGAGAAAAAGAAGGCACGCATGAAGGTACTGCGATAATAACTGATACATTTTCTCTGGCATCGTTAGGGTACAATTATCATCATGGCATTGACAACAGTTAACTCAGAAACATATCTTCAATAATGTATCCAAACAACTTTTTAAAATGTGAAAGATGTGTTTTTCGCCCAGGTTTTTACATTTTCATTCCTTGCATGCATTATTTGTATCAAATATTAAATTTCATAAATCCAGTTGCCAGTATAGGAGATTGTGATTTATGACATGAAATGTATCAAGCATTTTCAAATCAGTTGATTATAACCGGTAAATGTTACAATATTTATCAGATCCTCTCTCTGCGCGCTAAGACCTCGCACTTCGTTCCTTTCTCGCTGTCACAATGCACACTGGAGGTCACTATTGTAACACCACTTCAGGGCGCGCGCTTTCAGATCAGTTTTTCTGTCAATATGGAAAACAGTGCAATCGTGATCAGCTTGGCTATTAGAGCGGAATTATTTTGTCACATTGCGCACCTTTTCATCCCGTGTGATTCATCCCGCCGTGTTTTTAAATTACACTGTGATGCGCAAAATGTGTGTGTTAAATGCAACCGGAACAATAGAAAGAAGGACACAAATGCAGTTTGTATTGCATTTTCAACGCACCAGCGGCGTGCTGTTTACTTGTTCTTGATATGGCTCCGGAGTTGGCCAACTCTATATTTTTATTAAATTATGGACGGCAGTGAGAACCATACAATTCGTAGATATTGCACATATTGCTTATTGTTGATTTATGAATAGAAAGGGAGGCATCAATCTCGTAGGTCCAGACAGACTTACACAGGTTATGCCAATGAAACAGTACACAATGTGCCCATTTGCTATGGTCATTACCGTATTAATATACACTAGGAACGGTAATTTCCTCTAGTACATCTTTATTTCCTAATTAAATATTTGCCAGGGGCCCTCCCACTGATCACTTAAAACAGCTTAATAATCATCATGGAGGCATGTATTGTAGTTTAACATGTTAATTAGAGCATATCACAGTTGTATTTTAAGTGAAGGGATTGGAGTAAAGTCCTCTAAACGGCCACTTCGTGAGCATTACGGGGCACCTGGCCAGTTCAGTCGCTAACATTCATTAGCACTTCTTCCAGATAGCATAACACCTCTTCAAGGTTCTGCATGTCACTCCCACATCAAAGTCACAGTGTTCATGGCAAATGGGGTGGGTGTCATTTTGCATCAAGTAGCATGTATCATATGTATGATATCAAAGTCGCATATCGTTTTACATGAGCTTGGGCATAAGCCCAAGTAGCATGCAGTATGTCACTGTAATTTACCATGTCAAGTCAATGTAAATTTACAATGTATTCTTGACAGGACAGATTTTTTTGGGCAGGTGGGTGGGGGTCTTATAAAGGTAGCATAATAATCATGTTTTCCTTTGGCAGTATCCTCCTGGTATTAACTTGCAGAAGCTTCCTGGTTATTGACCGTGTTCTCTGAGCGGTGTAGCTGTCATTAATCACAGAGCACACTCTGAATAGTAAGTAGCGCCAGCGGCTAAGCATTTGGGTATTCACGCTGGACTGAGACAGACAGATCCTCACTGTGAAGCTGAATACTTTTTGCATTAGTGTCTAAATGTGGCAGATTTGACCTGAGGTGCAGGTTTCTTTCTATACCAAATCTCCAACAGTTTGTGAGATCTGAGACAACTCACCGATCCGAATCCAGAGTGAGTTATGAGCTTTTAAAGTACATTTTCCGCGTTAAGTATATCATTACAAGCAAATATAATTACATAGAAAATGTACTTAAGCAGTTTATAACAGGGGTGGGTTCAGCCAATAGTTTCTCCTCTCACTGTAGAGGATACAAGTAGCCCCACTCATTAATACAACCTTATTTCCATGGTTTAGTGGTATAAGGGGCAAAAACTACATAATACAGAATATACATCTATGTTACACTGTGGTTTGATGCTTGTATGTTGATCAGTGTCTTTACAGAAGCCACTCAGTACTGGATTCGGATTGGACTGTGATGCTATAAAATCACCAGATCCTTTGTAAGTGTTTAATCACCGCCGCTGCTCACAAAGTGTTCTTTGAAATGGATGAATCACAGCGTATGCATCTGCTGTGATAACCTCATATTATTTGATTTGGCCCTTGCGTTGTCATAAGGGTTGTTATAACAATAGCACTCCTGTGTTAGCTCCACCAATAATAGGCTACCAGATTGTTTTTTGTTTTAAGTGACACATACAGAGTGGCAGTAGCCTTGTTTGTACTGTAAACTCATTCGTATGCTACAGCCAGTGGTGGGTGGTACCAGTTTTCTTAGGTGGGGCTGTTTCAGTCCCCCGACCCAAAACGTTAATTACCACATCCTCTCTCCTATTTCCCATTTACTATTGGCCACAAAACTTAAATGCAAATTTAAGGTACACTTTATGCAGACCTTTTTTAAGTGGCAAAATACTACTAATATATATATATACTGTATATATATGTATATATTCATTGCTTTGGGGTCTAGAGGACAGTGATGAGTGGATTGCTGGACTGTTTGTGTGCTGTCAGTTCTAAGGAAATAAGGAAACATGAAATGAGGTGTACTGATTCAAGGCCGTCATAATATTTTGCATGCTTGATCCATTAATATCATGGCCCAGGTGGTTACAGTTAGCTGGTGCTTGTTGCAGGTTGTTGATAAATCCTACAAGGTGCAATAGAGGCATTTGGTTGTTTTTCCACTCCCTCCACACAAAGAACCATGCAGGTCAGGTCTGTCCTGATCCTCAATACACTGTATAAGTACAAAATATTAGCCCAAACAAATCTCGCTCCTCACCATATCGATTTTGTCTGGAAATATTAATGTGAAAAAGTGTTCTTGGATGAGATTTGACCACTACCAATCATAAGCCCAGAGCGATTGAGATACATCTGTTGCCTTTGAAAACCGATGTCACTTGCTTGCTTCCCAGATAGGGATTTTGTTGCTGTGTTTGCCCATAGCAGTCCCAAGTAGGATAAATTTAGCAACTGAAATGCAATGGATCTGTAAGCAAAATTTGATTCTGTTCTATTAAGTGTATGCACACTGCACCAGATCGATTTGATGAAGGATTTACTTTGTTTGAAGTTTTTGACCATAGGCAATAGAGACCTGACATGTCTCCCAACCAGCTATGGTTCAAGCACTACCCTCAGGGATCCTGGATTGGTTGTGAAATTTTAGGGTTTTTTTTTCTCATCTCACTCTCATTGTCTTCACCCCTTCACACACAGTTCTGTCATCATTGTCTTCAGTCTTCTATCTGAGTCTTGCAAAAATGAAGACTGACTCTACAAAATGAGAAGTGGATTGCCCATGCAACTAAGAATGGTACCTTGAGCCACAACCGTAAGTGTGCATGCTGGGTAATAGAGTTGGTGTGCCACCTTACGCTACAATTCATCTTATCTATAAAGTAACAGAGTCCCACTTTCAACTCATATGAAAGAGTAAGATCATAAAAGCCTGCATTTCATAGATCGATTTGATGAAGGATTTATTTTGTTTGTCAGCTTCTTTGGAAAGCTACAAAAGCACTGAGTGAGTAAGCAGACACGACAGTGGCGGTTATGTGCAAAAGTGCACATGCATTCAGCATAATTGATTTCCTTTTCAAAGAAAGAAAGTTTCTCCATCATAAACAAACATGCAAAATGCAAGTGGAAAGAATCGACGTACTATCTCTCGCATCCTTTTTGTCACCACCAGAATTATTGTTTTGGAACAGGGCATATCCTTGGGGTGTTCTCTGCACAAATACGCGACAACCCCTGATGCATGTTTAGTCATGCTAACGATGAAAGCTTGCAGACGAGACACAAGCTACTCCCACCACCTGACCTCCCCACCCTCTCAGGATGAGCTGACAGGGTCCAGAGATTGGTACAGTAATTACAGTAAAGGTCCCACATTTTCTCCAGTGCTGCTGAGTCATTTCAAGACTCTCAAACACAGACATCCCTCCTCTGCGCCGGTCCTCATGATGAGATGAACAGTTGGGTCGCAGTTGGAGGGCTGGAACTGCGTCTGTGCTAGCAGCAGGATCCAATGATTGGGTCTGAGAGGTCCAGCACTTAGGCCCAGATGGTTATTACCCCATAGAACAGAGAATCACGATCCCCTTTGGTGGATTTCCCTCTCCCTGCTGCTCTGGATCCACAGATTGTATAAGCTGAATGTGCTTTCAAATCTCCCCTCCTCTAAACATTATTCCCACATTTTTATGCACTGTGTAAAAGCAACATAAAAATCAATATTTCTTTTAAAAATACTTATATTTTTTAAAAAAAGAAAATATTTATATCCCTTGAGTGCTGTAAGTCAAAAAGCACCAACTGACTAAGTAATAATTATTTACTTATGGAAAATGTGATTTTGGTAACAAATATGATACCATAATAAAATGGCTCATTACTTTAAATCTTTTATATCAACCCAGTACTGAAGAGCCAATGGTCTGTAGATGCGCATTGCTATTCAGCACTCAATAAAGAATTGTGAGTTAATTTACATCTCATGATTTGTGGGTTCTAAACTGTTTGCTGACTGTCAAGTTAAAGCAAAACCCAGCAGAACTGGTGTCTGTCCAAGACATGCTGTCAGCCTCTATGGTTGATCTCTCTGGAGCTTAATTACAGCTTTCTACTCCTTGACATGTGGTCCATAAAAAAGGGGTGCATTTCAGTACCCCATGTAATATTTGTTTTAGTCCAGACCAGCTGCTGAAATGCCATGAGTCTGCTCATTCTTTCTTGGGTACCATGGCTGAAATTTGATCCCTTTTTCAAAATATAGTCTTTGAACCAGGATGGTGCTGCTTCAGATTGTTCATTAAATTTGTGGTATTAAAATACGTAAACCTGCTCTGCTCCCTCCGTTTCAGAGCTGGGATTACCATAGATTTGCATGGGCAAGTGAGGCCATATTCCTCTGGCTGCCCCACTTCAACACACAACAAATAAAAGCCGAGAGCTGCCTTGAAAATGGTGAAACAATTCATCCAAATGAGAGGAGGCACTTCTGAAACCTCCCCCTGAAGCTACTCCCATTCTCCAATTGTGCTGATGTAGATTTTATTTTTAGGGGTCGGGGACATGGGTCTTTCAGTGTAGATCTATGTGAGTGCATGCCCTCTAGATGAGGATTTACTACATTACAGTCATTTTAGCAGACACTTTTATCCAAAGAGACTTACAGTTGATTAGGCTAACCAAGGGCCAATCCCACCTGGCTGAAGGGCCCAACAGCAATGTTGTTTGTGCTGTGGCTAGACTGGGGCTTGAACCACCAACCTAAGGGGTCCCAGTCGTGAACCTTCGTCACTAGATTACAGGCTGCCCTCTATCTTGATCTTTATGATCTGATAGATATACAGAAAACAGAAAAAAATGTAAATGATTTTCAACAATGTTCATTTATTTTATATGATGGAATTACTTTGCTGAAATGTGGAAGCAAATCTACAGTCATTGAATGCAATTTGATCACATATAGAATTATATACGTACTATGTGCTGAGTCTACTGGCACAGGCAACATTCTAAGCCTGGTTAAGCTGAGATGATAATGTTGTTTTTTTTTTTAATGTGTTCTAACTTGTTAACTGCCTGTTTGTGTTGGAGAAAACGATCGGTAGAAAAAAACAATATCGATGACATCAGCACTGACTTCATTACTTTCATGTCCAGCTTTGAACTGCAACACAATGACCATTTCCCCAGGAAGAAATGTAGGCTATTACACTGAAAGCTAATCATTGAATCCATGCAGGTTCAATCCTTCTATGTGGTGATTAAGTCATTTTGTTTCACCTGCATGACAGCTGCTCCCATTACCCGAGTAGACATGACATGGATCCTGTTGCAGCTTTCAGTAAATCAAAACCCTCACTCAAACACTAATCACATCATTTATGCTTTCTGCAAGACATGCAGGTTTGTCTGTCTTCATGAGTGGTAATTTTTTGTGGGATCGTATTATGGCCATTATGTAGGCAAAGTAAGACTGCTATAGCACTGAATGGCCAAAGACTCACAGCTGTGCTGTTCAGAAAAGGCACACGCTCAGTCACGTGCTATCTGCTCTGCATGGGCGACACAAATCTCCATATGCAAAGCGTGTTTATGTTAAATATAATACAGGATATTATAAGTCAGTGTCTAAGGGCCTTTAGAAGCAGACTTTCTTGCAAGGGAATGAGGAACAAGGCCAGCATGATGCTGAATTCCAAATGAGAACATATGGGTCACAAATGGAGGGTGATGAAGATTTTAAACCCTTCGGGTGTTTTGAGTTCACCTAGTCAGTCAAGCAGGAGGCCTACAGATGGCCACAAATTATGAATGAAGATGGAGGAGAGAGCTGGACACCTTGACCGGGAGTTACGCAGGAATGGAGAAGCTGCCCATTCCAGTGTGAATGTCTTGTTCAGGGAGTCGAGAGTGTGTGTGTTTTTCCTTAGAGAGCTGGAATAGCAAGAGAAGATGATGTCAAGTGCATTCTGAATATATTGATCTATTGCATACCTGATATTCCATATAGGAATATATATATGTTATATTCCATTGATTAAATGCAATTGTACGTTTTATGAAACAAAAATAGGAATAAAACAAATGTATAATGACCTTTGACCCAAAGAATGATTAAAGTTAGTCATTTCAATTTCTCTGAATTTCAAAGTCATCTAAAGCAGCCAATTTACATTGCTCCACAAATCCCGGGGTGTCCCCCCAATAAATCATTGTAAAATTATGAAGGAAAAGATATATATATACATATGTAAAGGGCTGTACATATACATTTAACATACATAGCAATGTTGACTATAAGCAAGCTTATGAGAGCCTAGGCGCTTTTATGTCGCACCACTAGTGTTCAGTAGTGCTAGCTTGCAAGAAGAGTCACTTTTTTATTGAGAGCACATATTAAAACATTTTTTAATTTGCTCGAGTTATGTGAAAGTATAAAAAAAAAAATAATGTTGCTGATGAAGGCTTTTGTGACCATCAAAGGGCTTTGTGATACACAGTCAGGGGCAGGGGGTGGGGATGTCATTGGGGGTGTGGTGGTTGTCAGGCTTGTTCTAAAGATAAGTTGTAAATTGAACACCTGGGACCAATTTCAGGAATTTGGTAGTGGTGTGTCAACTAATGAATGCATTTGTGATTTAATTATGGAACAAGCCAAGCCTCCCAGAACAGTCCCCCACGGAGTGCTTCTGTCCTTATTGCACTGGGCCATTGCTAATCATAGCGCATTTATATGGCAGGGGTTTTCACACTACGCAAAGGTCAAAGAGGGTGAGGAGAAACATATATAGACATTAATACATCCACAAGCCATGTATTCTGAGAGAGTTTACCATTGTCTGTCCCTTATATGTCCCTGTGTTCTGCAGCTGTGTTAAATAATGGACTAAATTAAACTATGTCCTGATTTTAGCCATTACGAAAAACGTAACAGTCATTCACAGTCGAGGAAGTATGTTTTCAGATTCTTGAAAGTCCCATCCTGAGTGCCCCCACTGTTTAGCAATATGTTAAACAGTAGTCTTTGCTGTTTAACATATTGCAGTTATGACAGCAATCACATTTTGCATTATGCCATCAGAGGAATAAATAGGCGATATGCGCAGAGTTAACACGTTTAGTTCATACACCTGCAGGTGCCCAGCCGGCCACAGGAGGTCACTAAAGAGTGATGACACTGACGAGTTTAGCTGGCTTACTCAATATCTACCTACAAACATGTGCCTTAATTCCATGTGATACCCAAAGACTGAGGTCTGTTCTTTTTCTTTCTTTTCTTTTCTTTCTTTAATGAAAATATACCACTTCAAAATGAGACCATATCTAAGAAAACATTTCGCCCATGTGATGAATTCCAGGAATGAGGGTCGGCTGATTATAGCTTTATAAGTCGGTTTGTTGATTGCCGTCACAATAATGCACTGCATACATTCACATATCCGGTATTGTCTTTGCACATATGAACCAGGGAGGGACCGCAGCCTTTATGGCGTTTAGTGGCTGCTGCTGCTGCCTCATCTGTGACCGTCAGCCTTTAAAACGTTTGGCTGGTTTTACGCCGTGGATCAGTGTAGCCAAATGGGAGGGAAAAACCTGGAGTATCTGGCATTCAGGAACTGAGCATCCAATTATCATCAATAAGCCACTTTTCTCATGCCTTTCCCCAGGTGTCGCCTTATCAGCTTACCCAGGGCTCCTCCGGGCTGCGTGTTACTTTGTGTTACAGGAGAGGCATAATTGTCCACGTTATTTGTTTGCCTTGGAGAGTGTTTGCCATCGGCCCAGTCTGTCCTTGTACAGTATACAGATCGTATTCTCTGTTGCTTCTGCACTCATTTAGCCTCGTCATTGATTTTATACCCATTCATTATCACACACCCCCACACAACTGCAGGCACTGCGCATCCTGCCTTGCTTTGGTGGGGTTTTTTTTGTTGTTTTTGTTTGTTTGGTTGTTTGTTTCGGGCCAGCCAACTATTTATCGAAATCGTATTTTTCATTGAGTGAGCTGATTGGTTCGATTTCCGCAAACAGCTTATCAGTCACTGGTTTGCCTAGAGGAGCAGCCGGGCAGCCTCTCAGCATAATCATTGCATTCAGTACCCAGACTGCAGTCAGAACACAATGCCAAAGCTTACTTAAAGGGGTTCACAAGCAAACCCACAGCACAGCCACACAGATCCCATTCAAGATAGTTAACAATGAAATGCACTTATTTATTTGCACAAAAAGGTTTTAAATATAAAATCAGATGTACATAAAATAGGGGCGAGAAACGTATGCCAGTACTTCCCCTTACATCCCATTATAACAGGTGATTAGGGATGGTAATACAAAGCTAAATTAATATGCTGCTTTTGATGAGAAAGGAAATGGCGGTAATTATAGACAGTACTTTGGTGGTAATTGTAGAGAGTTTTCACTCTAATATATGTGAAACTGTGGTTGCACATTGAGTAATGCAGCGTATGGATATTTGTTTGTTTGTTTGTTTGCTTGTTTGTTGCACTTAGTCTGCACATGTACAGAGGCTAATGTGGCAGGATGCAGTAAATACCCATTACAACAGGAGCAAGAGCAGCCAGTGCATGGGCACAGAACAGCCAGGTTTACACAAATGTGCACCATGGTGTTAAAACACGACTACAATAAATACCATATTAAAATGTGTAGTGATACACGTTGTTGTTGTGAAATAATAGCTTAGAAAAAAAAGGTTCATAGAGGTTTGGTGGTGCTGAAAAATTATGAGAACAATGCCGTCTTTCAACATATTACTGTCCAAAAGTTCAGAATTCAGATAATAATAAATACCCATGATCCTTCCCTTAAAAACAGTATGATATATTTGAAACATACCAGAATGTATTAGAACATATGAAATGGTCTTTGCTGTTGAAATCAATTTGGATAAAAAAATAGTTTTCCCATGGAATGAGTCAGATTGTGTATGTGGTGTTAAAATGTGCTTTAGCAGGTAATGATGGCTGAATATACTTGAGAAGTATAATCTTGAGAAGTGCTATGTAAACATGTGGAGTTTCAATGGAGCCGAAATGTATGCTAATATGGTAAGGTAGACGTGTAAAGCGTACTTGCCACTCACCACTATGTGATGGGTTATTCAAATGACTGTATAATGGCACCAAGAACAATGCCATGCGTTACAGTAAAACTGTCTCTGTAATCACAATGCATGTAACAGCATTATCACATTCTTTTGCATCTCAAATTTAAATTTTACTTGTTCTCACCTAGGATCCACACAATATGCCATATGGCTACAACCTGTATGAATAATACAAGAGATATGTTGCATTTATGGTATCAAAGGAGAAATATGCATGCAATTGATCTCTTTAATATACAGTATTCTGCCAAATTAATGCAGACTTGGTGCCAAGTGAAGGCAGAGCTTAGACCCATATGCTGATTGTTAATTCAATAAGCTCCAAGGGAGAATTCAGACCCCCATCAGACCCCCCACACTCACAAAAAAGGTCAGCTCAGCGATAGGGCCTCAGAAACAGCCATCAGCAGGCGGTGCTGGGTGTTGATTAAAAGACAGAATTTTAGGATAGTGGTTAATTCAGGAGAAGCCAAAACTAAGAACCGAGCCCTCTGCTGTGGAGGTCATGCCACCCTCCCTTTGTTTTGTTCACTGGAATAGAGATTGCTGGGCTGATCAATATCTTATTTCAGTGCATTTTACCAAGAGGAATTCAAAGGTTTGCTTCCTTTTTCCGCTGAATTGGGATCTTCTGTAATCCTATACAGGTGCTGTGTGTCTCTTTGCATAGCTCGCCCTTGAATGCACTTGGAAATGTGAATAAGTGACAGAATTGTGTGCACGGGGGCTCTTAAGGCGTTTGAGAGTGGTACAGCCCTGCTACTTTACTCCCTTACCATTACCCCATTACAGATCTTTGGCTCTTCAGTGAACTCAAGTCTGCTAATAGCTCTTGAGTTACATATCTACAATGTATTTTTTTGTCGGAGGTCATTCTTCTTGAGGTTAGCTTCTGGTTTGCTGCTTCTGGTTATTTGTAGTGTTTGCTATTGGTGGATGTGTTTGACGGATATTTGCCGTGACATTTAAGACAGATCAGTCTGAATCCAAGAGAAAATGCAAGGGAACACGGTGCTGTTGCAGGACATTGCCACATCATGGAGCTATGGAATGAAATGTGTAAATGTTTATAGAGAATAAAGAAATGGTTTCCAAACGTAAGAGACTGCAATTTCAGTGCTGGCAGGATTGGGTAATGGTTTTCATTGCGCACAGGTCATGTTATTTCCCCCCAGGAATGATGTTTTCCGGTGGCTTTGACCACTCAGTGACCTGCACATATATGTAGTATCCACTACTCACTTATGCCCTGCACTGCAACTGGAGCCAATATCTCACACTGACAGATTAAATACATAAATAAATACATCCCACACTGACCCCTGGAGGTAGACTGTGCATGACCGATGCAGTGGACTGTATGGGAGCAGCCAGTCACACGCTATTTTACACTGCAGCAAACAAAACTGGGCCTTATGCTGTGCGACTCATGGAAACACAGGCAGACTTTTAAGCCAGACCCATAGAAAACTGCTTCTGTTTTTAGTGGGGTTTCGTTTCTTCCTCTTTTTCCTCATTTTTTTCCCTCCAGAAAACCACTTTAGCTCATGAATCTGGAAGGTATTAAACATTTTTTTAAATTAAATATAAAGGAGCACACTTATTTAAATAATCCTTTAATGCACGCTGCCTTTCATGTGTTCTGATAAGTTTTTCTGAAAGTGGGACAGAGTCCAAAAACTGTTGCCAAATTTAAAACTTTGGCTCACAAAGCAGTTTTTCATTTTATACTTTTTAAGTCTTTAATTTTTCATATTTGTGCATTTACAGAAAGTATTTATTCATATGGTACTCAAACATTTGTTTAAGGTGGGATAAAAAATCTCAACCTTTTACAGCTGAAATAAAGACTATAAAAGTAAAATCTTATTAATTTACAAAGACTCCTGCAAATTATTACATGAAATAATGTGAGTTAAATGTCATCATGTATATGGAAACATTATATTTGTTGATACTATTGAGCTTTTTTGTGTGTGCGTGCCCATTCAAACAGCATAGCAGGTACATTGATTTCAGGACAGGGGACAGTGTGATGTGAAATGTAGACTCATACTAATACATCATGTTCAGCATGGGAAGAATCTCCCATGCCTCAGAAGTGAGCGTTTGTGTTGTTTGACATCATCTTTAACCTCAATGCGTTTCTCAGGCGTATAATCTCTGTCTGTTCTCCCTCACAATAGCAACATCTATAGGGGGCAGCCTATAGCCTAGTGGCTAAGGTACATGACTGGGACCCCTGAGGTTGACAGGTCAAGTCCCAGTCCAGCCACAGTAAGAACACCATTGCTGTCAGGCCCCTGAGCAAGGCCCTTAACCCCACATTGCTCCCAGGGGAGATTGGCCCTCAGTTAGTCTAATCAACTGTAAGTCGCTTTGGATAAAAGCATCAGCTAAATGACAGTAATGTAATGTAACATCTATGTCACTCTTATGCTGACTTAGAAGATAAAACCAGATTTTCCTCGGGGGTTACAAAAAATGCAGGAAATCAGCCTTCCTGAAAAGCTCCACACAAGTTAGCAAATCGCACTGACAAATGTGCCTGCGTGAACTAGCAGCTGAAACTATGGGTCTTCCTCCTTTACAAAATAACTTTTATTTTTGATAGATAGATAGATAGATAGATAGATAGATAGATAGATAGATAGATAGATAGATAGATAGATAGATAGATAGATAGATAGATAGATAGATAGATAGATAGATAGATAGATAGATAGATAGATAGATTTTGGCTCTGAATATTCTGATACTGTTAGTGGAGATGAACTCAGATCTCCATTCTCCCATCCCCCATACACTGTCTTTGCAGGCATAGAGGAACTCAGTCATTTTAAATACTGCTGCTGTGCAATGCTATGGAGAACACAGTGGAAGTCTGCCAGTCTTATTTTGCTGACACTTGAGTGTTCTCAGGTCACGAGTGATAGTGCATTCGGAGCAGTCGCTGGCTTTCATTTGCAAAATGTTAGCAATTCAATTGGAGCAATACAGAACTTAACAGTAATGCTGTGTGTGCAGATGCATCAAAGGAAGGCTGAGTAGGCAAGAAGATATGTCTTTTTCAAAGGAACCTATTTTTTTTTTTTTGATTAACTCCAAAATTGTGATGAGGGTGGCTAGTTATTTACCATATAGTTATTTGTACGATGGAATGTTTAAAGTACGAGAATTCTAGATATGGAGTGTTTAAAATGTGAGAATTCTTGTAGATGTTTAATTTTCTAAATTTGCACCTGCATTATCCAAGCAAATCAGACTTCCTTTCACCACCAAAAGCTGCAAACTGCATTCGTAAACCTTTCACAGCATTGGTTAACAAGGAATAAAACATTAAAACCATGAAATTCAATGCCTCAAGAATTACAGAAATACTGGAGAACGCAACTGTTGGAGAGAATATTAAATAAACACATACACCCAAACTCAAGCTGTAACCAGTGAATGCATGTATAAATTATTCACTCAAGAAGACAAAAATACAGCATGGCAGATATTGGTTACCACGGCTGACATAAAGTGAATGCATATTTATGGAACCTGAGGATGTCCTAAATAAGTGGAATATCTGTGGTGTGAGATAGGAAGAAGGAAGGAGTTTGGTGCCAGCTGTCATTATTAAGGTGTGCATTTTGAATATTAAATAATCAACCTCCACAACACCCATATGTAATAGCATATTTATTTCAGTGTGTTCCACAAGTATACTGAGATGTTGATCTATTTATTTACAGGTTGATGCATCCAATGTCCAACTACATCCCAGTATTTATACAAAATTAATTGCATTAAATCAATCAACCAGTGGCCGCTTTTTGTACTGCAGATAGTTTTTTTTTCAAAGTGTTTTTTTTTTGTTTGTCATGTAGACCAGTCACAGAGCCCTTCACCAAATGAATCAAAAACATATTCCAGAGTGCAAAAATCTGTCAGTTTGACTTGTGACTGATGGCTGGGAGTTTCTTACTGAATTTCCATACTACAACGGCATAAATGAAGCAATTTCAGGGCAGGTCCCTGATCATTTGCAAGCAATCTGAAAGAAATAAAACCAGTGGGGAGAGATCACTTTGCAGAAATAAGGGTACATTGGAGCAAAGGGAAAGGTTTGAAAAAAACAAAGTTTAATGGAATATCATAGTCAATACACAGACATCTGTGGCTCTCGCCTTACTTGAAGTGAATGATAAAAACATGGTATTAAATAATAAATGCAATATGATATCACTTTCAGGAGCAACAGCTGTTTGAGGATAATATCTCTCCCCATCACTCACTTTGTCTTTGCCTCGCATTTGTAAATACTTTGAAAGTGCATACAGTTTACTCTGTTTTCATGTGAAATTCAACAAACAAACAAAAAAAAGTATAATAAAAATAAATAAAAACTGCAGAAAATCATTTGTGGTGTGGCAGTCTTGTGAGAATTTACAGATAGTTGATGCTATAGGGGATCAGAGCAGAAAAGGCAGGTGTGAGATGTGATGAAAGAGGCTGAAAGCGTGGCTCGGCCCAGGTAGATGAGTTTTCCATCACCGATAATAGGAGCGTCCATAAAACCATCATCATCGTAAGAGCGTTTTGATGAGCATCGCAGCGTAGGAGCGTGATAGAGGGGTTCTGGATGAATGCTGTGATTTAATGAGGGTTGTGCTCGGTGGCAAGAGAAAAAAAATGCTTCCATTACCCAGATGTGGAAAGTAGGGAGGTACGAGTTGCTCCAGTGGTTTTTGTTTCCTTCATCTTGCATTTTTCACCCTCAAAAGCCCTGCCCCATGCCGGTGTGGGCGTAGATGAGAAATGGCAACCCGTCCAATTCCCTTAAACAGGTCATCTAGCAAAGAAGTTGTGCCGCTATTCAAAATTATTTGGAATCATAAGTTGTGCTATTCAACATTTTAGAGACGTGGTTTGAAAAATCTATGCATATTTCATCTTATTCTAGTTACAAGGACAAATATCTAGACAGTGCCTGTCATGCTTTTCACATGCCTCTATTCATGGAAGTTATGCGAAACCTTAATTAAATATCTTCAGACAGCATCTAAACCAAACTGGGTTGGGTTTTCCAAAAGCCCCTTTGTGCGAAGAGCCTCTATAGATGGCTGTTACAATCACTCTTAAAATAAGGTGGGTTTCCCAAACATGTTCGTACCGAGTATGTGTCTTTAATTTACTCAGGTAATGAGAGCTTTATGTCGCTCATTCACAATGAAATCAAGCAAATAAAATCTAAAAGATAGCATAAGTGTGAGGAAATCATAATGTTGATGCACCTAATTCTTCTGTGGCTGTAAATCCCAGTCTAAAGAATTTCCATCTTTAAGGCTGGGAGTTAAAACCCCAGCTGTGTTTGCCTTCCGCCATGCAAGCCCTACCCATTCCATACTAACTCCCTATCTCTCGTTTATAAACGCTTCATCCTATCCAACACACACAAACTATGCCTCCCACAGGTACAATTTCACATGATCTGGGAATCCATTTAATATACTTTTAATTCTCACATTCATTCCAATATTGTGTTATATGGAAGGTTTCAAACACCCTCACGACGCTACTGCTATGCGCTTCTGTTTAAATTGTACAGCTTTATGTTGTCACATGCCATACTTTGAATGTGAAAGCCATTCAAGTCAAAGAGGGAGTTAAAAATAAACATGCAGTCACTATTTTATCATGATATAAGTGCATTGTTTATCTCATAAGTCATTACTGTAAATTTGCACATGGAGACAAGGTCACATACTTTAAATATGATTAAAACAGATGGGAAAATTAATGTTGCATAGTGTGTAGCACCATTTGAGGCAAAGGATAAAAACTGTTCAGCTTCACCTGGGCACTCTCGGATGTGTTTTGCCTATAACCATGAAAACAGTCATTATTTTGTTCAACGTTATTTTACTGTGAGAATGAGCAGGGTGATTATTTCAAAGCCCTTTTATAGACTGGTACTACATGAATTAAACACAGCCTAATTATAACTTATTTATTATTCATTCATTCTGTGGACTGTTCAGTTACTCACAGAAAAAAAATGAAAAAAAAGCAAATCTGTTTCAGTGAAATTAGTTCATTCTGCATTCTGCAATAGCACACTAAGCAAAATAGCAGAGACGAGTACCTCCCTATCTGATCTTTACACCTATGGCTGTTCCCCATCTGCCGTCTTCAGAACCGTTTTCTCAGATAGGTCACTGCCATCCAGGCTATTGCAAGCAATTCATCTGCTTTATTGTGTTTTGCCGGAGGCCATTTGCATATGCACAATTACAGGGCAAATTTGCTCTGAATGAGAATGAAGACATGCGTTTTTATTTCAGCAGGATATGGTGTTGACTCTGTGATTGCTCAATTGTAAATTAAATTCTCAGGGTCTCGCATGGAATACGTGATGACAGAATGTAACGAGACAGAGAAATTCTACGCATTAAAACCAAGCTTCTCAAACAGTCCTGGGGGTGAATGCCCAACCAGTCAATGCATTGGCTGGACACTTTTTTTCAGTCACTTTTAGATTCACATTTCTGGATTAAACATTCTGTATGAGCATCAAAAACTGTAATCTCCTTGTACAGTTGACCCCTGATAACTGCATATTCTCGAGATCACTGGGGCCGTGTTCACTGAAGCAGGAGTGTGAAAATAACAAGAAATGCACACAGAGTAATAGAATGGAGCATGCCATTTTCCCATTTGCCATTACGAGGACTTCTGCCACTGTGGATGTTTTGATATGAAGCCTGTGCTTCTTGTAACAGTCATTTCCATGTAGCTGGTGCCCCTTGGTTGTCTTTTCTGCAGCACAGCTCAAAGGTTTGTTTTTACTGTTAACACTTAAGGAATTCTATCAGGGAGCAGAAGCTATTCTGTTTGTTTACTGCTACATTCCGTCAGGTCAGTCATAGTTAATACAGATGGCTGCCTCTGCATGCTACAGATGGCTTTCAGTATGCGCTTACTATTAACCAGATAAAATGCAACAGTCATGTGGAGTATCATTGATAGGACTGGATATGTAATTCTAAAAAGACAGGCTGTAAAATGCATATAATCTCATACTCTCCAGTGCAGTTTTCTGGCAACACAACAAAGACTACGCCTCAGGTAGGTGACCCAGTCAAAATGTTATCTTTGTTGTAAGCCCATAAATTCCACTTGAGAGCATCATACTTTGTGAAGGACATTTTTCCTTCAATGATTCATCAATTGCCCAGCAGATGTTTTGACATTTGGAATCCTTGAGCTTCATTTGAATACTAAACACAAAAATTTGCCTCATGTAAACTGGCTCAGTAACTGAAAAAAAAGTTAAAAAAAAAAATGCAAGCTATGTGAGTTGTCCTTGATAAACACATAAATATCATAATGACAAAATTCAATGATGAATTAAAATGATGCTCTGTAGAAAGGCATTGTGGCTCACTGTGCTCTCTGTTCCTCCCCCTTTCCTGCCATCATCTCAGTCAGGACCACAGTGCCACGTGTGGACATTCATTTGGTAAATTGTCATTTGTCACGCAGTTGTGGTGCGCAGCTGAAACCCCCAGACACCCTCTTCCACTCCACCAAATCTGTGTCTTCATGACCCCTTGAAGTCAACACTCATCTCATGAGATCACACGTAAATGCATCCATCTACATTGTAGCTGTCAAACTTCTTTTGGTAGCAGTACATTTATGGATTAAATATGTTCCTAGAATACGCTAGAGCTCTTGAATCTTTTACTATTCTCTTTTCATTGGCAGACAACAATTCCCACTCTAAACAAACAGGAATAACTTTTCACTGTCATCGATATATAATATCTCAGATATATATAGCTTCTGAGACATACAAAAAAAGATTAAAATACATTTAAAATGCCTCAAAGCAAAGGTGATGGTGAATGTTAACTGGGGTTAACCTCTGAACTAGTTTCTTAACTGCCCGTGAAGACAAGGCATAGACGTCATCAAGCTGAAGCTTCAAGCTTCACTTTCTTTAAAAAAAAAAACCCCAATCCATTGTCTGATTGTCCATCACAAATTTTTCCTTTATTTGAGATGCCATTTTTCACCCTGAACAATTATATAAGGCAAAAAGAGAGAGTGGGAAAACATGGTCCGTGTACTCTGTGTATGTGTATTTATGACTGTAGCACAACACTCAATGTCAGTCTCTGAGTATCCCTGCCACATATTGTTACCGGCATCCACTTTCAGCCTCGTCAACTAACTCGGTGTTAAAAGGTCTGATGTCAAGTTGTATAGGCCAGTGAACTTTAAAACTGTTTACATTTTGTGTGGCAAGATGTTCCGCCACAAGAAAACACATGGAAGTTATCCATAATGTCAAGGCCAGTTAGAGACGGACGAACAGTGGAAGTGTATGGTTTAACAGCTCCTGGTAGCAGAAGCTTCTGGAATGAATGGATTGTCAGCAGTCCTCTGACTATTCCGCACAGATTGCTGCTGATGCTGTGATTCTGAGGTGGATGTGTAATTATGCTGATGCTTGTCCCTGCTTAATTACCACAAATTATAGCATCAGCTATTAAATGTTTACAGTTAGGTCAGATTACCCGAAGTTCGAATGCTTACTGAAAGCTCATCATCAAATCTGTATTAATAACTGAATACAAAGGTGTTTACTTCAACCATGGAATTATAATGAAAATTATATCTCAGTGAATATTGAGAGCATACAATCAACCTTCAGCTTCGCACTCGTCTCTTTTTAAATGGTGTTGTACCAGTTGGTGTTTTTACAAAATGTGTGTACATAACAGTATGTGCATATGATTGCTTGTCCTTCAAGTTGATTCACAAACAAGATGTATTCATCATTTTATATAAGAGATGTAGGCAATAACCAACTACAATGAGAAACATGCATTTCCATAGTATGATCCATGCCACCCACCTAAGGTCTGTTGAGGGAGGTTTTATTAAAATGGGCACATTACGCTGATGAGCATGCAAAGCAAGAGGTGGAATGCTTTTCAAATGAATGATGCCATTACAGTTTCAATTAACTTCGATGTTTTTCTCCTTGGTTGTATGAATGACACATGGTCAGTAGCTTCTATATGTCATCATTGGCATAACCCAAACCTTGTGCATATTAAGCTGGAGGTGGATAAGGGACAGCTATGGTTTCCTGTGATTAATTAGGCATGCATTTACCAGAAAATATGTTGTATTTCTCCATTAATGATAGTGCAATCTAATAATTGTTCGTACAAAAGCAAATCATATACCTGTTGTGTATACCCATATGTGTCCTAGTCAGATTACAGTACATTGTCCTCAGGAGGTCCTACAGATTGAGTAGTATAGCAGCTGTTGATCATATTCACAGCGCTCTCACTGAGATGCAACATTCCTTTTTTCACCTTGGCCTGGAATCGTGCTCTGAGGGAAATATCAGCCATGCTACTGGAACTCATATTTATGATCTAATGTACTGCATTTATTGAAAGATGTAATACAATAAATTTGCCCGTTTTTACACACCTGTCTTCCACTGGTACATCAGGGACAGGCGTCCATTTTACGAGTTTCTGCACGCTGCATCCTTGCTCTAGTGTGTGAATAGCCCCCACAATCTGGTGTCAAATCCAGATGGCTACAAGCCCAGCAGGACAGAGGATAAACTGGCACAAAGGGACCGGTCAGTGGGATTAGCATTCCTCAGTGCACACCAGCGCCCCCCTCTGGTAGATTGGATACCCGTAGCCTACTTGCACAAGCTGCATGTGAAACGTGTATGTGTCTGTACAAACCAACCCAGTGAACCAGAAGGGGAAAAGAAGTGACCCACTGCACGTGATTTGGAGAGCGGCATTTGCTTGTCTGATTTCTTTCAAACTGATGGAAGAGGCTGCAGTAATGAATCTGGTTTATGAATAAAATTCAATAATACAATGTCTCAAGCATTTCAAAAATGGAGAAAAGAGGGGAAATATAAAATATGATTATAAAATATATCCTGAGGCATAAACTGCACAGGTCAGCACTTTCTGTGAATTTTATTTATTTATGGATAGAGCACATACAGTACATTCTGTAATAATGCCATTTGTCATCTGGCTGAGTAGTTTGTCCCGATGATCCACACTTTTTATACTAAACCCTTGTGTCCAACATAAACTCTTGGATGCAGTGAATCCATACCAGTAAATAAATTACTTTTTTACTGGTATGAACTGAATTTGGTGGTTAGCTCTCATGAAGAATGAGATGTATGTATGGATACCAACCTCAATTGCTGTACTGCTATGGGTATGAAAAGAATGGGGAGAAATACTGGATACTTTTAAACAACTGTTTGCATTTGTCTCTCTTCAGTGAGCAAAGGGTGTTCGGAAGCATTAAATTTCCAAAAGTATTTGTAGTTCTGTGTGTGAGAATTGCTTTGGTGAAAAGCAATTTGGGTTTGTGCTGACTGGTTAATGAAAATACTCAACCTTTTGATTTGTGTTTTCCTGCTTTCGGGCCTTAGAATTCCCCCTCTTTACCCAAAATATCCTCAAAGCACTTTTGTAAGGACTAAGGACATTTACAACCCGTGGGAACAAGGATGGCTGGAAATGGGTGCATTACTGTCAAAAAAGGTCACATTTATTGCATATTGCAGATTCCAGCTCACTGTAATACAAGCCATTTCCAGTAATTCAGACACATGAACTATGTGCAATGGGAAAGGATTTCTCTGAGTGAACATTATACTAATCAGAACATTTTTGGGGAGCACAGAGGAGACCTCTGGAAGCTGTGCTTGTCCTGCTGATGTGATTTGTCCCCTTTTTCCCATTTTTGCCTGGAGAACATATTGAATTGGCTCCTGGCCCAGGATTTAAATTCATCCAAAGTTTACTTTTGGCTTCTCCAGATTATCAGTATTCTGCAGGGGTTACGTAACTGTATCTGAAATGTCAGCTGTGTTTCCCATGCATCAATACATTCTGTGTTAATTGAAAACAAGAGGTTGAAATGGAGAGATATTTTGTACCCTCTTGTTTGAAAAGAGCATTCAGCTGTGACTCATTTTTCTGACATAAATCTATGATGTCCATTAGGATAACACATCCAATATGAGCCTATAGTTTTTTTCTATAATTAATATTTGGATTTAATTGGATTTAAAGAGGAGCTGATTTTATAGCACTCACACCCTGAAAATATCAAGTATATTTGGTTAAATCATTATGATAAAATCATAACTGTTCAACCACTAATCAAATGTTGCTTTTGCTTATATGTTCTTTCATTCAAATGTACAGCTGCAGGACTTGAAGGAGTGGACAACAGGTGCTTGTGAATGTTCTTCTCCCCTGCCTTTGAAAGAAAGATATACAGAAAGGTACCAGAAAACACAACATATTCTGTGAATGCATTTAAATGGGAAAACAATGGACTAGAGATAGACAGCAAATACACATCAATCATACATGAATTGCATAAGCCATCAGTTTAGATGCATGAAGAAGGCATGGAAATATGCTCCACCGATAAAAACAGAAAAATGGGTAAATTAATAAATTATTGATTCAACAGGGCAATGTCTGTATGGGATTACCTGGTGTCTGAATGATGAAATGACTCTATTGTGAAATCCAGTGAAATATTTCATATCCAATATTTCATGGCCATATGAGATTGAGCAGAAGCCTTTTAGACTCAGTTGATTCTTCTGAGCTCTGCTATCTGACAGCTATACGTTGTGACCCTTCTCTGAACTCTGCTGTCGAGTTCCAAGTTACTTTTAGTATTGGTAGAATAAAACAGAGCGAGTAGGGACAGAATGGGGCTTCATGAAACCCATAAATGGAAGAGCTGTTATTGCTTTTGATTGGTTAATCACAGTGCACTGGTCACATATGTTTGCTCCACCCATTTGTGGCATCGTGATGAAACCACATTCTCAGATGCATAGTGAATGCGACCCTACATGATGATGAACCAAAAATCTGTAAAGATAGTGGATGTCAGATCATGCAGCACCAAATCCCATAGTCCTCTTTACTGCAGCTGTCATTAATTGCACTTGGGGACTTTTTTAACTTTTCCAGCTAAAAGGCTATGGACTACACAGCAGCTACTGTATATCAATTATAAACTCTACTTTTGATATACATGGAATGTAATGAAATAAGATAGAATCTTTTTTCTGTAAAGTGAAACCAGATGACTATTATCAACAATGAATACAATTTCCTTTATATTTACACTTTCAAAATTATGTTTAAATTGCAAATGTCCTTCTTTGAAAATATTTGGAAACATCTATTTTTAATACCGTTTGAGCAAATTTGACAATGCTGCTAAAACATTGATGCAGAGTACAAACCAAAGAGTTAATTATTAATACAGTCAAATGAGTAAGAAAAATCGAAGTAGATTTTGGTCTCCTCAGACGTGTTCAAAACAGCACTGATTTTATGAAACCCTTGGTAGTTCAGTTGTACTTGGTTTTATTTTAATAAGTACAATATACAAGTTCCAACTATTATTTATTTTTTTATTTTTCAGAGAACACAGGCCTCAGAGCAGAAAACAGAACACTTTGTCAATACTGTCAACGAATGGCATAGACCTAAGCTGTAGTTCCATTGTTTGCCTTCATAAATATTAGAACAATGTTATCACAATTCCATAGGAACACATTTTACCTTCACTTTCTTGTCAATGCACTTATAAACCAAAACCCATAGAAGGGGGAAAGTTAAGTGCACATTCCCCAGACTGAACATAATTAAATATTATCAAGTGTGGAAGTGTATAATCCCTTGGTAGTCAGTTGAAATCATAGAAGTAGCACACCTTGAAAAGAAGGAAACATTATTTCTGATCAGAACAAAATCCTTACAAGGTCAGCACCCATGCTTTTGGGTGTTTTGAATAGCTGAAATAATGAAAAATTAAGAAATGATAAAAATGTATGTCCTATTGCTCTTCACCCCATTCTTTCCTTCTGTTGTACTGCACAGTAATGAGGTTGAATCGCTTAATCCAAAACAATGTTGCCACATTCTCCTCTGCTTCCCCAGTACAATTTTTTCCCCATAATCTTAAGCCTCAGTAACATAGTCTGCATTCCAAACACAGAATTAAAAAATCATCAGAATGTGTAGGACATTTGGGCTAATTTGACAAACCTTTGGAAGTATTAATGTTTTTAATCACCTAAAAATATAATAGGCATATACCAGTTATGGTTTGTATAATGTGTAATATATTCTACATATGTGCATGTTAATGAAATCAAATGAATGCTGTTATGTGCAGTAACGATGGAGATATGATTTATGTTATAAGGGTAGAGTAACTGTACACATGGGGCAGGTATGTTAGCTCCATCTGTAAGACTGAGGTCAAAGGTCACAGTAACATGCCTGTGCTGTAATGCAGTTGAGCAATTTCATGCTCCGCATTACACTAATTCAAGCAACACTGCCTGGTAATCTGCTGCAGCACGGTTCTTGCTATCAGCGAATTTCGTCTGGTTTCATCAACCGTGAGAGAGAGAGAGCTGTTTCAGCTGATCTCACAGGCTCCAAGGTATAAAACAAACATGTTTATTATGGAATAATACAGAGAGGACAGAGTACATTTCAGCTTCTTTCTCTTCAACTTGCCCCTTATTAGACCTTTAAATTGGACGTTTAGTCAAAACTGACCACAGAGTTCAATCTGTACTTCTGTTATGTTTGGTTATTGAAACAACCCTGTATGTAATTAGAAAGAACTTGATAAAAATTCAGAAAATATTCTTTATCAGAACATAAGTTACCATAAAGACCTGACTATGTGATGCTTTAAATATAAATGTTATTTTATTTAGGCTGTAAAACATGGTTTGTACATAATAATAATAATAATCACCTCTTCTAAGATCATATTACCTATACTTGTGACTGAGTAACAAGGACTCAGTGACTGCTAGCGCTGTGTATCTGCTCACATTTCCTTCCCACTCAGTCTCTCTTGAGCTCCTGGTGCTGATATATTCATGAAGATCACTACACAGCCACAGGACATCATATCCACTCAAAGTGTGCCTGAATCCTTAATTAACTGTGATTGTTATTGTCTTTGAATGGAGACTTGGGCTGCATTCCAAAAGTTTCATCTCCCCACCCCAACACCTCTCCCAGTCTGTGGTGAATGTACAACTCCACACAGAAAACAGATCATTACATGCATGCAGAAAGAATTTTGTCTTGACTGCAAAATACTCTGGAAAAAATGCCTGCATGATGCTCTGGGGTTTCCCCTTCAGAGCTGATTTCTATAATGAAAGTAGAACCTCATGTTAAAAACTGTGTTACATCGCTTTAAGAGCGTTGCATTGTAGGAATGTTTTGGTGGTAGTAGTGGCCATTTTATGATGCTAATCAGTAATGTGGATTGTAGACATATACGCCGGTAGATTATGAAAGAGTATGTTTAATTTTGATTCAAAGAATTGGCTCATGAAGAATGAAGAATATCAGTTTGATTAGGGCAGACTTTAGTCAATACCAATACAAAGTCTGACCCCTTTGGTTCCTATCTGATTATTTCAAGGGCAAGAAAGCACACTGTGACAACAGCTGGAGGCTTTGTTTTCAATAACCAATCAACTGTCAATAAAGCAAGTATGTAATTACACATAATTTATTGATAACATAATTAAAAGTATAATTACAAATGACAGTGCTTTCTTGCAATTCATGAAGTTTATATGTTGGTTTTATTTTATTGGGATCAACAGGGTTCATAAGGACAAGGCTGGTTGATGATGAAGCTCAGAGGCAGAGAGATAAATAACTAAACACTGTGCTACAGTGTGTGTGTGTGTGCGTGTGTGTGTGCAGGCGCATGTGTTTGTGTGCATGTGTGTGTGTGTGTGTGTGTGTGTGTATGGGTGTGTGTGTGTGCATGTGTGTGCATGTGTGTGTGTGTGTTTGTGCGCGCGCGTGTGTGTGTATGTGTGTGTGTGTGTGTTTGTGCGTGTGTGTGTGTGTGTATGTGTGTGTATGCGTGTGTGTGTGTGAGTGTGTGTGTGTGTACGTGTGTGTGTGTGTGCGTGTATGTGTGTGTGTGTGTGTGTGTGTGTGCGTGTGTGTGTGTGTGTGTGTGTGTGAGTGTGTGTGTGTGTACATGTGTGTGTGTGTGCGTGTATGTGTGTGTGCACGCAGACATGCTGAATCACACTCCTTCTGTAACATAATGAAATGAACAAATACATTTAATTGTAAGATTAGAGGGGAAAGTGTTTACTTGAACCTAGGCTCTAAATCATAAAATTACGTGCAAAACCTATCATGGGTAATCTATAAACAGTATTGACAATATGAAAATGCACTATACTCTTTGTTACCATGGTTTTATGTGTCATTTCTTCCAAATACATGAGCGCTAATAAATTTTCCTGTTTTTGCAGAAACCCCAGTTCCAGCACTTAATGCTGCGGCCATTTGGGCTCACCCTTGTGGCCAGTGAAGCCACAGAAGGGCCAGTGAGTATTTCCATTATGACTGCATGCAACAAAGGGGAAAAAAAACACAGTGTGTTAAGAGAGCTAGCCTCTCAGACTCGTTTCATCCCTGATTCATGACTATGACCTCCCCTGCCTGCAGGAAATGCGATAATGCGTGGCACAGGGGTGGAGGCTAATGCAGTTTTCACTTGGCCTCCCAGCTGATGACCGCCAAAGACAGCCTGAAGCTATTACGGCAATGGCGACGCAGCCGCTCCAGCGGTTCAGAGCTTTCTGTCTCTCTGCCTTTCACCCAGCATGTTTCACACAGGTTTCGCCCGTCCTGTTTGTTTTGCAGTCCCATTGATGATCACCGCCGGTATAGAATTGAGTCATTGTTTAGGACTTATTTTGTCAGCGTCCCTCTTTAACTGTGACCAAAAATGAAATGAAATGTCAGCGGTAGTTTTTCTCCTCACAAAACACGGTTTGGTGAATTTGTGGTCAGCAAGTTTCTGAGAGAGAAAAATTGTGTTTGCATTGAAAAAAAAGGAAGATAAGGATTTAGCCTGAGTAGGAGTTTAGAACAAATACAGGTCCTCATTTCTTCTTTGGGAAAATATCATTCTGGCTGGCATGTGTCGGAACGGAGACTGCCGTTCTCACTTTCTTAGGTGTGGAGAGCGGGTGACCGTCGAGGGTGTTGGTATTTAACACAGCCATTGCACGGTAAAGGCCTGTTCTTTGTTTGTAATGTCCAGGGACCCACTGTAGGTGTACTTAAGCTGGCTGAATATTCAAACCAGCTGAAGTGCAGCCTGGCTAGTTAGGCCAGATCATTTATGAAAGCAGAGGAGTTCAGATGCTATATATAAAAAAGAGGAAATAATGAGCTGCTGGCATTAACAGTGCAAACCTTCAACTCAGGCGATATTGGCATATTCTCTGTGTCTTGCTGAAGTTTTCCTCTGATTCAGATTTTTTTGCCGAGGCACACACACCCAGTTGCAACGCATCCTAGTCATAAGTGTGTGATGCTGTATGATTTTTTTAATGACCACAGATGTGTACATGATTGCGTTGTGCTGTGTTTACTGTCGGTGTCCTTTGGGCTCTCATTTAGTTCTCCTTCTCCCCCCAGGAAATTGAGGAGCTTTGCTTTCAAATGGCAAATTTAGAGACTTAGCAACCAGTTCATTTCCTTTCAATGTCTTATTGACATTTGAAGTCCAAGGGATTAACTCTAAATATAGGAATCATGATACATTATGCAAAGGTAAGATCTAAGCAGTACTGTGACTGCAGAGCAAACAGCTTGGATTGGCTGTGGAGTCTGGTCGCAGCTTTCATTTTTATTAGAACTTAAAGGTAATAACTACATGCTACCACCTGCTTCATCTTCTTTATTTTCCCATTTTTATCCCTCAGTACACATGTTAATGGGGTTCCTAAATAACCATGTTGAATGTGTGGCAAACAAAAGTTTAAGCAGCACAAAACCCGCCACCTGATTATTATATCGACAGACCAGATTAACTAGGATTAACCTTTTCAGTTAGTAAAGAGAACTCTCCTATCAGAAAGAAACGTGTGCTTTACCACGTTAATGCAGTTCCTAAAATCACAAAGAGCCACACTTTGCATTCATCATCCATTGCATTGCCAAAAAGCCACAGTCCTGGACACAGTTGCATATGTTGCCTGATGCTATAACATAGCAAAGCCTTGCTAATTGCTAAGTTTGAGTTGTGGAGCAGGGTAAAAATCAATAGCTGATTTAAATTTACTGAACAGAGACACACGTGAGGCAGAGGTGTGTGTGCGTGCACGTGTGTGTGTGTGTGTGTGTGTGTGTGTGTGTGTGTGTGTGTGTGTGTGTGTGTGTGTGTGTGTGTGTGTGTGTGTGTGTGTGTGTGAAAAGGAGTGTAGATGAAGAATAAAGACTGGTTGTAGCTCCATTTATTCATAGACCATCTCTTTACAAAGCCTATTAACTTTGTAGTACCTTTGTTTGCATGTCATTATTGACAAGGATTACAGACATGCGTAATTACAGTAAATTACATAAACTGTTCACATACCTTAGAGCATATTGCCTTAATTTCGTATAGCAGTGACCCTTCCAGTGTTCTGCTATGAGTAACCATATGGAGTTTACAGCAGATTCTTCAACACTGGCCCACAGTCTACCGAGGTGACTCACATTAATAGGAGAAGCAGAGAACTCAACCTCTGTTTCCCTGTCCCTCAGGAACTCTGCAGAAACTGGCTTCATATAGACTCCCTACGCACAGTAGCAGCCATTGTTTATGAGGCCGCAAGCATTTTCATTCCCAAGAAATCCATTTGGACCCTTCCTTTACCTTGAAAACTGTGATTTCTGCCCTCAATAAACCCTGGCCGAGCTGCGATTCATAATTGTGGCAGAAGCTGTGCTTTTCCCCAGCTAGAGATTGTGAGAATATCCTGCCCTAGAGTTTTATTCCTGTCCTCCAATTTGTCAAGCAACAGCAAGTAGTGTAATAGCTGTATATCACACCTCAGCTAAGGCAACAGTCCATCTGCACAAATTGTCAGAAAATAGAGGAGCGCCCTCCCCCATATTATATTAAACCACTGAGCCACATGGCCTTGATATGCTGTATAAATTGCAGTATAATGTATTTTTACATGTATTGAAGGGTGAAAATATTTCTCAGGGAATAAACTGTGCTGTACTGATGAGTAATAACATACATACTCGTGCACACGTGTGCACGTGCACGCGCGCCACACACCCACATAAATGCACACATTGGCTTTCTGATTACTTGCTTCATCGGTCCGTGCCACCACCATAAGGCCAGTCATCCTGGAAAGCCTGATTCTGTATTCCATTTCCTGAGGACTGCATTACCTCCCTTGTGAATGCTCGGAGGATTATGTGTTGGGTCATATGTATGCTTATTGCTTAATTTATAGCTTCATCACACCTGAACAGTTAAGATGGAAATGGAGTTGTGGTATCTATGGCCCCACAAGTCCCCAGCTTCACCTTGCCTGAATAGTTCAGCAGAGCAAATGATACATCAAAAATCAATAGAGATGACTCTGAAATCTACCCAAGCCCTTGGAGTAATGCAATCAGGGGACTGCCTTCAAAGGTGAATTTTCATTTTCATTTTTATCTAGCCAACTTCAAAAAGACAACGGATACTATCGTATCTACATGTAACATGTCCATGCCATATGCTTAAGCAGTGAATGGGTCGACAGGTTAATTTTGCCACAGAACAAGAACTTACTTAACATGCAATGATTATGGTAACCTTGGTGAATGACCAAGGATTGAAGCCTGTGAGACAGAGGGGTAATGGTGGTAATTTTACAGAGTGCTTTTTTTTCATTACTGAGGCATATGCCACTAAGGTTTCAGTGACCTTCACGCGCGTTGCTACACAGTATATTTCTGTACCTTCTCCAGTCTTGGTGCTCAGATCCAATGAGGATATTTAGAGCTTGACCCTAATTTTCTGCATCAATCTTCATCCTCTGCACTCAGCGGAAGATGATTAAAGCGTTTAATAGTGTTGTACAGGCCACGGCTCTCCATGAAATGTGTAACTCATGCGACACATGGCTTTCTGGGGGCTATTCATGCAGGCACACTCCACTCTTCCAGCTGTATTCTTAGTGCACAATGCGTGAGTGAGTCATTCGATGTGATTTCTTTAAGAAATCACACTTTAAGTGTCAGTGGATCTAATTTCTCTGTCATACCATCTTCACTCTGTCTTGCCAGCACGTAGTGCGGGAGTAGCAGTGGGGTTTAAATCCACTCTTTTCGTTTGTTGGAGGGAGGAGGAGAAAACCGCCTCTGTAGTTGACTCTGAATTTCCCTCAGCTGTATCATTTTACAGATCGTTTCCCCGTGGTTTTCCGTGCAGCGGAAAATGGGATTCTCCCCTTGGGCAAGGGGCTCTCGGCTGTCTCTTTACACACATATATTAGCATTAAAAGCCTTCTGAAAGAGCTTGGAGATCTGAGGGGATAGCCTGCTCAAAAGGCTCTTGAAATGTGGGACAATAGGAATATTGGGGTTTTGTTCCTGGAAATTAGTGATGGGCTCTGCTGAGGAAACCAACCAAGTTTCACTCCAGGGCAGCTGATACTGCAGGCTTTTGTTTAATAAATTAGAGATGGAACATCATAAAACGCACGTATATATAATGGATGACAATACATTAATATAAATGTCAAAATGTCACATAGGCAACCACAGGACACACAGGAAGAAGATGGGGTGTTTTTAAGAAAGTAAGAGTCCTCAGGCAGTGCAGGTTTTTTTCCCTTTGCTTTTCTCTACAGCATTCATTATTATTATTATTATTATTATTATTATTATTATTATTATTATTATTATTATTATTATGTATTGATGTTTAAAAGAAGTACATGTGTCAATTTCTTGATTCTGGACTTACGTCCTGTTAGACATAACACTGGGATATCAGGTGTAGGAATCATTATGGGTGCTGTAATTCACTTTGACTGCACCCTGTAATTCAATGCACAGTCGTAGGTGAGGAATATGCCTCCGTCTGATTGATTGGGACTCTGCCTGTTTGACTGGTTGTTATAGCTCATCAGATTTATGTGCCGTTGTCAAGACATTTTAACATAATCGTTTAAATTTACATGTAAACCATTACCGTGGCCTTGGTCAGAATACTGGTTTGACACTATTCGATTAATCTTCTCTGAGACGCAGTTTCACGTATCACCATTACTCCTCATTAATCCTTCAGGTTTAAGTTTTGCCTCCATGCAGCCAAACATACATGTGCTAATTTCCTGGTCTGACACGTAAACAATCACTCCATGACATTTAAGTGTGCATTGAGCAGTTTTCAGTTACATTAGCTTAATTTCTTCTAAGTAGGAAAATTAAAAGCAAGATGATGACTGGGTCAGGATCGGGATCCTTCTGTCTGAGGCGTTTTTTAAAGCCCCGCCTCTCTGGTTTCTGCTAATCCCAGAGGACTTTTACAAATAAACTTTCAAAATAATTGACAGTCTTCATTAATAAGACCACAGAATGACCCATTATGCATGATTACACATGCATGATTATTAGAAATGAGCTGTATTGCTATTGATATGTCCATGCTATTTGCAGAAGAGGACTTAATTGAGCTAGAATTAGTGAGGCCACGAACGATTAAAATATCGACTACAATAGCTGCAGTGCAGGGTATTTAATTAAGGTGATGGTTCAGAGCAGGAATTATGTGTACCTTTATGGTATAAATAGACAGCTGCTTTGCTAACAGGCTGAATAGTCATCTCAATTCCTAATAAGTCAGCAAACCAGGCTTCAGCTCTCCTACCATCCTACAATGAGCAACATTTCTTGTTCTTTTACCCTTCCTTTTCCTCTCCTTTAACCATTCCTTTACTGCTTTTTCCAGCTATTAAGCCTTTCTAAACCTTTAAAATATTCAGATAATTGCCGGCAACCAATTGTCCGACACAGAACACAAAATATGAAAATGTTTGTTTCATCTGAGAGGCATTTATGCTGGAGGGTTGCGCTTTCGTGTGTGCTGAAGACCTTCCGGGCTGCTGGTGTCAGAGAAGCCACTGTTCCGGTGTGTGGGTGGTCTTGTCAAGAACCAGGCAGGGACTCAAGTGCAGACAGACATGAATAATAAACTTTAGTTTGTTGAACAGCCAAAAATGCAAAAACCAAGGTCTGGGACAGGCAGGATCAGAGACCAGGGAGACGCAGCAAAGGTAACCAAAACACAGTCCAGACGCAGAGTTGTAACAGGCAGGCAATGGGTCTTAACCAGAGGAAACTGGGCAGAGAAATCAGAAATACAATCCAAAAAACGTAGTCACAAAAGATCAAAAAGGGCAGGCAGGCAAAAATCACAGGGCAAAAGAAAGGGTGCAGAACAGGTGAAACACACTGAGACAAACTGGCAGGGAACAAGAGAACAACCAGGGTGTACATATACAGGACTAACAAGCAAAGGAGATAAAGGTGAACAAGCGGGCAGGTGAAACAAATCAGTAATTAAACTGACAGACAGGGAAACAGTGGGCGGGGTAGACATGGGAGGGCAACGAAAACAAAAGCACATGGAACAAAAACAAAAACAAAAACAAACCGGCTAAGTAGCTGCAGACATGACAGGTCTCTTGGCCACAGTCACATGGCCAGTCTGACCCCTGCAGTGCTGAATGTTGCCAGCAGCCATAATGTTTGTAGTTTAATTGGGCTGTATTGTCACCGGGGGGGCTGATTAGGGTTCTGCTGGCCTGAATGTCTCGTCACTCACCACTGACTCCCATAAGCTCAACTTCTGAACTGTGGCATGAGCTGAAGTGACATTGCATGCATTACAGGAGAACATATGCTTATGAAAATTAATTACATTCCAAACTGACAGTAAAAAAAAAAAACTAAATAATATTTTTATAATCAGACAAAGTGAGTACAGGGTTTAAATGTGGACTGAAAGCATTCTAAAGCATTAAATATTACAACTTTCACTTTGATCTTGCATATGTATATATTCTTTATAATCTCCTGCACTTTGCATTAGCAGAAAATAATGTTACTTTATAAAAACTGAAATCGCAGAATTTTAAATTACATGGTCTATTTTATGAGATCACTGGAATCAGGTCCTAATTGTAATTTTGCCACAATGCAATTAGATTTACTTGTTCTCTCTCATTAAGTGTGAAATTATATGAGTAATAGAGGCTGTCAAATCTGTGGCATTTACTGGCCTGATCTTTCAAACATGATTAGGGAGAGGAGGCTTCAGTGTGCTTCTGATGTTGAATGATGCTGAATTATTTCAATAGTTTGTGCCATTAGGACCTGTGGGCATACATGAATGGCCAAACCCCCAGGCAGTTCACTGAGAATACCAGTATCATGAATATAATATACACTGCCAGTGTATATACCTTTTTGTTTTTAATTAAGGACTGTGTGAAACTTTTTTTTTTCATTTTTGTGATTTTCTAAGGATGCGAACATGTTCTTGAAATGTTTTTTTGTTCTTGTTCCAAAAGAAGTGTGATCTGTATCTATTTTCACTGTTGCTGGGAGATTGTATTTCGCACAACCTGTGTACTAAAGTTCTTGACAATTTTTTGTACTTAGTTTTCTTTGAAGCACAATGTTAAACAGAGATATCTGATGCTGTTATCCAAAGTAACTTACAGTTGATTAGGCTAACCAAGAGCCAATCCCCCGGGAGAGCAATGTGGGGTCAAGGGCCTTGCTCAAGGGCCCAACAGCAATGTTCTGTGGCTGGACTGGGGCCTGAACCACCCAAATCCAGCTATCGTCATGTATCTTAGCCACTAGACTACAGGCTGTTTTAATGTACAAATCTGTTTCTCCTTTAATTGAGTTGAGTGTACTCAAAGCACGCTCGGATATATATAACATATTTCCTATCATTGCACACAAATTACACAGGGTACATTTGTAAATGAGACAGACACAAACCTGGCTGATGTCCACTCCGGGTCCACTTAGATGTAACTTAAGTCAGTGTGGACGATGCAGTCGTCTGTCTTCATTCTTTTTTTTTTTTTGGCAACTACGAATTGGACTTTAAAGTTAAGGGCACAGCACGTTGTCGTTAAAAGGAAAGGATGATTTGGTTTGACTCGGCTCAGCACTTTAGCATTCCGGACATGGTTTTCCCAGCCCCACACGTCCCGGCTTTGGGGGATTTCGGCAGCAGGGGATCCGGAGCATCCCTAAATCCTGACTGCTCAGCCACGCTACGCCTCGCGCTCACTGATGGCCTCCCTCATGAACCCTCCCAGGCTGTCCTCCATGAGGGGAGACTCACTCGTACCGCACATCTCCCTTCTGAATAACAATCAGTTCTGAACTCTTGGTTTTTTTTTTTTCTCCGCTCTTCCCTGGACCGTGTAGAGCCTTTGTAAGGAGCTTATATCCACCCCTTGTATTCTCCTCTAATGAAGTTGCTCCTTTCACTGTCTCCTTCCCTCATTGTTTCTATGACGAGGTGAGGCTCATGAAGGGTCTGCTTTGTTGCTGGCTCAGAGTTGGATTCAGAGAAAAAAAAAAAAAAAAGGTCCAGTCAATAATGCCTGGCTACAGGGGATGCTAAAACATGATGAAAATGATTCCATGAAGAAGGAAACTGAGCTTAGAGTGAGTGTTAGCTGAGCTCCTCCAGGGGGCTCAGTATGTGGTTTTTCCAATGTGCTGGTTTATTCTGAAGTTGTTTCAACTTCAATGTCTGGGGAAATTTATATTTAGTAATTCCTCAGGGTAGCTAGCATGTGTTCAAAAATAAAATAACATGCTATCCCTTTAGAAGATATAATATAATAATTAAATTAAACATCGACTAAGGACTCTCTACTCAGAACCCTGGCTGCCAATTTTGCAGCACTGTTCCCTATCGCTGGGGATGTTACTGGTCCAACTCATTCACCTCAAGGCCCACAGCTACGTCCCACCTAGAACTGAGTTTCACCGGATTCTGATGTTCCTGTCAAAGACAGGAAAGTGAGATGAGTGGATGAAAGCAGGCAAGGTCTGTAATGCAGACTGAGGTTAGGCTTATCTAAACATTAGGACTGTGATAATTGCAATGAAACTGAAAAAAACCTTTGGCTCTGCACAGACCCTTAAAAAGCTCATGGTAGAAAGTGCCTAATTAAAGTCATTTTTCACTTACTGAAGCAACGCAAATCAATGAAGATTAATGAATTGCATTGCAAGTTCTGTACTCACTACTATGATTTATTCAGTGGATTTGTTACTTTTTATTTTTTTATGGATAATGAAATTTTCACAAATCTGCCAAACAGGATGTTCCTAGGGTTTGCGTATGAATCCCATCCCATAGCTATTTATCATGTTAATCCGCCAAATGAATGACTTTACACTGAAGCTCAGAATGCTAATTGCTTTTCTTGAGCTTTGGGGATGTGGGGTGCATCCCTTTTTTCATCCGTGGTTTGACTAATTACAGCTCCTCCATGGTGAACCGTAACATTTTTTTTTATTATTTTTTTTTTTTCTCATAACAAACGCTCTAGTCTGGGAATTCTCTGGTGTTCTCATATGTAAGAAGATTGATATTGCTATTGATATGAATGTGCACAGATGTTAAAGGCTTAATGGTCATACAACACATGCAAATCTAAATGACGGTGTGAAAATGTACTACGAGCAGGGGCATTTGTGTGCATTACTTGCCAAAACAAAGCAACAAGTAGGGGGCGGTTTCATTGCAAGATGGCTCGGCAAACATACAAATATACACCAAGTCCTTAACACGTACATGCAGTTCTAGTCACTCTTATGACTCATTTCACGTCCTGCATTTCACACAATAGTATCACTGGAAAATAACATTTGTGGTAAAATATTGTCTTGATCATTTGTCTTCCCTTGATAATTTGTCTACCAGCTCTGTGATAATCTGACATTTTCATTATAACTAAACAGAATGTGTGATATTCTACCCATTTACCACACTCATCTATATCAGTTATCAAAGATAAATGCTCTTTGATGGCAAATCTTTACCTACAATAAGGATATTAATCTATAGCTGAAAGGTTTCTTAAATCTTAGTGCACTGAGGAGGTATGAAAGTGTGTATTATGTCCCCAATACAGAGGCTGCAGGGATTTTGTTACATTTTTCCTCTTTAAAGCCTTGGTAATGCTCTAAATAAATGAAGCAATATAAAGTAGCACTCATGAAGATGCATTAGCATAAACAAGCATACATTCTGGATACATTTTTCCCTCCCATTGAAGATAACAAATGCCTGTGTTATGACATGTTAACATCAATATTTTGTCATTAGGGAGACTTCTGCATGTTTTTGTGTATAAATGCGGTAGAATATATATATGGGTTTATTGAATTCAAGAATGCCTGCAGCACACGAATCAACTATAAATAGAGTTTACTATAAACATATGAAAGAGCCATTGGGATCAGATGTGACATATATATTTCTGTTTTCAGTCATGCTCCCATGGTTTTGCTGTTTGTTTCACATGTTGAACTGATATGTGTATATAACGTGTGTGTGTTTGTGTGTATATTGTGTCTTGCTCAGGATCACAGAGTACTGTAGTGCTGATTCAGAAAGGGATTTCCAAATTCACACATTCAATTAGCTTCTCTTCCCCTTACGTAAACTCATACACTGTGTCTAATTAGTGCGTGAACCAAAGGTACAACAATTGATTACTAATGCTGTCGAGCTTAACTCAAGATGACACTCTCAGGTCTTCCATGGAGGCAGCTGAAGAAAGGCCCCGCCTACATCATTAACTGCACAAAGCGGGTCAGAATATAGTCTTTGAAGGGCACAGTTCATAATTCTCATCCATGCATATGAGCACTTCATACATGTCATAAATCATATATCACTAATCATATAAATGTAAAATATTCAATGATTTCTCCTCTACATTATGCATCCTGGTACTTCTCCCACCACTGATATAACCCCTGAATTTAGAAAGAAGCAGTCATTTATTTCTGATAGTGAATTACTTACAGATGAATACTCAGGCAAGGTGGTATTTTTTTCTTTTGAAATACCACTTTTGTGAAGAGTGATTGTAGCAAATACTGTGCAACTACAGAAAAGTATAGTCCAATAAATTGGTGTAAAGTGGTCCACAAGTTCTACAGGATTATATAAAATGGAGTAGTGTGCTCTCTTGCTGGCAATTTCATGCATGGCCTCAAAACCACTGAGCAAACCAAGCATCATTAATATGACAGAGATTCATTCTCATTTTTCTTCATTTATATCTGCTGTACCCTGCAATATGAACAAGTGCTCTCTGAAGATGACAAAAGGGTTTCACGCTGTCAAGTGCACAGTATGTTTGGCCAGTGGAGTTTTATGCACACCGTTGAGGTTCACAATAGACCAAAATCAAGGTTATGAAATATGAGGTTATGAAAGGAAAACTGAAAAACTGGGAAATTGTGTATTTCATGATGCGAGATTTATCTGCAGGTTATTAATTGGAAAGGGAATGATTGGTTTGCTTGGTGAATATTGGTCCTTTGAAATATTTCAGACATTCCACTGTGGTTATAAGTAAAGATGTAAGGAAATGTTTTTTCTCAGTGTTTTACATACAAGTTTGAATCTTATCCAGGTGTTCTTGTGTTCTGGATGATAATTCTTTTTTTACTGTAAATATATAACTGGAGTGACATGGGTAAAAATTTACAATTATAAACTTCAGAGGTCAGAACTGGGGGAGGCATCTATAATGCAAGATGTTGGAATGAATTTGAACAAGTGAAAAGCTAATCCAAAGACATTATGCTAGGCTATGCTTCCACTGCTTTGATTTGTTTTGCAGTAGCTTTAGGGCAGCTCTGCGACACAACGCTTTAAAGGTCGGAAAGCAAGCGAAATTGTTGCTGGCGCGGGGACCACAAACCTCTCTGTTATGACTTGCTGTTTTCCATCTAAGCTTTTATTAAGGCTTTTATCAAAAAAATACAACTCATAGCAATAACACAATTTCCCATCCATCATCCAATGACAGTGTCCGCTGAAGGGAAAGGTCACTGTAAAAATAAATAAATTAATAAATAATTATTTGAATCATTTCCGGGCAGAAAGACGGCTTTACCAGAAAGAGTATCTGCAAGGGTCACCACTGGTTCAGCTACTGTGAAGCTACTTGGATTGCTTATCCTGGCCATGAAAAAAATATTTCATTGATGGAATTGGAGAGCTAATTCTGACTCCACAGGACAACAAACTTTAAGGCTGATGAACCCTAAGTAGTTTTTTTTTTCTTTTTTTTTTGTATAATTATTAGCAATGGATTGCTCTTGTGTTCCACGTGGTGCTTGACATTATTGCTGAGTGCTGACTCATCAGTTGAATGTTTGCACCTGTGGTCTCTTGTCCGCAGCACCAGAAGCACTTATAACAGTGGTGATGGTGATGCTTGTCCAATGCTGTCCTCCCACATCATTTCAAGTAGTGTGACAGGGTGCCACAGGCAGGGGGACTGGGGACTGGAGGCGTCACCCAAGTCCCTGGCAGTAAAATTTCTGATGCTGTGATTCACCAAAATGGTAAAACGGCAGCATCCTTGAACCTTAAAAATAGTAAGGTCCATGCTCAGCGTAGAGGGTCCTTGGTGGATGTGAATTTAGAATGTAATTATTTTACATATGAAACACATTATGTTTTCTGAAGGGATAGCATGTTATTTTATTTTTGAATACATGCTAGTTTCCCTTTTAGAGATCCCGCTAGTGGTGCTTCCGGCTTTATTATTTTCTTACAGTAGCAATGCATCCAACAGTCTGTATCAATATACTGTACAATCAAACACTGACTGTGCCGGCGTTATCTATTGCTGAAAGCTTCGCACAGAAGCATTTAATTGGCCAAAGCATCAGGGATTCCACCAGCCAAGGATACCTATTGGTTCACAATGGGATATGGAAATATGCAGCTAAGGGGGTTGACAGCAGAAGCACCATGTTGTCTGTGCTTTGGGTACGATGCTTGCAGCTCTCTGGATCTGGTACAGTATGCCGCATTGAAAATCAATGGGGAACTTTTAAATCAGGCTGAAAACTTCAAAAACGTGCTTCTAAAAAAAGGCACATTGACAGCTGAAATGTATAGTGGCTCTCTGACCTCATCCACATCACAACCCTAACGCTTTCACTTTGTCTAATCCGCTCATAATCGCCGCCCTCCAGGGGAGTCGCATTAAGAGTTAACCATTATTCAGCGCACGCACACCAAAAGTGAAATGATTAAGCCAACATCTAATGTTCACATTAATTTAACTTCCTGGACTGGAGACACATTGAACTCAAACACTCTGCTCTTCTCAGAAAGCTTTCGAATCTCATTAAATGCGGAATACGGCTAATGTTAAATTAAAGGTCCATCATGGCCCTGTCTGAGTTCCGGCCAGATAGAAATACATTGTTAATTATATACTCAAAAAAGGGGGAAGGGGTAACTCACCATTATAAAAGCAGCAATCAATAATATCCTTTAATATCCTTGAAGGTCTACAGTGTGGAGAGTGCCACTCAGTCACCTCTCTGCTGCTCTTGCCTTTTCAAGCACCGCCACGGTAACCAGACAAGAGGGACCTCGGCCCCCATCACAGCGAGGGGAGCTTGGCTCTGCATCTGTGCGCCTCCTGGATTACGGCAACCTCCTGGAGAGTGGCAACGGTGATGATGTTGATGATGATGATGGGAGGATGTGATTTCCAGGAGTGCACAGAAAAGAGCGGTGTAAACGCTCTCAGGCTGGGGCCCAACATGAGGACCGATTCTCCTCTCTGACTGTATGAGGCTGCATCACCTGCTCCTTGTTGTGGTGATAAAGACTGCAAGGTGAAGTGAGAGATGGAGATTGGGGAAAGTGAAAATCATCCACTCTTATTTTTCACACAGACAGCGCCCAGCACTATGGAGCTTGAAGCAATTCCAGATGAAAGCATTATTCCTGGGTAAAGCCAGTCTAAGATCTGAACCCACACCATTATAAAAACATAAGATGTAAACTGTAAAATATAGAGGTCACCATAGATAGTAGAATTTGCCAAGAAAGATGGAGGATAATTGCTGAAGTTCAGCTTGACAGCCAAGATGATGGAATGTTCTGAGGATGGAATTTTCTGAGGATACTTAAATACCAAATGACATCCCAAAGTTTGACAACTTTAATCAATATCTAGATGAAATCTTGTTTTGATTTGCTCTGACTTGGAGCTACTATAATACCATCTCAGTACAATGAAGAAATGACATCAACCAACAGTACTGTATCCCCAGAGTGTCTAACCATGCAACCATATTATATAGTAATAATAGGATATTAATAATTGTCTCAGTGAAAGTAATATGGATTTTTAACCCAAACTGGACAAGTAGTATCACCTACAGAAGCACAACCATGAAGTATGTGGGGGATCAGCATGTGGTACAACATTCTGCATGCCTAAATCCTTTTCTTTGTGTCCAAAAACTTATGATGAGAAAGAACAGTGGGTTAGCAGTATGACCAAGATAGATGTAAGAGTTACACTGTTCACATACAAATTATCTAATGTGTGTATTTAAGAATCCTGAGTCAGCAAAGTATACGGACAAATCCTGTTGGAGGAAACAGGAGTTTAATCCGCAAGAGCTGTAGTGTGTGCTCTGTGTTCTCCCAGGATGGTTTTGCAAATGAGAACTGCGCACACTCAGGTTGGGCATGTATCAGCCCTGTATCATAGCTGTTTCTGAGCCTGCACTCCTGATGTCTGTATCTGTTTAATATGGAAACAGCATTCATAATGTATTGCTTGCTTTCTGATTTCTGAAGTTCAACATCAAGTGAGAACTCGCATTCAAAGATGCAATGGCAATATCCTCAAAATTTTGGATAGCACTTTTCAAGTCTATTCCTACTCTAAGCTTCCATCTCATTATTACTTTTTCTGAACACAGATTTGTCTCCTTGGAAACAGGAGCTATGCAAATATTAATCTTGTGGCACAGATAGTGGGTTTTATTGAGAGCAATTTATAATGCTTTGCAAACATATGTAATTTGAGAGTGCAAGATTGTAACATTGTCTTTTAAACGTTTAATCTATTATAAATCCATTTTAAATGAGAGATTTATGTGATTTCCCGGAAATGTGATGAGGTGAATTAGTCAATCATTGAACAATGAATTGAACTTTATGTTTTATTAATGCTGCAACAGTCAAAATCAAGCAATTAATGCAAGAACCATTTTACATGGTATGGAGTTATTGTATTACATTTTCAGTTAAAATGACAATAGTGAGGAGATGTACAGTTTTGTAATAATCATTTAAATTAACTATAAATTTGTCAATATATGTAGTTTTGTCAATGTAGTCCTCTTGGTGGTGATATCACTACGCTAATCAGTGATATAGTAGTGCTGGTTAAGATACATTTATTGTGTTTGACTTTAGTTCATAAATAATTGTTTTTGTTTTGTTTTGTTTTTCACAAAATGAACTGTGTGAGAAAGTGTCATTTGTGTTTATGTGTGAGTCATTGTAATCACAGATACTGCCTGCATTAAGGCTTGTGTTCATTTTGTCCTTTCATTTGGTGCTGCAGTCTATGCATTATTCTCATGTTAAGCATCTTCTTCCTTTACTTACAGACAGCACTTCCTCTGCCAGAGGAAGCTCCCTTCAGTCAAGTGTGGCAGAAAAAGCCCTAGAACACTGTATCCACATTTTTATCATTATGTCAGATTAATTATACGCTGATTTCAATTTCACGCTGCATAAAGGTGAGCCACAGAGGAGACTTATTGTCACCACAGGGAACATAACTTCATTAATCAGATCTCGAGCGTGATTTCAATGAATCTCTGTAGAAACCTGATTCTGTAGTCAGCGGAGGGGTAATCCAAATACTTCTAATGAAAAACAGCGTTAAGGTGAGGTGTTAAATAAACAGTACTCATTGTTCCCGTGGGTCCCAGAAGATCATAAACTGCCAACGCTTTCCTATTTCTGGATTTGCAAAAGTCAAATGCTCATACCTTTCAAAACACAATTCCTAGGTTTCCTTTTTTTAGCTTTTTGAGCGTGGACAGCTCAAGGGAGCAGCTCCTGCCTGCAGCAGAGGGTGGTGCACCTACCCACACTTCCCCTATATGTCTGAACTGATGATAATTTTCCTGTTATAGGACTGCAGTCACTGTGATCAGGGCCCTGTTTGCACAAGCCTGGGTCCTTTTCCTCATGTGCAGAATACAGAGATAAAACAGATAGACAGATAGACACAGTTACCCCACAAAGCAAGCAACAGCTAAGCTGCCAGTGGAAGTCTGGGCAGGTAATGGAGACAAAATGTTATTTTATTCAACTCAGTCTACAGGGGAATTAGATTTATTAACTGTGTAATGGATCTGCAGCATTTGAGGATTTTAATATCTTCGTTTCTTAGGACGAGAGCTCTCAATACACACACATATATACAGTATATGTATAAACTGTATCTACAACATGACTTCTTCCATGGTGCATTTCTCTATTGAATTATCATAACCTACTCTGCAACCCTGACTGTTTTTGCTGCTACCAGGACAAGTAATAATTTAAGTTGAAATGCTTGAAATATGACTCTTGAATACGCTACATAAGGAAATGGATGGTGGACAAAAATATCCTGTGAAGAAAGAGAAAAGAACCTTGTAATGTATCTGTTCAATGTGCTTATATTACATTTTCATGCTTTTACACTCTTTCTTCTGGGCTAGTCTAGGTGAAGGGCCGTCTGTTGAATGGACAGGAGTAACAGAAGGAAAGAACTTTCTCAGGACAGGCCTTGCTAAAGGCTCTTGTGTTTGATTGCCTTGTGTATTTTTTCAGTCTCGGACAGGGAAATTAATTCTGAAGAAGTTCAATACGAAACTATAAAATTCTTTCTGTGAACTAAATAATCAAGGTCTCAGTCCTAAACCAGCCACTCAATTCTCATCTTAGTTGTGTGTAATTTGATATTATAGTTTGCTGTTCATAATGATACCAACTTTTAATTTTTAATTTTTTGAGTATACCAAAAAAGAACTGAATAGGTACAGTTCAGCTACTTTTCTACTTTTTTTCTTTCCTGTGGTTGGGAGTAATTACTGTGTGAACTAATAAAAAGACCGGTGAGTCAGTCAGTCAGTCAGTCAGAGGGTACCTGACATGTTCCAAAACACACCATTTCAAAGGTTTCTGCCATTGCTGCAGACAAACAGAGGTTCAGTTTGATGAAAGGGCAGGGAAGTGCTCGCTGGACCAGGCATAGTAAGGTTTAATGGAAGGCCACTGCATCCTGGTTCCACTGACACCACAGTCACTCAGCTACCTGCCAGCAATGCCCATGGCAAATTATACAAGAGGTAACACTACTTGCCAAGACTAGGTAGGCTGTTAATCTATGGAGAAATACATGGTTTAAAGAAGAAGAGAAAAACCTGCTGAGTTGCAGAATGCATACACTCTGTGAAATTTCACAAGCTATGCTCTGAAACATTTCCCAGGCCCAGAGGTAGCAGATTGTGCTACAACCCACATGTCATAATGGCATTTGCTTCGGAAAAAAAAATCACAAAGACAGAGAGGTACATTTTACATTGGCGCAAGCTCAGTTTCAGCACCACAGACAGCTCCACATCAAATGTGCTGCTAAAAGGCTCCAAGGGCTAATCTCAAAACCATTAGAGATGCTTCACTTTATTAGTATCAATTAGCATCCTTTTAAAATTCATAATATGTGCTCCTTAGTAATTCAGGTCGTGTTTGAAAATGGTAACCAAGGGAGGGTTTTTTGGTTGCTCAAAGCAGAATGCCCTTGCAAGATTTATAAATGCCTCTTATGTAACACGTGATCAGTCTCTCAAGTTACATCTTCTAACACAATGGTCTTGAGTGGCATTTTCAGTGCAGATAATGAATGGAGGATAATGTGGAAAAGCGCTTTATGCAGTCTGTATTCTTGCAGACAGTATTATGCATTTTTAAGTTATACCGTAAAGTTAAAAATATACTTTTCATATAATTCTAAACTACTTATTTTTGCCATTAAAGCAAAGAAGAGAAAGAACTTGCTAATTATTCACACTCTAAAGTTATATAAACAGACTTATATAAATCAAAGTTGGGCAAACAGAAACAAATGATTTTTCAGTTTCAAAATTTAATGAACTTTTACTTTCACATTTCACTTAAAATGTAGAAAGCACTTTGAAGACATGGTGTTGAGCAAAGACACCAGAAACCTCAGAGAAGCATCTCTGTATAATATATGCTAGGTGGAGAAGTGGTAAGCTGGATCATGACAGTAGCCATCTGATTAAAGTGAAGCAACTGATTGTTATGTATTATGTGGTGAAGTAACAGACACCTTTTATGGACCTGCTATTGAAAACCCTCTGATGAGAACACGCACCCCATCCCTGACTACAGTAATGGACGTGACACCCTTCACAATCATCTCTCATGGAGGACAAAAATAAAAAGTTAGCACAACTAATCATACCTTCACCCCCCTCCATGTCTGCAACAAATTGTCGGGACTGCAAAGGATTGTTGGTAATGTGTTCTGTGTTGATGATATAAGTTCTCTGAAAGTTGCATTACTGTATTCCCCAGGCAGGAAATGCTTGACCATGCTTTATTGCTTCCGTTTCTGCATTCCAGGCTTCAGCATGTTTTGTATATTATATATATTTTTTTATATGTTTTGTATATTGTACATAGTATAATATTCGTATATTACGTCTGCCAAGAATTCCATATTGTTCAACACCAAAGTCACTGCCTCTCAATAACTCCTCCAAGAAAACATAAAATAATTTTGAATCCTTCCAGTCATTTGATGACAACTTTATGTGTGATCATAATAAAATGTGTGATTGCTATCTCAGATTAAGAGATTAAGTGTTATTCTAAAATAAGACAATATTTGACTTTCTATCAACATCTCATTAGTAGTTTTACATAGAAACTTTTTTGACCAGGTTATGGCATAAAGTATGAACACAATACGGTCACACAGTCATCCTGAGTGCTGAGGCAGATTTTAGAGAAACTTCCCATAGATTTGTTTGTTCTGTCTAATTCAGTTTATCACATATAAGCATATGTTGTGTGCATATCCAGTGTGCATTTGAATAAATGTCAGTCCGGCTTTACCTGATGGAATTGTAGTTATAACTACAATTGTTTTAATTATTCAATCAAGATCTTGAATTTCAAAACATTTTGTTAAGCACTCACACAAAAATATGCTATTACATGGAACACAAATAAATCATTTAGCATTTTTATTGCCTTCCACTTCAATGTGCAATACATAATACACATATAATTCAATACATAATTCATGCACACATTTCTAATTACTTGAGAACATTTTCAATAGCAGCTATGTTCAGTAAGCCATGAATTCTGACCTCGTGGAGAAAATGTGATTAATATAAGGTGAAAAACTGTAAGGAAACAATGACCCCACAATTTGAAATCAACAGTTCACAACATGAATTGTGACGCTACAGGTACTGCCACCATTAGTCAACAGATAGGGGGTCTCTTCTGCCCTTGACTTCATTAGAATCACAAATTTCTGGTCTACATTTGTGTGCCTGCCTGCCTGCATGTGTGCGTGCGTGCATGCATGTCTGTGTTGTGTTTTGTTTGTAGTATGTGAATATGTGCATAAATTTGTAAAACTGCATAATGTAGAGCGGAAAAAAGGCTATTTCATATTTTCATTTTTCAACCCATTTTCAGTGTGAGAGATCACTCATACACTTCTTGTAGAATGTAAAGATCATTCAAAACCAATCTGTGTAGACTTCCTCTTCTATTTAATAATATAATATAATATAATATAATATAATATAATATAATATAATATAATATAATATAATATAATATAATATAATATAATAATACTCAATGAATTGTTTTTAATTAATTAAAATAAAGTATAGTGCAAATATAATGTAAATTACCATTTGGGAGATACATAAAAGTTTCTTGGTATTAAGTAGATTAAGGTCTGTCATTTCCAGCCAACCTTATAACACAGATTGTTTTCTTTTACAGACAGATAGAAGGTAATCATTTGCAATTATTCACAATTGCACATAAAAAAAATAAATAGGTTTATTATTGCCACAGCCCATACAAATACATCGTCAGAAATGGGGAAAGAAATATCTCATCATCTTCACCAATTTGTTTCTGATGATGAAACATATTCACTGTGTGTTCAATTTATTCAAAAGAACAACAGCACTAATAACATGATGTCTGGGCTAAATTAAACTCAAGTGAATGCAGAGGGACAGGCCATTACGTTATACTATACAGTCTATAGATGTTGGGTCTTTGTCTCAAGTCACACAAGTTGTTGTGTGTTCACTTTTACACTCAACGTTACAGTTATCTTGTCCACAAGGTCACACTGTTCTCAAGTTCTGCTCCTCAAATCTCAGTGTAGCATCCAGTCATATGAAGGTTGGAATAAAAATGCATTTATGATAATATAAGGCCTAGCAGCTCTGGGCGCCTCCTAATGATTGAAAAATGAATTTTCAGATCACATGTTTCACATATCTCTGAAATATGAAATATGATTTGTATATGGCTGTATGTTTTTTTTTTATTTAATTAATTCAATCTAGTATGCGAATGAATTATATGAATTATGGTAAAATTATGCAGGTGCCATAGATTTTACAGATGATTTTCATTCAGAACCTCATATAAGCAAATCTGCCACGTATCTCAAGCTTGGGTTCAGTCTGCCGCAATGGCTGATGTAGATACTAATGAAAAAAGGCCCATAGATCTCAGTGCCTGTTGCCCGGCACCAGCATTAATGAAACGCCCATGATTGGGGTGCAAGTGAGGTCCAAACTGAGGCGTAATTGAGATTGCACCAAGCTTTATCAATGAATCAGTGAAAAAGACTCAAGTGTGCTTTCAAAAGCAACGTATTCATGGCTGTGGGGGACCGCTGATGGATTTGTGGATTTACATTTCAGGAGCGTACCTTAATGAAAGCGCTCTAATTATTATCTCCTCCTGTCAACGTGGGAGAGAACTGACTTTTTAACACAGTGCTAATTATCTTTGTTTTAATCTCGTCGGACATGTCAATGATGAAATGGCGTGGGAGGAGATGGGAGGACAGCTTCAGCGTGCAGGCCTGCCACAGTGGGGATTGATTTACTGCCTCCGCTGTCAAATGAGCGAGTCGTTCTGACCGTCACTTCCACAAGCGATAAAGGCTTGCTGTCTCGTGCCACGATGCTCCTTTTCACAATGTCACTGTAAACCAATCCACCACGGCAGTGGAAAACCTGTGCATATAAATTAGTGCAGCTGAATCTGAGAGAGAGAGTGCAGCAGACAGCAATTGAGCTTCTGCACGGAAAATGGTAGATTTGATACCCAAGCTGGGCACTGCCATTTGTTATTAGGTTATTAGTCTGAACTAGATCTGTGTAAATGAGTACGCAGAACAGTAAACAAACAGCCATTAAACTAAAAGCTGTTTAAAATAAAGAGTATTTAAAATAATTGAATGACTTTAAAAATGCAGAAGGGTGAAAAAATGGTACAAAAGGGGGGTTGATGAAGTATATGAAGATATCCAGTTTTAAGCTTTTGTAGTGTTTTTTTACCTGTTTTTTTTCTCTGTTGTGCTTGGAGAGCTGATTGTGCTTTTGAAAATCATCAGTGTTGTGCTGTGTATCACCCCCTGCCTCTAAGCCATCTGTCAAGAGGAGAGGAGCAGAGTCTGCCCAGTGATTCACACATGAGTAACCTCTACTTTACATTTAGTACATGCAGGGTCCATGAAACAATCCAGCTGTATAAGCAAATGCAGATACTCATCTGATTGGCCTGTTCTATAACAATGTGCACTTGAAGAACTTTCATAAGTACAGTTTCACAGTATTCCGTCCTTTCAGTGGGAATTTGGCCCACATGTACTGTGTGTGTAAGTGTGTTTCAGTTGGGGGATGATGGATAATAATTATTCTTACAGAAGCGTTTGTGAGTGGTCTTTTCCAGAATATGAGTTATAGTGTACATGGATTTATGGCATAATGTATTTTACTAGATTCTAAGTATGCATTCATTTGCATGTATGAAAATGACATTGAAGCAGGCATTCTACACCAGGTAAGGTGCAGCATATGAAAGCAGTGATGTATCCTGTTTGTATCTAAATGTCCCTTTTTTGTAGGTGAAGTCCCCGTCTTAATCTAAAATGATTGTTCTCAAAAGAAGCTAACTCCACGGTGTGTGGCTACATTTTGTAAATAATTCAGGGGATGGAAGCATAGTCTCAACCCCCAGCTGCTGAAGCCCACACCTGCACTAGCACTGTCAGGATGCCTTCATCAGAGCTGGCAGCCACATGAGGGCCTGTGTTCTGCAGGTGAGAGCTGCAGGTAAGGGCTTAGATCATAGCCAAATCCCAAGGCATATGGTAGTCCTTTTCTGGCTCGTTCCGTGGATTTATGGCTTTGCTGAGACTGTCCTTGGGCAGGTTTAAGGAGCAGAGTAATGAAGGCTGAAAGTCAGCCAGGCCCTGCTGTGCCCCACGGAGCAACTTGCTGAAGGGGCTCTCTGTCTTTTCAGAGCAGGTTTGACAGCAGTGGAGCTGAGCCGCCTACCCCAGTGTGTCTCTGCAGCCCGCACCAGCACCAAGACAGTTTTGGTTTCTGTGTCTGCTTCGGTCTCGCTCTCCGCACAGTCCTCCTTGCCTCTCTGCTGATGAGCACAGCTGTGCAAGTGTCTATACATTCCCACACAATCCCTCTGATTCTGATAGCTCTACCAATTTTCGGCAATTTTTCATGCAGCTTCTCTTATTACTGTGCCCGTTTCTATACATTCCTACGCAATAATTCTCCCATCACTCTCCTTTCTGTGCTCCAGACACACCACTCAAACTTTCCTCACAGGTGAGATTCAAGCTCTTTCTGCTTTTCCTCACCTCAGAAGACCCTGCAGACCATAACTCTTCTTCATCGTGGCTCCAGAGCTATCAATTTTTTTTTCCTTTTTGCATTCCTCTCCATCATCACTGTCATCGGTCCACAGTTAAATCTTTGCACAGGAGTTATGAGATTGATTCCACAGAAGTGTCACCCGTCAAATAATGCATTTCAGGTGAAATGAATGAATCTCAGCTCAAAGACTATTGATGGGCACTCTGTGTTTGTTTGATGCCCGCTGGCCATTCTGGACCTCCCGGCCAATGAGGAGGAGACAGGTCATGAGGGTCATGTGCAGTGAGCATTCCAATAGCTGAAAACCGGGGGGAGGAGGTGATCAAGAACAGCTATGGGCAAAATATTTATGGGTTGGCAGTCTGTTAAAAGTGCCCTGATTTGTGAGTTCAGACCTGATGCCCGTAATTCCCCTGCTCTTCACCATACAGACGCTGCGGCTTAGAGAAAAATCCTCCCAAAAATCAATCAAAACAGCTTTTATGCTGATCATAGTTATTCTCAATAATGACTATTTTGGTATGGCTGTTATCTGAAATGATAGCTAACCTGGAAAAAGTTGAGGAGAGTAGTGCACTTAGAATGTGTGTGAGTGTGTGTGTGTGTTGGTTGGGGGGGTGGGTGCGCGAAAATTTCAATGTAGAAAGCATTTCAATGACTAGACAGCATATATTTGTTCTGTCTCTGAAACAAATCCTTAGAGTCATTTCCTTGCATTGTGTGGACATCAAACTCAATAGAGTGGAAATAACACACGTCAGGCATGTTGCATAATGGGTTGACATTGCCGTTTTCTTCAAGGTCTCCACAGTGTAATTTCTCTCTCCTGGTTTCTCCACTTTTTCTCCTCGGTGACTCTTCTAAGCGAGCTCCTAGGGAACATACGACGTAGATGGTCTCTAATAGACTTCAGATAACTGAGTGATGCTGTCCTCATCCCGTCCTCCTATGAGATCACCAATCAGATGCCCGAGATAATCTTGTGGCTTGCCTATATGACTCACAATAGCTTTTCTGAGTCCCCCTTGACTACTGCTCGATTACCTGTCTGACTGATATGTGCTCTTTACTAACGGTCTGCAATGTCACCTATGCACACCTGTGACACATAAAAAAGATACTTTACTGATACATAAAATAATACGATTCATAAAGTAAGAAAGTTTATGCATTTTACTTATAGTGACATTCCTACAGCTTTCATGAAGCAAATAATGTCCTTATTACTACAGCATAACAACTTTATAAATCATTCTTAAGCATCTATGCAGGATGGATTACATTACATTACATTACATTAATTGACACTGCAGTTTCTCTGTAGGTCACGTTCTTGAATAGAACAATTTATAGCATACAGTACATATACATGAGTTATACCATCATTCATGAAGCATTGTATTTGCATAGAGATGCAAATTTATAAATATGTTATGACAAGTTCGATATGACTGCACTTGTGATTACATTGCGTTATACCTGCTTAATGAAGAGACTTTTGAAGTATGCATTTTATGAATGCCGTATTGGCCTATAAATGCTTATGTATTTTTTTTAAGAGAGTCTATTTTACCCATTTCCCCCAAATTTTGGAATATCCAATTAGTGTGATATAGTCTTACATCTGGGTTGGAATACTGAAGGCACTGAGCAGCTGATGACAGAATTCCATGGTGGACTGGAGCAGCTGCAGCATGCAGACAGGGCTGACCCTGGAGCAGCGCCGGCCCATCATTGCACAGGTAACCCATGAAAGGCCATTCCTGCATCCTCAAATCACCAGGCAGGACCTGCAAAATGTCAAAGGACTGCACAGGGCCAGGGGACTGGACAGGGCTCCTGAGGCGCAGGTGGATCTGCAGACCATGTGACCACTTAGAGAACCATGACCTTCGACCTCAGATTCCATTCATTCTTGCACAGCATTGGTCACGTCAACAAACATGGTTTGCTTTGATATTTACAAAGAATTTTTTTTGAGCTGGATACAAGGTATGTGGAACATAAGAACAGGCAGAGGTCGACCCCTACCATGAAAGCACACCTCACTCCATCTGCCAGCCTCACGCATCGGCCCCATGGGTTTCCTCCTCCTGCTTGAAAAAGACTGGCTTCCCTGCCTCTTCACTCTGCCAATCTCAGTTTCATGTAAAATGCATACATCTTGGGTTCCTCTGGAGAGTTATATGAAATATCCATAATCACTTGGGAGACACTAAAATGTTACAGAAAAAACACAGTCTTTATCCATATTTATTTTTATTTTTTTTTTTTACCAGAAAATGATCTTTCTCCTCTCACCTGTGATGAACAAAGTCGTTTGGGTTTTGTTATCTTTTTAGGGGAGATATAAAATGGGTTCCATCCAGGATGAATCACATCTGAAACCTGTGTGTTGGCGGGTCATTAATGCAGCATGAATCAGCCTCCATCTTGGCTCCCAGCCTGGAAAATAATCCCTAAGCAAACCTGCCGTTTCACATTCTTTTACTCAGAGTGATGAGCTGAGAACAAATTAAGTCAAAACGCTAAATGCATGCTGGATTGCAAAACAACAAAGAAGTTAAAAGAATGAAGGAGGCTGAATGACAGTATTGTTTTGATGTAAGCTTCGTAGTTTGGATGTAGTTTTGCTACATCATTTTATCTAATTGTGACATGCAAATGAAAAGCAATGCCATTACTTTTTCTCTCCTATGCCCATTTGAAAAATCAAACATAGCAATAAAATGAGTGCAAACAGGAACAAGTCCTCCGTGTTATCGTCCAGCAATCAAGAGTATTAAATATTCAACAAAAGTTATGGAAAAAGGTATTTTAATGATGTCAGCCAACGGAGGGTTGTTCTTTGGAGAAGTATAAGCAGTGAAAATGAAACTTTTTCTTCATCAACAGCAGACCAATCAATGATGTATGATTGGACAACCAGTTGAAATGTATTTTTTTTTTTTTTTAAAAACTTCCTCATGATACTTTTAGTTTGTTTTTCTCAGTAACTGTGCCTAACTTCCTCTTGATGTCTGGTCCCATTACAGCTGGGCATGTCAAACACCACTGACATGGAGCTGCTATGGTTTGTACATTCGGGGCCTGTTGCACATCACACCAAAACAGATCATTTACATAAGACTTTTGTGCCCATGGCTTAATTACTATGCAGGGTGTTTTTCAAGGAAAACGTTTGTAAATAGAGCAGGTAGTCATGGCAGGGGACAACGGCTCACCATCAGAACCTAAAAATGTCAGATCTGCGGATGGTGGGACCCATGTGCCTTCCATCTGCGGAGTTTCCCGCTTTCCGTAATATTGACCCTTTTATAAGACTCCCTCTTTGGAGGGTGGGGATTAAAACAGTAGTGTTTTCAAAAGATTGATAGAAGTCTCAATTTTCACAGCGCAAGGCCCTTACATCCATTGTGATAAACTTTCTCCAACTATTTGTGACCTGAGGGTCCTGTTGCTCTTCAGAGAAATGATGAGGAAGCAGAATTCATCATGCATCAAACATTACCACTGTACCCAGGTCAGGCCCCAATCCCCAAAGAGAATGGTTTGGTCAGACTCAGAGCAAACAAATCTCCTCTTTAAATACTAACATAGCTTCTCTCATTCTACTGATTCTAACTGCTTAATTCAATAAACTGCAGAAACTAATGAATGAAAATAATGGGGATTTGGCTGAAAGAAGTTTAACAGTGTGTGAAAAGAGAACCAATTATATTTGAATTGAACCATGCATTCTCTGCAGTTCTGAAAGAAAAAGTACTTGAGGAAGAGGACTGGACTGTAATGTGCAATATAATTTTTTTTTCCACAGAAGAAATGTGCTTCATGAAAAGTGGATACTACAGTACCAACTTTAAAGCACAGTTTGGAAATATTCATGAAGTTTGCCCAGACAATATGATAACATGGTCTGTCTTATGGCTCAAACCCTCTTAGACCTGGAAGAAAACACTCCTTTCTTCATGCTCAGTTCAATGCATTTTTAATTCTCAAATAGTTAAGTTAATGAGGTTATGTTCCTGTTCTCTGTTATGGAACTCCATTAGGTTCTGCCGGAAATATCCAGGTCTGCTCCTGTTCTGGAAAGAGTCAACCATCTTTTCTGGTCCCAAGTCAGTCCCATCATACAATTCATTCAAACAAGGGGCATGATTTGAATGCCAAACACTCTTAGAGGTAAATCCAAAGTGTCAGAGAGCTTTACATTTGCAAGGGCTTAGCAGAACACCACTATGCTTTTTCAGTCAGAAAGAGGAACCAGTTTGGAGGCTGCTGTTGCAAATGATAATGTTGAAACTGAATTTCAACACAAGGAAACACAATACCCTGATGGGTATAGCACAACACCTGTAGGTGGATATGGAAAAACACCACTAATTAACATGGCAGTGATGCGTGCAGACCATGTTGCAAAAGAAGCAGGTAAAGCATGGTTTTGCTATGCTAAACTGCTCTGCTCTAGTGGTACGCTCTTTGCCCTCTTCAGTCTATCTCAAAGTCCTACCTACAGACACTGGCCTTGACCAAAACATATTAAACTAATGCATTTGATAATTGTATTGAATAATGTTAGATTGAATTTGCTCTTTACTTTGTTAACTTGTGCAGCAGTGAGTAAGAAATCGATAAAGGTGCATTCGTTTTAAATGGCCACATCTTTTTTTGTGATTTATTATTCTGTTGATAATTGATAAGTGACAGACTTTAGGAGGACAAAAGTTGAAAGATTTTTCTCTTCCACTCCTCCCATGGATCACAGAGAAATAACAAAGTTCAATGTATGAGTAAATAAAAACAGGACATCAAATAAGCTCGGTCAAAGCATGCATGTAACCAATGTGTGATTCCAACGGATTTTAGAGAGTGAAAGTACAACTTCTGTTGTACAGTGATAACCCTCTTGGTAGCTGTAAGTCTGGCCATGCTCTGTTGCAATATAAGGTTAAGAGATGAATGAAGCAGTACAAGGGATGTTTTTGTGTAAAATATTGTGTGTTTAAAGAAAGTTCAAAGAAATCTGAAGCCTAATTTGGTAAACCTCGATGCGCTCCCAGAGTGAATGCATAAGAGTGCTGGTGTAGCCCTGGAGAGAGACAGAGCTTCATGATACACCAATTTCTCAGGGTGAGACAAGTCCTGTGCAAAAATTATGATGTATTATCTGATGGTTGGAATTTATTGACATGACAAATACATTCTGCCTGAAATTATCCAGTCTGTAGTCAGCTATATCTGAAAGATCTCTACTCCATACATGTTGAACAGTCACATCTTCATCTGAGCTCACAAAACAAATTCAGCTCATTCTCCACTACTTTTTTTTTTTTTTTTTTTTGAATCAGCAGAGCTTCATAAGTCAACCTTTAAAATGTTCCCACCCTTGCCCCCCACCCTGCCCCGTGCATTTGAAGCGTAATGGCTTCTCATGTGGGTCGTGAGCTAATGTGGTGTAACATGTTAGCGCATTATCCTCCCCTCACTTCCACAGGCCCCGTTAGTCACACTGCGCTCAGAGTGTTTGAATTAATGCAATCTGGTTCAGCTAATCTGAGATCCATGATCCCACACCAGAGCAATACAGTCACTCCTGAGGGAGGCACAGATTGTTGCTTTTTACTCCTCCTTTCCATTTCTTTTTCCTCCTCTCTTGCTCTTGGCTTTTCCACGTTTGTTTTCTTACTTGTTTGGTAGGAGTCCTGATGGAAGTAAATGCCAGGCCCAGTTGGTGTGTGCAATCGTAGGTGTGGATGTACCAGAAGGGTCGCTGTAGGAAATTTGGGTTAGGGGCAGGGGCTTGTGAGAACAGTTCACTGTAGTTCCATGCTCATAGCACGCAAATGCTAACAGGCCCCCTGGACCCGCTGCCTTAAAGCAGAGGGAATGATATCAGCAGTTAACCAGAGGAATATCAAATACCCTTTACATATTTATCTAAGGGTCACATGGCATAGCTAATTGTAGCATGATTATCGTATTGGGAAGTCAATTAGTAATTCTGAATGTGTCCCGAGGGAAAGCTCTTCATTTGATTTAATGAGTTCTGTACATGCTTTGTGCATCCCAGTTTAGAGGCTTGTAGATTTAAATAGATTAAAAAGCAATAAACCTGCTTTATTCCACCATATGTTTTGCAGTCATCCCCCCCCACATCAGAGTACATGTAGTAACCATAGGCAATGCATGGATGGACACATGTATAATTTTCTATTCATTGTTAGCAGCATGACCCTAGCTGTCAATCAGAATAGAATAGATCCAGGGTGGCTCTTATGGCCCCCTATGCACAGAAGTAAAGAAGATTTCAAGATCATTTCTGATTGTTTGTGGAGGCATACTCAGATTGCCCACATGGGGTAGAGAATGTGGGCGCGCCAATGTGGGCATGCCAATGTGGGTGTGCCAATGTGGGCATGCCAATGTGGGCGTGCCAATGTGGGTGTGCCAATGGGGGCGTGCCAATGTGGGCGTGCCAATGTGGGTGTGCCAATGTGGGCATGCCAATGTGGGCATGCCAATATGGGTGTGCCAATGGGGGCGTGCCAATGTGGGCGTGCCAATGTGGGTGTGTCAATGTGGGCGTGGCACATTGTATGGGAACTGGTGGATTGTCATCTGCCCTAGCGGGAGCAGGCAGCTGGGGCACGTTTGTGATTAAGGAAGTTGCAAGTATAGCGAACCACGACAGCATTCATTTAGTGCTGAGCGGCAGGGGCTACACACGGGTTTCTGTGTATGAAGGGTTTTTAACTCAGTTTTTCTCCTGTTTTGCTTGTTTGAGTTGAATGTTTATGGCCAGTTTCTACTGGATCGCTTTTGGATTGCCGTGCTCCCTTCTCCCTCGAGTCTGTCACCATTTCTCTGCCACGGACATAAGGAGGCCTGGCATAGTGGTGCTGTCCAAATTACATCCCACCCTTTTCTCTTTTGTCAGTGTGTGATGTGCATGGGCCATTGCAAAGTACATTTGTCACAAAACAGTAACTCAGGTGACCCTAGTCCCACTGTGGGGGCTGAATGTACCCCATTAGCCCACATTTCTCTCACTGCCTACTTCCACCCCCAGCACTATAAATCTGCCCCATGCCTGCAGCCTACAGTGCTGACCCCACTGGTCCCAATGACGGGCTGTGGTTTGTGGCTTTGCTGAGATCTGTCCTTGCTGCCGCCTCATTATCGCTAGGCATTCCAGATTGCAGTAGGCCGTCACACTTAACAGGGCAGGACTCTCTCCATCGACACTCAAAGCCACATATCAAGCCTGTGCGTCTTTTCTGTATGCTGCTGTAGTCCTATCACTGCCTAGGCAGCTCAATGTTACATTTCTCAAGTACTTTTTCTGCTTGTTTCACCACGCTCTTTTTTATAAACCACTTTTTTCCCCCTTTTCCCTCAACTTTAGGCCATTTCCCTGAGTCCAAGAGGTCACACCCACAACTGCCATTGCTGCATCTTTGAACTTTGTATTTTTTCATATATGGTTATATATAATAATTCTGATTCCATTGTACCTTTGCTTTCGCACATCTCAGCATATTCTGGGTGGCAGAGGAGAGGTGAGCGCTGTGGCCCTGGATCTTAAATAACGCTGCAGTGATATTGAGCCAGAATGTGTTATCTTAACTCTGTTCAGTGCCATGGGGAGTGTTTACAGTGCCGACTGATGAGTCAGACGTGTGCGTTTTGAGATTCCAAAGGAAAATGGCATCTTTGGGTATAGAGTGTAATTTTGAAATGGTCCATGTGACAAAGTTTTTATAAAGTTTGAGTGTCAGGGTGACTGTTAAGGCCATTACTCCAGTCATCCATTGACTCAGGGATGCATCTATCGATGGAAAAGCTGGTGTGGTGGGAGATATAATAAGTTTGTCTTTGGTACTTCTTGGTGAGAGACGCAAAGGACCTGTGGGGTTATGGTTCACTGTTCAAAGGCGTTTTGTCCTCAAGTCATCATTAGCCGGGTGATATGCCCAAAAGCGTTTTTGTATTAAGATGTAATTTATCTCCTCAAAAGTAAACTAAATTGCCATCAGTGAATAGTTGCTGAAATCGAGTGATTTCTTTCTGTGTCTCAGGCCTGGGAGATTGGTGGCTTCCTAACTGAGCAGTGAATCCTATGTTGTTCTCTATGCGGGTGTTAGTGGTTGAGGTGATCAGGTCATTACCCCTTTGTGCTGGTTTTGCTGAGGGAGTCGTTGGCTCTTTCACACAGAGGCAGGAGTGGTTTCGGTCTGGGGCTGAAGAGAGCCAGGTCACTGAGTGAGTGCGCACACCATGCTGTTCTCTGCAATCATCTGTGCAGGAGTACCATCAAAATGTCCATCTGTCCTTTCAGACAGCGGCCAGACCCGGAATGGGACTGGGAGGCAGTCATTTTTTAAAATTATAAGGATGACAGTCTTTAGCTTGCTGGTTGGGGGGCAGATAACACACTTTGGGTTTTTTTTTCTTTTCCTTTTTTGTCTGGTTGAATGTATTGTTATGTCAAATTATGCAAACCAGTGAAATTATGTCTTGATGGCCACAGTTTTGAGCTTTTCAGCAACTTTCAATGGGATTCAAGAATTTTGTTTGTTGAACGCCTTTGAGTTTTGTTGTTATTTGTGCTCTGAGGGACCTTAAACCTCCCATAGAGGGCCACCTGAGCATGTTGCAATCCTAGATGCATTTGTCAAATAGGATGACATTGGTTCTTTTCAGTACCTGTTTAACTTTCCAGACATATTTAATTTAAAGGACTGTTGAATAGATGTCCCTGGGGTTGTGCGTTTATTTGATGTAATTTGCCTTCAAGGTAATTTTACATAGAGAGCATTTAGATATATGTTAATGAATTAATCATGTAAAGCCACCAATTGATTCTGGACATTAACAGCTGATTTTAAAAAACATCAGCCAATGATCAAAGTCTTTGATTTTCGAGCATCATCACCTTGCCTTTTTAGAAATTAATTAAGAAATTAAATGAATGCAGCAGCATCAACACAGAGGAGGAGGACACATCAGCCCACGGTAATAAAGATTCAATAACAATTATTTTGCAGCATCTCAGGGACATTTTGTTGCCATGATATACTGGGGTTCTCCGTCAGCAATAATGCTGATACACTCCATGGTATAAAACATGTGACCACTTTGAAGTTGAATTTTGCCCAAGAGTAAATGAGTTCGAGCAGCATAAACTCAGATGAAAGACCAGACAAAGCTGTAAGTCACAGAAGTCTGACTTGAAGTTTCACAGTAACTGGCTTGAAAGGAAGTGTCCCTGCAGCCATTAAGATGAAACAAATGAGGATCCCCCTCATTCCCCCCCCCCCCCACCCCGCCCCCTTCAGGGCTGTAATTTAGATCTAGCAGGCCTCTCTAACTATTCATAGTCACCCTCCTGTCACTTACCCATACTTAATGGCATATTAACAAATGGCTTAACTCAGAATTTCCAAAAAATAATCTCTCAAATTAGGTTGAGGAGGCCCCTTTATAATGAATTGTCCTTTAATTATCCTTTCATTTAACAGGGGAAAGGTGGATGAGGATTCATTGGGGAACAAGTTATTGCTCACTCTGACGAGCATATAGTCAATGTTATATTAATATCCTCTCCATGAATGTTCAGTGTTATGTATGATTTGAAAAGTTTCCTGTTGCTTTAAGCCTCATCCCCACACTGTATTTTTTGAAATCAGCCATTTTTATTTGTGTTCGTTTTCCACTCAACAAACAGTGACAGGAGCAAACATTTCCAGGAGGGCAGTGGTCACTGGAGCATGTGAATTTTCATGTGGTGGGCGGAAAAGGAGAAAATGCCATTTGGAATCAGCGCACTTCCTGGTTTCACCTGACACCCTCTGCCCTTATGTGCACCTGGAGACATTACCATGTGACCTTAGGGGGGGTTGTGTCACGATTTCTGTTGACAGCGAGTGCTGCGCAATAATGTGCTCGGGTGCATCCTGGATGGTATTTATGAGCCTGTTGTGAGAGGCGGTGGAGGACAGCCCTCAGCACAAAGCAGGGTTTACTGCTCTGTCAGGCAAGCCATCTGTTTCCCAAGCTCTTCCTGTGGATCTGTCTCTTCTACCTGACAGGTGAGACAGGTGAGGGAAGTGTTCATCAAATATGGGGGATGCGCTGTGATGCACAGTCACACAGTGAAGAACACACACACTCTGAGTGTTTTATCATCATTATTATACTTTAATTGGGTGCAGCAACCTTTCATAATCACTAAGAAATCTCTGCCTGAAGCTATTTTTCCTCTTTCTGGCTGTTTGGCATAATCATTAACTTTTGAGAGCATTGCATGATTTTGCTAAAATTTCGTTCACTTATGGCCATGATCTGCAGATGGAATTACTTGTACTTTTTGCTGCCCTTAGCACATGGTCCTTTCTCATTTCCAAAAGAATTTCTCAGATATAAAAAAAGAAAACATTTTTATGGTTATATATCGTGGGTGGACTTGGTATTTTTCTTCTACTGTTTGAAATAATGAAGAAAAGGACATTTAGTTTACTTGCAGTTTCTACCACTATTTATTTTCTCTGCTTTCATTCGAAGAGGAAACAATGGTGGAATCGTCATATAAACTAGTTCCTATGAAGCTGTTAGCTCTAACACCTGGACAAAGTTATTAGTTTGTGAACATTTACCAATATTACTTTATAATAAACCTTATGATTAATGAATGAATATATTCTTTTGGCTTCACATTAAAAGCAAGAGATGATTCTACACTATAAAACGACATCACTAACATGGAGAAATTTCCCATGTGAAAACTGGAATAAGTGGGAATTTGCAGCACAGGGCACAGTGAGGGCTGTGTTACTGTCTTGCCAGTTTTTGTTATTTTGACCAAAATTTGCTGAATTGTTATTGCTTTAACAATGACTATTATACTAGCAATTTAAAATCTATATAAAATGAGTGTTATTTGTGTTTCTTTTGTGATTTTTCCTTTTGTTAGAGACCAGTTAGCATTGTTATATTTTTTGGACGTTTTCCAGAGCGTGTTCCAGCTCAGAATTGGCATAATTTTTGTCATGCAGCTTCATGGCTTTAGCTTTTTTTTGGCAGACGGATTGCATCCCTTTGGCCCGGGGTTCTGGCTTTAGCTGGGCAGCCCGGCGTGTTGTCCTGTCATGTCCTTTTGTTCTGCACAGACAGGCTTGGGTACACTAGTGTGACACTTGGCATGAATTTTTGTCCCTGGCCACACCCAGCCATGCCAGATTGCATTTCCAAACATGAATTTCACAATACTGCAGATCCGTACACATTTCCCATCAACTCCCTTGGTGTTTGATCCAGTTTTGTGGAGGGTTTGGGCATTAGATGTGCCTGTCTGCATATACAGGTTACAAGGTACCATAAGTACTTTATTGACTTGAGTGGCACCAAAACTGTGACCGCAAGGCAAAGAAGAGAGAAAACGAAAACAAACATGTTAAGAATATTTTGGGGGTGTAATAGGAATTGTCCTATTTTAGCTGTACTGTATCAGTTTGCTGAGTTATGCCGCTGTTTGAGTTATGTCAGGTGAGCGCTGAGGTGAAGTGAGCGACATTGATGTGCCTGTTCTCTTTGATATGATTGGATTCATTGTGTACTGTGTATGTCAGTTGCAATTGCTGAAGGTTACTCTTTTATGGTATGCTTTTATTGTGGAAATAAACCGAGAAATATCTGGGTAATTTTAAATTTCAATGGAGGGCAGACCTTTTAATCATTTTATTTTCACATTTAATTTTCAATTTTCCAGTTTATCTAGTGATTTTTATATTTTTTGCATGTCTATGTGCCTGTTCTCTCATCTGTTTGTAGTTTTATCATTATCTAATCTCGAAACTCAAAACTTTAAATTTCAAATGTATTCATCAAAGTATATAGTTTTGTACCATATTGTGGGATCACTTGGTGAAGTGCTTGGTGAGGTGCTCTGTAGTGGTCTTTGAACAGAGTGTTACATCAGCTTAACCTCCACTGATTGGCTGACCTCCGGTGTGGAATGCGAAGCTGAATTATGCTTCCAAAACTGTCCTGGCTTCCCTGCATGGAACATGTATGACTCGGCTGTTCAAAGGTTTATTGAATTTCTCTTCGAGATGACATATCATGCTTTGTACTCTCCCATGAATAATACATATCCCTGCTTACAGAAAGTGGAAAACTAAAAAAAAAAATTTTAAAAATGACAGTAGTATGTGGTTTAATCTTCAGAGTATTGTGATGGTTACCATAATCATGTGATAAATCTTCCATGAGAAACACTGCAGCACAGTGTGTTGATTAGTCTTGGGCTGTAAACAGCAGCAGCACTCAGGTATCTGAGACTCAGGGGCGTGTCTCACAGGAGAGGGCCCTGAGGGCGTGGTCCTGAGCTCTCAGACTGATGTAGGTGCAGAGGGTGCTATGAAATGCCAATGAATGGCCAAACAGGTAGAGGCACTGTACAAACATCTTTGTTCTAAAAATGTATTTGTGGTATTTTTTATTTGTTTTGTGGTGATATTAAGTTTCAGCACCAATTATTTTAAGTTTGTTAAAGTGTTGTTAACTTTGTGACCTAAATGTTAGCTACTTACATTTTACTTTGTGCTTCATGTCCTTTAGGCCTTTAAAAAAATTATAAATAGGTTATTCTTCTGGTTGGGGAACTGGGGAGAAACATTATTGACCCATTATTCTCATTCCCTTAAGGATGGTTCTTCCTTAATTAATTAAGCAATTGCCCTTGATCAAAATTTATTAGTAAGTTATCACAGAGCCCACTTTCTTATTTTAAGTCCTGTGGGTCCCACTTCAAGAGAGTTGTTGATAAGACTCATGCTTGTGTATCCTTGGAGAAAATGAATAAATGTATTTGGTCAAAAGCAAGATTCTGCCATCGATGGTACGTACCACCATCAGGAAAATTGGTTGGAACAAAATCCATCACACACACTGGCCGATTTTGAATGTGAAGTCATGCACCACTGCTCTGAAACACCTGCTTTACTGGGCATCAGGTGAAAGTTCAAAGACTGTTATGGCATGTCAATTAGTTATTCTGAATGAAAACATTGTGGGAATTCATCGTCACTTAACCTTTTGTCCCAGCATTAGTATTCATAATTAAAATGAATTACCAGTTACTCCTGTGAGCATAATTACCATCCACGATTTTGTTTTCAAATGGATGACATATGTACTTTTTCATTATCATAGCAATTCTGAAAGTAGCTGACACAATTTGTTCCAGTATGGTTCACACTGATAAAAAATTTAATATGGCCACTCTTATGTAATCTCATTGTCAAGTTGATAGATAACATTTTTGGTAAGCTATGTCTGCTTATAAATGCATTGGGCCATATTTGTTTTGTATTACAAGTAGTAGTGTTTTTGAATTGTACATTACATTTTTTTACATCTCTGCAATTCAAATGCAGACATTAGGATGTGTAATGCATAAAATAACCATGTGACCTCTGCGTTTATTTGCCAGTGACACAACAACAGTGATTGTACATGTGGATATTACATGTGACTTTTCATTTCTAAATAGCAAAGATGAATGTTTTGAACAGTATCTGAGGAAAGCCTTAAGGTGACCGCTTTGGCTGTGCAGCATTGAAAAATGGCACTTTGTCTCTTCCTGAAGGAGAGTCACAGCTTTCTGGTCCATCTGCGGCAATCTGCTCTCCTGCACACAGAGCATCAGCTGTCAGCCTTCCCACACCAGCAAACTGGAATGACACTGTCCTTATTTGTTTCCTACTGTACCACATGGGTACATATCAGAGAGTGACAGATTCACAGAGGAACGGAGTCCTTCTTTCGAGGAAGAGAGAGATCCTTTCAGCTGGTGCTTTTCTCTGCCTGTTTCAACAGATCTCAGGATTGTGTTATTTACACTCAATACCAAAGCGCCTGCTTAATTAACACTGTATCTAAGTGTACAGCAGTGGTCATGGATATGATAAAGAAGCCACATTGATACTGAATATCATAGGAGGAAAACATTTCTCTTTTTTTACATCATTAAGTCCCTCTGCTTTTTTAGTTCCTCAAAGTCCCCCAGCTGAGTAATGTCCAATTGCAATTGTAAGTCCATCGCATCAGCTGTTATTTCTCAGTTCTTGTTGTCAGTCTGTTAATGGGGGTGGTTTTGCTAACTGGTATGCAAGTCCTTTAAGAAGCTACATGATATTAGAATGTTCCTTCAAAACATTCATGCTGATTTAATATTATATAGTTAATGGAACAATTATGCTGGATAAAATATTGCCTCTGACAAAATAAATTATTTCTTTTTGTCACTACAAACAGTCTGGCTTAGCATAAACAATTTCTCAGAGACACAGCAGGCTCCAATGACCTACAGTAAGTCTGCATTTTGTCTGATGTGATATATATGCATAAATGAGGAATATTGGAAGTGTGTTTATTTATTTTTCATGACTATTTATTTTTTTGGTGTTTAAAGTCATCACTTTCAAAGGTTGATAAATGTAGTGGGGAGCTTGATTAAGCGGATAGATGGCAGCTGGAAAATGGAACATGTGACCTCGTTGAAGATACGTCAAAGGTTACGCACAGCTAATTGAATCCGATATGAATGGTCAGAGAGGAAATTGCAGTATGTGAGGGATGTTAAATGCTCCTCATTCTGATCTGACCTTTTGGGTTCCACTTCACAGGCTGATCAGATCTGTGCAGCGGCCCTCCTATACCCTCTCAATTTTAACACTATTTTCCTTTTTAAATCATCATAAAATGACCAATATTGCATGCTCAAAGCCATGGCTTCATTGCGCTTAATGAGTATCCTGCTGCCATGTTTTATGATCCCACTGAAAGCATGTTGGCTTTGAAGTCCTCTTGGGAGGCCACTGAATTTGAGGCAGCCTTATAAAAGCTGTACTGCAGAGAATGTTTCAGAGAACATCACAAAACACCACCGAACCCCCCAGCTCTGCTCTCACAAACACTTACTCGCTGCTGTATATTTTTCACTGAAAGTGGCATTCCCTGTCTGCATATTCATTTTAACTGTGTTTAATTATGCATAGCATAATGTAATTAAAATGTTTGGCTCTCACAGCCATCATGGGTGTTTTTTCTGTATTCTTTCATTAGATTAGTGCTCACAATGACAGATTTTAAATAGTCTGATTCCTGTGTATTGTAATCAAGCAATCATACAGACTCGGCTGTCCCAAGTCTTCCCCTGACTGGACTCCCTTAAGCACATGACAGTAGCTTTGTGTCACCACTAGATGGTGTTAGCAAGGTGATCCACTACCATCTCTCAGAGATACTTTTTGTGACAGTATCTGGTACTTCTACACTATGTTCTTTAACCGTTGAACTGCAGGTGTAGCTGGGGTGTGTTTGAATAGTCTCACATATTTAGAGAGCCGTGACATGATTTGAGGGTGGAAGCCACTGAGAGAAGCTCTGTCTCATTACATCTCCCACCGAGACTGCCAGATGCACTTTGATATTTCCCTCCTCTGCTCTCGCAGCCAGGGCCCCTCTCTCTGATGGATATGCTGTGAGGCATATCTGTGAGAAAATACAGAGTAATGCACTAAACTCATTAGCAATGTATGAAAATACTTTGTGTACAAAAACAGTTTCTGTCTTCCATGACAAAAATAAGATGTGACTTTTTCCCCATTTAAAGGAGGAAGTCTGTCTCGGCCAGTCTTATGGCTTCTCTGTTTTCATGTCAGGTTTCTTCACACCTCATGAAGGACCCAAAGAAGCATACCCTCATTATCCTAGAGCCTCTCCTCAACAACAGAGCCTGTGCCTGCCTTTTCTATTATCTCATCTCTCACTGTTCCTCTCAGTTACCTGTACCACAGCGTCTAAGAGACCAGCCTGTCTCCTGCACTGAGGGATTGATATATTCTACCCACAATCAACTATTATCCCCCAGATTTCATGGTGGAAATAAATGCCCTGGAGCCACCAGTGGCTGATTGACAGACTGTGCTGCTCTGCTGTTGTGGCAGTTGTTTACATTAGTTAGGAGATTGTGCCATGCTTTCTCTTCTTATTTGGCTCATCCTTGTGTTTGTGTGTGTACGCACGGGGCTGTCCATGAGATACAATAAGGCTTATGCTATTTATGGAGTAAGATATGAAATTTGAATAAGATATAACATTTATAACATTATATAACATAAAAGAATAAAACTGTAGAAACAGGAAAAAACTGTAATTCAAAATGTAAAACAGCTAGTCACTCTTTCCATCCAGATTAAATGAAAAACAGGAGTTAGCCAAAATTTTGAGCTAGACTAGCAATCTGTCTGTGTCTGATTAGTTTTTTCCAGAACAGAATTTTAAAGTTAAAGAATAAAAAAATATATATATTTTATTACATAATACATGAGAGATCATCGTACATGGCCCTCTATGTACCTGCGGGTGCTAGCACACCATGGGTTCCTGTTAATGAACTTCTCCATGTGCCAAATGTTCCCTTATATGGTTGTGCACATAGTAACTAATGCATTATGGGCCGATGCATACAACCTCCAGTGGGTTCAAATGCTGTGGTTTTTTGTAATGATCATCGCATACATTGCCCGAAGGCAATCATCATAGCTATATCAATCTCCTCATGAATAAAACATCTCCCATTTACTTCTATAACTCAAAGTCTGCAACATGATATCTCATCAGTGACAAAATTTACTCCCAATGATCCTCATTATGACCCTGTGTTCAAAATACAGAATGTTGCGAAACTGCACATGCAGCAGTTATGTCTACATGTGGTCTTGTGGGAGGTCTGCTTTCATATGGGCTATATTCCCCATGGGAGTTGGCATTGTGAAATAAATGTGAAGATAATAAACAGAATAGTGCATTAAGTGTTATGCCTGCAAGAAATATCAATGAGCGAAAATAAGTCATACATGTTCTATTGTACATTGTACAGCTTGGCCCCCACTTAGTTGACTGGTTAAATGTTGTGCTCATGAAATGTTTGACTTTAGAACAGCACTGATATGGGGGTAAGATGAAGTTCATTACTCTTCTGGTTATTCTTCCCATCTGAGTCACTGCATGTTGGTAATGTTTATTCCTAAACAGCTCTGCACTGGCGCTCTGCTCTCCCTGGGGTAACGTAAAGAGGCAGAGCTCTGCACTGCCGCTCCGCTCTCCCTGGGGTAACGTAAAGAGGCGGAGCTCTGCACTGGCACTCCTCTCTCCCTGGGGTAACGTAAAGAGGTGGAGCTCTGCACTGGCGCTCCGCTCTCCTTTGGGTAACGTAAAGAGGCGGAGCTCTGCACTGGCGCTCTGCTCTCCCTGGGGTAACGTAAAGAGGCGGAGCTCTGCACTGGCGCTCTGCTCTCCCTTGGGTAACGTAAAGAGGCGGAGCTCTGCACTGGCGCTCCGCTCTCCCTTGGGTAACGTAAAGAGGCGGAGCTCTGCACTGACGCTCCGCTCTCCCTGGGGTAACGTAAAGAGGCGGAGCTCTGCACTGGCGCTCCGCTCTCCCTGGGGTAACGTAAAGAGGCGGAGCTCTGCACTGGCGCTCCGCTCTCCCTGGGGTATCGTAAAGAGGCGGAGCTCTGCACTGGCGCTCCGCTCTCCCTGGGGTATCGTAAAGAGGCGGAGCTCTGCACTGGCGCTCTGCTCTCCCTGGGGTAACGTAAAGAGGCGGAGCTCTGCACTGGCGCTCTGCTCTCCCTGGGGTATCGTAAAGAGGCGGAGCTCTGCACTGGCGCTCTGCTCTCCTTGCGGTAACATAAAGAGGCAGGTCCCATGTGCAAAGGCGTTTCTGCAAGAACCACTCCAGAGAAGCTGCCTGAAAGTAGGGAAGGGAAAACACAAACATCTATAGTTTAGGATAAACATTTAACAGATTTTTGTTCTCTCTTTGGCTTAGCTAAAGAGCTTGAAATAAACACCACCCGAGTTGATAAAAAGTAAGTACACTGGGCTGGTTATGTTGTAATGCAGTGTAATGTAATTTGGAGGATCGGACCATGTGCTAATTCGATATAACAGGCATTGACACGCAAGCGACAGCAGTGGCCAAAGCACAGGGACTCAGCACAGAGAGGGAATTCAGTGACCTTGGAATGAGCACATGGATGTGAAGCATTATTCCTTATAGATCCAAAGCTTCCCAGGGGCCTCATTTCCTCTGTCTTATCTAAAAAGTCATTAGGGGTATCAAAAATCTCATTTGTCATGATAGAAGTATGCCTTAAGTTTACTGTACTTCCCCATCTCATCTTTCTTCTCCCATCTTAACTTTAAGCTTTTACTTCTGAGTGAAGCTATGATAACACTACATTCATTTTAAAAAGACAAAAGCTGTACAAAGCTTTCAACAATACCCTATGAGCACAAAGCCGCACAGTCAATGTTTTATTTAAAAAAAAAAAAAAAAAGAATGAAATTGAAAGTTTCATGAAAAAATCTTCAGCTTCGAGGTCTACATTGAAAAGTTGAAGTCTGTCACATATGAAAGTGATAAGGCCTGAGGACCTCCAGAGAGGTGATGTCACTATCTGCAGTGGAATCACACACACTCTAAATTCCACAACTTTGAAGGCCTTTATGACTTTTAGCTTAACAACCTGCGAGGGCTGGAAATTAAAACAGAAGTCATACATTTTGAATGAAGGGCAGGGACACTGTATGAAGGGAATTGCAGAAAAGTTATCATTTCGAATTCATGCATATGGATAGTGCAATCTGCAGTGAGAGGGAGTGAATAAGTCATGCAGGCGTTGCCCCTCGGCTTGTAGTGATATCTTTGAATATTAAGATGAGAGATGATTTTTTTTTTTTTTTGTCATTGGTTTGCTGGTCTTTGTTTCACATGACACTTTAATCAAGGGTTTCAACTACTCATTTTTAACGAGGGAATGTACTCCTGTTTTGCGGTTCATTTGACTGAGAGCACATGGTGTTTTGTGACAGTTGGTGAGTGAATTCATGCTGGCGGAGGTAAGCTGACATTAAAATGAAACTTTTAGGCCTTGGGTTTTTCCTCGCTCGCTCTGAGATTCAGCGTTGCCATGGGGACCTCTCTGTGTGAGACTCTTTAGTTGCAGCAGATACTGACAAAAAGAATTCTATAACATTCATCAATGAGCTAACCACAAGGATGTTCGGACACAGTGTTTCAGCAGTATACACATTTGAATATATGCTTACAAACACACTGATTCATACATTCAGCCACGCACACACACACACACATGCTCTCTGGTTATCATGTGAGGCAGTCAACCTGACCTTCCTTCAATGACTATCCTGACTGTCCTTAAGTGACAAGTTGAGTGTGGCCATGATGCTAAGGATAATTCATAATATGTTTCACTAAAAAATCTGTAAATAAATAAAAATAACTTTCTTTTCTACCAGTCAGGTGAGGATAAGAAACCACCCTGCAGCAGAAGCGTGCTCTTTCATCAGGGTACAATGCCGTGTCATTATTAGGATTTCACATAGCAGAGCAGGCACCTACAAATGTGCTTTTGTTGTCATAAAATTAATGAGCTCCACAGGCACTGGTATCTCAGGGTTTCATGTGCATCCAAATGCAGTTTCACTTTTCACAGAAAAATCATTGTAGCTTTGCGTGAAGGCATTCATTAAGGCCGCTGGCAGACTATTTTACCATAGCCGTAGCAACAGTAAAAGTCTTGGCATGCCCTCAAAACTTCACAAACTGTACAAAACCTAAAATTGTTTTCTTTTTTTCCAATTGCCCTTACAAAATCATAGATTGACCTTGGAAAATCGCACTCTTCTTTCTAAAACACACATTAGAAAGTGATTGGTGGCTTGTCCTGTTAAGGCAGCATTCCAGTGCGTGGATGGACCCCACAGAGGCATGGGAAATGGACTGTACCAGTGCCAGTAGGGGCTGCCAGCTCCTTCAGATAATACATAATTGGCCACAGCATCACCCAGGAAGGGAGCAAAGTCAATGTTTTATTGTTCACAGCAACAGAAGCCCCCGCTAGTTGATTTGGAGCCCACAGTCTGCCTGTAAAAGTTTTGACAGTCCTAATTTTTAGTTTATGAATAACTTTCTCTATACTGCATTTATATTTTATAAATTTATAAACTTTTCAGGCAGGGTAAACTCCTCTCTAACTGCAAAGAGAAAGGTGTGCTGCTGGCCTTTCTCTTTGGGCAAACTAACAGCCACTTGTTGATTGTTTCAACCCTACCATTTCTGTGTCATGGCACACTGAGGAAGTATGATTTGAAACTGCAGAATCTTTTACTCTCATATATGTTCATCCAGTACATTTTTAGCATTAATAACTCATTTAGTAGGCAGGCAGGTGAAATTATGTGCAATATCTCCTCCAAATGCAAGCTATATTCACACATATTTAATAATGTAAGACTTTTATTTGGAGGTCATCCAATAAATTTCCTTCACCGGGTTGATTAGGGAATTTATGCCCTGTGCATTTTAACTTGCCAGAATATTCTTTATGCCTTAGGTCGGCATTACCAGCTCATGGTTCACTGTGGCATGCAGTATTTAAAATGGTGATACTTTGGGGAGATGGGACGAAAGAACTGGTGCACATTGTGTATCAGCTTCTTTTCCTTATGTTGGCCTCAGATTTTTATTTGCAGGCTGCTGTTGGGTCGAGTTGATTGCAGAAAAAGTGTATGTTATGCTGAATAATTTGCGCATTGTTTATTTGAAAACCAGGATTTGGGTCAGGGCAACATTCGTTTTTTTATATACTGATCACACATAGATTTCAAATAAACGTAGCAGCAGATTCTGAAAGTAATAAGCTCTATTTTGACTGTTGCATCATGAGTTTTGACCATTAAAATACAGCCTGAAGTGTCTTCCTCTGACTCTATGTGGTCTGAAGCAGAAGTATCGGCTAATATCACATGCTTGCATGGACCCTCTTTGATTGACAGCTCAAATAACACACTGGACATTCGAAGTGGGGAGAAAGTAGGGATAAAGAATTAAAATGTATTCTTTGTTAGAACATACAATGTAACAATCAATCAAAGTAATAACATTGATATCAATAATTATAAATGTATGAAAGAATGTACATTTGATCTACTGTTGGATTTTTAAGTTCATTTCAGTGCATATCCTCTGAGATTATGCTTGGCTGTATGCCTGGTAAACATAAAAAATATATATTTCTAAAACTTTTTTTTTTTTTTTTCAAAGAATTGCAAACTTATATTACGTTAAGAGTTAGAAGTTCCAATGCCTCAGAATTCTGTTGGTAGCTAATTTGTGCCTTCATCTGAACCTAAAATGCCTGCAGATTTTGAAACCCCCCCACACACACTCTTCCCACATTCCCCCACACCCCCACAGTAATTTGCACTGCCGCTGAGTTTAGACTGTCCACTTTCAAATCACATGGGGCATGTCCGTACGCTCAGCTGAGGTGCTCCAAGCCAGAGAAGGCTTTTATCCACAATGCCAGACAAAGGGTTTTGTGGGGGTGGGATACAAGGTATTCAAGAGCTTCATTATAGCTTTCCAAATGCATCCAAGGCTCGTTCTTTCTAAATATGGTGTGGAGAAGTGCACATTTTCACTCATGCCCTGCGTTACATTATTTGCTTGCTGGGCAGACTTATTTATGAAGAGCCACTGTGATTGCTAATGTATCATCTATTTACAGAGCTGAATATGTACTGAAGCAGCTGAGATGAAGGACCTTGCCCGGCTGAGATAGTGCTGTTCTCCCAGAGGATGACGATGTAAAATCTCCTTGTCTTTTTGTTTTTTGGAACTATTTTTTGCAAACATAAACAATAACCCCAAGTTTGTCATTGTGCTTATTTTTTGTTCCGGTCTTTTAAGTGCCCTTAGAGACTGAAGATTAAAAAATCTGTATTCAAAAGCTAATCACTGTTTTTGAAAAGAAAATAATTTGAGAGAGCCAAAAGAATGGATATGCTATACCTGATGCACGTAAGGAGTCTGATGGCTCTCAGATATACTTCTGCTTTTATTTATTGATTTATTTCTTTTTATCCATTGAGCCTTTGAGGCAGACTTTTTATGTCTCTTTTTGTCTGTAAAATATAATGATGTGCAGACAAGCCCTTAATGATCAGCCCTGAGAATAATAATCCAAGGATGTTATACTGGTTTTCGTTTGGAGCCTTGAAAATCTTAGGAAAACAGTAAACAAGCAACGCTGGTCTGCCAATCCACTTGTAATGAGGAGCTGCAAGAAACAATCCCTTATTGAAGAAGGAAATGGAACAATAAATGTAAATAAATCCCACATCAATATTTCAACTTGTCAAAAAAACCTTTTTCCCCAAATTTAAGTATTTGCAGGATGCAAGACTAAGACTGAAGATGAAGTGGGGAGTGAAAATGGAGGTTGTTTTCCATGTTTTGTCCAGGACTATTGTTCAGATTCATTTTATCTTGTTCTGTCGAAATTTCTTGGTACCTTCACCTCACTCCCCTTCTACTGTCTACTCCAACTTCATCTTTGACCATTCAACCGATGGATTTCTTACAGCACAGGCATCCTTTGAAGCGGCTAAGTGCGTTTTCCATGGTAGACTATAATGATAAGCCTTTGAGGAATCAGGGGAATCACATGCAGAAGTATTAAATAAGAGACAATTTATTATTCTCCATTTTTATCTGCTGATCTGGTCTTGAAAAACATTGGGTTGTACTGTTGAAAGCATGCAATTATACTTGTCACACTGGAGCTAATATGCAGTTTTAACTTGCTGAATTTAATTAGTGAGAAAGGCAGCTCTTTTCTTATGTTACTGTGACAGCATTTTATATTATTTTATATATTTATTCATTTGTATTCAAACATAGTAGCTGTTTTCCATAAACTTCACTGAAATATGTGCTCACCTTTGCCCTTTCAATGACATTAAGTAACATTTCAGCTTAATTAGAGGAAGAAATGCATATTCTTCTAGGACCCTGGTTGCATAGCAATCGACCAGGGTCCTATATGTTCCTACCTTTAACTTATATCATACCTAAATCCAGCATTCATGCTGTCAGATTATAGGCCATTAAATTCCGTAGCATATTATACAAAAAATATTTTTTAAAGTCTTCATGTAACAAAATGTCATTCCCAGCTGCGTTTAGTGAAACCGGGCACTAAAAATTTAAGACGAATTCAGCCATTCAGTTGCCTTAACATACAAGTGACCTGAAAACTGCATGGAAGCTAACACACTTCTGAAAGAGTGAATTCTATTACACTTGGGAAGCCACATGTTCAGACATAACCATGACATATGCCCAGCTGTCCTGCTGTCACAGTTACCATCTATGGGCAAAGCAGTCTGCCCGGCCCAATCTGTGTCTCATGAGTTATCCCCAACTAACAAACATTCCTCTCATCTCAAGCCATGATACAGGAGTGTAGTGGGGGAACCCAATGCCCCAGCAAAGCATGTTGGGAAATGGCCTATAAAGAGCCAACATATAAACAGAGAAGGCGGTCAAGCCAGCCTTGGTCCCACCAGCACTGTCTAAAATATAACTGTGTCAACATATCAGTGGATAATCATCCCCAGTGCATGTACTCCCATTTAATTGGATATAAAGTGGTTCCACCAGTATTAGTCACTCCTATAGGTCACAGCAGAGAGAAAAACCTTCCCATCAGCAGCTGCACATGGGCCAGTTAGCCCTAGAAGAAGATCTGACACACTTCAGAAGTCCAGTGTCCCCTCACAACACACACAGTCAAGAACCTGGACCCGGCCCAGGTTCTCCTTACAGACAGCTCTGCAGCAAACAGGCCACAGGTCAAACCAGAGGATCAGCAACAACTGTATTTATTGTCATTAGTAGTAGTAGTAGTAGAAGTATAAGTATTTGTATTACTCAGTATAATTGGCTTCTTGTTTGCTTGTTTATAAATCGATTTCTGGTTTGCAAAATTATGTTCAGTTGAATTGAATTGAATTGAATTGAGACAAAGAGAATGGGACTGAGGGGAGAAACAGAGTAAGACGGAGAGACAGAGAGAGACAAATAAGAAGAGACAGAGTGACAAAGAAAGAGACTGTGAGAACAAAGGAGAGGTGGAGAAAGAAAGAGGGAGAGGCAGAGAGGAAGATATAGAGACAGAGGCAGAGTTTCCAGTCATGGACTCTGGCTGAACACACATCAACCAAAAACAGATATTGTGTTTCCAGCTGTAAAGCACAAGTTAAGACACTGACAGGTGTTTATGTACTGCTCAATCGCTGTACACCTTCTGACGTTGTCTGAAGACCCATCTCATCAGACTATACCTGGTCTAACCATCTTACCCCCGTTTACCACTTTTTGTGCCCAGCTGTGACACTTGACGCTTGGATGTTGCATTATGTGTCATTATTATTATTATTATTATTACTATTATTATTATTATTATTATTATTATTATTATTATTACTATTATTATTATTATTATTATTATTATTATTATTATGGATTATGCGTATAACTTGGCTATGTACTATGTTTCCTTAGCTATGCTATGTTTATTACTATCACTATTACATAGACTTCATTTTTAGCTTTGAACTGCTGTAGCAATGTTTAAATGATGCACTCTCCTGTTTTTACGCTGACTGTATGCACTCTTTGTATGTCGCTTTGGATAAAAGTGTCTGCAAAATGAATAAATGTAAATGTGTTTATCACCCGAGAACACCAGCATTAAGGAACAGGATCACTGTGACCTTATTCCTAACTGCTTCATAGCCATATCTTGCCATGCAAAGAAATAACATAATGCTGAATCTGTAACATGAATGATGTCAAATTAAAGGTAGGCAACGTGTCTAATAATCACATTTCATCTTGGGGTAACAAACAGAAAAACAATATTTAAATAGATAATATGTAACTGCAGAACAGTAATACTCATTCTGGGACATATAAAGAAAAGCTAAGGTAGGATAGAAAGGGAGTCTCCAGGGATTTTCAAAACATAATTAGGAACGGAGCAATCCCATTCCGCAGGACCTCTTTAATGAAAGAGATGGATTAAGTGTCAGTTCCACAGCCCTCAGCTAGTCTTCCCCACATCTTGTTCCACATCTACCTCAGCGTCCTACATGGAGCTTCGGCTGCCGCGTGCTCTTAATAAAGAGCCAAACTGACAACCACCTCCGATGCTGAGCTCCTATATTTCCTTCACCCTCTCTGCCTCTCAATAACATGAGACTCAGCTTCATACCATCAGCTGTATGTGGTAGTATGTTAGGGTACAGAGCACCCACAGTGAGTTACCCTTGGTTGCACCCCTGCTGGTGCATCAGATTTGAATGTTACAGCTTCAGTGACAGAACTGAGTATCGAGTGGGTCTATACAATCTGCTCTGCTCCCCTACAGTTCATTCCTTAAGAGGCTGTTAAATTACAGAGAATGGAGATTCAGGCTTCGGCTAAGGGGCCACACAATTTTTCTGGATGTGGTAAAAGAGAGGCAGTCATTTTCTGCAGGATGATGGATTCACCCAGGAGTGGAAGCAGGGCTGCAACCTAGCAACCCAGCCACAACGTCAAGCTGGATGGAGGCTAAATGCTCCTTTTCATTGGCAGAACTGCTATCACAGCACTGAAGCAGGCTGGCCCGCCTCATTTTCTTCACATAAATCTGCCCTTGAAATCAAATTGGAATTGGAGTTGAAAACTAATTTTTACAGATTCCTTCTGCAATCTGATTATTTGCAGTTTTTGTAAAGTATCATATTTCCTGTCTGATTTCCATTCGCTTTTTAAATGAATTAAAATACATTATTTCCCATATGTATAATAAATAAATACATTAAACCTGAAAATAAATAATGCCTTATCTATACATTTGAAAATTCATTTAAATAAAATAATTTTCATTTCAAAAATAGTGACCAGATACAAACAACATCTAATGTCCAGGATGTCTATTCAAGAACATACCTGTGAGAGACACATACTAACATATTCCTATAACACGCTTTGTCCCTAAACTTCACATAAGTATAATTATAGCTTTGTATAATCACTTTTTTGCCATTCATGTAACATCAGATAGAGAAAGAAAGAGAAGTGGTGTGATAATTGAAAAAACTGCATCAAAATGGTATTGATATAAAATGTCTATCTTGGCTATCAGATGATACTGATATGTGCTGAATAACATTTACTAAATTCAGTTCACCAAACTATATTCCATTTTCAGGTGCAAGATGAGATTTTCTGCAGGTATTACCTTTTCTGCCCAAGTCTTTTTCTGTTTTGCTTTTCAAGGGGGCAGCAGGGGAAATAGTATAAAGTCTATTGACTTTGACATCAACTCACTACTGCATACATCACTAAATGTTTTCCCTGGTGGTTCGATTTACATACTTATTGACATTTCCAGAAAACTCCTGGATATACACTCCAAGCACAAATATGACATACAGACTGAATGGTAACTAAAAATTGGACTGTTTTTAAGCAAACAGCCACAGGTGCCCTTTAAATGAGTTCACCTTTATTTGGGCAGTCCATGTACGGCTTATGTTTTCATCACATCTGATTCATTTGACTGCAAAGGGCAGGTAGATCCACATCTTCTATATTTATTTATTTAATCTTTTTTTTTCTTAGTCACAAAATGTCACTTTAGATATTTCCATTCAAAGAACAGAAGGACAAAAGAAACTTTCATCTTCTGGGGAACACAAACACCCTTTCCTCATGGGCAGCTCATTGACAAGATTGAGAATGACAATATCCATTACAGCACATTATGCCATGCGCCGTCAGCGCTGCCTTATGGGCCTTTCCCTTAAATGTTGTTGTTGTTGTTGTTGTTTTTTAATTAACAGTTGATATTGAATTAAATAGAGCAGAGGAAATACAAGTTGTGACAGGACTATAATGCAAAGGATGTGGAACTACTCGCCTCTTTAAAATGCCATGTATGCCTCCAGGCTAAGACTGCTTTGCAAATAGCACCTTTTATGGAAACATAGATTTATTGCTTAAAATGTACTCATCTGCTCTGAGGTAATACAAAGATGAGAACATTAAATAACAATGAGACTCAAATTATTTTAACTGTTTGTCTACAGCAAATAATGCTTAAGGGCTTTGTTAGGGGAAAAAATAATTTCATAAATGCAAAATGAAGATCATGTTTATATTGTTATTATACAGGTATGATGTAACTAATGAAGTATCAGCTCAGGTAAAACATGACTGGACAGTGCTGAGAGAGCACTCTCTGTGAACCTTACAGCAGGTTTAATTATAACTGACAGTCTGATTCCTAAATATACACCCTGAGGGTACAGTAATGTCAACGAATTTGGTCACACCCTGGTAATAATGCATGCTTTATAAGACAAGGACTTTAAAAGAACCTGTGTGATAACGTATACAATGTAACAGATTTTCTACATCACACCTAATGTTTGATGTAGAAATGATCTTACATTGTACAACACCGTCATGCAGGTTTTTTGACAGTCCTTTGTAAGAATAATACATAGCCCCCTCTCAACTGATCCAGAGTAATAACTTCACAGCGATAATGGAAGTCCCTACAGTCAGTTTTAATTGATCATATTGCAAAGCACTTTCTCACAGTTTCTGATTCCCAATACATTACTGGTACATAGGGCCACTGCAATTCAGTAAATGTGCAATTGGCTTGAGTGCAATATTTTAGCTGCTGATAGTAAAGTTACTGTATCCCATAGTTTTTTTTATATTTTATTGCTTTTTTATATTTTTGGTAACAACAAATATATACTTTTTATATTTTATGTGTATATTTATATAAGTTTTTGTCAGGATTGGTGCTTGATTTCATTGAACTCTGTGTAATGACAATAAAGGAATCTATTCTATTCTATTCTATTCACAATGAAAAAGTCACAATTTTCAAGACAAAACTTCTCTCTCAATTGGATCAAATTCTAGTGGAGATGGATTACATCCCAAATCAAAAGATACAGGACCACATAAAATATAATACCAGGGTTCAAGGATCAGACAGTCCCTCAGGGCTTTCTGCTTCCTGAAATTGACAATACATCTCACGAACTGGAAGAAGTTCCCTTATCTTTATTACTTTCACCACACTATATATCGACAGGAGTGGCAGCATTCTTCTCTGGTGAATCCCCATCTCGACAAGCAGCGTATTTTAGCGGAATCGATTGCTGCACTAAACTACACACCTTGCTCTCCAGATATGTGAATTACAGCAGGACACACCATTAAAGCACTAGGGGAGGGACAGAACACAATATTCAGCACTGAGAATGAGGGCGTTCGCATTCCTTTGTGAATGTCACCCGCCGTGCTCCGCAGTGGACAGGCCGGGTTGCCAGGGTCCCCGGTACGTGGGCAGCACTGCGGCCACGCTCTCCCAGTACCATGTGGGCTTCAGCTGGGCTCGGCTCCTGAACCGGGGCCTGTTCGACAGCATGTCCTGGAGGAACTCCTCCTCTGACACCGGCAGGATGGGGACCGGCCCTCCAGTGCTCCACTTCCCCTCCCAGATTCTCACACAGCCAGGCCTCTGGTTCTCCCATTGCGCTGCCAGGAACTCCCGGGCCCTTGAGCCAGCATGTCTCTGCTTTCTCGCCACCTTCAGCCTCTTCTTGGCAAACACTCTCCACCATTTCAGCTAAACAGAGGAGAACATATTTAAATGTAGGCTGGCGCAGGCTGCTCGATAGACTTATGTTTTGCACGCTGTTTTCTGTTCTTAATGACAGCTGAGGAGAGTTAAAGGAACATTACAGTTGTAAGATGCATTAGAATATTATAATTTCTATGCACTACAATTGCTTTTGTATACCTGACAGTTGATTTGAGTGTGTTACAGTGCTCTATGTATCAGTGCTCTATGTAACAGCAACGCAAAAAATAAGCTGCAGCAAAAGTTGCATAATGAAGGACGATTCATCATGAGCAGTTTTACCACTCAGTGTAATGGAGGAGCCAGTCAGTTCTGTAGAGCCATAATCATTCTTTGCTCACTTGATTCCTCCGCTATGAGTTAATGATCTATCAGAAAGTGACACTCAGCAAGAACAAAGCTGGAAGCGACTTTTTATTCAAAGCTCAGTGAAGACACAGGGGTCAGTGTGAAATCAGTCTGAGTGACCCAAAGTCAGCCAATGGGAAAGAACGGAAGTCTTGAGCTCTTTCAATCTTATACAAATGACTTGTATACTTGTACATAACAGGGAAGGATAAAGACAATGGTGAATTTTCCTTGATATAACAACCATGAACTTGCAGTCATAGTGCTACATTTATTTAAATTAATGTGAATAAAAATAATAGTTGCACAGATATGTATATTTTTTTAGAACAAAGTGCATTCTACTCAGATGAATATGACTGAAGCCTTTTGTCTCCCCTTCTTTCATAATCTGTATAATGAGAAATCACCACTGGTGTTTTTCAGAGACTGCGATACACAAAATCCAAGCTACTATCATCAAACCACTGCACAGCATGTGAATGTTCTTATTTTAAAATTCAGATCGAGAAAAAATGTCAGGAAACTAGATTCACAAAGCATGCACTGAGTTTGTATGAGCTGTCATCCAACTGGACAATGTTATTTTCCTCCCTAGCAGAGGTCTATTGGGGCATTAATATTTATAGTCTGGCCTGTTTGCCTCACCCATGGCAGATGAAGCAAGCTGTTTGACTTGATCGTGCTGAGGAAAAATCACACAGCGTGTTACAATTACACATGCCATGAAAAGGTATTACCTTGCTGGACAGAAGAGATTTTTATGGTTGGCTAATTGGGTCAAAACAATTCATGGTCTAGCCAAGGATACACAGGACACAATGTGTAGTACTTGCGAAACTTCCAAGGACAGGTACAGAACCTCTTTTATCCATTTTGAAAATGTAGGAGTTTGGTTTCATTAAAATCAAGTTACTTCATCTTTATTATATTTATTTAACCCTTGCAAAAAAAAAAACACACTACACCACCTGGTTTCCCTAATTAGCTCACCTTGTGGACTAAAAATTGAAATTCATTTGTGAACTCAGGTGGTATAGTGCATGACTGGAGCAAACTGAAACCTGGAGTCGATTGGCCTTTCTCTAGTACCACTGACCACGGTTTCTGGATTTTATATCTTTATGTTGACTCATGGAAAATTTGGTTACCTCGTTGTTTTGAGAAAGTTGTTCTTTTGTAACTATAAACAAAATATTTAAGGGAGGAAGCATTTCAATGAAAACTGTTAGCTGAACGTACAGTTGGCCTGTGGTGCCAAATGAAAAATAATAAATTGCACTTGGGTGGAATTAATATGTCACAAGGCACTCAATTATTAATGGTTACTATGCTGATGTCTGCTTTGAAACATAGTGAAGAATCAAAGGGATTTTTTTCCACAAACTTTGAAGAAGTCTGTTAATCTTTAAAAGACATTTCACGATCCTGGGTAAAAAGTCATTAAATGAATGCCAACCAGGCAGAAAAAAGCAGCAGTAATCTTCACATGAGCAGATTTGTGGCAGTGAGCGGCATTGGTAAGAACAGAACAGCCAGCTGTCCATTGTTTGATATTTCCTGCTATGTGCAACCTGAAACTGCAACACAATTTAAAACAACAACTTAGTTGCTGCACACTAGATCTATATTATTATTATTATTGCTATAATAATAATAATTGTTATATTATGTAGCCCAACAGATACTAACCCGTCTTTGTACTGTAGACGGAACACAACACTTCTTTGTTTTGACCGCGATGTGTCTCTTCCCACGTTCATTTCGGTTCTTCATGCTAAACATATTCTGACTATACATTTGGTGAAAAGCATCGTTTGCAGAGTTTTTCTCCATATCATATGGCCACAAAAATATTTAGGCCTCCAAGTTAAAATGTCTTTGTCCATTAAGACTGGGCATACGTATTTTATTGTTAAAGAAAACAACCTTTTAAAAATCATCAGAGTATATCGTCATTTTGTTGCCATAACTTGTATCGATCTGATTCTATTGTTATGGTTACGTGGAGTATTGAGAAGCTCCACGCCATTATAGGTCAGTGTGTCTTTTTTCACACCCTCATGACTACAGATGGGTTTTTGCACAGTCAGCATACTTAAGCCTATTTTTGTGGCATAGCCTCTAGCTAAAATGCATTTCTATCGACAAAATGTAGCTACAGAATACCGAAACGCGAGCCAGGGTGCCTAATTTTCTGACTACTGACAAGGACCAATGCATTTGCCATTTGGCTTCTGTAGTTTGGTTCCTGGGCATTATCTAAAAAGGTCACATTTTTGTGTTAAACTTCACTGATTTGCCTTAGCATAACGCAATAAGATTTCAGAAAACGTTGCAAGTTGGAAGTTTCATACAAACTACACTTAATTATTCAGTTTACTTGAACAAGCTATCATATATTGTAAAGGGACAAGTGAGGTATTATATAAACGAATTTCTGTAAATAATCATGGTAAGGATTGTGAAATTAAATTTTAGCATTAACAAAAGACATCAACTTGTTCTTGGAAAAACATACTCGTTTCGCATAACGTAGGCTACTTCTGTGTACCACTACATTCTGATGTCTCGACCTATTCTGCGTGGAAGCCTCTCATTTGCTGAAGCATTTGTCTCCCGTTACCAAGAAACCATTGTTTACGTATTTTTGGGAGTTGTAGTTTAATTGTATTCTTTATCCGCTGTTATGCGAAATAAGTGAGAGCAAAGTAAACTACATATCCCATAAGATCACCTTTTCCGGTCCCTTTAACTGCTGTCCGGATGTAAACCAGCACATGACAATTACAACAGCGGCTGGTTCATTATTGCTGCTTACTTTGCAACCGAACGGCATAAGCTGTCGTAACATCGTATTTGAAGTAATCGCTTGAGATTGTGCCGATATCTAAGTCCTCCAAAAATTTCACTTAGTAAATATGTTCAATAAAATTACGATGTGCAGCCTCGGCGTGATGCTTATTTCATGCCTTGGTATAGGGGTGATGGGAAGCAAATACTCCAAAGAAATGAATGAGCTCAAATCTCCGGATGGCAAGAACACAGTGGAGTTTAGAATTGCAAAATTGAACCAAGTCTGGGAAAAAGCTCTCCGGGTAAGTTAAACGTACATAACTAGTTGAATTTAGCAAACTGTATAACTAAATATCTAGGTGTACTTTAACGAATTGTCTAGCTCTTAGTCAGTCACCTTGACATTCAAGATACAATACCTTTTGTGAGCAATGATGTTTACATTTGGCCAGTTGTCTGTCTATATTAGTAACAGTCAGTTTGTCTTACTTACTTGTCAGCCAGTGTTGTTATATGGACAAATGTAACTTTTATAGCTACATGAGTGCAAGGTATGGTAGTTGAGGTAAATTTTCCCGTTTCACTGTCAAGCGTTGTGAAGTTGTGAGATGGCACATTTTTAGAATTAAATCCGTGGATGTGAGTTTCATCGTTCTGAGAAATATTAAGCCAGCAAAATTGTAAAGGTAACGAGCTGCCCGCAAAACCTGGGATTTTGTCGGGTTTAAGGATCCCAAGAGATTATTTTATAAACAATTACCATTTGTGCACACTTTGTAGATGTTTTATATTGCCCTGACATGTATATGAAAGTTTGACAGTAAACGTGTGGTGTTGTTTGCCAACTAGTTATCGCTTGCGTATGCTTGTGAGCAACTGTAAGTGAAGCTGGTGGACTTAATGAACTCTGATCATGATCCGAAGTAACAAAGAGCCTAATGTTTTAAACAAACTCTCTGACAGAATGTGAATTGAAACTAACTGCCGGAACAGAAAAGCTGTTAAACACTTTTTTTGTTGGATATAACTGGTAATTGTTCATTCAGGGAAATGTCCAATGACATGAATGCAATTGAGACAAAAGATAAACAAGAAAGCTTTTGGTTCCTAGCTTGTGGTTCTAGTTCCCGTTTTTCCAGGCTCACAAAGACATCTTTGGTGAGTCTTTTATGAGAGGTGAGAGACTTCTGTACAGGACATACATTGGCATTCATATTTTTGGAACATCTTATTTTGAAAGTGAATGACTTCATTTTGCTGTCTAATATCTATACAATACTGGTGCCTCTGTCTTTTTGCAGTGGTTTTTCAAAAGTGCTCTTTCATTGTTGATTGTTGTGTCTGTTTTAGATGGTAAGTCTTATGTTTTATGTTTGTTTGTTATTTGCTATCATATTTGGTCTTTGAATCAAAAGTGAGAATGGCATTGAAATGATGAGGGAAACTTCTATACCAGCAACAAATTTCAATAATATGCTCCAACTCAAAGTAGAAAGTATTAGAAAGTAAGTAGAAAGTGTCAAAGCAGGAACGTAATGATAGACTCCTGACACTTTCTGATGAGAGTTGGTACAACCTTCCAGTTTGCAAAATCAGTGTAAAAATGTTCATCCTCTGCATTTGCAAGCCTGTATGCTTTGCACAACAGTAATGAAAGGCCACACACCAGATGCGAGGTGGGTAAGTGTGAGTTTGAGACTGCAGCTCATGACCTGACTCTCCGTTGTCGCCCTGTCCCCCTCAGATGCAGCTGCCTCCTGTCAGACAGGCCGAGCTGCACAGCGACCTGAGGATCCAGGAGAAGGAGGAGCTGCAGTGGAAGAAGCTGAAGGCCGAGGGCCTCGATGAAAACGGCGAAAAGGAGGCCAAGCTGAGGCGCAGCTTCAACGGTAATGGAGAAGGAGGAGGAGGAGGGGCATGCACAAAATGGGAGGGGCACTTATTGTCACAGCACTGGCCGGTGACCCCACTTCCAGCACAGTGTGATTCACAGACATGGGCTTGACTGTGTTGCATCAGACCGGACCGTAACTCCATGAATTACTCGAAGTTATGAGACACACCCTTGGTTTTGTGTGATTTGCCGTCAGCCAGCAGCAGATTTGGGGAAGTGATCTCACAGACTTAATTTAAACAAGTAAAGTGGTACTATATCCTTTAGCAAGCTTTCTTATGCCCATTTTGTCAGTATATATTTGGCTGTATAACAGCTGTAAAAGCCTTTCAAAATGAAATTCATAAATGAGTCTGAATAAGGCATTCTTATTCTCTCAAGTGGCGGGGGTTCAAACATGGAAGCACCACTCTTCTTATACTGAATTTAGTGGTGTTTCATGTCAGGAAACTTAAATATTTGGTGGAAGCTGAAGTCTTGAGACAATTTGATCTAACTGTTAAATAATGTACAAGAAAGTGTAACCAGTGCTTTTTTGAAAAATCAGAAAGTTGACAAAGTGAACCCTCTGACTTTCCAAACTAGTTTTAAGGTCTTCATATATTATTTAGGGTGCTGTTTCACCCTCTCAAAATCAGTGAGTTTTTCAAAACTTCACATCTACATTATTGAGCACAGTGAACACAACCTGAATTTGCTTTCATGTCATGACTTTGCTGAAGAAATATTTGAACTTTTAGGTTATTCTTTGGGTGCTTCTGTAAGCACAGCTGAGTCACCAGAGACCTGTCTGGTCAGTGGCAACTAATCAATCAAGATGACAGGGCACTGGAGCTAAAATAATCAAACTGAAAAATTCAGACGGTTACCTTTCCGTTTTTTCCAAGTCAATCACAAACCTGCAGGGTCCTCTTTGAAGGAGTAGTTTGTGAATTTGTGAGTTACTGAGCTCTCCGAGGTTCTGAAATGTTCAAAAAGTGAGGGCTGATATCTTGGGAGAATTTCATCAAGTTATAGTCTTGCATCAGTAAAACTGACATCCATCAGTAAAAATTCAGGACTGCACTCAATTTAGAGTTGACATGTCTGTAGGATTCAGGGCTCACATAGGGAGATTTTTTCTGTATTTGTATCTGAATCAAATCACTGTATAATTCAGTATAAACCAGAGCCTTTTTGGCACCAGCAGCAGTGAGCTAACATCCATGCATTGTTGCCACTGTGTGTTCACCAGTGATACTGGCTAAGTATGGAATGGATGGGAAGAAGGACACCCGGGGTTTGGAGAGCAATAACCTGAAGGATTACGAACATAAAGAGGGGGACATGTTTGACGACCCCAGACTGGACAAGCTGTGGAACAAGGTCAGATAACACTTTCATTTCACCTTTCAGTCGACACTAAAAGGATTTAACAAGGGTTTTTATGAACTGGTGGTGATTAATGGATTAGTGAACCAATACTAGTGCTTTTCCTGACTGTTATGGTGAAACTCACTCCCCATAGTTTTTCAGGCAAGCAATTTAGCTAAGCATCAACCAAGAGGTCAGCACTGCCTGATGGAGGTAGATACATGTCTCACTGTCAAGTGTTTTGAGATGCTTAAAAGGTTCTGAATACCTGCCTTTCATTCATTCATGTATTCTCCTTTTCAGCAATTACATGCTTGTTGAGGCTTTCATGGACTGATTTACAATAATGTGAAGGTGAATTATGAGCTGTTGACAGAGCATTGGCTCTGAGCAGAACACACATTGTGTGGGTCTGTGTACAGCATCAGTTTGCTTATCATGAGAAAATAATGTAATTAATACATTGATGAGTTTCTTCCTTTCACAGGCCAAAAACTCTGGAAAGTTCTCAGAGGAGGAGCTCCAGACCCTTCGCCGGGAGTTCCAACACCACAAGGACAAGATCCAGGAGTACAACATTGTGATGGACACGGTCAGCAGGACTGAAGGTGACTGCACTCACCTGCCCTGCGCTGCTGCAAGGGTGGATAACATGACAACAGTCTTTAACTAGTAATGACCACCCAGACCTCAGTACGTTCCAGATTTTAGTATTTCTCAATCCAGTTTCTTTATTTTCTGTATTACCTTCTCTGTGACCTTTGTGTTGTGGAAATGGTGCATAACCGCAAACATTTCCACAGTGTGTCCGTTGTTGTCATGAGGACAGAGAATAGCCTGTCTTTCACATTTTCCCCCCGGCTGTAAATGGCTTGCTTTGGGATAAATCTTGTTTCCTGGCTGAAATGTCAGCTGTCACAGAGGCCAAAGGGTAACACCGTGTATCTGTGATGCTGAAGGCCAGAGGACCTTCTCTGCTCATGCACAGACAGACTGGAGAAGAAGCCCTTTATTAGATCAATATGATCATGAAATGGGATGTATTGGGTAACTGTATCTTCAGTCCTTCTTCTGGTAATTAGAAGTTGTGGCTCCTTTTGTGCTGTGACATTCCTCTGTTACTTTTATGAAGTGATCAAAATTTAAATCGTTATCCAGCGTTACCTGCCCAGCGTTGTAACTCGTTCTGTCTTCTCTCCTCAGAGATCCATAAGAATGTGATCGCCCCTCTGGAGGGGGAGACGAAGGAGCACATGCTCCATGAGAAGCACCAGGAGCTGAAGGAGAAGATGAGGAACCTCAACCAGGGCTTTGAGCGTCTGCGCAAGCTGAGCCGCGAGGGTTTCAGCGAAGACAGCGGTGAGCACTCCCTCCAGTAGCCCTGTCCCATCTGCTTCATCACAGTGTTACGCGGAAGGACACACTTCCTTCCGCTTGTTTTAATCTGCTCGCTAACTCCTGTTTTCCCCTTTCCGCTTGAAGAGTTTAAAGAGCCAAGAGTCGTTGAGCTGTGGGAGATGGCTCAGAGAGCCAACCTTAGCGACGATGAGCTGGACTCTCTCAAGGTGAGTCCTGTCTTGCTTTTAAAAAAGGAAAAAAGTTTTGTCACACGTTAAGTTTCCTTAGCCATTCACGGGAGATTGTGCCTGCATTCTTGAGAAATAGGCCTGCACAGTATGAGAAACATTTGCGATGACGGTATGACTTGCGATAAATAAACAAATATTGAAGTGTGCATATTAGCTATACAGTTCCTCTGTCTGTCTGCTTTAATAGGTACACTGCTAACATAGACCACAGACAATGAATAGCCTATGCCCACTGAATAAAGACATGAAATAAATTATTTCGAACGTGCGTTTGTTGAATAAATTGCACATGAATACCCAACCAATTAAACAGAACATTAATTTAAGACCTTATAACTATAATAATGCCTGTCGCATGTACGTAAAATGATTTGTCGCAGGCAGTCTTTTGGTAGTCTTTTGCGATGTGTTTATTGTGTTTGTCCATATCGCGATGACGATGAAAATACGATTTAGAAACAATTTGAACCACACTTCCCGAAAAGAACATTTCTGTTAAGAACTCGTCAATGGTTTAATTACCTCAAGCATTTACTCAGCTTGACATTCAATTTTATCTGTTTTTTTTTTTTTTGTTTCATTTTTGCAACAAGATTAATCATAGCTGAAGATGCATGTAGCTAATCAGCTGATTGGATCAATTATGTAACAAGATACATGCAGCCACTGATGACTGATGAGCTGTATGAACCGTCTGCTCCAAGGCCAGACCACAGCCACTGAATTAATGAGCCTCAGGTACGATAGAGAGTTAAATGTCTCCAGGGCAGTCTGTGATTTGTATGTTTGGCGCCCCCTGTAGGAGGAGCTGAAACACTTCGAGACCAAGGTGGAGAAGCACCAGCACTACCAGGAGCAGCTGGAGCTGTCTCACCAGAAGCTGAAACACGTGGAGACCCTCGGGGACAAGGAGCACATCCTCAGGACCAAGGAGAAGTACAACAGCCTGGCCGAGAAGACCCGGGAAATGGGCTACAAGGTGGGACTTGTTTCTGTGACCCAATGTCTTTCACACATTCTAACTGATGTTGATGATAGTTTTTTTTTTTCTTTGCACCAGCAAAAAATGTTTAGAATGTTTCTTTAGTGATTATCGTGACAGAACAATAACTAATTATCACTATTATTATAACCCTGAATTTTTGATTAGCATCCATGCAAAAAACAATTGTACTGTTGTTCACAGCTTTTAATGAACACCCACTTCTGAGGAATGCAGACTGTCATAATTGGTTAGAGTTGATTTTAGTCAATGGTGATGTCAGTGAGAGTGATCCAAATTATGTCCTTTGTGACAGTGAAAATGGAGGATAATTCTCATATGTTGTTAGTGCACTTAAAAAAAAAAAAAAAAAAAAAAAAAACCTCAGTGCTAATTATTTTTTGTTATCCTTTTCAGATGAAGAAGCACATGCAGGACCTGACCAGTAAGATTTCTCGCAGTGGGCTGAGTCACAATGAGCTCTGAGCTCTTAGTGCTATTAACTATTTTTGCTGCTTTGACGAATTAAAAATTGCCTACGCAGTGGAGCGTACTGTCGCGCTACTAAAGCATGTTCAGTGAGCTAAAGAATTAGTCTGCCATTAAGAAGTCAGTTTTTTACAATTTTATGGCTACTGATCACATTTGTACATTTGTAATTGAAGAGAAATCTATGACAGATAAACTGCACTGCACTGTTTTTCATTGCTTTTCCATTTGTATATCTGAGCATCATATTTTAAATCAGCTTATTCTTTTTTATATATCATTTGTGTTTTATGTACTTAGAATAAGGATGAATGTGAACTGCACAGTGAATAATTTCTCTCATGCCCAGGGATAATGAAGGCAATTTTTGTCAAAATGTGGGTCAACTGGTCCATTAAATCTGTAGGGTTTCATTTGTCTCCTGCACTGGTGCAAATCCACAGTTATTATTCAGTGGACCTTTTCAGGTACTCTGCCCATTCCTGCCAATAAAATGAAAATGTCTTCGCTTTTCGTCATTGCCAGAATCAAACTTCAGTAAATTTATCTTGTGTAAAATATGCACTGTTTGCACCCTTAAAGAAGAACACCATCAGTGTGAGCACTTTTCATCATCAACAAAAATGATTAAAGTATTAAATGTTAGTAGGGATGGAACATTTCAGGAAACGGTCACATTTTCTAGCAGTGACAAGTTATGGTTTGTATATAGCACTTGTACTGCTCTTGTTCAATTATGGGAAACCATTCTGCCTGTTCTGTAATAAAATTGAATAACTACGCACAGAAGTTAAACCTCATCTTTTATTACTGTGTGCCTTGAGCTCCACCACCGTTCTCAATGTGGTGGGACCAAGATTGTGGGCTAGTTGTTTAAAGGTACTTACTGTCTTTGAAGGCATATGGAATTCAATAAAAAAAATATTGCATTTTATGCTAGAGGAATATCCTAGTCCACTTTAAAATGAAAATTCCACAGGACATGTTTTATTGTTGCCAATAAAATATTACATACTCAAAGAAAATGATGTTCTAATGTGAAGTCTGTTTTTGAATTTTGTATGCCCTTAAGAGAGTAAGTGTTTGATTGGATCCCGGATGGGATTTCTTTTCCATGCACATTCTGAGCTGTAGTTGTGTGACCTGAGTTTTCAGGACACATGACTGCTTGTCATTGACATTGAGGAATAAAAGAGAAAAACCTTGTATATTCATTTTTGAAATCCATACATTAATACAGAGCTTTTTACTTGCGTTTCATTGGTATTCATCTAAAATATAACACTAGACTAAATCTTAATGTGATAATGCATCAGTTTTTTTCCTCTATTTCTGAAGTTGTCTTTTTAGACCTATGAGAATTTATTTTCTTAAAAACATCAATAATGTTTTTGTATCCTTGTACCACCTGCGTAGCCTGAGACACTGAACAGACTGGAAAACAGAGGTAAACCTGCAAGCTTTGGCAGTTTGCTATTTATTAGAAATAAGAAAGATCAGAGAAAGTCATTCATCTGAAAAAATAGACTGCTTCCAGTGTTTTCATTTTACATAATTCTGTACATGTACAACGTGAAGCAGACAGGACACTTACCAAGCAGAGGGTATTTACAGGCAGTCTGGGGATGGGCATTCTACACTAATTTATCCACATGCAAAAGGGATTAACACAGTATGCCACAACAAGTTTCGTATACCAAATATTCACAAATAATTTGTTCGTATAATAAACATTCCCATGCTAACTGGAAAAAAATAACATGAAAATAGGTTTGGACTGGGAATAGAGGAAAATACTATTTGGCAAAAAAAAAAATCTAGTACGGTAGTTTATCATAATGGAGTCCCAATACAGTGCTGCAATTTACAGTACACTTCAGGGTTATTGTGTCAAATACCACCCTCACCCCCCAAGCTGAGAAATCCAATGAAATTCATAGTTTCGCTTTTGAATTATTCAAGACTTACTGCTGAAATAGCTTCTGCAATTGCCCTTCAGCAGCACTACATGAACTGGGAACAGAGCTTTTTAAAGGGAAGGCTGTGGACAGAGGGAACTGCCAGCAGCCAGACATTGAGCGCTGTCTGCTCAGGAAAAATATCTCTGCTGCAATTACTTACACTTCCACATTCACTGCTCAGGCTATTCATATGCCCACACATTTTCAGCCATTGTTCAGATGTTTCTTGGGTAATGTCATTCCTTTTGCAGATTACTACATATCTACTCCAAATGGCTCTATGGCTGAGCGGCCAGTGTTTGACCTTCTGGTGTAGTGTGTGCACTATAAGACTAGATATACACAGGTATATACATAATTACATTGAAATGGCAGTTCACTGAGTAAATTGCTGATGTTTGTACAAGCAAAACAAGTTTATGTAAAAAAAAAAACAGTTGAAGGATGGGCTACAACCTTCATGCAAGAATGGATGTCACAAAAATCATCTTATGTGTAACATGTATGAGCGATGAAAAACTGCAGGGTTGGCGTGTGAGCGGCAGGACTCACGCTGTCCCATGTAGAGACAGGCATAGAAACTCCTCAAACACTGCACGCAAATAACCACCTGACCTTACAGAGGCACGTCGACGTCTCAGGAAGAAACAGACCCCAGCATCAAAGAGCATTTGAGCTTAGAGGAGGGGCGGGATGGTGTTATCATCAGAACGACCAGGTAGTGGGCGGTGGCAAGGAGATTTATGTGCTGAATCTCATAAACCCGAGTGTTAAAACAGCCCCACAAATGTCCTGGGGGAGTTGGGGGAGGGGGGTGCATGGAGAATGGCTTCATTTGATTGGCACTTCAGGGCTCCAGGTGGGGACAGAATGACCTGAGACAAACAACATCAGAGTTTTAGACTGCGGTGTGGCCACGTTCTTCCATTTGCCAAACGCTTAATTCATCATGACGCTTGTTGTATTGAGGCTTCCTCTGGGCATTTGAACAGTGCTGCTGCTGGTCAGAGGTCTGGCGCTCACTCGATTCTGGTATAGCAGGACCGTATCACGGCTGCGCCCCCTTCCTTTTCTGCTCCAGCTCCTGCAGCCGGTCCTCTCGCCCCTGGGCATGCTGGGTCCCCACCCTGTGAGCCGTCTCTGTGGCCGTGATGTCGATCTGGGCATACTTGGTGGAGCCCCCTCCTGGTACGCAAATGAAACAACACTAATTCCAATATTCTGATAGCCGATTAAAACCAAATCAGTTTTCAGCAGCCAGAAGATAAAAGCCCATTCCATTACGAGCTACAGAGAACAAGTACAAAATTCAATGTTCAAACCAATGGGATTATAGCCTGTCTCTAATTATATGTAATACTGCTGGAAGACAATATTCAAACGTTAATCTCCGATTAATGTAAATTGTTCTACCCTTACTTTGAGTACTTAGAGGAAAAATGGCATCCTTCATTACACCACCATGAAAAACGACCAACACAGGCAAATCAAACCCAGAGCAGGCCACAGACAGCATTGCCATCACACAAAGTCACCTGCAGCTGAAACTGAGTTTAGGACAGCTCTGAAACCCATCAGAACATTTTCCATTACTGCACTAGACTACAGAGAGAACTTTTCACGCATATATGTGATCATTGTAGTCAAAAAATGGGCATCTATTTCCTCAGGCATTACATTTGCTGCACATTCAGTAAAGTAATTGTGTTAATGGCAGATTTTCTGCCGATTAAACACTGAGAGCCAAGGAGGGAGGCTACTGCCGCAGCAAAGCGCTAGCTCAGACATCCCATCGCCGATGGGGTACAATCGCTGCCATGAATCCAAGGAGATGAAATGAAGCATAATTAGGGACTTGGTTATTGTTTGCCCGGTCAGTCGCCGGCCCAATAACAACAGTTAAATCACACCATGCTTGGTATTCCCGGGTCTTCGGTAATTATATCGGATGGCAGCCTTCACTGTGTGGGCTGCATTGTTCTACTCATATAGAGCATAATTAACTGGGATGGGGGGGAAAAAAAGAGATGCGGAGATAACAGCACCAAACAAGAGCAAAGCCAACAAGCGAGCCATCAGCAGCAACTGCAAGCCTATTGTTGGAAAGGGTGTGCTTACTATGTCTACGGAGCTGAATAGCGTTACCTCTGACTGCCGATCCAGGCTCCTGCAGCTCCAGCTCCATGTAGTGGAGCTGCTTTTTGGAGGTGGGGCTGATGGGGATGTTCACGTAGGTCACCCCGTCGCCACGGGGCCGGTCCGTTGCTCCCGCCGCCGGTGACACCTCGGCTGGAAACACGAACACACCCCCTGGAGGCATAGAAACGAGCCATTTCAAAACACCTGCAGCTTTGTCCTCCTTTTATCCAGTTTGAATTTCATGCAGTTTTTAGTGTTTACCACAGTTAGCTCAATGGCTCTTTATTCCCCCTCAGTAAAGTGTTTTGATGGATGTGCTACAAACAACATAAGTAAAGCGCCTTTACAAACTTGCACAGTAAATGTCTGGTAAACTACATTACACCTCTCATTTTTATTCTCTTTTTATGCTGGGGTCGGATTGATGACTGCAATTTCTGCTTTGATGGTATTTGAAACAAGCATATTGTGGTCTCACTGACTCCCATCTGCCTTAGCCATCAGTGCTGAAATACCTTTAACAGAAAAAAAGAAGAAATGACAGGACACATTATCTTGTTGACTGACCGTACTCTCCTGGACAAGGCTCGAATCTTTTCGGCGTGTCAACAGAGGAGGCCATCAGCTCATAGCTGCCCTTAGGATCTGAGGAGACAGAGAACGCCATCAGCCAATCAACGGCAGGTAAGCTGCAGCTGATCAAAGCAGCATCAGCTGACCTAGCCTCACTGTAGAGGTCTTGGCCCGGCCTCTCATCTGGCCCGGCACAGAACCTTCTGCTTCATAAACGCTCCATCCCAGCGGCAGCACAGCCTTTAATTCAATAATGGCTCTTCTCGCCTTGTGCTTTATCCCATCAGCAAGATGGACGAGCGCAGCCTGCGGCCAGCGGGGCGCTAATGTTTTGGCTATTTCTGCTTTGTTTCTGGCTTGTCTGAGGAGCCATTAGGCACCCCCGAGCTCGGGGCAGGTCTTACTCTGCTCTCAGTAGGCCGTCGCCTAATTGATCAGCCACCAGCTGCTCTTCAGTCGCTGGAATAGGGAATATCGCCAAGGCTGAGGACACCAAGGGTTTGAGTGTGAAAACACACACACACACACAAACACACACACACATACTGAAAACACAGAGCATTGTAGCTAAGCACAACAAGCATTCCACAACAAGCTTCTCCAACACACACAGAGCACAGCCATGAGCTTCCTTCATACAGTTTTCCCTGATAAATTTATCCCTACCACTAGGGGGCACCCTGGGGCTCCTGAATGCCAGAACTAGGAAGAACACACAAGAATGAGAGCATGGTCTTCATGGTGAATAATGTCCTAGAACAGTGGGACTTAGTACTGGACTTAGTGTATGGAAATCCCTGTGAGCGGCTACAGTATCTGCTGGGTATTGCATGTATGTCTCAATGTTTTCATTCACAACGAGAGAGTCAAACAGACTCTCTCGATGTGACCTTTGTAATTGTAAAATGGGAAATGGCTGAATAAAAAATCTTAATTAATTCAATCTCTCTAGAAAAGATCCTGTCATAGCCACGCAAGTGTTAATCCGCTGAGAGGTGGACAGACTGATGACACTTCCCAACTACAGTGTGAAATCAACATTATCAAAGGCTGTGTGACATGAAACAAAGATCAGAGAATCGCTTGGTTCATGCATTAAAGCCACAGCAGAAATACGGTTCATGCATTATGACTTGTGTAGAATCTCCACTCATGTATTATGTCCAAAGGGAAAACTTGGTTCATTTATTATGGACCTGAGTGGAAGGTTGGTTCATGCATTATGGCCAGAGCAGAAGACCGGTTTGTGCATTCTGACCAATGGATTATGCTCTCACCAGCCACTGAACTTTGCCTGTGAACTTTTAACGTGCCCGAGGACCCAAATGCAGATACAGCACCTGCAGAGAAAACCGAGAATGTTATAAAGGTCACTAAAGCTGACAGCCACCTAGAACCAATTCAAATCAGAATATCTCCCATAATCCAGTTTTTTCAAGTCCGATTTGTTTGTGGTTCAAATTGAATACAAATTTGATTCCTGTGCCCATGCAAATTGTGTCTCACCAATCAAATGTTTTTTTTTTTTTTTTTTTTTTTGCTGTTGTGCATTTTTTTTCGTCATTCCCCACAAATCATTTCCCACATTCTCTCCACTCCATGGCAAAAATAATAACAACCGGCATAGCAATTTCCACAGGTAATTACAAACCAGTAGCTTGTCTGAACACATAAGCCGGATCTGTGCACTTATAAAGTGTGAACAATCTTCCAAAAACAGAACAGATTTGGGAAAACAAATCAGATCTGAGCATTAAAGTCTGCTTTGTAAGAGCAGCCTAAAGGAAGGCTGGTGTAAGAATGCCTAAAGCAGGGCTTCCTATATTTGCTGATTTTCATTCCAACCAATCCCATAATTAGTTAATGTCATTGAGAACATGTACTTGGCTGTTTCCATGATTTAAGTTTACTTGGAATGCAGGTTTGGCTCACTGTCATTTCCTTGTTCAGTAGCCTTACTCTTTTGAAAAAAAATTAAAATGTTGTCTTCTTATTAATAAAATTAATCAGCTTTGTGAAACACAATATCTTCATAGGCAGAAACTAGGCAGTGATCATCAGACTCCAGTCTTGTGGGTTGGGAATAGCTGCAGCACCTGAAAGCACGGTTTCTGAAACGCAGTCCCAAGGAAACACTGTGTTTGTTGGTTTTCTTTACAAATACAATCACCTCCAAATTGAAACAGTATGTTACCAGATCCTCAGCTTTGAAACATTTTATTAGTTTAATTTAAAAATGCGTTTATACACCTTATAATACACAGAAGAGACATTCAAAAGGCAATCATCCTGACCCAAGCCCCTGGGTTTCCCAGCATGCTCTGGAACACAGCAGGTAAAACAGACAGCAATAAATTCTTAATCTCAGGAAACTTTCTCAACTGAGAAATTCATACAGGACTACATTTTTTAGGGTGGTAAAAAGTCAATACATGCTCTGGGGACCTCAGGAGAAGTAGAGGAGCTTACATGTAGGATTATAGGTTCTGTAGCCCTTAGTATTATTGCCATTGTAGTACCAACATAAAACATTTCTCAGAGGGGCGAAGTCTGTTGTTTCTTCTTCAAACACAGAAATATTAAATGCACTGATATAACTTCTCTTTGGAATATGAGCATAAGTAACATACATGATCATCAGCTGTGATGTACTATGCTCTTCACGTTGAAATTAAAATGAGAAGAACGAGAGAATGATCAGTATAATGACGCAATACAGACTGGAGTGATCCTCTGCAGACAGTCCTCTGCCACCAGGCCATAGCATCGTGACGCCATATAGATCGCCATAACATAACGCTTCTGCCTGTTCGCCAGCCACACCTCAGCAGGCATAGCAATGAGCTAAGAGGCAGTTCCTGGGTAGAGGCAAGCAGGCCCACCACAGCTCTCAACCGTCAGTTCACATTCACATCAGCCAATCCATTAAATCCTCACACTCCACAAACTTAAGGGCTTGGTCCGCCGCGCTGCACCCTAAAGTCTGATGACCGCGGGACATAAACCACACATCATTATGCACAGTAACACAAGCGATAACAAATCAAGTGAGCGCACAGTGATGTGTCCTTCAAAGAGCATCACCACAACAGCAATGACTCATAGCCCTCTTAGGGTTAGGAGAGTATTCGCACCCACTCTTTACTGGAACACTCTATTCTTTAGGAGACAGAAAGCCCCCACGTAATGAGTGCAGTTTAAAATTCAATGTCAAGAGCTTTGTCAAGTTCTGAGAGCAGTGTGTCTTTCCTACCGTGTCCCAAAGCCGCCATCACACTCTGCATGACCTCCACCACCTGTCTGCCTTTCAACACTGTCAAGATCACTGGTAATGTCATGCGGCGTAGGGGAGGAGTGAAACCGAGAGGTCACGTCAATGACAGTATCCCAAAGGACCAGAGCTGACAGCACAGCCTGTCAGCTAGTCTCAGAGAAAGTCACTTACAGGAGCCAAGCCTTAACCACAGTAAATAAAAGAAGGTGACAAATCAACGTAAGTGGTAACAGTCCAAATCAAACTAGCCGTGTGTTTGAAACTTTAACTTCTTAGTTCCAGCTTGGCACCATTACATAGATACAAACCAGTCGATCCAAAACCCTTTTTTTATTATTAGCACTCGTAATGTGGTTCTGTTTACCTTCTGCCTCACCAAAGACCTTGTGCTGCCCACGACTGCCTGTCAGCTCCAGACCTCGGCCCTTCTCTTCTCCCTAAAACACAGCAGCGTTCATGTCAGAGCGGGGGACGGGAGGCTTTGTTTGGATAGCACACTGTTTTATTGTCGCTTATTGTTAAACTTCATCAGAACATCACCTATACATTATAACAAGCTTCTACCCTGTTCAATGGTGTATGGGAAACAACAGCTTTACAATTTTCCATACATAAAAGTAATGAAGTACAGCAGCAGAGATAACAGGGTCATATAAACTACAATGCTATGATCTCCACAGTCTGCTTTAGGCCCTGCTTCCATTACTGAGACTGGGCTGTCACAGTAGTAAATGTTAATCTGAGAGACTCTGTTTTATTGGGACTTAACAGATGCTTTGAGACACACACGTGCACTCGCACACACAGCCTTTCTCTGTGCCCAGTGAATCCATACTGATAAATGTATGGTGCCGAAAAAGAAGGAAGCAGAGACTGCCCTTATTCTGATGAAGAGGGGTTAGGGTTAGGGTTAGGGATAGGGTGAAAAACAGATGGAAGTAAACATGCAGAGCCGCATGGTAATTCCTGACATTGCCGTTCCATTCATTCAGTCTGTGCACCACGTACTGTATTTATCTTCTCATTTGTGCTCTTTTCACATTGTACTGCCTTTTTTAAAACAATGAGAAATGCCTATCACTGGGCCAGGTAGGTGTCTCTGCTTCGTAATTGGCTTAAAACAGATATATGAGCACAGCAGTTTTATAAACAGAGGTGTCTTGACGTAGTAACAGGATTAGCTCTCTGCGCTTTGGGGTCTACCTCCGTCTTCTCTGTGCCCCGACCCTCCATGATCTCATACGCCACTTCCGCCCTGCCTCTGTCCTCCTTTCTCCTGGGCTTTTTGTCTAGGAAAACAGATGACTACATGAGGGCTGTGGGTGATGAAAGGGTTAGACAGGCATATATACCTAAATGCAGTGTTGAAAATTACAAAAATAAAATATTACGCATAATCTATTCATACTATTGGATGTGTACTGAAAAAAATCACATTTAATACCAGTGGAACAACACCAAATTTTCCAGATGTAACTCTGTTTCTCAAACAGCATGTGATAGGAGCGCTTCATTCATTCATTCATTCATTCATTCATTCATTCATTCATTCATTAATGGATGGAGCCTTCCTGTCAACATGCAGGTGGGTCCATCAATCAATTTATTTTTCCCTCCATTATAAAACACTATGACTGGTTCAAATGGTTGCTGACAACTGATTCTACATGAACCCTATTTTGCTGTTCATGCAGAATTGGACTGTAAAATCACATCATAATCAAAACCCAACGACATCATCTTTAAAAACATATCACTGTTATTTCAATAGTCTTTGCCTGAATATATGCATATCTATTTACTCATCATAAGACACAGAAAATTTTGAGAGAAGCAGCAAGAGGGAACAGACTCCACATGATGACAGAAGAACAGTGAAAGTCAGTGGGTTCTCTGATCTCTTCTGACAATCCCATGTGATGTTCAGATCAGTGCAAAATTACTCAGTGAGGCATGTCAGAGGACGCCTGTATTAAAGAAGGAGACAGGAAGTCCCAGCTGTGCAGCAACTCCCAATACATATATACATTTACCATGCAAAACACTGCAGTCAGCTGAAAAACCGCACTGAGCAATATTACACGTCGAATCGACCCACGCTAATGGGATTGCTTCTAGTTATCTTGAAATATGAAATTTTGTTGGATTATATTTGTGCTTCAGCAGAGGGTGGGTGAAAGCATCCCCTTTCCTCCTTGAAATGGACCCTTTCTTCCTGACCTTCAGGCACAGTCGCAAAATCAATGCAACATGTGAGGAGCGCAGAGACAGACTCCCAGGCAGAGGGAGGATCACAGAGAGAGGAGGAAACCGCAGAGGACACAGAGGGATTGATTTCTTTTATCGTTATCAAAGTCAGTCGCAGGAACAGGGGGGTAAAGAGTGAATATTCAGTGGGGGGTGCAGAAGAGCAAGCCAGAAGAGGCGGCTTTGGGGTGGACCAGGAGTGGGAAGTCAGGAGAAGGGAGCCAGCGAGGGAAGGAAGCAGGGTGCGTGGTAGTAGCTGACAGGCCTTCCTTACCATCTTCTGTTGCTGAGTGACCACTGACCTCCTGGTGCAGGCGGCTTGCGCTGGAGGACGAGCCACCCCTTTCCATTGCAGTCCTCTCCGGCACTATGCCGTTCCCACTCCTGGGTGCGGGAGGAGAACCGACAGTGCATCTGCTCAGGATGTCCCATGGTGCTTTAGTCACAGATGCCTGGCTGTTTCCCCCCTCCCTTGCCCTGCCGACCCTCTGAGGAAAAGCTCCTGTCAGCCACAAGCGCAGGGATTCCCCATGATCTCCTTACTGAGCGCAGTCCAGACCGAAACATCGATGCCATGGGCTCATAAACATGTCGCTGGCCTGTTTTTGTGCTGGGGTCACTGGCTGTGCGGTGCAGGCCCAAAGTGTCCCGGTGGTTGTGGTGGAGGTTCTTTTGGAATAGCTGTGTCCCATTGTTCCTCTGTAACATCTCAAAGGGTCTGTTACCCTGGAGACCGATGGTGGCCTGAGGATCTCTTGCTGCAGCGGCCTTTGTGCTGCTCAGGTCCTCACAGCTCTGCCGGCTGTAGGGCCCACGTTGGCATGGCCGCTTGTTCTCAACACCTGCAGTTTTCACACACTCTATAAAAAAGTACAATCTCTACAGGCTTTGTGTCAAATAGCATGCCACCATCCCACTCAGCAAATCTGCATCCATTTCACAGTTAAAACATATACAAAAATGTAACAGGTCATGTTACATGTAAGACAGACAGAAGATGTAGACCAGGGCTACTCAGTTTTGAATGACTATGATACAAAAAACAACCTGATCCCTGATTCCAACCTGACTCCATCAAAATGATGAAAGTAACTAATCTTTGACAATAATAATTTTCAATGAAACAGAGCCATGTGAGTTAGTCCTAATATCAGTGAGTGACAACTTAAATATTCATATACGACTGGTGCATTTTGTACAATGTAATCAGTTGTATTTTCCCAAGCTGTTATTTTACAAAGTAATCAAAACTTTCAAACCTTCAAAAAAATCACATCATTTTACAAAATGGAAACACAGCTATAGAGAAGCTCCATCAGACTGATAGTATCCTGACTGGCGTAGAGGCCTATGGACAGTAGAACCCTTCATGACCCTGGTTGAATTGTATTTGAAGAAAATCAAACAAACATAACTAAAAATACTTTAGCTTTCATTCCATTAAAAGGAAACAAACATGATGAGGTTTAAAACGTTGAGCCCACTGACGGATCCCATTGGTCTCTGAACATGTGATTTTCTGCTTGGTAGAAACACGCAGGCAGATGCATTAAGCCTGCTGTTTTGCTTGATGGATTTGATTTGAAGAAGACAATACTTCAAACGAGGGAAAAAATTCAAAGTTAATCCAATGTGAGGGGTATATAAGAGGAGGGATAAGGGAGACACACCATTGCGTGATACCCTGATCCTTGAATTGTGATTCACAAATATCCTTTACTCTTGGGAGAAATGAGAGGAGAGGCAAGCTACCCACAGTAGCATCTGAACGCATTACATTTAAGAGCATCATCCATCATTCATATCTGGATAACAGAGGATAAAGGGGGCACATAATTGCCAATTACCTGGACCAGTCACTGTAGAAATTACCCTTACGACATGACATCACACATGTTCGGATGAAGAGCTGTAAGACTCAGTAGCCTGAGCTATCTCACGGTTGGATGAGGAACCAACCTGCATCCTGCCTTCTCTGCGAGGTGAATACCAACATGATTAGCACACCTCTCACCTCCAGCTCCACACCGCTGCTGACCCGAGCTCTGATGCTAAACCACAGGCCTGATTCCACTCTGGCTCACCTTCCACTTTCCAGGAGCTTCCCCTCTATGGCCTGTATCCATGAGGCTCCCCAGAGCAGGAGCACAGGTCCAGGGCTGTTCTGTCTTCTAAGTCAAATGTAGATGGGACTAGACCTATGATCCTTCTGACTGTTTCTGTTCCAACCAACCCTATTACACTCTTTCTACTCTCTTTCCCTTGCTAGTGTTAGCGTATGACTTGCTTATGCTTGCTTGCTAATTAACCTACACACATTCTCCTGCTTTAATGATTACCTTGCCACAATTAAGTGGACTGGAAGTGAATGGATGTATGTGGCTGTCTGTGAATAGGATGACAGAATAATTTTGAGGGGATGAATTAGCCTGTAATGACAATGACATTCCTTAAAAGGTAATATCCTCAAGGATATGCATGTGCCAGCTGATACAGCTGCTAAATGGCTTATTGTTGCAAATGATGCCATTGTTTTAAAATGATTTTTGCAGGTATTTAGAGGTGAATTTAATACAGAAACTTTAACTGGTGAAACTTCATCCAGCCATTCAACACTGACTGCTCGAATCTAGACACAGACAATGCAGGCAGATGTCATTGTCAGGTCAAAACAAAATTATTCTACAGGAAAGAAGACGCGAGAAAGACGGGACAAACTGTCCCTTTAAGCCTGGCAGAGATAAGATACAGCCTCAATGGAGTGCTACTCTTGTAGTCTAATCTAAGTCTCCAGCGAGAAGGCAATGTGCCAAATATATTCATCACAATTGAAGGGTAATTTACTTCCTTCTGGCATTCAACCGCGGGTGATGTATGCTGAATAGCAGAAGCTATGAGTGGCTCATCCTGTTAAGACATGGATCCCACGGTCTGGTACTGAATGACAGAGTTTGCTAATGATGAGCATGCCTGTTAGCCCTGCAGGATGGCGCATTATTGGTGGGTTTTGGCACAGTGTCGCTCTGTGAGCAATGCAGTCCACAGGACTCCTCCTCTCAGCACACACAAGCACCTCCGCCATTCTACCTGCACCAGCTGTGTATAAAGTGTACTCTTCCAATGCTTTGAAGAGCCCAACTGATACACTGCCAAAGGAAAAGAAGCACCAAACAGCGGCACATTTTGCCAAGATGAGTGTACGCTTGATGCATTCTTGCAGAACTGATGGAGAAGGTTGTAGTGAGAAGACCTGATTAAAAATTCAACTGAGCATTCCAAACTCAGATATGCGTGAAAGGCAAACTTCACTTAAAAAACACAATTTTGTGTTTTTCATCTTTCTTCAGAATAACTCAGATGAAAATAACTAGACAAAACTTCAAAACAGTTGAAAGTTGGTTTCATACAGAAATGCATATATTGGTTTCTTTTTTCATAATAAGGTAGATCCATTTGGGGTTATGTGTAAATGATTGTTCTAGACCTGTTAATATCTTTGCAATGAGAACAACAATATTTTACCACATTTTATACATACTATAGAAATTTTGGGAAAACCAGAAATGTCATCATCAAAACACCTATAATAAAGCTCTTCTTAAAAAATATGGTACCAAATAATAAAAATAACACAAATAAAAAGGGTAATAAAAATACATACCTGGTATGGCTGGCATCGATAAGACTCCTGAATGTGTGAGCATTGTTCCCTGCAGCATAGACAGAGAAAGGAGGCACTGATTAGCCTAGCATATATGTTCGGTAAAGTACCGTACTTACATTATGTTCTCCAAAACCCACATCAGTAGAGGTGAAGGACTGTTTTTCTGATGTTGGCATTTATTTAAATACAGCAAGCTTTACCATGGACACTGTAGTTACAGTGGAGGTCACACCACCAAAACTACAGTTGTCTAAATATCACAACAAAAACTACCCACCTGCATTCAGCCTAACTTCACACTTACAATGGATAACTATGCATAGCTGTGTTAAGGCTTATCTTGTTATCTATCACTTCATTTCCTAATGTCTTCCCAAAGTGCTATTCTTAGACATAGTAAATGGAGAGACAGTGAAGACTGAGCAGATCATTAGGTTAAAGGAGGAAGGGGTCAGTTTAAAAAGCTGTCTGGTGGCTGTAATCCAGTAAGCCTCCTTCTCTGAGGTTTGGTTGCTTCTGTCTCAAAACAGAAAGCACCTCTAGGCCGAGGAATTTTATTCTCATCCTGCTAGCTCAACCAAGCTTCTAAGTTTGAACAAAAAAAAATAGGTGCACAGATCAAAACACTTCAGTGCACATTCACAAAAGATCCATTATTACTCAACCATTAGAATACTGAACAATTCAATTATGTCAGTAAAATGCTGGGATTTAATTTTAGCTATGAGAGCTATGAAAAATCCCATTAACACATTACCACCCACTCTCAAATGCTGGGGTAGGACTGCAGGCTCTTTCAGGGGGCTGGGATTGACCACATCCCCTATGGTTTGGAATGCCATCCACTTGTGACAAAGCAGTAAAACCACTCACTGGCCACTGTCTTCAATGGCATGGAAATTCACACTGTCCTGCAGCTCTGAAATCAGTTTCTATTCTGACACCCTCTTTCATGGCAAAGCTGATGCAAGACTTAGATTTATGGACACTGAACATGTCCAGAAAAACATTAGTGTTTTTACAGGGAGGAAAGCAAAACTTTCCATGCACTGTTACAAATTGCACCCACATTCTTAGATTAAAAATAGACTGGAACGAAAAGAGGAGGAAGAAATACGAGGAAAGTAAAAGGTTAATGTCAAAGAGAGGAGATAAGATCAAGCTCACAACCTACCAATCACAAGTTAATATATTAAATTATGGTGTTAAAAAGAATAGGGTGAAGTCGACAAATCAAGGTGAGGTCTCCAAAACCATATCTCTTACCTCCATATAATTTTGTTTCTTTGCTGAGTACCACTGCTCATGGGTAATGTAGTTTAGATTAAATGAATGATTGCACTAGATGGAGGGAAAAATGTTTGAGACACAGTGTTGCAAAAAAATAATAATATAAAAGCACATGGTTTAATATGGATGATGGCACACAAACATGTTAAACATGTTAAAAAGTAAACTCCTGTCTATGAATAAATACATCCCTAAGAATAGATATAATATCATGTCCTGTCATTTCATTTATGTGAAAGTAAATCAGGAATTCAGCATCCATTCTCCTTCTGAAAAAGAATAAGCAGTTTGGAACACAATGCCAGCCTTGGTCAGGGTACATGAGGAGCTGTAAAATATCAAAACTGGTGCTTTTGTAATACCACTTAAGATCCAGACCTCACAGATCAGCTTTCTGAAATACGTCTGCCACCTCTGTGTTCATCTCCGTGTTACTGTGACTTTTACGTGTTGCTGAAAGCAGCCTGTGTGAAAGTGAAATATGCACAGAAGGGTTCCGAAAAGCTTAAGGATAAGAGAAGCGCTGGCGAAGCAACACATTTCGCAGATGGATGAATCTATCACCAAGAACTCATTTGCCCCTCCTGACATGAAATTGCAAGCATAATGGTTCAATTTCAAATTTCAAAAAGTATCAAATAGGTGGTATCAAATGGTTATGAATTCTGCAAATTCATTTTCACTGCCATCAACTCTGGTCCACTGATAGAAGCAGACTAGCAGGTTTGGAGAAAAACAAAATGGCATCCCACATACAGGCATAAAGGCCTAAAGAGAGACAGGAGAACTGCTCTCAGCTGAATATAGCAGGAAAGTTTCCATGTGTTATCTCTCTTAATAAAGACTATGTAGACATGCACAGATGCGCATGCCGCCCTGAGAGATGCTCTCGTCAGGAATGAGGAAAACTATGGTCTGCGTAATCTGGACAATAACAGTATCCACTGTCTCAACATGGTGGAATTCGTTTTACCTATGCCTCCATTTATATTGGTACAGCAGACAGCTAATCATCGCAGTGTTTACACACCATCCCACAGCGCATCTGTACAGGATTATCGTTTCATTCAGACTCCAGGGCAGCCACATTGCACTCAACATTGCAGCACGGTTTCAGGAGCGAGAGGAAAGTCCAGGATTTAAGGCTTGAAACGGGCTTACTCTCTCGATCACATTTCAGATAGAGAGCTTTCTGACCCATTCCTATAAATGAGAACATCTTTCTTCTAAGACAAGGTACTTTCACACCCATCAACAATTTCATCAGATTCCAAAACAGATAACTCTGCTGTACAGTTAGTTTGTCACACACAGAAGTGCTGTATTTACTCATATTATATAGATTCTAAACATAGGCGTGGATTTAAGTGCATTCTATTACCCTGACAAGTGACAGACTACAGACACCCCTATGGACAGTTCCGATGCCTGCTGTATGCGCTATGATCAAATAAAATGTGTGTCATCTGCTATATATTCTTTGCTATATATACATCTCACCTTCATGGTTTACTTTATCTTTATAATGCTACAGTGAAACTCACATCTCACTTCCCTTTGTTTATTTGTCATGGTTTACTTTATCTTTATATTCCTGTATGGAGTCCTACAAGTCCCTGGATTTGAAATTGGAAAACATGGAACGAGATGTTAAGAGCATATACAATGAATCAGACACCAGGGACCAATTAGACGCAAAAGTGACACAAGCATGGAGCGGTGAAGATTAACGAGGGTGCATCTTCGGACGGGACGGGGCCCGAGCAAAGAGTCCCATCCGTCTCTGGGCTTAATGTCAGGCCCGGATTTAATTGCTGGGGTGAGGGAGAGGCGATCGTGTGGTTGGAGGTGTTCTCTGATGATGGCGTAGCTCAGTCTTATGGGTCTTATATGAGGTGGGGTAGGGTGGGGGGGGTTGTCATAAGAGGATGCAGTGTAGATGGGGCACGGATGATGGCTTTCTGGCCAGGCGAGCAGCTGAGAAAAGCCCCCTGCTTTGCACAGATGCAGACTTTACTTGGCACAGCCAAGAGCAAGGCCTCTACCACGAGATGCAGGCTCAGGGTCAATGGGCCGCAGAAGGCTTCAAGACTAATAATGCAATTCTCAGATACCGCTCCACTGCTTGACAAGAAAAACCAACCTGTCAAAAAAACTTTAAAAATCACATTTCCAAATCACTTCTAACACTCAGTCGCTCCCAACATAATGAGAAACTGTCAAGAAAGCCAACCAAAAGATGATTTAACAAGGGTGAATTCATAAAAAAAAGATATAAGTATAAAAAGCAGGATTACAGAGAGGCAAACGCTACATTACAGATAGCCCCTTTTTATCAAGGAAAAGCATTATTCGGTTGGTTGTATTTGTCTGCCTCACAAATTACTCTCTCATGTGATCCAGCTGTATCTGGATTTAGATTCAAGCGAAGCAAAATACATAATTTGCATAATTCGGCTTCAACAGTATTTGCCATTTTTAATTAACACAAATGTGATGTCTCTTTCCTAAATTAATGTGCAGGCTGTTAGCAGTTAAAAGCATCTGTGAAGTTAGTGCTTTCATAATTATCAGCAGGAAGTATGAAAAGAATAGACTGTGGGAGAAATAGCGGTGACAGAGAGCAACATGGCGTACCTTCAATCCTCCGCAAATGGGGCAAGCCGCAAACAAGGACCTGGAGATTCCGGGCTGGGGACTGCAGATCTCGCAGGGATCAGCAGGGGGCGCCACATCACCACTCCAGGTGTCTGGGACTTGTCCCTGTCTCTGTGGGGCTGGCCACCTTAGAATAGGGTCCGTGCCGGCCGCGCCCAATGCTCCGCCCAGCCTCCCGTCTCCCCCTGCCTTCACCTCGGCCCCCGGGGATTGGAGTGAAGGGGGAGGTGCCTGGTCCTTTGGAGGCGGGCCCAGAAACAGACTCCGGGGCGTGTCGTAGACATGTTTGAGTGAGCTGGGGACCTGGTACTCGGACCCTGGGCTTTGTGCAGGGTCAGTGGGGGGACAGATGCACAGGTTCTGGTCGGGGGCCAAGTTCGGCGGCAGGCTGAGCAGGGACCCGAACTCATCCCCCTGCGAGGTGTCGATGCTGCCCGCGTAAGAGGAGAAGCTTCCGGAATATGACGAGTGGCTCCCCGTGGCGATGCCGCTGTCCGAGGAGCTCTGCCGACCGATCTCCTGCAGCCTCCTGGAGCGGGTGGGCTTGGGCGGAGGTCTGGCTCCACCCACAGCTGAGGCGTACAGCTTCTCCTCGCCAAGCAAGGCGCCCTTGGCTGTGGGCGGACCCAGGGGCTCACCCACTGGGGCGGGGCTGATCACAGGCTCCGCCCACATGGTAAGGCGGCTCCCGATGCTGGTGTCTGAGTGGCTGGCCTCAGAGGAGGAGCTGGAGATGCTCCGGTCGTCTCCTGCCACCGAGGCACTGTAGCTGTATGTAGAAGCTGCCAAACAACAAGAAAAACAATTCAGAAAAGTACCACAGCCTTGAGACCCCAAACTAACTGAACACCGCTGCGGCCAGGTCTCCGTCATCACTGTGTAACTGTGTTTTATCTGTGAATGGGAACGTAGCTGAGGGCTGATGGCTGAAGGTATGGACAGATTCTGTGGCAAAGACTCTGACCCTGGATCAATTTCAATTAGCCTCACATTGGCCGGGGCTGTCACTGAAGGTTACACCCACAGAAACCGTGACCAAGATAACTGTGGAAGACAATATTACAGGTGGTAGACCGAATTACTTATTAGGAGAGGTCATCTGTATTATTTAATTATATTGTAATAAATGAACATATCAGCTAAACCAAGACAGCTGTTCCCGGGAATGAGAACATTTGATTTTTTTTCATGTTTGACTATAGAATCACATATAGATCACTTGGGTCAGCATTCATATTCCTAATTAATAAAAAAGAGGAAATAATCAAGGTTTATTCTCCCTCCTCGATGGAAATTTACAAGGCAACCTAGTATTCATCAAAATAATTCATTTCTGTTATCCATTACTCCAGAAAATGGAGTTTCATATTTCATGGGATACAGAGGAGTCACATGACTGCATACGCACATCCCTATTGGCCGCCGCCGCTGTACCTGAGCCGCTCTGCCGGCTGCAGTGAGACAGCAGACTTAGGCGCTTCTCCAGCTCCTGGGCCTCCAGGTCCAGCCTCTCCTCAGTGTAGGCGGAGTCAGCGCTGGGGTCTGCAACGGAGAGCACAGCCAATGAGCCGGAGGGAAACACAGCGGGGCATCACGGCTCAGACACATTAAGCACCTTTAGGGTTACTCTCTACACAAATGCTCTGTAGCTTACCTCGTATCAACGATTCAAAATGGTCACCCAACTCAAAGGTTAGCGCATATTTGTGCTTTCTAAAAGCAAGTATTTTAAAATGACCAACCCAAAAAAAAGTCCAAAGAAGCACTATCCCTTTGTTCCCTAGTTTTTTACCCACTATCCCTCGTGGATCACCAGAGGATTATACCGTCTTGCTTCTCTACACTACCAAACAAAGTGTACAACATGTAGACATAAAGGGGCTCTGGAGTTCAGTACATCCATACAAGCAAATGGGAAACACCACAGCGCGTGTTTTTTATTTCTAAACACAGTCAATTTACTGTTAGCTTACAGCTAGACATTGCAACAATGCAGACTTATTACAGGCAATCACACTGATTGACCTGCACAGGGATTGCCAGTGGCAGAGGACTCCTCCATTTCCTAAAGCTCACTTACAGTGCACAGCTCTGTCTCTGTGGTTTGAAAGCTAAAGGAAATATAGAGGTAATATACTGCATTGTAAAATATGGGTGGTATGGCCATAGCTCTTATTCTGCAGATGTAATAAAGCCTATCTGTGCTATGTGTGTGCGTGTGTGTGTGTGTGTGTGTGTGTGTGTGTGTGTGTGTGTGTGTGTGTGTGTGTGTGTGTGTGTGTGTGTGTGCATCCTGACCAAAGCACTTCATCAGAAAGAGGAACAGCAGTGCTCTGGGGCCAGTAGAATGACACACAGTGTGAGGCACTGCTTCTTAACAAACAGCAGGTGTCAGACCGCACAGCAGAGACCCGGAAATATGAAGGAAACTGAGAGATAAACACACAGGCAATGAGACAGAGAGGGGTATGGAGGGGTATGGTGTGAACAAGACTGAAACAGAGGTAGAGGTAGTGTGAGAAGTACATCATTTTTGTGGCATTGCTCCGACGGTGCCAGTGACAAGAGATTAAAATTAGCCTCTGAGCTACATCTCTCTGAGATGCACTGTACTGGCTGCACTGTCCTCCATAATACCATCCCATTCAAATAAATGAGGATATCAGTAAAATATAAAATATGTAAGTACATTAATAAGTAAACGTGAATAAATAAAACAGAGAGGAGGAAAAGGTAATGAAACATACTGTAGGAAGTGCTGCAAGACAAAAAGAGGGGTGTTGCAAATGGAAGAAGAGGGAGAGAGTGAGAAACAGAGAGAGAAAGGTAGAGAGAGAGGGCTGCAGAACAGAAACAGAGTGAGCGACTCCACACTGTCACAGGGGAACACCTCACTGTGATTGTTAAACACTGTACCACTTATTTATAGCACCAACAAAAGGTCAAAACAGTGCACAAATCACGAGAGCTTTAGTGCAGCGCAGGACCCAAAACTGCATTTGCATGCGTCTTTTATCCATTTCAAATGTCCAAGCTTTGACACATCTGTTCTGTACATGCTGATATCCTGATATGATATCCAGGGATATATTTACATTTAATCAGCCAGTTCCATATCTAATAATATGTAAGGTTAGTTAATATGACAAATACTACAATAAAATACAGTAATATTAACAGGACCCCTATCAGGGTCAAAGAGTTTGAAGCTCTGCAGTTTACTGTGACTTTCACCTTTGGACAGTTTGACAAATGTACTCCGCCTGTTACTACAATAACAGATACAGTAACACCCCGAACATTATTGGGTCAGTGATTGTTTGTAAACAGCAACAACAGTCTCTCATAGCAACTAAAGCACACTTTCCTCTGTCACTCAGACTGATGGTATGCTTTTGAAAAGATTTAAAAAAAGCTCACAAACACAAGTAAGGTCAGTGCTTGCTGTATTTAAATAAGTAAACCTTTCCATGTTTTCGATGTCTGAAATGCATTTGTTGCTGCTACAATATTCATTCCAAGTGGCCAAATTAATTACAAATAGAGACCACTTGTGTGGATATGCCTTAAGGACACTTTTGCAATTATTTGTGCATTATAATTCTGGCCAGATGTTTACATTTCCTCAAACTTTTCTTGCAGAAAGGAGAGAAAAAATACAGATAAAAAATAAGGTGAATGTAGGCAGCAGTGCCTGCAGCCCTACACCAGTACGCACTGTGCATACCATTAGGGCCTAAGGTTTTATGCTTCTTTTGTTTTTCAGCTTTTACTATCCAGGCATGTAACTGAGTTGCATTTTATTGTTTGCAGCTCAAAAGTTTATTCAATAGCTAGTGATTGGTGGTGGTTAGCAAACCATTTTGCTTTCGGACACCTCATTGTTTGGAGCAGCACTGAAGTTTAACTACCGGGAAACACTACATTGAATGCAAATTGAGCATACCGTGCATATGGTGCTGCATGCTATGTTAGCATTGACAGTAGCATTGTGTCATATGTATACCATGACATTAAATTCTGTGATCACCCCTGAATGGAGCAACATACTGGAAATGAGAAATACAGACAGACGCATAATTGTGTGGAAGCTATCTGAATTCTATTAAAAATCATCCGCCTTAACAGAATTCAAGAACCATGCTCTCAGAAATTCAAAATGAACAAAGTTAGCTTTGACTTTTCAAAATATCTTTCTGCTTTCTCAGTTCACTGTCATTCATCTAAAGGTTGAATATAACACTCATTAAATAAAAAACGGTCTATAAATCAAACACGCCACATTATGAAACTGTGCTGCATATTGATGTGACCAAGCTGTTCATTCATCCACTTTAAATTAGCAGTGCATCGTCTTCGGTGTCAGGCCTGCGGCCGGCCCTGAATTTATAGCTTCCAGGTTCTGGTTTCACATACCACCGCCGGCAACTGTGGCTAGCACAGGACACTTTTACTTGGAAAAAGTCAGTCATTTTTTACACTCAACCTCACAATAATGTCACCTTCCAGGAGAGGTGGGAAGCAGGGTGGGGTGGGGGAAGGGGAAGTATTTCCGAAATATTGAATACGGAATACCACCACAGCCACTGCATTCTGCTCAGTCCAACACAACACAAGCCTGGTCACTATGCGGGGTAACACTTCAGCCGTCGCTCCCTGCAGCTAATTATAGCACGTTTACAGCCATGAATGTCTCAGTTTAAAAAGGCTGCAGTAGTAAAAGTTTAACGACCTATATATTACAAAATTCCTGAGTTTTTCGAGACAGGCAAAGATAAACTCCAAGTTCATACCAAGATAAGTGCAAATAAATCAATCCTCATCCTCTTTTAACAATATTGATTTCAATATAAGAGTATAAGAGCATGCAAGAGCCATTTACCATTTTAAGGCTTGCTATTTACCTACTTAATTAAACATATCTTGAAAAACAAGGTATGATGATGGAAAGATACATGAAACAGCATATTTTAAGACCCTGAAAATGTTGCATAACTAAGAGTGGGCTTTTGAATACAACTAAGCATTTTCCACATATGAACATATCACATTCTCAAGCAGTGTTCTCCGAATTACATCCCGGCCAAGGCCCCAGCAAGATTCATAGAGATCATATGATACACCTTGCCAGGGCGAATTGAACAAGGCCGTGTGCTGTGCAGTGTCCCTTGAGACGAGTGAAAGTTGTGGGTGTTGCACAGCCCAGCACTGTGTCCACAGCCCACCTGGATGCCTGTCAGGGGGGACACCCTTCAAGGACACCCAAGTCATTACCAATTACTAAACATAGCTATTTTACCCTCCAGTGTAAGCCTGTCCCGCCTCATGTTCAGCCTTCTTAGAAATGCTAATTAGACAACAATACCCAGATGAAGGGACGAGATAAGCCACGCACAGATGCCTGGTTAATTTGAGCACGTTAAACACCTCACGCTCAACCCCAGAACGCACACTGTACATGAGTCAAATTCTCCGGTAAAAGCCAAGGTCACTCGCTCGGAGGGTCAGGATGCGCCGGGCGCCTTTACAGTTCATTTAAGCACACACGTGTGCGAGTGACGGCATGCCAGCACAGTGACATGATGTGTTTCGTAGTAATTAAACTCCTGGGGCCTGTGAAAGCAGTATGACATTACCTCTACATCCTGTTTTTCCACCTCTGTAATACCGCAGGAGAATACAGTGTTTTTAAAAGATCATACTGTGTCACAGCATATAATTTTCTATTACGATCAGTTCTTAACCGCTTGTCCCAATCAATAATATTGAAACAATCGGGAATCAGTTCTTAATTCTCTGCACTTCTCCAAAGGATAAATGAACCAGCTGAAGAAACTGTACACATAAAACAAGGCACACCTATGTCAAGGACAATAACAGCAGCCATACCTCCAACTGCAGAGGAAAGCATTTATTTTACTCATGTCACGGTTCATGCAGGCATTTATTTCTCATTTCTGATTTTGGCATGCATAGGCTGGTTTTAGTTCCATCCATTCTTAACCTCCCTGTATATCTACACACCTACAGCTGTTAAGGTGTGCTAAGCCAGTTTGTCCAGGATATAGGACATAGTGTGCACTCCTCTCCCCCAGTTATATGCCAAAAAAGTATTTGCTGAGATTTTCCTGGCATTACCAAGGAAAACAGGTGAGGGAAAGTGAGACCTGAATAAACACTGTAGCAGAGAAGGTACAGGCAGCACTTTCCTCATTAATTATCCAAAATGGAAAAACAATTGTAAGCGGCTCTAAATCAATGCAAGAAAATTTGAAAGGCCAATACAGAGATGGATAGCCTTATATATTCAATATATGGACACTGAATATTTCATGATTATGAATTCAGCCACATCTTATATTATATTATTATTGCTAAATGGATTCTAGCTGATGCAAACAGTACCAGAAACATGTCCTCTGTCTGGCTAGAGTTGTATATGCTGTTTGTAGAGTGTGATGTGAAGTATATTTTTTCCTGCAAGTCTTTTACTGAATATGGATGATGTGGATAATAAACAGCTGTTTCTCTGGAGCTAGTACTCTGTGGAAGCAATGTGTAATTGCTTAAATTAAGCATGCCATCATTTGTTAAGAGTCAGTTATTAAAGATTATTAAATAAAAACATAACTTCAACCTTTAATTGCACACATCTTAACACACATTTTGTGTTAAACATTATGTGTTTAACACAAAATGTATGGGAATTCAGGATTAATTTTAATCATCAACATGATTGCCTTTTTATGAAAATTAGTCACGTCCAATTCAAATTAACATGCCAGTGAAAGTATTTTGGTTAGCAGTAGGGGGCATTTAAAAATCTGCTGGTCTTCAGCTTTATTTTATGAATGGTCTGCCTGTTTTTTGCTACTCAATACTTGATCCAAAATTTAAAGCACCTTATTTATTTCACCTCAACTAATCTCCTCAGTCTGAAGTGTTTGAGAAGAGTAAAATCACTACTTCCTGTGGCTCACACACACCAGGGTTAGCCATCCTTGAATTAATGTCTCAGTCACATCAAATTAATGAATAATATTAACAAAGATTCATGAAAAAGATTCAGTTCAGTTAACACTTCTTAAAAATGAATTCATATAAATGGCATTCAATCAGGATGGCAGTCAAACCCAATTAATTGAGCTCAGCAGCAATTTCCCATCATGAGAAAGAACAGAACACACAAGACATACAATGTGTGAGGCTGAAGAAGTTCTGAACAAGAAAATAAAGATCTTGAAAATGTGAATGAAATTAATATAAAAATTAAATATACTGTCCCTATTGTAACCGCATTAGGTGTGTATCCCACAAACTCAACCAGTGCCTCAGTATAAATCTTCCCCTTACACACTGTGATATTCGTGAATGGGGCCAGATCAGGACTTGATGAATGGAAAACAGTATTGGTCAAAGGAGGAGGAATAAAACGATGGAGTAATGCCCCTTAATGACACCCGTGCTGCACTCTGCCTCACCCCCAAAGTTCTGCAGGGCCCTGTAACCGTAAGAAGGGCAGTGAGTGCTGGACACGGCAGGTTTGAGAGCCAGCACTGACACCTTAGACTTCCCATATTAACCTGGCAAGGCTGGGCGCAGTCCGCACGGGGCTCTGCTGGGGGAGACGCCGCGAACGATGCAGTCGAACAGAAAGCTGATCTGCTCTCCCTCTGCGCAGGACAGAAAGAAGACCCCGGCCCCTGCAAGAGAGAGCAAAAAAAAAAAAAAAAAAAAGAGTGAGAGAGCAACAGAAAGAGAGAGAGAGAGAGAGAGGGGGGGGGGGGGAGGGAGAAAGAAAATGAGAGAGAGAGAACACAAACAAGCAGTCCATCAGAGAAAAGTGACAGGAGAAGGTCCTGTCAGGCAGCAAACTCTTTTTGCACCAGGAAGGAGCTTACACCGCAGCTAGCACTCACACATCACTCTCCTCGTGCCGCCCCTTTTATTTATTGATTCTGTGTTCACTTTGCGTAACCTCTATTTAAACAGGAGGTGTCACTGAGCTTGAAATCTCCTTGGAGCGACAAAACCCAGAAAACAAAACCTCATGGCCATCATGTGCCGTAACAATTAGGGGACCGAGCGCTTGACCCGAGATTGAAATCACGGCCGTTGTACCCTTCAGAAAGGTACATCTGCATCAGCGCCTGTGAAACAAATAATCCATGTGGGAAGATAAGCGAAATAAATACAAGATGCGATAGAGCGTGATATAGGAACTTGCCCTTCAGGGGAAACATACACAGGTAATTGTGTGGAAAATCAAAGTATCTTTTTTTTTGCAGGATACTGTGGAAGAACCCTTATATGTAGGCCTGCCAGCTGCTGACAGCTGCAAGCACTGCACTGGCTGACCCAAACAGAGCTGCCCATTTCTAAATGATGTGAGCAGAGGTGGATGTGTGTTCATTTGGTGAACTTTTGGGTGTACTGGAGCGGACAGATATTGTCATAATGCATAAATCCATAATAAACACACTCTATTAAATTCAAAATTCAGTACAGAATATTTCATCTCTAATTCCTCAAAAGTCAAAACATGTTGTCATAACCCTACAAGCAGCTGTCTGCTGTGTATAATTCATTTTTTTGCACTGTATACTTTATAACTGTTCTAGAAATATTACTGTATTTTAATATCGTATGTCCATTTTCCATTCTGAATTTGAACATTAGTTGCTTTTTTAATTATGAGAGGTGCTTTTTGGCTACAGCAGCCAGCCGCTCAGCCCCACACAGCCATCTAGTCACCGAGGACCTTCGGCGGAAAAGTGCGTGTCTGAGAGTCTGCTCCTTCCAAGTGCTAAAAGCTCCTTCAAGAGACCCTGGTGGAAACATCTGCTACTACACAGCCCAGTCAAGCCCAACAGAACTCTCTCCCTCAGAGCCTTTTGTTTTTTTTGCACCGTCTCCATCTGTCGATACAGATCAGCAAACCCCAGCATTTCCCGTAGACTCCATTGAGACCTCGAAAGCAGCGCCCGCAGCTGGAGAATGTGCGCTGGGTGGCATGCGCGTGGGTGGCATTATGAATGTATTCATCAGAGGCCATAATTTAAAATAATGTATTAACGGGTTTTGATTCCTTACAAACAGAGTGGGGACCTTGTCCTACTCAATTCAATTACCTTTCTGTTATTGGGGAGTTACCTCAGTGAGCTGTGGACACAGATTCCCAGTGCTCACTCTGGGCTGCATGCATTTACATGGAAATTTGCTTCAGCTGTTTCTTCTTCATGAGGATACAGCATGCACACAAGCGCACACACACACATACACACACACACACACACACACACACACACACACACACGCACACAGCCACATACACACATGTACGTTCCCACATACACAAACACAGGTTCAAATATACACATGTGACTACACACATACATAAACACATAGACAAATACACAACTGCACATGCACACACAAAGACATGGATATGCACATGTACACAATTAAATCTTAATACAAATCATAAGTTTAATTTATAATGCTGCTAGGTTACCTTTTTTGAGAACTCACACATTAATCAAAACTTTAGAAGAGGTTTATAAATAAAGTCTCCACAAATACAATTAGTATGTCATTAAACTTGTTTTATGATTGAGGATAATAAGTGGTAAAGAGAACAATTACTGAGCAATGTATGACAAATATCAATTCATCCTAACAATAAAAATAATATCAATATTCAGAGCTGCTTTGAAAGTGGATTTTTTATTTGATTATACCATAGGACCACTGGGGAGCCATTAAGCCCATAAAATTTTAACAAACACAAAAAATTACAAAAGAGAAAGGCCAAGTATTTTGGTTGTATAGTTCAAGGGTACCTAAGCGATTGCTGCCTGTGGCAGACAACCTGTTCGGGGTCATAACCTTTCCCCTGTCGTGACCCAGTCATTCTGTTTTCACGCCCTCCTGCAGGCAGATCAGGCTGCAGGACCACCCATGCCATGGCTACACTTGGCTGAACTCCATGCCTACGGGAGTTACGGGAAGAGCCACGCCGAGCCAAGTTCCACACAAACCACAGGTTACGGGAAAGACCAGAGTTCAACCAAGGATGGGCTGGATCCATGACCAAAGTCTGCTTGGGTGGCCCATCTCAGGAAAACGATCGGTCCGGCGCCGCGTCTGTCGCACAGCTGTGCCCCCCCTCAGCTCAGAGTAATGGAGGGCGGGGCAAGGTGGGGGGAGGGGGTGTTTTTGCCAAGAACGGCTGACTTGACAGTCTTCCAAGCGGCTATTTACTGCCACCACTTCTAGGAGATGAAAGCAGTGAGAGGCCATCAGTCACGGCGGGCATTCTCACCTCTGAGGATCAGAGCTCTCTCTCCAGGAGCCGACGATCAGACATGGGCCCTCAGCTCACTCTCATTGTCCTTTCCTCGCTGAAAAAGCCAGCGCTAGATCCATTGGTAAAGCTGATTAAAATCTTATGGTTTAAATGGCCAGGGGGGGTGTGAGCGTAAGAATTATCGGGCCCTTCGGTGATGCTGTTTTGCGGTGCCTCCACAGTGAGTGGGTGATATTTCAGCTTGCGCTACATTCCACACAGATGTGATTTCCATGAGCACCGCTACATCCTTCATGCTGATGGAATTATCTACTTTGTTTGAGCTTGTTCAGTGGCTGCTCATTGGCCATTTTACCGCCGACGTCCATGTGTTTTTCTCGTGTGCCCGTGTTTTCCTCCAATGCCCGACGCACACACATGCGCACATCCCCCCTCCGCCATTACATACGGGCTCACAAACACACAAATACAACACACAAACAGTCCCACATACATACAAACACAACACACAAACGGACTCATACACACAAATACAACACACAAACAGTCCCACATACATACAAACACAACACACAAACGGACTCATACACACAAACACAACACACAAATGGACTCACATACACACCTGAACACGCTCACATCCACACAAACCCTCACAACCGAGAGCACACTCACTGCTCGACTTTGCAACCCAGCTTCGGATGGTGAGGACACCTGATGATGATGTCACCAATCATAAAAGTAAACATAAATGTAACACTGACGTCTGCTCATCAACAGATGATTAGTGGACACCGGTCTCTCTGGAGACAAGGAATTGCATGACAAATTGACCTTCCCCTACACTGCACACAGCTGAAGAACATCACTAAGGCAAGCACAGCTTGCACACACACTCTCACTCAGACAGTTCGGTCTCTGAACACACACAGAGTATCACAATTACTCATGGAGGATATAGTTGCCTCACACATGATATCATTTTTTTAATAAATATTTGGAGAGGAAAAATAAATAGCTATTCTTACTATCCCAACGATGGGAATGCGTCTGCGTATTTATAGAGCATGTTTCTGAATTATGAAATGCAATCCTTGGGGGTCTCATAGTTATTTCTGTTGATCGATGTTCCTCCTTAATCACACGTGGTCTTAAAGATAGACTGAGGGATTTTGTGGCCCTATATTTATCACAATGAAGGATACAAAGTGACTCCAGCTGTCAATCATGAGAGGAAAAACAGATTCAAGTCTGATGGATGAAAAGGTTCCACACTCTTAGTTAACATTCCTTTCTAAGTTATGAGACAGATTTTGTGCCCATGAAATGATTTTTTTTTTTTGACCAGCTTCGGTTGGCCTTCTGAAAGCCCATTGGGTTTTTATTGTCACAATAAAGCATGTGACATAGGATAAGGAAGAGTGCGGTTCAAGAACTTCTCGTTTTCCTGTGTTTTAGATCATGGGGATCCATTTTAAATGCAAGCATCATCCTCTCGACTAAAAGGACTTGACGCTGTCTTACGGAGAACCGCGTAACATAGAGCACGTAGGTGCATTATAATGCCAGACCATTCACTCCTCACTGTAAACCACACTGAGTGGTCCATTTCCCATCAGGAGAACATTGACAAAGCTTTGCTAATATAACCAGTATTGGACAGTTTCCATAAGATCTCAGCGTGAGTTTAAACATATTCACCTAAAATACATGCTTCATTTCTAATTAGTGTTCTGTGTGTGTCCTGTTCTGGGCCAATAGGAGCCGTTTGTGGGAAAGAGTTGTGGAACACCTTAAAAAGCAGTCTGGCTTCTCTGCTGGAGTACACAATCATCGTTGGTTTCCTGCATCAACAGGACTCTCTGGCCTAAGACAGCATTTATCTCAGTGAGATCTCCTGATTAAATATAAGTTAACTAAAATAAAAGTCTATGAAAATATAAATGTGTGAAATAACCAATGTTAATGTATGTTTTTATTAAAAATACAACAATTAGACATGGTTGTTCCAGTGCAACATTTTTCCTCAATAAGTAAAGAACAAATAAACAAGTACACATCCTGCAGATTAGCCACTGCCAAAGCATTTAATTAGCACTTCCTGCTTTACTCTCCTTAATGCTGCCAGCTGGCTCCAAGCTAAAGGATTTCACATTCAAAATTCAGAATTACGAAAAACAACATGCCCAAGCTTCAGTCCATTTAGGTGCTCAATTCATAAACTGTTAAAAAAAACGGCAAAAAACATACATACTATATTGGAAATATTAGCAGTGTATAGTAAATCATATTAAATAAATACTCAGTCCAGAAAATAATTACATATCTGACTCAGAATATGACAGATCAGTGACTGGCTAACGAGGAACCAGGATGAAAACTAGCCATCACCAGAGAGTACAGTTAACATTACATGTACAGTATGTATTCAACTTAACATTACCAGAAACAAACTCTTGTCATGACGGCAGTTAGTGTCATGGATGAGGCAGCAGGTCATTAATTACTGGACTGAGCATGAACAGTGATGCAGTATTCAATTTGCAGCCTATACATAGCAAAACAGAGATTGCATTGATGAAGGGAGCATCGTTTATGCCCAACTTTTTTTTTTTTTTTTTTTAAAGCAAAGCGCCTGAAGCAGGCTAACTACAAGCACTGCAGAGCGCCTTTGATTGCTTGTCATACGCTGGCGACTCTCGCCAGGAGGGAAACAGATTGCTTTTTCCCTAGATGATGGGGTTGGTCACACTGCTCTCTGGGGCACTGCCTGACTCTAAGCCACCCACTAAATGAACATGAAATAACCTTATGCCACTGCCACAACTGCATGATTTACTGTCGGAGAATAAGAGAGCCAACGCAACCCGGCAACGGAGGGAAAGGAAGCTGACTCACAGTAGCCGCAGCGGGTGCCCCCCTCGAAGACAAAGCCGTTGGGGACGGCCCCGTATCTGCGCAGGTCGGAGAGCTTCCATTGGCCCACGATGACGGGGGGGAGGTCCCGGGCGATGCCCAGCAGGTTGTTGCAGAGGTGCAGGGTGGCTGGCCCACTCTCCAGCTTGGTGCCTGGTAGCACCCCCACACTGAAGCGATGGACTGGGAACAAGAGAAGGAGAAAAAGAGAAAAAAAGACTGAGTAGCTCAATGGAGAGAGCACAGGATATGAATGTCTATGCTCACAAAAATGCAATGACAGGTCAGGCCTGATGCAAATCATTTACAGGCCACAGGCAAGTCCTCACCATTTCTGCTATAAATGTTTCTTTCAATTATCATGATATAAATTATGCTGAGTTATTTTTTACACAACTTTAATTTATGGATACAAAACAAGAGCAGTCAGTGCTAACCCACCCATTCACTGTTTAAACCATTTGGCTGTACTTTCACAAGTTGCTTTGGATAGATGCCCACATGTAAATGTGAGGGTCAAATTTGTAATGATTTAGTAAAATGTTCTGAATAAATCACTCCCTCAATAAGGCTGAATATAAGCTATGATACACCTGGGTAGCTCACCATGCTAATGCACTGGCCCTACAGTCTGGTATAGAATCTGGTGTTAATCCAGATTGCGGCTGGCAGCCCCTCTGTGCGATACATAATTGGTCAAAGCACTGCTCAGCAAGGGAGGAATTTCGCCAGCAGTGTTGCCTCTGTCTGGTTATTGACCAGCACCCTACACTAATCAATGTAGCACCCTCAGCCGACCTCCAAACCAAGTGTGTGCCAAGTGCGCACCACAGCCCCAGCCTACGGACTGTGAAGTAGCTGCTTCATCGGTTTCTGAAGGGTGAGCACGTGCGTGTCCTGAATTGACAGAGGGGGCTGCAATTTTGAGCGCGGCTTGAGAATGCGATTAGGCATTCGATGTTTGGAGGAAAAAGGAAGGAAAGCTTTATAAAAAAAAAAAAAACGTTTGAGTACCCACAGTGGTGAGCCACCCAATATGAATCTCCAAAAGTTGATTGAGCCTGAAGAACAGCTTAGGTGTCTTACAGCTATTCATCAGACTGAATGGTAAGGCTGAATGTGGCACTTTTTGTAATGAAATGACATGAAAAGCGGATGAGGGGATTTGGGGGATTTGAGCTAAATTTGCTCAGCACGAGCCATGCAACAACAGTCACGTCTTAGGCCAAGTGAAATAAACATGCTGATCAATACTGAGGGAAAAACATAGCAGCACAAGGCAGCTCTCCTTTATTCATTTTCAATGGTCATTTGTGGCTCTGTGTGCATGAGTATGTGTGCATTAAATGTGCATGTGTGTGCATATATATGTATGTGCATGCATATATATGTGTGTGTGCATATATATGTATGTACATGCATATATATGTGTGTGTGCATATATATGTATGTACATGCATATATATGTATATGCATGCATATTATTTGCTCATGTGCGAGTGCACATATGTAAATACGAGTGCATGCATATAAGTGTGCATGTGATCATGCATGCCCGTTTTCCTACATCTCCAGCACAGTCTCAGAACGGACCTCCAGGGAGGATCCCCTTGTTTCTGCGTCTCAGGCAGGAGACGTGCAGGTGAATCTAACACCAGCCTGCTGTCCCTCTGTCACATGCAAATTGAGGGAAAGACAATCTTGTGAGGGAGAACAGAAAGCGCTGTCGCCCCGGGAGATTGATGGCACTAATAAGAATAATAAAAAGACGTACGCGCTCTGCAGGGCGCTGCCTGTCATCACTCTGTTGGAGGATGATGCATCGGAAAGAACAGACCACACAAAACCACAAATCAAAGCATAAGGCTGCACACAGTGAGCGGTCCACTAGCCTGCTGCATCTTTGGTGATGCAGAAACTCAGCAGGTGTTTGCTCTTACAATAAACCCCTATTTGTTTCCCAATGCAGCTCCATTCATTTGTAACCAACAGATAACATCCTTCTTCCTGGTCACTCAGTGCTATGTAGTTTTGGTACTACGAACTCATTATTCTAATTATTCTGAAATAAAGATGAAATCCTCACAACTTAGTCACATGTCAACAATAAGCACAATTAGTTATGTTAACTGCCAGAGCAAAAATACTGCAATTCTGCAGATTATCACCTATAACAGGTAGAGTTTAACAGTTATAGTGTTAGATTACCTGTTTTTTATGGGTTTGGTTTACTTTGGCTAGGCTCATGATGTTCAGATGTAAAGGTTTGAGATATGATAAGATTTCAGACGCCTGCAGGCCCATAATTAACTCCCCCCCAACCCCACATGGCAGGAGGGACTGGTCGCACCTCTCTGAACATCGCGCGGCATGTTGCGGTGAGACTTGAGAAGAGGGGTGCACACGCGCTCGGCGTGAAGCCGCGGTCTGCAAAGGACGCTCAGGGAGGGAGGGGCGGAGCCCAGGGTGGTGGGGCCAAGGGCCCCCGCTCTGGAGCTTGGCTCCCTGTGAGCTCAAATGAGAGTGGCTGGAGGGTGTGGTCTAGAGAAACAAGATATTGACATTTTCTTTCCTGCTAATCGCGGATAACTGACTATGTTTTCTATGACTTTCGTGCATTCACGGTAAAGGGATGCCCCCAGCAGCGTGTATCGTGAGAAAAACAAACTCTCTCGCCTCTGGGGATGGAGGAAAATAGCTTTGCATTCTTTTCTGAGCTTTTGTTTTTTTTTCATGATGTGCAGTAGGTATCATATTCTGGAGGGAGGTGACCTCTAACCCCCAGTAAAAGCACACACAACGCTGGCATTCGTCCGCGGTGGCTGGGGCTACAGAGCCAGCGGGGGGAATAATGGAAAAGTCAAACTGGCTGGATTCTGAAGGTTACCTTCCCCTAGGCTGTAGCGGATCCTGGCGTCCCAAGCCAGCAGTGTGTCCCGGCTGTCAAACCCCAGCATCACAGCCTGGGTCAGGCACAGGATGGCCAGAGTGTAGCTGATCCCTTCATAGGACAGCACAGGTTCCAGGCCGCAGATGTCCTCTAACGTGACGCTGCTCCTCTCCTTGTGACCTTTGGTTTTGTCTGCCTTGTCTTTGTAAGCCAGCAGCAATAGGCAGTCTGAAAACAAGCAGATACACGCACATAAACCTCTGCCCTTTTCCCTCCTACAGGCCATGGAAACCATTAAACTTAGGGAACATAGAGAGATGCAAGAGCATCTAACAACTAACACATTATGTCATTTACATCCAAACCATAATTTCAGCATATGTTTAGTCTCGACCTTTTGGTCACAACAGGTCACCATGGAAACGGTCCTGGATGACACCTCATTCTTCTGTCTCTCTTAACGCAGAGCATAATGCACTCACAGGTGTAAACAAGCCAAAGTCGCACTCATATGGACACATTCAGCTGAGGTAACAGCCTTTTCATAGTGATACTAGCCTACTGCCCATGACCAATTCATACACCCTGTCACAAACATTATACATATTTCTATACAGAAAATATTATCTTTAAAACAGTGAACGCTTTGACCCTTAAAAACATATTTTATCAGTTACCAGCCTCTCCCTAAAGGGCCCCTCAGAGACAGTGTTGAATAAGGAAGATAGACGAGAAAAATAACGAGGTAATTCAAGTAATGAATGAACCACAGAGACACCTTGCAGAGCAAATCCGAGCAACAGGCAGCCAATGGTAACCAGAGTCAGTTGCAGGTAGCCAGAGACAGTCAAACAACAGGCAGCAAGTGACTGCCAGTGACAGCAGACAACCAGGCACAGCAGTAAGCAGCTGGTACAGCTAAAGACAGCCAGACGCCACACAGGCAGCAAATGACAGCCACATGAAGTCAGACACAACCACACAATGGAGGATCAGTCTACGAGTTTCAACAATGATACAGCAGCACTCACAGAGCAATGAGTGACTTTTCGGCACAGAAGTTTCGTAAATATGTTATGAAGTCACACAAGGTAGAAAAAAACCTTCCCTACATGACTCACATCCTCATCCCCTCTAGAATCAGGTACTCCAGCCTCCATTCCACACTGAGATAATGCAGCAGGTGTGCTTCTGACTCACAGGCAGCTAGCTTAAGTATCTTACATATAACCACAGAAACGGATTAAATAACAGCACTCGTAAGTAGGCATGCAGACAAGGGAAAGTGGTGAAATATTGTCTCATGCAGAACATACAAGAGCTGTTTTTTTAACTTAAAATAAATGTGTCACACATGTTATGTGCTATGTAGTATGTATGTATTGGTGTGTTGGTTTTTTTTATTTGTGCCCTGGTGCAAACCAAATTTCCCATGGTGGTACTGAACATAGTACTGAGCTGAACTAATTATTATGTTACCTGTGCTGGCAGGAACTCCCCTGCAACTTAAAATTCTACCTTTTGTCAGCCAAAATCCATTCACAGAGTTGGAGGCCCCTTATTCAAACATGATGATATTCAATAGGAAATGGTGACCTGTTCACCTGTAGTACAAGCGATTTTATATAAAACCCAGGAATCTGGTATATTTTGTGTGGATCAGTTCACGGGAACAATTATTGCATATTTATTTGAATGTCAGAATTGGCCATAAAACTAGTACAAAACACTATCAGGGAGAACATCTTGAAAAATATATCAGATTGATTCATAATGGTAAATGATCATGTAGTCCTCAAGAGGAAAGTTTATCTCCCTGATTTTCCAAGAATGAAATTTTTTTTTTGTAGTCTGAAGTTTTTTTTTTTCAGGAAAGTTCTTTGCTATGCCATGCCTAAACCATAAGGATTACACTACATAATAAACTTCTGGGCTGTTTGTGGCTGAACTACTTACGATTCACTTCACTGTGCTTGCATGTTTAATAACTAATTTATCCAGGGTAAATTGTTTGTACAGATTTTATATGTATGTGAAATACATATATAAGCATAGAAACACATACATATAAATAATTTGTCACATTTTTACATATGAGAATACACAAAGGTATTAAGAGAATACACAGCTGATATTTACATAACTAACTGGTCATTTCATGACCTTTCATGGTTATAAAAACATGACTAGGCCTCGATATTGTGAAATAGTTATCCAATGCCTGCTTCGTGACCTGATTACAAACGTAGAAATAATACTGTTTCTTTAAATGTAACTGAACACACGTCTCAACGGGGGTAAAGTTCTGAATGAGCAAGATGAAATTTGAGTCCCCAAGAACCTATTGGCAAATCTGGGCGCTTTTAAATCCATGCCAACCATGCATGTCAAGATATTATTTCATTCAACAACATGCATGACAATGGAACTTCCATTTCTTCCCTTAAGTATTGTTTGTTTCTCCACGTGCTGCGCAACCCCTTGCACGTGCCCTTACATGATACCCACTTGATCAATTTGTGCCAAGCCAATTGTACGTGCCAAGCAGTGATTTGATTCATTCAGAAAATAGTATCAGGGAACTACCGTTAGAAAAACGGCGGTCTTCTGAGTATTATAATAAGAAGTATTTAAACTCATTTTAAAGTGCACAGCCGCTATTTCTATCGTCTCCATAGTATAACCCAGTGTAGAGCAACATGTCAAATATAGAAGTGTTAGCGACATACCAGCTACTGGCGAAGGCTTTCGGAGCGCGACCCACCTACTCTTCCACTGTAAGGAAAAATCAAAGGAAAATAACTTATCACAAATAAGTACCAGCATCCAGAAGTGTGCGGAATATCTCACGGATCGTTTAGGCATAAATCAGTTCGCATAAGTAACCTTTTTTCCATCTCTGAATTTGACTTGTCCCTCCACGACAACAGTATCCGTCATCTTCAGTCATGATTCCAAACAGCTGCACCCTCCACTCTCGGCTCTGCCCCGTTCCCTACCGAGGGGGTCACTTTCAAAATAGCTTTATTAGCTCCCGGCCCTGGCTCACAGACACTACTTCCAGCCTAGACGTACACTCCGCAGTGCCGCCAGCTCGTCACAGCAGATTATCGGGTTGTCATACAAGTTTTTCGAAGAAATGGAAACGGGTGTATCGATGTTTGTTCAGAGGGGTATTCATAGGAAATGTACATTCTCTATTTTTTATTTTGGGAAACGCACATTGTATGTCTACCTGGGTCTAGAGACACTCTGCGCTGATTGATTTGCAACACTACCTCCGAATGTTTCTCTCCGCCACCCACCAGAAGTTTGTTCAGTTGTCAGCTTGTTTCACGTTAATTGTTTGCTGACTTTTGAAATTCAGTGTACCATCACATAAATATTTGAGGAAATAGTTCAGTGTGTTTTATTTCTTAATAATAATTTATCTGCATTTTCAATTTCATTTTAACTTCAAGTTTACATATAAGTTTGATGCGACTGAGATTTTAATCTTTAAAAATTTCATTTACATACATTTCCTCTCCTAAGGTCATAGGTGTATATAATGCCTTGGGAATGTGTATCTATATTTAATATCATACTTTGAACTTGACTCTTCTATTAATGATCACTGAATTAATTTAAGACTACAGGGAACACATTAAATGATGCCAAAGGAATAATTTGGCGTCACTGTGAAAATTAGCATGCCAACTGGGGTTATTAAATGTGAATTATGTATTTCCTAGTAACAATAATGATAACTGTTTTTATGTAGCAAAGAGGAACAACTAATTAACACCACCTTCTTTCATTTGCTTGTCAAACTGAGGATGAATTGTGAAATGCCCAAAAATTAAATGTAAATGAGTTGACATTGTTATTTGTAATTGTAACTGAAGTGGAAACAAACCTTATAAGATGGTTCACCTGAGAAAATAAGCCTAATTTCCATAAATAACCACATTAAATTGATTTTATAAATACCTGCTATGAGTAACTCATAGATCTGCTTTTCATGTGTAATCCCATAAGATCCATAAATAGACAGCACAGAAAGTCAATGCAGGACATGAGGGTTTCACTGGGATTTATATAATAACACTGGAGCTCAAGTACACAGTCACCACAGATGTAAGGCATAGAAAACACCTGAAGGGGACTTAGACGCCAGAGGCCGTCTTTCATAATGGTTGTCATCACACATCATCCACTTTGCGACTGTGGTCCATGTTAGTGAAATATGTTGGTTTACTTACAGTCATAGCCTCAGACAACTTCAACAATCATATCTTTCAGAAGTCAGCATAGAGATTGTTATGAAAACCGCTGATTATAGCTTCAATAGCATCATTACAAAGCATGTTTTCAAGCATGTCAGTCAACTGACAAACAAAGCACAGCCTGAAAGGGAAGTCAGTTGTGTTTATGACCAAGGATTTCATCATAAATGTTGTATAGTAGAACCTTGGTTTGTAGTAAAGGTATTTGGGGTGACTCAGTCTGGTAAGGTACTTGCCTAGAATGCACGGACGTGACACTAACTATCCAAGGCCAAGAATACGCTTCCAAATAATATAGAGATTTGCCTCTATTGGTGACAACTGTGTCAGCTCCCTTCAGGTGCTCAGTGGCTCCACTTACCATTAGTGAGAGCTTAACCTCTGCAGCATTTGGAGCTAGCTCTCCTGTAGTACTGTGTGGTTGGTGCAGTCTGTGCTCTTTAAAATATTATCCAGGCAAATACACTGAAGGAGCACACACACCTCAAGTGCTTAGCTCTTTGCACATTTGTGCTATATCAGTGACTGGAGAGGGCCAACTACTTGTCAACAAATTCCCCCGAAACAGTTTCCTCTGCTATATGTATATCAGCTTGCAGTGTTAAATGTGTTTCCATTAAATAAACTGTCTTGAAATTGAAAAAATACTAGGAGAAGAACATCAACAAACCATTATCTCAGTTTAGCATACAGTATAAGTGACCTCTAAAGTCCACTCCAAATATAAAACATGTCTAAAATAAAATTTGGGTGACTGGTAAGAAAAGAAACACTGGATAAGTTGCCATAACACAACCCATGGCAACAAAGAACCAGGCCAAACATCTTTGTGAATCAAATCACTGTCAGAAGAGTTTTGCTTATTCTGTGAAGTGTAACACAATCCACATCGGATGCCATTGTGTCAGGAATTTCTTGGGAGACAGATGCAGCACTGTTTGCAGGGAGACCCACAGGAAAATCTTTCAGCACACATGGACTGCAGCTGTCTGGAAACACAAATGTGGAGAAAGTTGGGCCCACATTGCTTTTTATCTGAGAAACTGACCCAAACTCAACCTAGTTTATGTCACAGGAGAGAACAGGGAACTCAGACAGTAGGGAACTTTTCTGCAGCTTTTTTTACAAAGTTGCAGTAAGGCTGTGAATAATAAACTTAACCCAATGTTTCACCAGCTTTCCACAACCTGATGTCGTATAAAGATAGGGAAACAGTTTCCAGCACTGAAAATACAACTGTTATCTGGCTCTGTTCATAGGATCATTAAAGAGTTATGGTTTAGGTTTAGGAGGTGTAAACAGAAACATTGTTAAAACAATGCTAGGTTTTTTATTTGTTTACTCCAAAATGGCATAACTGTTGCTGCAGCATTTTGGAAAGTTGTGGCGACGCTGTGCCGGCTGGAGCTCAGAACAGCCCTTGTTAGGCCTCTGTGGTGTGGAGCAGTAATCAGCATGCTTGGTTGTTCAATTAGAGAGTAAAAAGCAGGCGATGCATTAAATGCCAAGTATTTATAAATCCATCTTATAATTGCTTATGATTCACTTTTTATCTGGTCTGCCAAACTGAACCTTCCCATGGTTTCAAATTAAAAACTTTGTTGACTTCTGGAAAAGCATAGTTTTTAAACCAATTTTTGTTCCCAGGCGGCGGGGGGTTAGCAGCGTAATGAAGCAACAAACAGTGGTAATGTAATTTCCTTTGAATGCAGATGAAAGTAGGGACATCCCAAACATTTGCATTTAATTTCCAGTTATTTGCATTTAAGTTCCAGAGAGCTCTCTCATTCCCTATACTCCACATTTTCTTTTTGCGGTGATTGTAGTCTGGATTTATCTACGCTCACTATCTCTGGTAGGAGTAGACAAACTACGGTTTATCTGAATGTTAAGTTTGTCATTAAAATCGTAATACTGGATAATGCCAGGCAAGACCCCTTCACTATGCAGAGCCATTAACGGTGAAGTTTGCTTTTAAAAAAAGCAAGACAGATCTGACTCAACATAGCCTTTGAAACCGGAAATGCAATCTATATTTGCAACATTTTTACAGGAGAACGAGAAAGAAAACAAACTTAGAGATCCTGACTCACTACAGAGGTAGCATATTCGGTCTTACTTTCCCTCAGGGCATGGGCCCCCGCGGGCTGTCTTTTGTCAGGTGCACATTTTGTGTTGTGGCCATTTTCAGGGCAGGTCAGTGCACACTGTGAGCAGCCACTGCTTCCTTATCTCCAAATTGGGGTCATGCCTGCAGCAGAAATCAGCAAGAACAATCTGAGCACCTCTGTTAATCTTCTGAGAACAGGTGATGCCACAAGGCCACAAAACTGCACGTCTGCTTATACAGAGCCCGGGATTACGTAAACATTCGTGCTTAATTTATACATACAAAGTGTGGGGAATGGTTATGTTTTTTCTCATTTAGAACAGTTTGGTGACTTAATTATACTGATTGCTGAACTCGCCAAACTGTTGGTGAAGATAAAAATTAACACTAGTTTTGAATTGTGAGCCAGAGTTAAAGACAAATGCTGATTTACTTTTTTTTGTATAAAACTGATATCTTGAAGGGGTATAAACACACACACTCAAACATAATGTGCAGAGTTCCCCCCGATAAGTGCATGGTGGCAGACATGAACCAGAAAACAGAGACTGGGGACAGAGCAGAAAATAACCCTGAAAAATCTGTAATGACTATGGAAGTACTCTCAACAGCCAGAATCACCCCGCACTCTGACTGGCTGATTGTAGGGTCCTATCAACTGTATTTTTACAAGGAAAATTGAATGGGTGAGGTCTTCTAGGGTGAGTGGTGAGAAATAACCTCACAAACCAGGTTTTTTTCCCCCTGTCCTTGCACATGAAATGCCTGGTCTTAAAAGCATTGTGTTTGGTGCTAAGCCTGCAGGGGCGAGCCTGGTTGATCCACCTTCACAACAGCTCTCAATATCTTAAGGCTGGGGTTTGTTAGACCAAACTTTCACTACAACAGGAAGGAAAGCGTTTTGATTCAAGGACAGTGTTTTCAAATTTAATGTCATTCTTTGCAAATTCAAAGAATTGTGGATATATTGTGGATAATTGATGACAGGGAAGTTGACATCCTTGATTTTTTAAATTTAGCTCAATGGGTCAAAGGTGAAATCGCTAAATGCGCACTTAAATTGAATAATCAAGGACTCAGACCTTCCACACTCAACAAATCAACAAAATAGGTTGTCCTTTCATTAACACATACTTGGGTTGTGTTATTAACATATTGATTAAGCATTAAGAGGTTTTTTAAGATTGATTTGTGATTTACATACATATATTGAACCTTTTTTCACAGCAATCTCACAATGAATCAGTAGTTCTGTATTGGCATGCATTAACTAGAGGCGAAAACTGCATAGAACACTAATGTCCTCGACAAACTCAATGAAATCTCTAAGAGAGAATTCAATGGTCTCTAAGTCGGAGGGGACAAAGGCTGTTACGTCATATTCTCTTAACTGTGCCTAAAAAGAGAAAACAGACATCAGGTGACATCAGGTACCCAAACCTAGCCACCTTAAAACTGGCTCAGAGGTTAATTCAGTTGCCTTTTGACCGAGGCTACCCATTCCTGCTTTGATTTGAAGAGGTGTTTGTTCACATGTGCTGCCAGCTCTTGCAGCTACTTCTTTGAAGGGTCTCCAGAAATTACATGGTACTTTTTAAAGCCACAGACTATAAAAAGTTCTGCGCCATCTCTCCTGGGTCTCAGACTCTGTAAACAGTACCGTGCGTGAAGGACTGTCATGCCTCTCTCCTCCCTGGAGTCAGTAATGCAAGGCCTCGTCAGGGTTTGCCACCATCAATCATGTTTTTTTTTATTTTTTACTTTTGTTTAAAGTCACATTTCCTCCCTTATGAAAGTACTAAAATGCTTTGTTATGTATTAAAATATGATGTAAATAGAATATGTAGAAATGCAGGCCATGTAGGCCTTTGTTTTCTGAATTCTTTGCACGTGTGGAAGACACATATCTGGCAAAATAACTAAATTAATTATATTCATATGCATTTTCATGTATGGAAGTGATGATTGTTTACAGAGGAATATCAAGGGCTGGAGTATTGAGAGTTCAAAAACAACTAAAAAAAAAAGTGCAATTAAAAGGATTTTGTTGGTAAGGTTGTTTTCATGGCATGTAGTGGAATGCTGGACCATTCTTTAAGAAGGAAAGACATCTCTTTGAAAGATAAAAGAGGAAATATTCTCCGCACTCTACTCTGCAGTACTTCCTATGAAGGTTAGTTAATGTTTAGACCTGGTATTGGGGGAGGCTATGGAGGTTCTTTGACTTTATTGTGATGTTCATACAAATCACTCAAATTTGTGTCATGTTGTGTATGGGGTTTTATCAGCAATATGGGGTATTATCAACCATTTCGCATCATAGGGTGTGCCTGGTCAGATAAAAGACTCTGGCTGTATTTCTTCCATGCTGTCTAATAGTCACACCCAATGACTCTCTTGACTAACCACAATAAAAGATCCACCACCATATTTGGTAATGTGGATTTTAGGCTTTAAGATGTGTTTTATAGAAACAAACATGGTGGTAACAGTGTTTCTGTGTAATGCATGTATATGCTCCTTTTAAATTTTGATTTAGTTACTCAATAGCTATGCAAAATACAAGTCCATTTTTCATATATATGCCCTCCCAGAGGATGTGATCCTCCCTCCTTTCCAATCATTCTGACAGTCACAGCGGATTAAGCTTGCAATGACATTCCTCTAACGTCCTGACTGACCAGGCAAGGTGCCCGCCAAGAGCAAAATCCTTTAAAATGTCTTTTTCGTTTAGCATTTCCTATGTCACACTTCACTAGGTCCTCCTGAAAGAGAGACATGTCACTCCAGGTCCCACTGAGCATGACGCGCCTTCCTGACTTTAGGGTAGTCCTCCCGACTTTGGAGAAACTTCACCTGAAAACAGTTTTCTCTTCAGGCTGAGCTTGCATAAGCAGAGTGTCTCACACTCAGCTCTGCTCACATGGAATATGGAGAGCAGTCTCACAAGATTACATAGTGATGCTGAAATCATGGTCAACAGGACAACAAACTTTCCTCTTTTTTTAATTTCTGCTCTTTGCAGAGTCTGAAAGTCCCCTTTGGTCAAACGTGCCCTTTGCTCCTTTTGAAATGGTCTGACATGCTCCAAAAGCCCTTCAGGCAAGAGAGATGGTGATATGTCCCAGATACTCGTGTGCAGGTTGGATAACAGTCAAGCAAAGAGTAAACAGAAAGGGATAAAAAAAGGGTAAAAATCCAAAAATATAGGTCATTATAGCTCCCGGCACTCAGATCGGTAATTACTGGCATATAATGCTATCCAAACTCTCTGTCATGAACATTCGGCTGCAGGACAGCACATTTCTACAGTCAGGAGCCTCCGAGCATTGAGATTAGGTTGCACTGCTATCCCCAAAGCTATCATTTGAGCTGCCATGTACAGAATAACTGGATTTGTTGACTCTTGTGCAAGATTCAGCGCTGATTCAGCTTTTAGATTCCAATCCATCATACCATTTTCTCCTCTTCTGGTTGTAAAAACATAAACCTTGTGCCATTTCAAAGAAAACTAGCCTGGCCATCCACAGACAGATGGATGACCATACAAATAACCATAAAACAATATCAACAAACTTGCTGTATAAATCAATTTGTTTTAAAGTTCTCATTCAAATTCAATATCTATTTTTGATAAATATCCACTCTGACCAACCTCACAGGAATCTGCATTGTGCTTCAATCCCAGGGATTTTGAGAGAGAGAGAGAGAGAGAGAGGGAGAGAGAGAGAGAGAGAGAGAGAGAGAGACATCAGGGGCTTAACTGATAACAAACAAGCTGCACTTAGTTGGAGATGGCCACTCATGTGGTCATGCTCTACATATTAAAATTGGATCAAAGAATAGGGGGATGAAATTCAGGTTACAATGGGAGCAGAAATGAAGCTTCATATGGAGCATTTGTCATTCATTGGAGGCGAATACCCATACATCAAGCCAAAAGCAAACAATGCAATTCGATTAGAGAAACACATACTCTGAACTTTATACAGGCACAGCGTCTCATGGGCGACTTTCCCTCTAAATCTTCAAAACAATCTGTGAAATGTTTGCTGAAAACAGTGAGAAAAATTGAATAAATGCAATCGTTTCGATAAATGTCATTTCAAATAAGTTTCACTCATGTCAATGAATCGCAGTTAAATTAATCCCTGTTTGAAAATACACACACAAATCTTTGGAGGAAATATGCTGCTGAAGCATAATTGAGTGCTCAAAAGACAAGGCACACACCTGCTCTGGCATAACCAATATATTCATGTGGTTGTGCAGCTAGAACAAATATTTCTACCAGAGAGACACCTGGATGAATGCACTGGTTAATGAACATCTAATGAAACACATATGTTTTTCTAATTTAACCAAGCTCATAGTCATTTATTTTAATTATTTAACCTTTAATGGGAACCAACATCAGTGCTTTACATTATAAATTATGTAAATGCATTTGACAATATTTGATATGCATCATATTTTACAATACATTCCACATACTATACTCTGGAAATGTAAATTTAAGGTGCTGCCTCAAAAAAATCTTCAATAAAAAGTCAAAAAGAGGCAAACCACTTCTATAAAAAAATGCTTTATTCAATTCAAATTAAAATCATGCCATTTCAGCAGCAGCCTTCATCAGAGTTGATGAAGGCCATGTCTAAACCATCCTGAATTTTTTTTGATAAAATATGGAAATATATGATATAAAACAAAAACATAAGGATAGTAAATATAAACAAAGACTTCTGTCAGATAATTTGCAAAGCAAACTTCTGCAGAAATCAAATCCCATCTTAGATGATTTTAGACACAGCCACAGGTGGGACTTCAATATGAAAACGCTGGGTTAGAGAAAATACTCTAAGATGAACATGGATGGCGGAGAAAATCAAGCTGGGAGGGAGGAAAAACAATTCTATTTCTGTAGTACCTTTTATCTCATTTCTGAAATCTCAGAGTATTTTACAGTAATGAGGTATGACTCACCTCACCAATGCATATTACCTTGTTGACTGACTCAAAGCAGCCATTTTCTGTGGAAAACTCAGCTGAAGAAGAGAAGGATAGATTTATTTATTGATTAAAATACACAGGGATGATGAAATGGACACAACATGTTATAAATATCTGACAATGTAAACATTTTTATACAACTACTACACCTGAAACTGTTGTATAGAGTGAACGACAACAAGAAGAAGAAACTGTTGTATATTATGAAGATTTCTATTTACAGACAGTTTCTTGTATGAGGGCCAGAAAACCAAAGCCATGAACCACAAGCCATGCCAGTATGCTTGACATACCGAGACCTCTGTTCCTTATTGCCTCATAAGCTCATTATAATTGCCCCCATAATGTTTAATGAGCTGCATTGATTAGTGGAATATTTTCTAGGCTTTAGCAATCACTTGGAGTATTTCTTACTGAATAATTTCAGACACAAATGTGTGTTCTAACCCATGCCATTATTCAATTATGTAAATATGCCTTAAACTTTACATGGTAGAATAAGCTATACTGTAAAATTAGGTTGATTAACAGGGCTGCAATGGTAATGAATATAATGAGACGATTCAGAATCATTCCAAGATTCCCCATAAAGATGAGGAATTGATACTAATACTGTCCGGGCAGGAATATTCTGGAAAGTCGTTTTTACTACTTTAGTAAGTGCTGTTACTGCAGGACTTCAGTAAATGTATAGTAAAGACATTGTGTAATAAGTGTTGGAATTTGATTGAGAATTTTAATAAGAGAGCTGTTGATTATTGCATATTGAGGAATATGACTGAGCGGTCAATGTGTTTGTATGTGTTAGTTAAAGTTTGTGTGTAAATATATATATTTAAACACGTCTTCTTTAAGTTCAATCAAACGCTAAAATAAAATAATACTAGATGACACGTGTTAAGTACTCAACTCATTACAGTGTACTAATGGAAGCACAGCACATGAAGCATTGGTTCACTAACGGAATCAAAGGGTTGCCTGGCTTTGTCTGCCCTTTATGAGTACAGCTGAAGTGCTGTTCAATCCATCGGCACATGACATGGAAGAGGAGCAGCAATGGGATACTTTTGATAGATTCAATAACTGTAACTGAGAAAATTGCACTTTGAATATGTGAGTCCTACTGCACCCCTGTGAAAACACATAATTTGTGATCAATTGTTGGTTTTGTCTGAACTTAGCCATGGCAAGACAAGTTTATGTGTGTGTGTGGGGGGGGGGGTGTTAACATGAGCATGTGTGGATGTGTTTCTGGTTCATGTTATAATAAAAATACTGGATGACATGTTTTATTTTATCTTATTCATTTATGAAATTTGTAAAAAAAAAAAAAATATTTCATGTCATGAAGAGATATTAACAGTGTATACTAAAACTGAGCATGTTTCTGTGTGAAGTGTTCAGTTTGATCAAGTGTTTTGGAGAATGAGTTTCCAGCTTTGGTTGAGAATTGGTTGAGTTGATGCTTTGAGTGGGCGTGCGTTTTTTTTTTTATTTCCTCAGAAGTCCGCCGTGGATTGTTGTGTGAAATCCTATTTGCAATGGCTGCTCCGCAAGAACACATATTGATTGATTTATTGACTGCAAGGCTCATTTGTTAGGCAGATGTCCTTATCTGGGAACACACCATGCAATTAGAAGGGATGTCAACTCAAACAGATTAACATTCATTCAAGTAATCCAGGCTTTGAACATTGAATAAGGGTGAAACTTTGCTTAAAACCAAACTATTTATCAATTCCAGTTTTCTTCCCCAGCCACCAAACGAGAAAGGTAAGACTAATACATCATAAAACAAAAGATAAGAACAAAGATGGACAAAAGACCAAATATCATCCTAGATTTAAAAGTGGATACAATTATCTGTTTATTTGCTCCATTAGTCATGGTGCGGATTTTGGCAGGGAAGAATAGATCTTTGCTCAGAGTTCATTAGATGGTGCCAAGAGTAGCCATTAAAATTCAGGGGATGGGAGTGAGGAGCAGATCTCCAGGGCCCTGATTTGCAGCGCATAAAAGCCAGTATCCAGACACACTACTGGCCTTCTGATGCGCATAATTCATTTTGCGCATCATTCATTCATTTTGCAGACTAAAAGCCTCGGCCCTGTCACATCCCTTTCCCTTACCCTTTGTGAGCACCATCGCGGGGGCAGACCGGTTTCGGGGGCCAACAAAACCAGATATTTCTTCATTAAAGAAGTGTAACTTGGTAAATTCCATATCAGGAATGTCATTCTACATCATACTGAGCATGGCTGTGGTGTGCTTGACCTTGCCAGGATGTGATTGCTGATAGGTGAATCAGTGCACATAACTCTCATTAATAATGACTCAAGGCAGAGGTATACATTGAAAACACAGTATGATTCAGCAATACTTGCTGAATTTTGATTCACATTTAAAACCCTCAGATCAACCTGTGCTAGAGACAAAACAATGTGCTTAAACAGTGATGGTGAAGGGCTGGATCATTTGAAAAACTTAATAAACATTTCTCTTAATATTATATGACATACCTTTTTTTTCATCAAATTAAACTTGCTGCTCCGGTCACACATACTGCACCAGTGCAACCAGGTATATGCAGTATACTTAGACATAGCATTTTAATTCCACATTTCAATATGTTAGGCAGTATTTTAACGGGTGGATCATAGGCTGAACAGGTGTCACACTGTCACACTGTGACCTCTCCTGTGTCATGTGACAGGTGGCACAGCCTCAGACAAACGTGGCCTTGTACTTGTCCTTGGCGATGCTGGGGTTCTGGGGTTTCATGCTGACGAGGGAGGGCAGTCCGGACGTTTCGTACACCCTGCTTCGTGTCCGGCTGCGGCGGCTGCGCAGTCCCGACAGGCCGAGGTCATGAGGAGGAGGCTCCTCCAGCCTCACCTGATCGACATCGATGATGGGCCGGGGGGGCAGGGGCCGCGACACCCAGGTGGGTGGGCGAGGGGGCGGAGGGGGGGGAAGAGGTCGAGATCGAGGGCGAGGAGGGGGGCCGGAAGAGGTCGCCCTCTTGTGGGAGCGCACCCTCTCCCTCGGCTTCCTCTTATAGCCTGGAAACAAGAGACATGAGTTTGAGCAGGAGATTGAGTCAGCAAGGTTTGACCACAGAACAGGAGGGAAAGAGTGCCACACAAAGAAACCAAGCTCAGGACACTCTGACAAATCCTTGGAAAGGCAAACCGAGCAGCAATCATTCAGCAAGGGTCTGCTGGCCAAACTTCTCAGACTTTAAGGCTAAAAAAAGATTTAAGAGTTCTTGAAATAATTTACCTCATCTTTAGAGAAGACGGATAGGAACATTTCTAGGATGGATAAGAACAAGCAGCCAATGGCACTGTGTCAGAGCTGTGGACCAGTGCTGCCATGGATACCTCCCACAGCCAGCAAACCACAGCCTTAGCAATTGATTAATTCTACTGTAGCGCTGTACCACAAGATGACACATCACTTCAGCTGGATCATTTAATAAAGTACAACCATCCAAACAACTGCGGAAGTACGAGTCCTTGCCTTTCATATCACACTGAGTTTTAGTGGTGAATCAATCACAACTTTTAGTCTTTTTTTCAACTCAGCACTGAAGCACCGTTCCTCCTCACATAGCAGGTATAGAGCATTTTTGAATGTGGTTTTAGAGAAAACAAAGTCTTGGTTACAAGATCATGGCAGCTTGTGGAATGCTGGGACAGACATGTATACCTCCAGGCATGACTGACCCGGTTTCAAGTCACCACTGACCATAACAAATGTAATGCTGAGGGCTCAATAAAAAGTAGAAGTGGTCTGTCCATTGGAATTCATCTTTATTTTTTTGTTGTTGTTGTGGTTGTTATATCGGATAGAAGTCGATTTTATGTATAACTGGTGTTGTTGTGAGTTGCTCATTTAACTCATATGAATAAACTTATGTTCTCTTATAAGTGACTTTGGGAAAAAGTTTGCCAAATGAATGTTTTGTGATATCAGTGGATGTACGAGGCTTGTGTTTGGTCACTGCAGGGCTGGGCTGGGCAGGTTGTGCTGGTAAATGCTCATTGTCACTACGACAGTGGAGAGGACTTAGACAGCAGATGGATTCAGACAGATGGCAGTGGGCAGAGACTGAGTGGGTCTGACAGTAATTACATCATAGCAGCAGCTACAGAATGACATCATGGGAAAGAAGCCCTAATGACACAGCACACTGAGTGGAAGGCCCAGCTGAACATTCCTGCCATTAACGTTCACTGCCATCTACTGGCTCTTTAACTGGGCTGGGGGGGGTCACTGATTCACAGCAGACATGTGCAGTTCAACCCCCCCCACCCCACCCCAAATCATATTTATCTTTATTTTTAGAGAATAAAATTTGATTAATCGAAGCCCAGACCTCCCCTGAGTTCATCATAGACTAACTGTCCTGGCTAAATCATTAAAAGAGTTACACTGTGCTTTCATTTACATAACACGCTCCTCTGGTCTCATTATACATCCGGTGGTCTGTAAACACACTGAGGAACCACCACCTATTGCCACAGTAATTATAATGACCAGCAAGCCGTATATTGCGGCCCAGAGCAGTGCAAAGGACTGCCAGTGCCAGCTTCAGTCCAACTCAGTCAGTAACTCAGATCCAGGGCAGACAGATGCCAGGAAACAATCCCAGCCATCCACTTTGGGCAGATTGCATTTTCATGACACACACCTCGTCTTCATCAGCATAGGGGTGGGCTAAGGGCCTCACTTGGTCCCCCCCACCCCCCCCACGCTGACCATCTACCACACTCTCACATCAATAACAGCTGAACACCCCCCCCAATCATCTCCATCATCTTAGCAACCCTCGATGCCCCACAGGGCTGATGGACAAGACTGAGAGAGGAAATTCAGCATATCTGAGCCGAGTAAAGTGCGGGGATCCAACTTATATGAACTGCGAGTTCCCCCGACAGACAGAGACCGACACGGGGATTTCCTTTGCTGCTCCATTATTCATGTCATCTCGCTCTGTCTCCTTTTGAACTGGCTCACCCCCCCGGTGCGCATACATCCAGACAACAGTGTAGTGCTGGTGTTTGGGAACCTAACTTTTTATCAGAGGCTTTATAACATAGAATCCCTGCTGCCATATTGTTGTAATAAAAATTTAGCAATGAGACCCATGAAAAAAGAAGATAAAAATACTGACAAAAATATGGTAGGTCCAAAACTAAAAAACGAAGCGTATTGCTTTTGTAATTTACTCTGACAGGACTACTGCCCTTTGCTGATAATTGTGTCACATATTAGTTTCACATTGACAGGCAAGAGGTAATTTCTCCAGGATATCAGTGAACAGCAGTGGTATACCTGTAGTTGCATTACCGATCTCCAGACTGCATTTTCACTGTCCACTAGTGGCACCATTGAGCTCCTTACTATGGGTACATGCTGTTCTCTCCCTGCTCAGTGAACTGTACTTACTCTTTCCTTTGTTTACAGAGCTGAATTACTCATGTAACTAATGAATCGCTCAATCAGAAAATTAACTAATTATGAGCCAAAGAGATGCAATTGTGCAAGAAGTGTTTTAAGTTGTCCAGCACTACATATATCTAAGATCTGTGTGTGTGTGTGTGTGTGTGTGTGTGTGTGTGTGTGTGTGTGTGTGTGTGTGTGTGTGTGAGGTGCCTAAAAATTGGTAGGGGTGGGGAGAGTCAAAAATCATATTGGGAGAAGGAACTCTCTTAATTGATGTCAGTCATATGAAATGTCAGGGCCGGCTGCGTGGTGACCCGGGGAGAGAAGTGGGACAGAGTGTGTGTCAGGGAGGGAGAAGCAAGTGAGAGAGTTTCAGAGGGAGAGAGGGATGGAGGGAGCAGAAGAGAAAGACACAGAGACAATAAGAGACAGACCCACAGATAGGGGGACAGTAAGACACTCAGAGAGAGAAGGCTGGGTAGAAAACATGGGTGGGGGGCTGGGGGGCACGCAGACCTGCCACCCTGCCAAAATAAACAGCGATGGAGAGCATGAGTCCCCGGGAGAGAACCGAAATAACTGGTCTCACGGGACCCACACGACAACAACTTATCCTCACAGAACCAGCGCCAGGGTCCAGAGGAGGCCAGAGGGACCCCTTTAATCTTCCTCTGACTGCCCAGGTAGCAAACAACCAGCATGAAATAAACTAGGTCCAACTGGTCTCAATGGCACCATGGTTTACGGGTTCCTGTTGATCACTTGGATTTTTCTGCAGCATTTGGCTTCAAGCACACTGGTAAACATTATTGTCTTTTTTCCCCTAATAAAATTGTATGCAGTGGTCCCATTGTACCCTGACTATCCACATCATTCTGCAGTCAAAGCCTTGTAATTACTTCCTGTCCTCAAAAGATAATTGCTTTTTTTTTGGCTCTTCCCAATCAAAAACCCATTGACAACAGAGAAAGAGAAACGGCAATTCTCTGCAGAACAGAAGCACGCTGTGGAAATGTAATGCACAATTATGTGAGATGATAAACCATGTCAGGATGAATCTCATAATCAGAGCTGTAATTAAGAAAAGCATGCCTGGTGCTTTGCATCCCTCAAGTCACCAAACTCACCGTGATCTGGCTAATCATGCCGTTACAAACGAGGGAAAATCCCTGTACAACAAATCTCAGCTAATTATGGCATAAACCCCCTTTAGACTGTTCCTGTGTGAGAGATCGGGCCCACTATATGTTACTGTAGTATTTCAGTTGCAGCATCTACATCAGACAGTAGAAGCTCCCATTCTCCTATACCAGTATTTGTAATCAGATTTAGAAAGATTTTGTTAGATCACAGGTGTGCAGAAAAAAGTAAATTGCAGAGCACAGCACTATTACAAAGCACCTACTGCCCCCTTGTGGCCATGGACAGTTGAAAAATTGAGCTGAGCTGAAGTGGCATTTAGACCAGGTTCTGAGCCACCGTGTCCCCATAACAGGACTTTGTGAAAAAGTGAGCTCATAAACAAGATAGAATTCGGTCTTTCACATAGTTTGGTGATGTCAGAATACTTCCGGTCACACCTAAACATTTCAGGCTGCATGTGATATTACTTGTATCAGAAATACTATTTGTGCAGCTGGTAATATAATTATTTTTTATAGAATTCAGCAGAAATATGCAATGTTCTATGAGAAGCATATATTTATATTCTCGATTTTGTGAAGCCAGGCTCACATAGATCACACAACAAAAGAAATACAGAGGTCATATAAACATTGCACTCATACAGCAGATAGGTTATGTGCAAGCATTAATACAGTTCATAAATCTTTACAGTCTGCGAGACTCAGCTTTATGACTGACCATATGGCACCTGCTGGTTTTACAGGCTTGCGCCCTGCAGTTATTTTTAAGGCCACTAGATGGCCTTTTCATTAACAAGCCGATGAGAGACCTCACAAAGACAGCTTTGTCTTCTGAGTCACATAAAAGCTTTTGATTCTCCAACACATCCACTTCCTTCCATTTTGTAAAGCACAATTAACTGTGAGGTACTTCAAAAGCGCTCTTGTTTGTCCATTGAATCCTTCCCTTTTACATTCAGTAATAATTGGGTCTGGGCAAGTGAAACACCTACTTGGTGCGTGTTCTTTTGGGGGGACATACATGTGCAGGCTGACTACAGCTCAACACATAAACAAGGGTCAACAAAAAGCTCTGCCAACAAACATTTCAAATCAATAATGACTGTGTGTACCTCATAAAGTTGAGCTGTTTGTCATATCCTGGCAGCTTCCTAGTGTTTGTCACGTAAGGACACCTTTCAAGTGCTGGGGCTTTAGCGAAGGTGCTGATGTCGAAGGCTTGTGTGTCCATTACTTTGTGCAAATATTTATAAGGGCTTTGTGTGATGAATCGAGCACACAGGCCATCCAAAGGCGCTGGCTGCCTATGTGAATGCGAATGCGACTGCAACTGCGACTGCGGACAGACCAAACACTGAGGACGGTAGCCAGCCGTGTCATCTTCCGCTGACCTATGCGCCTGGTCCATGCATGTCATAAGCCTCAGATAAAAAGGCAGCATGCTATTTTCTTTAGCCCTCACTGTAAACAGCACATTCAGGTAGTTCAAAATGGGCCCATATATCATTACCCATCAGTGGACACACAGCACATTTGACAAAGCAGCACCTGAAAGAACATGAGTAAATCCTTTGATTAAAGGATTAAAAAGCTAAATCAAATGGTAAACTAAGAAACACAGAAAGACAGTAAGTCTTAGTATTATATAGCTTTGTAAAATTTAGATTTTGAAATGTCAAGCTTGAGAACTTCAAAGTACCATATGATGACACCAAATTTAATGTCATGGTTAATTTGTAAAAGATATTTTTGGATATTTAATGTGTTGTTCAATCAACATACACATTGAGGAGCATTCCTGTGCAGTGACACTTTTTATGAAATGCTGGAAATACCACTGATGTGAAAATCAATCGTGCATCAACATTAAAAACACATTTGATCAAATACAATCCAAGGTGTTGTTGGAAGCGAAGTGTTTGGGAGGATTGCACATTTCAAATCATCGTAGCAAATCGTTGCCACGCCATCGTAGCCAGGCCTTTCATTCCAAAACCAACAATACCGTCATGACTTGTTAGTGGTGAAAATGTCAGGAGGGGCGGGAGTGATGAGCAACCACCCCCCACCCCCCCACAGTCATTATCACCCATGTAGAGTCACCCTGTGTGGGTGGACGGTTTCCATGGCACCCCAGAAGCCATGAACCGGTCTGTGCGCCTAATGCACGGGGGACACGTTACACAGTCCTGCTTGTTTTGTTTCCTAATGCGTACCATGTGCATGCTCCTCTCCAACAATTACCTATTGACAAAAGTGCGCACGAAGCAGCGGCTCGATGGCGCTTTTCCTGCTGTAATGAAGCTCACATTCTTTGATGTGTCTGCCACTTGCTCATAGGGCTCTCTTTATTTATACATCGCCTGGGGTTCAGAGTCTGTGAGTTTCTGTAAAACGATTCTTTGATTTCCTCCCCTTGTGACAGGGATAAAGGCACATATCTTTACATGACATAAACAAGGAAATACGCTTTCAGTGAGGGATAGAATCTGCAGCATTTCGCGTTGTTTTAGCAATAGCTTCGTTATTGAGTGTTTCTGACATTATAAAGGTATTCAAAAATACTACAGAACTGCTGTCTGCCTAAAGTGCATCAACTACTCTAAGAGGAGCAGCAAGTCAGGTTGTTTTCAAGTTGTTAGTCCAATGGACTCTCCTGTAGAGGCACTGAACCAAATAGATGGTTGGTATAAAAAAGTAAACTCTTAATTGCATACAAAATTACATATACAAAATATCTTGTAATGAATCGGGCAGTTCCTTGTGGTGTACACAGCCACAATGGCTATCCTATAAGAAAATCAATCCCTTCCTTAAAACAATTAAGACACTGGCTTACTGTTTGCTTGGTATGTCTATCTCATACCAATAATTCACTTTAATGCACACACAAGCCTTTCCACAAACAAAAACTAATCCCATGTTGAAATTAGTTGCCCACCTTAAACGACAGTCATACCACAAAACAGCAGCATATATGGGGAATACTGACAGTACACCTCTGTCCTTTAACAGGGGGAGTCTGAAATGTAACTTTCATTTAAGAACATCCCTTGCATGCTAGTTTAGTAGGTATTCATACTGCCAAGCAAATAAGTAATTTATCAGCATAAAATTGTGAATTTCACTCCGTACGAATGTCAGGCTGTGGCACCCATGCATGGCACTCTCCCTCTGATTTATGAGTATGAATAGATAGTTAATTAAACTCTCTGGAATGAGTCAGTTTAACCCTCAGCTCCATATGGGCTTTTGTGGCTTGGGAATGTGGCTGTGCCAAAACACATTCACCATTCACTCATCTGTTATCAGGGATCAGATTAGACAACATCTCAACTTTTTAGTCAAAATGCAAAAGATTTTATCAGGTGCAAACAAAACACTGGCAATGATATTGTTGACTCATGTACATTTTTCCCCTTTTAAGTCATTGGCTGCGCTCCCCTATAGTTGTCACCGTCCTAGCAGTTGTTTCCTAGATCAGTTTCTTCAGTTGTGTATATCTGAACGTTTAAGACCTGTTTAAAAGAGACATGCTTTGATGGCTCATATGGACAGTGAGACTAATTTCAGGGGTCAGCACTCATTAGTTACTTTCAAATCTCATTAATACCAACTAAACTGATAGACAAGGACTGCTCTTAAAGCAATGGTATGTTTGAGAACTCATTTTTACCACTGCTGCAGTTTAGTGTCATGACTTCAAGCTCTATGGAAACAAAAAGTGAGGGTAAAACTGCAAGGGTCTGAATGCTTTTGCAAGGCACCATTGATATAAAATAAATGGAGAACTTTTCAGCGTGTCTGCATTGAATGTGGATATAATAAAGACAAACATGAACGTAACACTAAGACGTGAGTTTTTCATTGTCCCTTTTGTATTACTCTTGTCTTCTGTGTTTGTCTGATAGTCTTTGTCTGCCACTCAGAAATCTGTAAACCACATTTATTATCATAATTTGAGTCAGGTTGCTTGTATTATGAGTCATCGAGAAAGTTATCTGGAAATATCCTGGATATTTCCATCAATGTCTCTTCAGCCTCATTTCTGATGTGTCTAGGCATGTTTTGTAAATCCTTACAGGCTCTTATATTATTCACTGTGCTTCAGGAACAAACAGAACGCATTCACTACCAGGAGTGCAGTTTGCTTCTCAGTTTGCTGCCTTCCACAGCCCTGGCCCCGTGCAAATTCATAATGACTGATCATCCCTGATGTTTCCTCAAGCAGTTACTGTCTGTCTGCTCGCTTTCAAGCCAAAACCATTTTAATTACTTTGTCGACTGCGATTCCTCTCCAACATAATTACAGCTTGCTGCACTAACTTCATTAATTGTTGTGTTGGGGCACTGTTTCATCTATAGTGTATCACTCCAACCAAAAATAAACACTTCTCAATAACAAGTAACAGACCAGAAACAGGTAACCAGTATATTCTATGACACTTTTTTTTAAACCCAGAAGTACTGAATCAAAAAGGTAATTTCTTGCATAACAGGCTTTTCTCGTTCTTTGTTGGAATCCTGTACTCGGATCGGAAGGGGCATTGAGCACACGGGAGCAACTGAGTAAAATGCAGCGATTTTGTCTTTGGACATAATAAATGGAAATGAATAAACTGATGCCAATTAGGGCACATCCGCTCTTTCCAACCGACTGTTTACTGGGAGGAAACAGACGCAGGTCTTGTTTGCAGAATACCAGCAGCCATGCATTAACAAAGCGCTCCTAACTAGGCATTCAGCTCAGCGGCCTCCATGCATAGCTAATGCGCCCGAGTTTTTTTTTCTCTCATTATACAAAGCACAAACAAACCCAATCGGAAGGCAACCGGTGAATGCACTTTCCAGTGACAAAGAGGCCAGGGGCATCCAGCGGGACCAGAACTGCACACACTTTCCAAACCAGCAGGTTTTTCTTTCATGCTCCCAGCAGGCCAGAGGAATCATGGCTCTTCCTCTACATTTTGAAAATGTGAACCCAGATCCGTGTCCAGATTCTCATAAAACGATTCACGGCTAATCTTGGTGCTGGAAGGATTGCACACCCAAGCGGGCAATGAAAGTTAGGGAGACGATTAAAGTGCGCTGCTCTCAGGGTTGCTTGATCAGACTGACCCAAGATGCAATGCACACAGAGCAGACTCACACAAACTTTTCTCATCAGAAGACATGCAGGTAAAAGCTGGGGAAATGACAGGGAGGAAATGAAGACTGGATGCATCGTGACTGTGCAGCTCTGTGGCACAGTGACATTATCTGGGACAAAGTTTGAGAACTAGAGGACATGCAGGCCTCATCCTTGTCATTACGGGAATAAAGAAATCAAACGACTGGAAGAGACAGACGAAATAACCAGGAAGTCAGTTTCACATCACAAAGAACACAGATTTGTGATTTGACTTCAAACATTTATTAGATCTAATCACACACAGGCATAGAATTCATCAGCAAAGGAATCTACAGAGGTCATGTACTGAGGATGAGATTTATCAACAGAGAAAATGGCTTGCAATTCAACAATGACACTGATTCTACAAAATAGCTACTGTATGTACATAATTAGTATTTTTCACCAGGCAATGCTACACAGAAAATAAAAATAACAGGGATAAATTATTTGCTTTCTCATGAATATATTACAGAATAAAATATATAAAATAAGAACAAAAATGTGTCATGTAACTAAAGAAGTTAAGTTTGAGCATAATTGAATTGTGGCCCGTAGTGAAGCATTGTTGAATTGCATTTTACTATAGGACCAAAGAGATCAAGAGAAAAAAATATTGTTGTTCACTAAAAAGATCAAGAATGCTGTACCGTTATGAAAACTACATTTTTTTCCAAGAATTGAAATATTTTACAAAAATTGATACAGTTGAGACACCTGCTTTTAAATACATCAAAAACCCCAGAGCAGTGGTGTCCAAGTTTGTTCAGTCAGGCATGTGCTGTGGCGACCCAAGGGGAAGCGCTCTGGGCCGTCAGCGGTCTGTGCGGAGTCTGGCGTGCGCTCGCTCTCTGTCTCGGGGGAATTAGGACGTGTTGCTGACATGTACAGGGGCGGGGCTGAATCACAAGTTGGGTGGCTGCATCACCCCCCACTCCCCCTCCCCCTAATGGAGACTGGAGGCCTTCTCCACTCCGGCATCACGAGAATGGCCTTGGGGTGAGGGCTTTCGCAGAAACGCACACACAACCCCGCGACTGCTACAGGCATCTGACAGGAGTCTGCGTGTCTGGGTCAGAGTTAACGGCAGTCACTGACAGCAGAGCGCAACCATGGGAAACTTTTGTTTTTACATACGATATCTATTCACTTTTGAGAATTGAAATTTGTGATTGTCCAAACACAATTCAAAAACAATATGGTTCACAATGATATTGGGTATTAGCTACTGGGGAGGGGAAAGAATTTACAAAAAAAGGGCAGGAAAGTCTTTTATTTTCTGTTGAATATAAAGTGCATTTAAGTCAGTACACTGGGTAACGGTGGACAGCTGGCACTGGTCCTCAGCTCACAGCAATCCAGAGCACGGCACACAGCACACAGAGAGAAGCGCAGGTCACACTCTGGATGTACCTGAGCTGGGCAGGGGGTCTGCGGGGCTCTCATTGGCGCCATGGCAGGGCGAGGGGGCAGTGCAGTTGGCGCGGGACAGGCTGAGTTGGTGCAGGGCGGGCATGGGGGAGGGGGGCAGCAGCGTGCTGTTGGGGCTGGTGATGTCTCCTTCGCCCACCAGAGTCAAGTCTGCCATGCTCTCGTCCTCCACCGTCTGCACGGTGTCGTTCCTCCAGTCCGAGCTTGTCTGAGGCCAGGGGGGGCCGGCCCTGGGGTCTGTGTGGTGGGCGATGGGGGAGACGGGGGCGTGGAAGGGCCCAGCGGGGGGGTCACGGGGGCTAAGCGTGGAGTCCAGGCTCTGGGAATGGTGGCTGGCGTTCAGGGCTCCGGCACCGTTCTCTTTGCCACGCCGCGGGGTGGAGCAGGCGGGCTCCGGCGCCAGCCGCAGGAAGTCTGGCAGGACTAGGTCCTCCTTGTTCAGCAGACCTCGCTGGTCGTCAGCTCGGTTGCTCTGAGCTTTGGATATGAGCTCGAAGAATTCTGCAGGTGGCAAGGGTCAGGGGAAGGGAGTCACAGCAACCAAAAAAAAAAAACGAAAAGACATGACTTTCCAAAACAAAAAAAAAACAAGTATAAACAATCAGACAGCATGCCAAAAAGGGATTTATTTGTTAAACATAAGAGCAGCCACAGACTACTGTGTGAAATGACTGTTCAATAAGAGCACGAGCAGCGCTACATTAGTCTCTGAGCAGCTACAGGTTTCTACAGAGCAGAGGGAGGGGGGTGTTAGTGAAAGAGAAAGCAAAGCTTCAATTCTACACTGGAATTAAGGCACCGATGTCGGAACTGTAGCGTGTCAGAGGGAGGTTTACCTTCAGCTTCATCTATATTAATCTTTTTCTGTTTTCTCCTCTCCACTTTACCCACTGACTCGTCGTGTGTGAAATGGTGCGCCTCCCTGGCAGCCTTGCTGTTTTCCCCTCTGGCTTTCACAGAAGAGGACTTTGCTGACGGTTTCTCATCCCCCTGGATTGCAACAATGACAATGCACCAAATTAGGGGCGGCGGGAGTGGGCGGAGACGGGGTCCTTCCCAAAACTTGGCCAGAGTGGGGGTGGACTGGGTGGGGGCTCAAGGCCCTCGGTGTGACCAGGCTTCTTCTGAGCCAAGACCAACAAAGTAAAACACGTACAAGAAGCGTAGAAGAACCCAAGAAATCTACCATCTACTGCAGCATTTCCACCACCAGCTTTTCCTCGGGGGCACCCAAGCTCCCGCGGTACTCACTATTACCGTGACTGCGGTCACCCTCTAAGGCCGGAGCCAGGCCACTCTACATACACAGGCCGCTTGTTCAGAGTGGAGGGAAGGAGCTGAGGGAGAGGGGGTTAAATCAGGCACAGCCAGCGCAAGCGCGTGCATGTGAGACGTCACCCGCAGGCAACACAGAGAGAGAGAGAGAGAGAGAGAGAGTGTTACAGTGCAGGGATGCAGGGAAACCCAGCTCAGACAAGAGGTGGAGAAAATGGAAGGACAGCGTGTTCTTCTGAGAAGAGCAATTCAGAAAGTCACTGCTGTTGGACACAGATACTTGTTTCAGACCCCTCCCCCCACTGACCCCCACACCCATCCCGCAAAAAATCCTTACTGTTGCCGACTGACTTCTTGTTGTCAAGGCTGGTGCATGGCTTTTTGATGAGACAAGTTTTTGCTTTTCTGTTGGGGGAAATAAAAATAAAAAAAAAATACAGTGAGACACAAACAGCAGTCACAAACATCATGTTTATCATCGGGGAAACGGCCAGAAAATCAGAGATGAGCTGAAGTTAACTGAAGACTGAGTGGCGCAGCGTGCGTCATCACCACTTCACAGCCGAGAGCGGTCATGACTCCCGCCTCTCCGGGCCAAGCATAAACCATCGCCGCTGTTCACAGCCACCGCATGACGCTGCTGCCGCGGACGCATCTATGGACACAGCAGCTCCACGTCTCCTCTCTCCAGACTGACGTGGACTGACGGGGGTGGAGTCATGTGCTTTCATCTTGTCACTGGCGCCGAGGGTGATTACCAGGTTCTCACCAGAACAATTCACACCCATAACCACTTCCTCTTCCCTGGTTTCACTGATCTACCACAGACCACAGTGACTTCATCTTTGCTCCTCAGTGTGACGGGAAGCACCAGTCCAGGTCTTACTGATAATGTTTAATGAGGAAATCACGGCTGATGGGCCTCCTTTTGTGGGGAAATACCCAAAAAACGATGGATATTGCCCGCTCTGACTAATATACAGCAATCAGTCTGAGAGGGGCTCTTAAGGATGTGATTTCAGGAGGCTAAGAGCAGAAGGAGATGTCACCCTCGCTGTGGTAGGTGTTTGAAGTGTAAATGTGTGGACGGGTGAGTGGCACGGCAGGACTCGAATCTCTGGTGTTTTCTCACTCACCTTTCCCCACGGCGTGGTCGGCCACATCCAGCACCACTCTCAGCCCGTCCAGGTTAGAGATGGGCAAGCCCAGGTCCAGGGGCTCCTTCTCTCCACTCTGCATGACACCACACAACACAGCAGCTAATGCAAACCATTCTCTCTCCAAAAACAGCGCCTGACACACTCAAAACATTCAGTCCAAGCATTCAGCACAAAATGGCTCCCAAGCACCACCCAGGTAGGTGCTACACATCGGTGGTGGCTAAGGTGGGCCTCTCCACTGTCACTGTGAAGTGATTTGAGTTTGATGAAAGCTTTATGATACTATTGGAAGCAAAGAGGCAAATGGAAAGTAAATGTTAATGTTAATTCAGTCCTAAGAGAAACAGTATGCCTTGAAATAGAGCAGGAGTGAGTTTTGAGCAGTCATCATTTTCAGTCATTGCTGTCTTGCATATAATCTTTATAAAGATGTGTGCATAACATTCAAATTCATAAATTATAGATGGGATCTTACAGATGGGACATTAGCTTTGCCCATTTCACCCCTTTTCAATGACTTTTCACGCCCATTCAGTTCCTATTTAACGCCCTATTCCTCCACCCACTAAATGTTGCATCACCCTCCAAACTGCAGGGAGAAACTCATCTTGAGCCACCAGGCAAATACAGCTCTCACATAAAAAGATTGGCCACTTACAATTCTAGCTACCAGGTCGCCCAAGTGGAGGCCATACTTTGCAACAACAGGTCTCAAAACTTCTGTGACTGGTTTGGTGGGCTTGGCTTTCAACCCAACAGATCGGTTGATGGGCACAAGGTCTAATCTGTAAATGAAAAAGGAGAAAAAAAAAAGAATATGAGATATTTTGATCTACATCAGATGACAGGCTAACTGACAGAAGTGTTGGTCTGGAAACAACAAAGATTTTTGAGAGCATGCACTCTGATTATTCATTAGATGATGTAGTCTTTTAATTAACTTTGAGGAAAACAGTAAATGAGTCACGAACTTCTGCAAGGAACAAATGCAATTCAACTAAACTAAAAAGTTTGAGAACAACTGATACCTACACACAGACTAATTTCTATAAACATATAGAAATAAACTATAAATAAAAACAATCAATAAAAAAACAAATGTTCATAATAGCTGCAAAGGAGACTAAGTTATCTAATTTCAAATCGTCAAACAGTATCACTGCTGACCATTACTTGGAAGAGTATGAAGATGGATTGTCAAGCATTATAGTCTTCGACTTATAGGTAAGACTTATAGTCGAATATGGCATTTTTATTAAGCCAGTGCTACACCGGTGAGGTCTTCAAATGAGCTTCTCCTTGAAGAAAAAACCACAAAAATAGACACTTACCTGAACAGAGTGCGCTTCTCTAATCTTAGGTCCCGGGCACTCAAGGTCATACAGTCTTGGTCCATAACTAGAGGCTTCAGAAAGGGGAATACATATGTTTTAAAGCACAAAATTCAACATTGCCAATGCATTGCCAATTTCTTTCATAAAACTCATATATTGCACACATAATACACAAATATATAATAACACGTAACTGCAGCCTTATTACTCTAGAGAACTGGAATTCATTTCTGCACAGGATTCTAAACCAGGTAACGCTGTCAGGAATGTCAGGAAAACAGCTTGAGGAACTGTAGAAGATTGAGAGTCGTTTCCACCATAACAAGAGTATACAGAGGCTGTGAGTGAGAATGAAGAAAGCCTTCAGAGACCTGGGAGGAAAACAGAGTGTGCAGAAGCTTTATTTAAGAATGAGGAAAGTGCTTCACCATAGATGTCAGTGAGAAAAAACAGAATGCGAAGAGGCTTTAAGCAAGAATGAGAGAAGTCCTTCACCATAGAGGTTTAAGAGGAAAAAGCCCATAGAGCAGAAGTAAGTGAGAATGAAGAAAGTCCACCACCAGAGGGTTACAAAGAAAACAGACCATGCAGAGGCTGTATCTGAAAGGGATGAAAGTGTTTCATCATAGAGGTTTAGGAGGGAAACAAATCATGCAGAAGCAGAAGCAGTGAAAGTGAAGTAAAGTCCTCCACCAGATGGCTGGGAGGAAAACAGTCCATGGAAAAGCTGTAAGTGAGAATGAGGAAAGTCCTCCACCACCAGCTTTGGTGGAAAATGGAGACGGTATGGGCGTTACGGCCGTACCTTCTCCCCCCCAACCAGGAAGAGATCCACGGCTGCCAGGTTGATGCCCAGCTTCTCGCACAGGCCCAGCAGCACCTCCCTGACGGTGACGCCAGGGCGGACCGGCACGGCGCAGCACGAGCCGTCCGGCAGGTTGATGTTGCAGTGTTTAAGGGACCGCTCCATCATGCTGTGCCTGCTGACATCCACCTGCACAGGAAGTGACAGGAGCGTGCCACTTAAATCAGTCCCACCAGCTATCAGTGCTGCAGAATTCCCAGCATGCATCACCTCCAGACTTACATTTAGAGCATCAGGAGACTAAAGAAGAGCAGTCACGAAACAGATACCATCCTCCATTTTACACTGATTTTCTGATTAGAGTTCTGATGAGGCCACTGGAGACTCCAACTATAACAGTAAAATACTCGATTTTCTCAAAAGACAGTTTTAGCCTTACACAACATACATGTGCTTCCTGTTACTGTGTTGTTACTGTAATGTATGCAGTTTCATTCATTTCATTTGGAAGGATTTTTGTCATTTCAAAGGTCTTGTTATAGCTATAGTTCCCCATGGACATGAGCCTTCAGACAGGTCAGAAGGACACCACCCTGGTGGATTGGCAGCTGTATTTCTTGGGGATCCCTATGGATCCCTACAAAAGAAATTTATATACCACATGTTAAAATACAGCTACTTTGCTTCCAATGTTACAGTTATTAAAAAAATGTTTTAAAAAGTAGACTGCTCCCATGATTATATAGCAAGGGCATGAAGGTTGCTTGAATTCCATGGTCCATGCTAAAAATAACAGGCTTATTTTCACATCCGGTTTGTTTATCATTTTTCAGTAACAAACATTGTACCCAGCCATTGCCCATCATTTAAAACAAGTAACATATGACAGAATTTGATTTTCATCATGGGAGAAGAAACTGAGTGTTAATACTCAATGCTCCTTTCAAATCTTATCTTACTGTTATTTTATTTATTTTATTCTATTAATCTATCATATTGTCACTGTCCACACCTATAAATTATTTTCAAAATAAAACGTAATGACTAAATAAAAACAAGACTAAAGATAAATGATATTACCCAGTTTTTACAGAGTAAATCATTTCAAGAGACATTCCTCACAGTAAGAGCTTCTGAAAGTCAGGTGTTAATTTATGGGCTAAGGCTGAGTTGTTTTGGATGACCTGTGATTACTTACCTCGTTCTTTCCTCCTGAACCGGATGTGGGCAGCTCCAGGCTGGCACTGGAGGACAAAGAGCCTTGCGATTCTCTTCTCCCATTGCTGCCCGAGAAATCTAAAAAAAAAACATGCTTTGTCACGCCCATAAGTCTGCCGGAACACAACTCTCTAACCTCAGTGCGGGAGTTTTTCATTCAGAAAACATGCACAATGCTTATTTCTGTTTCTTTCACCAGAATGACTGAAGATGAAGTATCATATTCGACTTGCTATCAGGCATAATTTGTTTTTGCCTTTCTCTTGTGACTCACTGTAATTGAAGTCCGTCAGGTCTTTTTTCTTGGGTCCCTTGCCGAAGCTCCTGTTTCGGGACCATGAGAAGAAAATCCCTTTTTTCTTATCGCCGTGGTCATCTCTGCTGTCGTCGTTTAACGACCGACCAGACTTGGACTTTTTATCCTCCTGAGGACACAAACAGAGTCACGTTAACTTCCTCGTTTAGGTTCACCACACTTGAGTCCATGACATGCAATAAAGTGGGAAGGCTGAGGAAACAAACACTCTGCGTATCAGTGGTGGTTTCCGGCAGACAACGCATCTCAGAATAGGTGTACTGACCTAGTAATCCTGTGGTTGTATCCTAACCTCATAAATCACGAGCTAAACTGATTCTAGGTCAGCACTCCTACTCCTAAGACTTTTTACAAACAAGGGCCCCGATGTCAGAACGTCATATGCCTCCACAGCCACCTCAGGAAACCCTCCAGTGTATGTTCTTTGCAAACAGGAATCTAACATGCCCATTACAGACACCACATGCTGAGCTGAATGCAGTGACAGTGGAATTACAAATGCCTTTTGCTGGAAGAAACAATCACATAGGACTGGAATGGAGTCTACTCCATGTGGCTTTCATGCAAGGAACTCATAACAACCAAAATTTCTTTAATTATTTTCACACAAAGGATTCTGTATGCCAAGGGAGGTGATGTAAACTAAGAGAAACAGGGCTCTATGGGATCAAAATGGGCAAAGACTGTTCAAGCAGATTAAGATTAAAACAGATTTTAAAAAGAATAGTGAAAAGAGCAAAAAAGAAAGGCTATATTATCTGTGCGTACAGTTCTCCTCTCTGTAAGAATTTTCTGTGAGACACATATCTGCCACAAAATCAACAGGAAGACAAACACACCATGCACCCTCTGTCCCTGCCCACACAAAACACCCTCCCACTGCCACAGGTGTCGTGGCTACAGCTCGCAGGATTGGGCCGTGGGTGGCCTGCTTTTCCTGCCGAGCACAGATGTCCACTGATAGTGACATGGGTTTGCAGTGGCCGTCCTCCTCCCACAGGCAGCGGGGAGGAGGATTCTCCAGGCCGCTACTGGCTGGCAGTGGGTGGAGTGGGAGTGTGTGGGGGGGCTGTACCTTTCTGGGTGTGGACAGGTTGGAGCGGTCTGAGCTGGTGCTATGCTTGGAGGCAGGGCTGCTGGGGATCTGGTAGGGGTCAGGAAGGGGTCGACCCTCTACCTCCGCCAGCATGCACTCCTGGTACAGGAAAGACTTTAGGAAGCGGGTGTAGCTGTCAAACTTCATAAGGTTGAAGATCTGTAAGGAAAGAAAGTAGAGACAAAAAGACAGAGAGAGAGCATGACATCATTTGCTACTGTCTTCAGATTTATCAGTTCAACTACCAGTGTTATAATATCAGGGAATCTGGGAGGGATAACTTTTCCCACTTTTTTCGGTCAGTATTCAAAATACATAGACCCGATGTCTAACTGTTTAAAAAGCACAAACCAAGGTTATTGCACTGGACTGGATCAAAGTTATCTATGTGGAAAATATGGCTTCAAGCATGAGCACAGAATTTTGTAAAACCAAAATAAATATGAAAGGAGCAACTGACAAAAACAAAATATCTGTTGTTTCAAAGCATAAAAGGTGACATTATACTTTGATGGGAAATATCTGCTGTCCAACCCATGGTGTATTTTTACAGTCTCGTGTTCTTTGTCTGCCCAGAGCTTTTTGGTGTAGCGTCTTAATGCTGTCGTTTAGTCTTTCCAATCTAAAAGCTTGGTCTATTATATCTAAAACCGCATGACTGGAGCCATTCGTCCAAAGCGGCGGAGCCAGCAAAGTTTTCTCAGCGTCCTTTTCTGAACTCTGAAATTGATATCCACATCAGCCCAGCCTCTTATGTAAGGCATGTCTCCATCTGCTTTTTCCTTATGGCTGAGAACTGCTGGATGTGCTCGGTGAAGAAAAAAAAAAAGTGCCCTGCTGGAAATAGACCAAAACAATGCAGCTGAAGCCAAGCTCATGCCATGAAGCCTGATCCATCCTGCCACAGCAATCTCGTGTGTCATTCATATGTTCTACTCAGGTGATTCATACATGAGAGGACTCTGAGAGCTGGGTGTATCCCTAGCCTTGCTAAATCTAAGGTCCCCTCGACCACCCCCTCAACCCCCAACCCCCCTCCCCCAGCCCCTCCAACCTGCAGTTGCTGTTCCTTGAACATGTCTGGACGGGGGGCATTGAGAATGTCGTCGGCCAGCTGGGCCTGGCTGTCGATGTTGACTGGCGTGGTGGCCTTACTGGACAGGAAGCTGTTATAGATCTCACGGGCCCTCTGAGACAGCTGTGGAGAGGGGGGGTAATGAGTGATTAATCACAGAGTCAAGGCTTCTGTGGAAATTCCTGAAATGTGACATAAAAATGTTATTCGAGTTATTTAGCGGACGCACAGCATGGACCATCATGCTTAAGACTGCAACCTAGGATCAGGTGGCAATTTCACATTAGCATAGAAAGTACCTCATTATGACATGGCAACAAGCATATATTTCCCATAAGCTCCCGCTGTGTAATGTAATTACCTGCTTCTTGTCAGTTTCAGGCACATGGCTGAAAAACTCACAGGCCTGCCAGAACAGAATGTTCTCCTCACTGAATTCCTTCTTCAAAAACTCCTAGAAAAAGTGAAACAAAACTTTTAAAAAAAAAAAAAAAAACCCACTGGATAGGATGCAAACTGTGGATTAGTGCAGACATTATCGATTCGAGTGACAGAGGCAGGAGGCCGGGTCGGGGAGCACATACCGAGAAGTACCTGACGCCCACGGGGTCCTGCAGCAGGCGCTCGAAGCAGACGGCCCAGCTGGCCACACGGCGCTCAGTGTGGCGGCGGTGGCTCTGCACACTGGGCAGGCTGGCATTGCTGTTCAGGCTGTTCTCACTGCCGCAGCCCTTCAGGTCCACGCTGTTCAGCTCTGCAGCGAGGAGACTGCGCCGTTAAACACCGCCGCTGCACCAGCGCAAGAGGCGCTGCGCATTCGCAAGCACTTCACCACTAAACACTACTAATGTGCTAATACAGGACTCGCAGTGACTTCAGAAACACTTTACCATTACACACTGTTACTACCAGAACGCAGGAAATACAATCAAAGAATCATCAAAAAGCTTTCGTCTGTTCAAATAAAGGTAGAATTAAAAGAAAAGAGTGAGAATTGCCCTGAACAAACTGATGAAGAGTGCAGCATGTCAGACACGAGGGTGATCAGACGAGACAACACAAAGAGTTTAAGCCCTTAAATAAAATGGCTAAGGGAAACAGGCGAAAATAGAAAATGGAAAGACTACGGCCATACAGATCACATTCTCTCAACGTTCTGTTCGTCAGCCATTCAACATCTGCTCATTGTCAGACAGGGCCACTTCAAAGTGACACAGCAAAAGACAAGTGGCCAGCGGCGCCGTATTCCACTGTCACTCCATCCTGGATTCACGTGCTATTTGCACTGAACACCATTCAGCGAGCGTTTGATCTGGATACACCCTCCACTGCTCTTATTCTCCGGTGAAAGAGAAGCGCAACATGATCTGGCAAAAAAGGTTTAAGAGCCCAGCTTCAATTTAGACCTGTCAGGATGGCAAGAAAAGCAGTTGAATGTCCCTGGAGATGCAAAATTTCACATGTCGTTATTGAGCAGCCCCAGGGTGACCAAGACAGAGGGAATATTGACAACCTCAAGCCGTCTCTGTCTTCATGCACTGATAACTGCTTTAACTGCAGTGTCTTCACCTACTCTAAATCAAACTAAATAGTCTTCAATCGTATCTAATACCATTAGAACTACACTGCAACAATGCAAACAGCCCTGTACCTGCAAGGTCCACCACCAAAGGCTAAAAAGTTAGAAACACATCCCTATTGAGGCAGATACATCCATGAAACAGAAACTACTGGAGCCATCCAAGCACTGCACACTGCTTCAAGCCTGTTCGTCTTACCTGGATAGAGCTGGTATGAGCCTGTGTGGGGCCATCTTGCCAAATACTTTAGACTGATGGGAAACCACGGCCCCCGTTCCATCCCAAACCAGTCAGACAGCTCCCCGAAGACAGGGGTCGGGACCCCCCATCTGGTTGCCAAGAGCAAGTGGGTCCCCATAGCTGGAGAAGGTGTGGGACAGTGTGCAAAATGGCCCTTTCTGGGCCCCGATGACAAACTCTTTGCTGAATTTTAGGCAGGGTGAAAGCGGATATGCTGACCGACACAAAGCCCTCAAGGGCCCTGAATAAATTATTGAGCGTCGAGGGAGGAGGGAACTATAGACAGCCCTTGTGACAGGAATCTGCAATATTAATGATGTGCTTGGAGGGTCCACTCCTACACTCCTGCATCTACATAGAGCTATGAAACCAGCGACACTGACATCTTGGGAATTTCAATACAAATTCACAAAACACTTCTGTCAAACACAGTCTGGACTATCGTTAGACAGTGAGCTTTTCAGTTCTGAGAGACATAACAGATAAACCTGACACCTGAAGGAGCAGGTAAGGTTTATGCAGGTGCATTGGTTCCAGCCCAATGAATGGTACTCATAGAGACTGTGGGGTGAGTACATTCCCACACTATCTGCATGCTACAGTACCACGGAAAAAAGATCTTGCCTCACTATCAGCCTAGGAATAACATCAGATGACATAAGCCTTTCAACAATGATGGCATCAGCCGAAACATGTCAACAACCTGCCACCAAACCAAACAAATGACAAAAAATACATATTTTTTGTGATCTACTCCCTTGCTTAACTAAACATCCAAAGACATCCACATAATTCTTTTCTGATGATTTTTTTTTTTCAAGAAACCAATACTTCTTGTTTATAAGCAGAGTGCAAGGTAAATAACTTCAGTTTACCAACCCCCTTTTCTAAACACACAGAGACAAGAGCAGAAAGGCCAGTGGCCTTCTGCTGCCATGTACTTACTTGTGTTTTATTAGTTGATGTTTTATTTTCATTTAAACAAACAAGTGATTGGTCTTGGAGCAGCTGAATGAGAGGAGACATTTCTGCAGAGTGTGTTGACTTTGACTCCCTTCCCGCTCCGCAGACTGTTTTTCACCCGTCACTCATGTGTTTATTTGCCAGGACCACACAGGCTGGCGTGTTCTCTGCTGCAAGCACTAGGCCCAAAAGATAACAGCTTGCACTGCAGTGGCCGAGACACTGAGCACAGCTGCTCCCTGTGTCTCCAGCACTTCCAGGAGGCACAATCAAGGGGTGTAAATGTCATCTCCCTCTTACTACTAGGAGGCCAAAGGTTTGTCCCAAATGGGGTCCTAAATTTTAGCATCTCCATGTAGTCCCTATCCTTTGCACTGAACAATAACTGAAAGCTCTTCTCATGTTATGTGCAATACGTGAAACCAAAACCCTATAGTACTGTGGTAAGCCCTGGACTTGGATGTAGTGGCCCACAGTCTGGGCTAAACTGGCTGGAATAGTTTGATACTACACAAGATGTGGAACAATTCCTTGAGTTGAGTGTTTAGCTGTTCTTAAGGTATACTCTGTGAGAGTGCTCAAAACGATTTGTTTGCAAGTGGCAGAGAAATGCAAAAAACTGGTAAAGCAAGCAGGGATGCAAGGGAGTGAAAGAGAGGCGGAGTAGCTTCTAGCTGTTTGGGTAGATCAAAGTATAGAAAGACAATTAGCTGCTATGCATAGGAAAGCTGAGAGTGTTTGGAAAGATCAAAAATCAACTACAGCATGGAGTAGTGGCACCAAAAGCATAAGGAATCAAATCACAAACCTATTACTAAATTCTGATTGACGTGTGGTATATCTTGTAGTTGTGTACACAAAATGTGGACACAAATTCATTATATGGGTACATTTTCTGTAGTGAATGTAAACTATGTCGTTTTGTCACCCGGAAATTCCAATTATGGTACCACAGACAAGGGACAGTAATATGAGAACATACTCAGACTCTCTTCATCACTCAAGGACTTTATCTTCAGGCATAGCACCCCTGGGTATTCTGCTGAATAACTTCAGCATTCTGCCAGTGGTAATGCAAACATTTAATGCATGTGTTAGTAGAGGAGATTAAGGAGCTCAAACACTTCCACTCTAAACCAATCATACCCAAGGAAAGTGTTTGCTCAGACACACAAACCTGTAATTACTCTGCAGAGGCAAGGGCCTTTTATCTCATGTGTGCCTTGTCCAACCAAAAATGTTCCCTGGTTCTTGTCTTGTTATGACTTTTACTGATGAAAACTATCATAAGAAATATAGGGACATCACTTTAAAAGATATGCACATTAATGTGGGAGATTAAGAGGGAAGCATTCCTAGAGCAATAGAAAGCTAAAAGAGCATATACCAGAGGACACTGGTTCTTCCATCTGCTCTAATCTCAGTTAATGCTGCTTGAGTCGACCAGAGAACACTCTGCCTTAGCTTTTATCTTCAGCACGAAACACTGCAAGATACAGTGCCAGGCTAACCAGATAAAAGAGTACTCACAAGGGAAAAAACTGACACTCAATTACACACAACTGCAAAACTAAATGAGGTGGGGGGTTGGGGGTGGCAAACACTTAATAGATATTAAGAAAAGAATCACAAATTAAAAATAAATGTGTCAAAAGAAACAGTATGTCACTGCAAGTTCTCATTTTTATAGTGCAAGTAAAAGCTTGTCACATTAGGTTCAGCATGTTTTGTAGCCCCTGTCTCATCATTTCCTTATTAAATTACTGCTTGGGTACAACTGCATGTGCTCTTGTTGAAAATGCATTTCTCTCTCTGTGTTTACTGCAGACTGTGGATCCAGTGGAGGGTAGACCAACATATTGCATACAGTAGCAGCATATTCCAAGTTGGGATTAAAAAGAAGCTTGATGCTGGCAGTGGATGTGAAAACACTCCTGAGTGTGAGAGAAAGTAATCCAATACGCAGACAGGTGTGTTACATCAGGGACGCTTCCTACGCAGCAATGAAAACACACAAATCCCTTCACCAAATGCCAGACACAGCACAGCTTGGTGGTGCGAAGCAAAGGCTAATCTTATCAAATGGTATCCAAACAACTGCAAATGGCACTGACTGCCGTTTGCTATACATCCCTGCAACAGTATCTTCCTCTTTTTTGGTGAATCATAACTACACAAAGACTCACACATACACACAGCAGCACAGAGGGAGAGAATAAATCATTTAAGAGGGAGAGAAAGAGAGAGTACATAAGGGGAGAGAGAAAAAGATACTACCACTAATTTCAGGAGAACTGCATGCTGAAAGCAGTGAAGGTGTGGGCTACTTACCACCATCGGAGACCGCCGCAGACTGCAAGAAAACACAGAGAGACATGAATGAGAAGCTGCCTTCATTCAGCAACACAGCAAAGTAGAAAGGCCTTAACCGAGCAGAGGTGGCCTCTGAAGACATGTCCCTGTGGTGGCCGTGTTTCTGTTTCTGACCAGCAAATCCCTTCCCCTGGCTCACTGAACAGGCCTTTCACACTGACTAATGAGATGCGTCTGGACCTATTCTCTCACACAGAGAGCTGTTCCCACCTCAGCACCTGGCCCCGCCCCCTTCCTGGTACTGCCATCAAACCTATGGGGAAACCACTGACTTCAGGACAGCTCCCATCAGCTACGCAAACACAAAAGGCACTACATGATGTGCTAGTGTGGTGAGGGGGGTGAGGGGGTGGGGAGTGGTGTGACCTGACTGGCTGGAGACGGGTGGGTGGACCCCTAGCACACTCAGGTAGGTATCCCATGAGGCAAGAGTGCATCATGGTCTGCTGACATTCTTAAACACCATCAGACTTATCTTTAGGAGTCAGAACACTGAAAACAAAATCAGTCAATATGTGAGTAACATTTTACGATCATGACATGGATTGTGAAATCCAATGAATATGCCCATTCCTTGACATTGACTTTTTAAGAGCAGAACACAATCTGAGGCCACTCAAATCAAAGCCTAAAAGAAAGAACTACATTTACATACACAAACTTACTCTTGGGGATTATTCTGTCTCAGCTTGAAGTGCTAGGGTTACTTAAATAGCTTATAAGGTGTTACTTTACACAGCTGTACATGATGATAAATGAACCTTGTGGTGACAAAAAGAGCTGCCCAACAAAACTAGTCATAGAGTTACTCACTGGCTCCACCTTAGGGCAAAGTCTGCAAAAACAGGTAAAGATATGCCCACTAAGATAAAGTCACACTCAAATATAACCACAATAAAACAAATGTAGTTTGTAACAGAGAGTGCACAGAAAGATCTGGAAAGTGATTTGTGAACTGCAATGCAATCTCTGGCTTTGCCGCAGAGGGCTATCTTCAAACGGGGGCCACAGGTCTTCGTTAGTGTGGATGTAGGACCCGGCCACAGATCTGCAGGCAGCTGTGCCCTGGCCCCACCCCCTCCCAGCCCTGCCCTGAGGCGGGTGTTCGTCCAGACTTGCAGCTGCAGGGAGGGTTTGGTCTGAGGGTTTGATCTCTCCCTCTCACAGGCTCAACTGCTTCCAGGAAAGACTGGGGGAGGGCCGACAGACTCCCCTCTTTGTTACTTTCCATGATTCAGGACCCATGATCACTGTTAATATACGCTTAAGCTTGGAGACTGTAACTCATTAGGATGGCATTATTTCCTTTTAGGTAGATCTAAGCTACATCACTGCACCACACTTGCTAATTTACCAGTTGTATTCCAAAATCTACCGTACATACCACTCTGCAATTTCCCCTAACAAAAACATTCAATCCAGTTGATAATGCTGTTAAATGTGAATAAAAATAACACTAGTGGTGCTTCTCCTTTTATCTCATCTTTATTATTATCATCCCTACATACCAGGATAACTGCTACTGAAAGCTTTCCTATCACTGCACAAACATCAGGTTTGTACTGCAAGACCCCTGGCACCATCCTGTGTTATTATAAGATCATAAGAATAAACAATGGCAAAAACAGTACGTAGTACATACAGTACAGACAGTATCCAAAACACCCCAACATGAACACTACTACGTTAACTGGCAGGCAGTTCCACAAAGTCACACCCTACTGTGCACGACGACACTTCCTAATAACAGGGTGGAATTTACTTGGAAATCCACTTGCTCTGTTGACATAATTCATCCGGAAAAGTCATCTGATGTCACATTTTTAATTACCTTTTATGAAATGAAAAAACACAAACATAAACACACAATTCAGCTAAGCTTTAATTAAGTGTCATAAATCTTATTCTATACATACCACACAACAGGCCAGCAACGGCAATCTTTTTTATGTATTAAACACCTTGAGTTCAGTTAAAATATCTGATCCACTGGAATGACTGCGACAATGTCACAGGTAGTCAAATGGAGTGGCCTTCAGCAGTTGGGTTTGTTGAAGCTTCACTATCTACTCTTGCTCTATTCTGAGGGATTTGGGAGGCCTTAAGGCTTTATGACCCTGTTCATTAAAAGAGTGCATTATCTACTACAGATTATTTGCAGAGATTACAGCACAGATCATGTGCCTGCTCTACGATTGGAACATGCGTCTGTGTCTGTGTTCTAGTACAGCGGTACCTTGAGGGGTGTTCTGTAAAAACCTGGCAACCCACGAATAGCTGATTTTGGGGAAAATGAAGTCCTTGTTCTGGTGAGTGTGGGCGATTGCATTTTATTTATGTCTTCCACATGTCTCTAATTTTTAAACATCCAATCGTGTAACTTGGCGTAAGTTTTTCCAATATGACGGTCTGAAAACAGTTCAGCATGGCTGCAGATCAGTTGCTAACGGCGACAGCTCCTTATTAACATCCTTTGGAGACTCCCTTGTTTTGGGCAGAGGGCATTTCAGAGACACTAGCTCCTTACTGCTGGGAAAACAAAGGATTACATAGGAAATTACCTGTGGAGAGGAAAATCTGGGGGGCAGACGTGGAATTCGGCTAGCATATTTCAACTGTTCCTTAAAATATTATGTGGATTTTAATGACCAGAACATCAGGATCTCAGCTGAACAGCAAAATAAAAGGTGGCACCGTACAGTACCACCAACACTGAACCGAGCCTGCATTCCTGCATACTGTGGAGAGACTTCCCCCTCCTGACTTTCCAACAGCACTTTAATATTACAGTCAACAAAAGCTAACTACAATATGTTTTCAGTATACTGTGCACTTCACTTTCTTTGAATGTTTTCCCCATTGCAGCTGTATTAACTGTAAGCCTTGACCATGTCCCCTTAATTTCTTCTTTTTACCCAAGTCATAGGGATATTTTGTACACCTGACAAGCATACTTTTCTTTCCATACAAATGTATGATTGTAAACAGGAGTATTTATCTAAAACCCTCTTAAAAATTTTACCATATCCATCATATTCATTCATTCTGAAATGTAATTAAAAAATATGTAGCACAGTTTCAGTTTTGATTTCAAGCTGATATGTTTGCTACATGGAAATGAGGTGGTACATCATTAGAGTAACTTTGTATTTAAAAAAATATTTGCTTTGGAAATGTAAGTATTAATTGAATGTGTCAGTGCGCAGGGGATGTTAATGAGCTGTTTGGCTCATAGCCATGCCTTGCACTATTCATGTGCAACAGAATTTTCTCATCAACAGAGATTAGTCAACGGTCACTTTCTACCACACGAGTACTGCCAGTTCATATGGAATTAAAAACATTTTTGTGAATTAAACATTACGATCATTTACAAATGATCATTTCAAAGTTGAGTCATTATTTTGTTTTAACATTCCTGACCTTCTGGATTCTTGAGTCTGACCTTGCATCGCATGAAATGAGCAGATTCAACCATGTTTATTTCTCTACATGTGAATGCATGCCCGTTGGAATTAGGGCGCAAAGCTTTTAATTTGAAATGCAAATAGAGGACTACCGAGCTGAAAAGAGTAGAGTGCCCTATTGTGGACGAATGCGTCCACATTCCCCACCCCAGTGCTGAACCCAGTCCAGCTGACTGACCGCATTCTGCGGGCAGCACTCACTAGTGGGGGAGGGAGAGGGAAAGGGAGAGGGATAGAGAGGGAGAGGGGAGCGACCCCCTCCCCCGACTGACTCCAGTTCAAGGACTGTGCCACTCCGAGCCCACTGGTGCCATCCATTGTTTGCTGTCCTTGTTGAGGAGCATGCTGACGGCAAACAAACTAGGAGCTGCACACAGAGAATTACTGTCACTGCACCACACCACACCCTCAGTGTTCATATTCCTTCAATAAATGGGACATTATCATACATGATCAGGGAACAGGCATGGCGCAATGACTGTTAGTCATTTTCACACACCTTTCAGTGTCTTCATAATGCAAATTTTGTTGTGAACATAGTTGTTTTAAGCCACTCTTCCTGTTGGAATGGCCTTAGGCTCAGATTTATTGGAAACAGAAAATTCAAGATGCCACAGTTATAAAAGGGTTGAGTCCACACAGAGGTGTAATATGCTGAACATGGGACTGGAAAGAGGCTGTCTTCAGTGAACTGCTGGTTGAAGTGCCATTTTTTTTATATTCAAACACTGCCACCTTAAATGCACCCTCTTCCAAACCTGAACTTTTTTTTTTGCTAGAGTCCAGTTTTAGACCAAGGCCTGTTTTAACAAGATGTCTCAGGGTTGGAGTGCTAACCCAGCTCTTAATGGATAAGGATGGGTTATGGCCATGGGAACCCTGATTCTAGAATGCTCATGATGTAGGGCCAAACCTTCACAGAGAGCTGCAGAGGCTATAGAGCAAGGGCACACAGGTTCCACATACAGCACTCATCCAGTGTTTTTCCTCTCCCATGAGGATCATTTTACCCCAATCAAACAATCAAAACATTCTCAAAACAACATACAAAGACAACACCACCATGGCTTGTACTGGCTTGTACCAGGGAATTCACTACTTCAGGGTCTATCAAATAGGTTCTCAAACAAAATTCTTTCACTGCCATAACTGTCGCATCATGTGACAGGTGCCATGTTCCTCAGGTGATTTTGTGGAACATATTTTGTAGTCTGTTCACTATGAAGTAGCATCCTCCATCGCTTGCCTTCAGTTTTTGAATGATGAAATGAGTGCTGATGGAGCAGATGATGTTGCTGCCATATCGCTTTCACGTGACCATGCTCTATACTTCAGGCTAAGAAAGGACGAATGGAAACACAGCAACTCGTAAGTACTGTGGTGGATTCCTACCATCTCAAGGCAAAAAAAAATCACCACACAATTACAGAAATCAGTCCAGGCTGGCCGACGGCGTCATGTGGAGGGAGTCATGGGGAGACAGTGGGCGCGGTGTGGCAGACACCATGGACCGTAATGACTATAATGGAATATGACTTTATTTTTATAAAAGCTGAGGAGTGAGAGTCATGTGAGAGGGTCCTTCCCAGGACCAGATGAGTGGCATGGCCCAGACCGCGAGCTTCAGAACCAGGCCTCCGCGCCTCACTTTACAACCCACAGCACATCCAGGCTCACACGCAACAGCTGGGACATCAAAGTCTCTCCGGCTCAGTTTATAATGAGAGAGAAAGCAGCCACCATCTGCACAGCAACATGGTCAGGGAGGTCCACTCCAAAATAAGAGCATCATTCATATTCATATCCAGCTACCATTCAATGACATACAAGCTACAAGACCTGCCAAATCACCTTCTTCAAAAATTATGATTTAAATGACTGCGGGGGTTGGATTGAGGGATTCCAAAACTTGCGGCGTTCCTTCTGAGAGGACAGATCCTACTCTTGGCCCAAAAACATATCTTCCGTCCCCAAATGTCGACCGCGTTTCCACTCAAACTGCAGACAGCTGCACGGCATATGACTCACGCATTGGCTGTGGCATGAGCTACTGAAATAAGGCAAATTCCATCTCCAAATCAGAAGCATGCCTAGCTGACAAAGGGAAGCAGAAGCAGTGCCACGAGACAGTGACCGATGGCTAGAACATCAAAAACATAAATTACAAAAAATCAGTACCAGGACTCCGGTGCTCGCTAGCGATTTCCCGAGGTTCAGAAAAGGGCCACATATGCAATAACCAGCAAATAGTTAGTCAGCCTCCCCTCAAGTGCCACAAATGAAAGCTGCGGCCCCCTTTCCATGGGTCCCTGTTCAATACAAGCCCCTGCCAGTTACCAGCCTTCCACGCAGAACGAATGCACTAATACACAGGATGCATTCTGCTCATCACTTTCTCCCATGTCACACACTCAGGAATGCATGCCTGTTGTAGTCTGTAGGTAATGGAATACACCATGAAGAATACTGTAAAGAGTTTTTTTGATTAATATATTTCACAGCTACTTTTTTCATATACTATCAATGTCATGTGTGAATTCTGAATTTTACTGTGAAGTGTTGCAATATCCGTTTTTATCTTAATAATGTTTTCAGCTATTCTTAAGCTATTCATTCAAATCTTGCAATTTTTCTTTAGCCTGTCTGCCGATAGCTAAAGCAAAACTTTTTCCATATTCTAGTCTTCACATTTTATAACATTTCTAAAAAGACATTTATATATCCAAAACAGTACCATTAATTCAATGCACAGTGGGAGACTGAAACTGGCCTCACCATGCTAGAGTATAGTCTTCTCCATGTACCTGCACCACTCTTTTCTCTCCAGCCTCCACTTCACACAGTCTCTCTTCACACCTCACGGTGTGTCTGTGTGTGGGCTCCACACAACTGTCATTTCCTGTGGAGGTGTGATCAGTGGAGGAATTCAGCTCCTCTGACAGTTCTGAACCATTTTCAATTTCTCTACCAAATACCCGACTCAAACAGAAAGTCACTGTACCAAATCGTGTGAAATACAGCGTCTTCTTCAAGCTCAAGTAAAAATGACTTCTCACTACTCCACACCGGGGTTTCAGTAGTGAGACTTCTCTTTCACTACTGTGCTCTCGGTGGTCGTAATCTAGGTGGCTGCTGAATTTTAATGACTGCTTTTCTATTATTTTAACCCTTTTATGTCCCCAAATCTTGTAACATTATGAATACAGGTCAAACCCTGCGCACAGTTTTAGGAGTTAAAGATAATTAAACAGGCACTGTTTCTACAACTGAGGAGTGCTTAAGGAGCTGGCAGTGGCCTTCTCCTGGAAGCAGACTTAGCGGGGTACTTTAGAAGGTGGCAGCGCAGGCGTCATTCTGTGACTTCCCAGCTGTTTCTTCTCACTGTAATCAAGCCATTTGGGGGGGAAAGGTCAAGCACATTATGTATGTGCATTTTTAAACATGTCAAAAATGCAGTAATTACATCAAGAGCTGAAGTGGTCCCAGATTAACCCCTCAAAATATTCTTTTGGGTTAGTTAATTGATTTCTGCTTCCCATCTCATGTAGCCAATGCACAACCGTTCCCCTTTAAAAAAAAATTATCAAAAAATAATACAGCAGCAGATATGACCAAACAATATGTCATGTTGCAAGGGCTGAAGTACCAATTAAACTTACAAGCTTTGAACGGCTTGCAATAGAACTTGTGTGGGCAAAGCCTAATGCATACCTTTAGAAAAACAGTACACTATCAACAGACTATTGTGTTGTTAAAGCAAATGAGCTCTCACTTCGTCTTTCAAAAGATTAACTGTTAAATCCTGTGGATCAATAAGGGAAAAACAGTCTTGTAAAGCACAAATTTAACAGGCCTCTCCCATTATAAACAACAGAACTTTAAAAGTTAGCCAGGTGATTCACAGAGGAGCCGGATCCCCAAATGTTTGAGTAAACAGCACATTCCAGAGCTACCCGCCGCACTGTTATTTCAGCCACTGCAGTAAATGTTAACAAACCTTAAGTGCTGATAGAGCAATTCACCTGTGGCCAGCATTAACTCAGGGGCAACAGGTTTGGAGGGATATTCCTTTCAACATAATTAAACAAATCAGAAACATCACAAAGCCACAGACCAAAAATGAACATGCATAACTTCAAATTTACCAGGTTACAAGCTCCTTACTGAAGTCAATAAATTTCAGCATTTAAGACTGTATAAAATCTCCTGGAAAAGTGCTGAGAGTAAGCAATGAGGTTTCTTGTCCATAGCTGTGTTTTCACTTCACAGTTAATAGTATTAACATAGAAATTTCATCCAGTTTGCTCTCCTGTACATTTAGTGCGAAGTAAGTCATTCCTGTGTGCATGTGGATGACACTGACTGATGTGAGCAGGAACACATCTCAGAAGTATGGAGTCTTACTTCACTCAATAGGACATGACTGTTATGAGCAGATCTTATAAGACTGCTTTGTTAAAACTTTTTCAATCAACATTATGTACAGCAGGTATGCTGGGATTAAACCTGGTTGTCTGTCTGTCTGTGTTTATCTGTCTTTCAATGAGAATAAGCAAATTTCAGAATAGGTAGGAAAAGAATGAATTCATTAGTTCTCTTTGGCGGAGAAAACTGAAATGATTTGACCTTTGAGTTACTAAATAATACAACCAAGAGGTGTCCCTCTGTGTGAAACAGGCTAGTAAGCAGACCGCTTGGCTGAGACATTTTATACCTTACGAGAGTCAGGCAAATGAGGCTAGGATGCCACGATAGCTGACAGTAATTATTCCAGAGCAGGTCCCTCTTCCACACCTCATTAAGAGAGTCCCTAGAGATCAAACACGACTTGCTCAACCATAGCCAGGTCTGTATATTACAACAAAGGACTAAGGTGTATATCCAGGAACACAGAAAAACAGCAGACATGAAGTTCCAGATATGCATCAGAAGTAAACTCCACATCTAAGGTTTCTTTCTTTCTGGCTGCATACTTTGGAACCGCCGATTGTTCTAACATTTCTGGGCTGATTCAACCAAACGCGCAAAGTACCCAATTCAGAATAATACATTAAACTGGCTTTACACCATGTACATACACACACATTTTTATGGTTGAATTTGTTCATCAGAGCTGAAGTTTAAAAAAAAAATGTCCTTGTGCTTAAATTACATGAAGGAACATTTCTTTAACTGGAAACTGCTGAAAGTAATGAAATATTGCAAGGACATCACAGACCAGACAATATGCAGACATCCCATAGTTTGTTTTTGCGGTTTCTGCGTGGGTGTGGTCATTAAAGCACTGCCAGATTTTCATGCACACTACATAAGCTGGTACATTGCCAGTGTGTATGTTATATGATACAGGGGAAGTGTGGTTCAAGAAATTACTTTTGAAAGGAAACAAGAAAAAAGATAGACACCGCTATCGCCGAGTAGTTATAGTACCTCTTGAAAGTACATTAAAACTGACCGTTTCAAAACAGATAATGAAGAAACATGGAAAATCAAATTCATTTCATAGTTAAGCATGTGTTAACATGACACATGCTAGTCACAAACACTCAATGGACTGCACTCAATCTGTCTAGCTGTATAAAATATGCTCCACATACAAACACAAAGACAAGACTGTTGAGGCTGACGGGACCTATTTATGGAGGGCTCTGCATAAATGGAGATAGTTTTTAAAAATATACATTCATATCCAATCGATTCACTGTCACCATCCCCAGATAAAATACGACCCCCGACTTCAAAACAAAATGTAAGGAGGATCTAAAAATGAAAAACAGCAGTTAACAGCACCAGACGCCGTCTCAGATATCATGTGCCTTTTTTTTTTTTTTCAGCGAAACACACGGAATCGTCAGGAAGTCAGGGCAAACATAACGGGCTCTGACAGAACTCTGTGTTTACTTTTGAATTCCAAATGAATAGTACCTGCCATTGAGAAGAAAAATCCAACTGCAACACTGAGGAGCCAGCCCGAAAGAGGAGAGCAGCTGAACAGGATACTTCCCTAATTGTCTTGGCACAATCACCTCAGCATTAAGTAAAGTTTTGAGGTAGTGATATGATCATTGGGAATACCTCTAGAGAGGAAGGCAGCACATCTCACATAACTTAAAGCAGAGGAGGACAGCATATTATAACACAACAGCAGTAACAATGGATGGCACCCCATATAAGCCTTTGACTGCAGTGTGTGGTAAAAATCACTGAGACATAACCACAAAGCCTGAAAACATCTGTTTTGAGAAAGATGATACAAGCTGATGAATAAAACAGCTGACCTGAAAAAGAGAACACTCTTAACTTAAAGTGAACTATACAAAACAGAGCTCAGACTTACCGTGTTGAAGTACCAAACTTTCTTGAAAGAGAGCCTCTTTTTCAGACTCATTTTCTCCCCGGCTCAGTGAGGAAGAACTGTTTCTGGTTACATACCTGACTAACCTCAGCTACGACTAAGCAGTGACTGTACTCCTCAGCCATGCCTGTACAAGTCAGACCCAGACTTGACAAGGCAACTGACTAGGAAGTTCCATTCTACTCCCCTGCAGTTCCCATAGCAACCCACCACTGCAGGAAGTGATTTGTCGATTCAGAAGTCACGAAGAGCTGCCTAAATATCAGCCCGCACAGACTTTATTCTCCTGAAATGAATCTGCTTCCAGAAATGAATCTTAATCCAAAGAAATACAATCAGTATAGATTGTTTGCTATTCCACTGAAGAATGGAGAGACAAGCCACTATGCTATTTTTAAAAAAGCACTACACCGGTTACAGGAATGCGAAAAGCTCACTTCACGATTTCCAACGTTCCATGCTGGCTTCATTTCAATAAAAATAAATCCCGTTTTTCTTCTTTCCATCTATATATTCCACAGCAAACATAACAGCTCATTTCAGTAATCATTTCCTTTCAATTGTGAATACAAAAACTTATTTAACTGCATGAAGGAAGTTGTATGGTTCAGTTAATGTTTCTTAACACATTTCTATAACCTACACAAGTGGAAGTCTGAGGCAGAAATGGAGAGCTAAGTCTCAACTGAAGGGCCTTTTATTGAGATTTTAGGGGGTGACGCAACGCACGTCTACGAAACTCTGCCTAATGAATGTCAGGTTTGATGAAGGTCAACCACCAACAAAAACTCCTCTGAATGATAAACTCGAAACCAAAGAGGACAGAGACTGTTTGACTCCATCTGCACAGTCCAGTCCAAATGTTCCAGTGTTCCATTATAAGCAATTTCCTGTCCCAAAGCATAAAATCTTCTTAAAACATCTGGCACCTTCCTCTGCTTCAGTCTCAATGCTCCTGTTTTTGGCAACATGTATGATTTATAAAGGGGCTATTTTAAACCTTTTTTGTTAACTCACTTTGGGTGGCCATTTCCCTCCTTTTCTAACACCCAAGGTGCCAGTTTTATGGAATGGCATTATGCTTAATTTTTTTGGTACTTGCAAGGTTGTTTTGGTCACGTTTGCCCTAGTTACTAAACATCCTCACCTGATATTGGGTGAAATCTTTTCAAAACTGTCCTACTACCCAGTCAAAATAACTTGTGTTTGTCTGAACATTAAGTTGTGCTCCTCAGAAGTTCAGTTTGCAGTATGTAAAATTTTGTACAATGCATTTTTACACTGCACTACAATTACGTAGAGTGCTTCGCAAACCAAACTCCCCATCAGCTGATGTGGCTCTTGTTGATTATCCACCTCTCTGATGAAGTCATTCTCAGCTGACTTTTTGACCTATAATCGCCATGACATTTAGTGAAAAACAGATGCGCTTACCGCTATGACAGAGAAGATGGGATATACCTTACATAGAAAACATCTAACACAGCCATAAATTCAAAGCTTACTGAAAAATAAAGTCATAAAACTTTAAATACACCACAGCTGGTAGTTCCAGTCCCAGCTGCACTATTAATGGCTACAGCTAGAGGTCCACACTGGCAAAGCAACAATGGGATCAGCCTCACCAGGAAAAATTAGGGGGTAAGGCTGTTACACTCATTAGTCTCATCACTTTCTAGCACCCTAAACATGTCTGCTGGTTGTCTGCAGGTTCATCAATGAACACATTGTTCCATTGATGGCACAGATGATATGTGACTGGTGTCATTAGTGTAGTGTGAAAAGCAGCAAAGCTATACTTTTTAGTTGCAACCTCCACCTGAGTCTGTAGTAGATGTTTGCAGTGTGGATGGGGCTGATGACATAAAACAACATGGGTTGTAAAAAAAGGAGAAAAAAGTTTAAATACAAATTCAAGATGGAACTGCTTGAGGAAATATGCCTTATCCAAAAGACACAGCAAAAAGGAGGGAAAGATAAATAAGACAAATGAATGTCCAAGAAAAGGCAGAACTCATGCAAAAGAACTTAGTTCCAGGCTTTTCCCCTCATTAAGGCCTGAACACTGCCTGTCTGCAGCCAAAACCAATAGGCTTGTCATAAACTCCCAATAGTTCTGCATTATCTGGGATAAGTGAAAGTTCAAGCCCAACTTAAATTCCTCTCTTTGTTTCATTTTTACAGAAGGGAGATTTTTTTCTGTGAAGTTAAAAAAATTCCACACCTCAGCATGTCTGACTTACAGGAAAATGTGTGGCTAGGCAGCAGAACCTCAGGAACAGATGTTCTAACTGAATTTCTAAATTGGCACATTTTAAATTGAGGTGGACTAACGGTGGTCAAGAAACACAGATGGATGAAGGGACAGATGTACATATCAGACAGACAAAGACTGTTCTGTTGGTGTGAGAGAAAGAGAGAGAGACATACAGACAGACAGCAATGCCCCAAAATAGATCAGTGGTAAAGGGCCCATTCAGCCAAACAATAGATGGAAGCTAGATAAGCAACTGTCTGCTCCTTGACAACAAATCACTGTCTGATCCTATATCTGCCAGGGCAAAATGGTAATTTTTAGGCATAGTGTATACTCTGGTTACTGCTGCATGGGGTCCAGTCATTACCCTGGCCTTCCAGTATGGAAATAAGAATGGGCGGCTTTCACAAAACACCACTCAGAATGACAGATGATTAAGATCCGCTGCCCTCCAATGGAAACACAAACCAATCACAAAACGTCAGGTGTTTGAGAACCACAGCTGCTGTTTCCAGTGAAGTTCATGACCGCAGTTTTATGTGCAGTGATGCTTTTTGATTGCCGTTCCACAAGTGGGGGGAAAACAATGAATGTATCTCATGGAAGACAGGGGGCCACTTGAGCTGGCCTTCCTCCAGTGTTGCAATCATTTGAATGGCTTCAGAGCAAAGGAAACAAGTAATAGTGACTTTCTCTAGCCTTCACCTTCATCTCTCATCCAAATACAATTTTTAAAAACTCACCAAAATAACTTCAGAAGAAGCCTGTACTCTGACATGCATTTTTATTAGTCTAGTTCTGCAAATGTGGGAATTAGGGAGAAATACAATGTATTGAATGCTTATCAGGCTGGATCGATTGGTTTAACTGATAAGCTAATTCACAGATCTGATCCTTTAAGACCACTAGGGACCCAGAACATGAACAGAGCAGGTCAGGTCGACGCAAAGACTCCAGTGAAATCAACGGCACAGCCTTGAGAAGCCATGGCCAAATCCATCGCACATTCCAGGAGAAGCAGTTCCTTTGAAAATAAAAATCTTTGTCTCATATCTGCAACAGACAGCAAACTGGAGGCTGAGATCCTGCGGGTTGGGTAATCACTTCCTGCGCGACTGGATTTCAGGAAATACAGTAATGCGGCAACTGATAAGGTGGCATCAAGAAGCCTTTCTGACTGAGAGAGTTCTTCAAAGCACAACAAAAGAGAGGCCCTCCATAGAAATCAACAGGAGAGCCTTCGGTGTTCACAATACCTATGTGAAGCACAGGCACAGCCATGAGAGAGAAAACAAAGAGGACTTGGCAGAAAAAAAGGGGAGAAAAAGCATGTTGACTAGCTGTTGTACTTGCAGTCATGTATGTTGGACCCTGATGCCAGACAGAGTAATACCAAACTATGGCAGTGATGTAAAGTAATTTAAAGCACAAATTAAATGAACAGAAACAACAGATCAGCATGCAGACACATGAATCATTGACTTGTGGCCTTTTTTTGGTGTGGGGGTTTCCAGCTCAGAAATTTTACTGGCGCTACTATAAAAAAATCCCCTATCCCATCAAAAGCACAATAATCAGTGTCCAGTGTGAGGGCTCTGCACAATCACAGCAGCACCTAAGCACTGCCACTGAAGCACACGTGTTAGTCACAAACACACAGTGGTGTGACACAAAAATAAGTGTGGGAAAAGGGCTGGATTCAGCACACATTTATCAGTCCTGTCAGTGTCATGACGGGTGCCTGCTTTCACAACACTTGTCCCCTGGAATTTCTCAGTCCAATGCCAGGATATTCGCAATCCGTTTTAGGTGATAAGAAATAAAACCTACTTTAGGAATATTACATATTTGTTCTCTTATAAAAAGCCAAATACACCATACCTTTAATGTAACAATACAGCAGCTGGTTGAAGCATAATAGCACAATCATCAACAGTGCCATGGCAAACAACGGGTTGCCTAAAGGATATTTTTGATTTCTGGTATTTAAGGTTTTTTCACAGCCTTTTTTGAGAAAACCAAAGGTCAAAATATAAGGGCTGATTTTCATTCTTCCTCCTTACAAACGATACAAACACATACAGACAGACCTAGAGAACAAGTGAAGGTAATCTCCTCATAGAGGAACTGAGATCAGCGGCGGCCACACATTTCTGTGGCCTCAGTGTGTGTAATCCTTCGCACAAACAAAGAAGCGCTGAGAGGCGTGAAGTGTCCCAGTCATTTGCATTTAAATGTTGCTGTTGTCAGGGTCCAATTCATCTCTGAATCTTCAAGATCTGAGAGGGTTCGAGGAACCACACTAATTCAACAGAAGTATGCTGCCATTTTCATTACCATTACCTGCAGAAAAGGTGTGAAATGTTTCCACGTTTCTACATGCTCCTGTGTGAGTCCCTGTGCTAATTAGATTGGGGGGGTGACCTTCTCTTTGCAGTATTGTGTTAAAATGAAGATATCTTTCAGCACTAGTTTCTGCACAAAAGTACACACATATGTATACACACATACCAAACACATCGACACACAAACACATAAACAACTGCGCACTCACACAAAATGCACACTGTCTCATATAAACACACACACACATACACACACTCAAACATAAATTAATACAAACACACAGTCATAAACCAACATTAACACACACTCACATAAACAGACACATACACTCTCTCTCTCACACACACACACACACACACACACACATTCACTATGACCAGCCATATTTTTCACCGTTAGCAGTCAGAATCGAATCCATCCATCATGTCTACGTGAAGCATGAGTCGACACGCAATCATTTGGAACAATGGAGGGGCACGCAGACAGTTCACGAAATGATCTACAGGACATGAATGGAAAACGCATGCTAGACAGCATAGCACTACCACAACCAATCACCAGTGTATATCTAGCGGTCTCACTGCAGCGCCTCCAACCAGAAAGATGACACCAGTAATTAAAGAATGAATCCATTCCTTGGTATGTTTTTCATCAGGGGCTGAATCCTGATACGCTATAATCAAAACAGTATAATAAATTCCAGAGGGGTTTTATCATGTGACTCCATGTTGTGAGAGAGCCTGACAACCATTTACTTCTCATATGCTTAGATGGCACCCTCATTAAGCTTTGCTTTGTGGCCTGCGTTTCACACAGAGCTGCCTAACGCAGCTGGACGCTCATGCCGAGTCTCTCTCTCCAGGGCCATGGACAGTAGCGTCCAGCCGTGTCCCTCGATGCTCTTGAGAGCGTTCCCTAGGTCAGGTTCACCACATACGGATGGACACTCTTATGTCTCCAGCCTGTGCTTCAGGCCTCACAGTGCAAGGAACACAGATGGAGTATTATTCACAAAGTCCCGTTGTGACTGTTTGTTGCTAAGGCCCCATGATCCACAGCCTGACGAGGAAAGGGGGCTGGGCCTCGGTGATGAAGACACACTCGGCCTTGTTTCCTTGTAGACGGCGATGCTGCCATTTGTATCTGTGCGCCTGGCATGGGGTCAAGATGCTCCTGAAAGACGCAAACAGAGGTTCGCAGGAAGGAAAGAGGACGGGATGATACTGACTTGTTTCAGCTTGAACACAGAAGGAGGTGTAGAGTGCAGAACCACCTTCTTTCCTTCTATGCTGCATGCAGGCTTTCTAATAGCACTTAAAAACTTGACATGAGGAGCTGGGAACTCGACTATATTCAACGGGCTGCAGGTTGACACCACATTAAAAGGCAGTGCTGGTACACTCTTGTTCACTGTGCCATTCAATCAGAGCTGTACAATCAGGGAATGTCCAGCTCTTTCAGCAAACTGCAAGGGTGTCAGCTAACAGATGAATTAACCTGTTACAACAATCATGCATTGAACTGCACCAATAATAAATGATCAATACCATAAGTTTGATAAAAAATACATCCAAAGAATTATTCTTTATATACTGATATACAGATATACTGTACCTGAACTAGAACGTAGCACATGCTTTGATTTGTTGTGGAGAGAGACAACACAATAACAAAGCTGTTATTTTTTAATGTTCTCAATATTCAGATTTCCCTTAATGTAATTTCCAATCTAAATCTGACTCTCTCCTGAGCATTTCCCCCACAGCACGGAATTCTCAGGGCATCAGAATGCATAACCATAAGTGGCAGTCCACATAGCAACAAGTGTTGCCAGGGCACCGCACTCTTCCAACAGAAGATTTCAAGAAAAAAAGGAAAAATAGCAGAGATCATAGGCCTGTTTCTGAAACTGTTAAGACCCAACTACAGCGATATAGTAGCATGAAATACATAAACACAAGTGCATACATACATACATACATACATACATACACATATATACACAAAGACACAGGCACAGACACATACACACACGTGCAAGTTCTGCAGTGTCATAGTCCCACTAAAATGTATAAATAAATGACTGATTCTTAACTATTTTCCCATGTATTCCTTTGTAACCTGTTTCTCCACTTCCTTTATAACTTCACTGATGAGGCAACGCTGTGGAATCCAGATGACGTAGCCCTTCCTGTGGAGATAAAGTGGCCAAACAGGCAGGGCGACAGTGGCCTCGGACTGCTCAGTGACCCAAAAACTCCTCAGGTGCCAATGCTCTCAATCCAAAATCCACACTATATACTGTAATCAGGCAAAAATGCACAAAAAAGTCCAGATTCAGGAGTCTGACCTGGCAGAGAAAGATAATGTCCGACAACACAAACCTGTGACTTATATTTGCAAACCCGCTCATTTAGTTGTAAAACTATGTTTGTGATTAGTGATTAACATGGTGAGTCAAACTTCAGACTCAGTTCCAACCTGTTCATCTAATTTTCATAGACTCAGAGAAACCAGTAAGCTGTAGGTGAATTGATTGCACCTTTCACAGAACAGAAAAGATAATCAAATTGTACACAGGAAACACAATCAAACAACTGAACAAGAAAAAAAAAACAACTTCTACATCTTGAATGTGAAATTCACAACCCAAACAACAACGAAAAGAATTTCTCGTGGTGTAGTGTGGCTGAACAGTATAAGAAAGAGCTGTATACCTCTGACCCCGGGGATCAGACAGAAGCGCAAAACCCAGCTGCAGGCCCGGAGCACTGAGGCGCTAGCATATCAGTGGAGGCACTTAATGCCCAGTTCTGCCCAATTGGCGAGATGCTAACACATTCCCATCTACAAGTGAGTTTTCTGTGTCTGCCGCGGTGGCATTTTACAGCCCCCTTAATTGACCAAAATTAAATGAAAACGAGAAACTTTGAACTTCTTCTTAAAATGTCAGGCAGTGTGCACTGCGAGCGTGAATCTCCTGCCTGAGGGTGTGCTTTCCCATGTAGGGACTGGGCAGCCCCCTCTACACACTGCCACCCAGCAGCCTGTGAGGTACAGAGCACTGCTTTCTTCTGCAAGACTACCCTCTGCTGTTTACATGAAGTAAGGGCCCCTCACTGCAGCTCACAAACACACACAAAACAATATGGAGATTCTCTGTCTCACTTATTAAAACAGGCGCGTATACAGGAGGGAAACAACCAAGATAACAGCGGATAACTTTATTCAGCACCATGAGGTTTTGCACAATTCTACATAACTGACTCGGCATCTCTCATTAAAACATCACGAGGAGTCGTGCTGTGTAATAATTACAGGGAATTATTAAAACACTTGGGAATATTCAAACAGGGAACCTCAGGGCACAACTGCATAATGCATTACAGATCACTGCGTCCCATGATGTTACCTAAGTATATATATAAGCTATGCTTTGCCAAAAACACAATGCGTCTGCCCTTTTTAACGGATGACATTACTTCTGAACTTCACTAAAAGGAACAAGCCTGAGGACTTCAAAAATATTCCAGCGTTTTGATGCATCCGTTAATATGGACAGTGTGATAAGAAAGCAACTTTCTCGAGCGCTTGAGTCAAACAGCCTGAAGTGCATAATCAATGGAGCACTTAACACTTCATTATTTAACACGACTTCACACTTTAATGTGGTGTTAATGGGCATTTCATCACCTACTCACTGCCTCAGGCAATGGACATGCATACCACCAGACAAACAAGTGTGCTCTAGATGCCTCCAGTGTGTTACACATACACATACACACACACACACTTAGGGTATCTGATAAAGAACGCAGATATCTGACCCATTACATCATTAAATAATGAACAGCGTAACATCAAACGGAGTCAAATTCACTGCTGATTAAAAAACATTCCTTTACAAGACCACACAAGCTCCTCAGTGCAAGTCCTGAAAAAACACAACTTTCAAAATGTGCTGCTTCAGACCACAAGCCTGGGCTTGAAACGCTCAGAGCAGGAGGTGACAGAGACGCGCTCTAAGTTTAGTGCGTTTCACCTCCTCCCTCTAACCTAATCAGCTAAAGGAGAAACACAAGCTAGCGCTCTGGGAGGTTTTGTTTCCTGTGGGTACTCACTCCGTCTGAGTTGACGCTCAAAGTTTGCTCCATGTATGGCGGTGTGTGTCTCCTCAGCGCAGCGGCGTTTGGCGGATCCTCTCTGTAAACACATCCATTCGCCGGCACGGCGCTGAGCGTGTGCAGAAGAGCGCTGGAGATCCCGCTGGCGGCTGGGTGTTCGCACAGCCTCTCTCTACCGTCTCGCTGTTCTCCCTCTGCGTCTTCCCCCGCCCTCCCTCCCTCCCTCTCTCCCTCCCTCCCTCCCTCCCTCCTGTAATTCCTAGTCCGCCCACTGATGGAGATTGCTGAGCCTGGGGCCGCCAACCAGAGATGCATCAACGTTGCAATCGCCTAGCGCCCAGAGCAGGGGGATGTGGTTTTTTTGGGAGGAGGGGGAAGGGGGGGAAGGGTCCAGAAAAGGGGAAAAATGAGCCAGAGCCACCAGCTGACGCAGACACAAAACACACATACACAAACGCTCAGTGACGTTTTCACAGCTCCTTAAAAATGCATTTCCTTCCTGACGGACGTGGCGGTTTAGCATTCTGCAGGTATAACTGTGCGCCCACAGAGCACAGTGCTTTGTCACCCACTTAGTATTCCTGGAGAGCGCCAGAGACCCAATGGAGGCAGAATCCTGAGAGGGGCAGGGACTTAGAGGCTTGGGGGGCCAGAGAGGCCTGGGGGGTACAGTGCTTTGACAAGTGTCCTAGAAACTAGAGAAATATCAAGCTCTGCATTTTTCAGCATGCCTAAACACAGGAAGAGTCAGACTAAACCTAAGCTTCTTAGTTCAGCAGTGATATACAGTGATGTGCCGGACAAGTAGCAAGGCCGTTGTTTTTATGGCTCTACTGCTTTAAGCAACAGATGCCATTTGGAGGACCAAGAAGAAAAAAAAACAGAAAACCCAGAACAACATACAGTTCTGTGGAAAATTACAGCATCTGGTGGGTCTGCAGCCATGCTGTAACACTCGAGAAGCAAGCATGTATGTGTGTATGTAAATCAGCCAGCGTTTGCAGATCAAACGCTGCACACTCACTGTATCTTATGACAGCCCAGCTGAAAGAATCCATAAGCGTACTGACTAACCAGCATCCAGATGTCACAGTAAATGGCTGTGAGAGATCAAAGTCTGATTTGCATAAAATCACCAACAAAAGAGACAATGATGGGAAAAGTGCCCTGAGAAAGCACAGTCCTCATCAGCTCGTTGCTCAGGCATCACCAGAGTGCTGCATCAGTTCCAACCCTTCAATTCAATCTACCCTGAATGCACTTTTTCCAAACTTTCAGCATGAAATCTGAGCAAGTGTGACACATTTTTGGGCAGTGATGCAGCCCTCTTATGCAGAAGGGCCATAGGGCAGTGCGCAGCTGCAAAGGGGCCGGGAGCGAGGCTTTCCATTTTCCAGAACACTCATGTCACAACACACCACAGCAAATCTTCTGCAGCAGGCAGCAGGTAGGACACTGCTGTGGAATACTTGGGCAGGAAACTTAGCCTCCATGACTCCAGCTCATAATCATCTGTATACATTTATAACAAAAGTTAAAAGTATTGTCCACAAAGTTAACAAAATGGATTATTCTCTTTTACATAACAAAAACAGGAATATTTAAAAGCAATTAGCCCATGGATAATCTAATTAAAATACGAAGTTGGAAACAGATTACCTTCTGCCTAGGGTACAGATTACTTCATACACTGATGCAACTGAAGTTAACTCCTTGTAGAGAACCACAGGAAAAGCTACATTTCTTGATATGACTAATTTCAGAATTTAAGTGAAATCAGATTCTGAAAAGTCAAATATTTGACAGGGTGAGTTTCTGCTCGGACTGGTTCCTTGGGGCCCGTCGACTTGCGTATTGACCCCAGTCTTACCAGTCACACAGAGATTACACTTACTGCACCATTTCAGAGCAAAAAACTACAGAGCAGAATTTAAGCATCATGTCTCAGAGCCAAAAGGCTTTAGGTTGGTGGTTTCTCTCACCATCTTGCACATGTCAGCGTTTTCCGAGCTGCTGCCCGGGTCTCTCTCTGCAGAAGTATGTTCTAATTAGGAAAAGTACAGCACATGGGGAACAACGCCATAAAAGCGGTACTCTTTGCTCATGTAGATGAAATTTGCTTAACCTCACTTTCCAGCTGTTGGCTGACCAGAGAGTATGTAATTCATCCAGTGAAAGGCTCTAAATCTTGCCATTGTGGGAAAACACTGAGGGATAGAGTCCTATTATTAAAGGATGGATTGAATGCAGGCGCTGTGAAAGAGATGGCCAATCCATTTCACTTAAGAGTTCAATGAATCTGCACAAATGTCTGGGTGACAAAGTCACATTAGGATCAGCTGCAGGTCTGCAGCACTGGATTTCAATTTAATTGACCAAATGGCAACTCCATTCAGTTAGTCTTTCACAATAATTTGCTTTACTTGAAATAACTCTGTAAAAGCTTCACTCTGGAATATCTTAATCTCTGAAGTTTGTGCTATCAGATTTCAACAGAATGGCCTAAACAGTAACATGGCACTGGTGATGCTAGACTCAGTTCTGACAATTCAGTCTCATGGTGCAATGATAAAAAAAAACTATGGCAGTGGATATTTTAGCATCATTTGATGAAATTGATGAAACATGAAACTGATGTTGCAAAGTTCTGAAATAAACATGGCAGCAATTCCTCAAGACAACGCACACCATTTTGACTGTTGCAGCATGGGGTCGGACCATCAAAACAGAGCCAGCTGTTTGAAGTCGGCTTAAAACAGCACTGAAACAAGGCAAGGTCTGGAACTGTGTGGTGGTGTAAGTTTGATTAACATCACAACAATCATTGCAAAATGCTACCTTACTTCTGTAACAAGAGCTAAATATAAGCCAGCACAATACAAGCCTGGCTGTACCACCTCCTTATTATGCTGTACACTCTGCCCACATTCCGGGTCTACGGCCAATTATTTCCCCCTGTCCCACTCCTTCTAACCTAATGACAGGCTGCATGGTTCATCTGCAATTATCTAGACATATGATGAAAGTCTTCACTCGGATTTCCCATAACCCCTTCCTAGTCTTCCTCTAAGAGCCATTTCTGGTGCCGTTCTTTCATGTGTATGGCTTCAACACTCCCCACCCCAAGACCAGAGGAATCCAGTTTTCAATGAGGTTTTCATCAAACCTTTCTACATGACTTTCTGTCCAATTTTCCATTCCTCACACCAATGCAATGCCATGGCAGTACACTGTAGTGATTCACTTCACAGCTTGTTCTTGCTTTATTAACATGCACAGGCGTGCATAGACTAAAGCTTTGCAAGTTTCACTCAGAAATGTCTGGCAAGAGACACACTTGACCAAGCCACATTAGACTGGAAAATTCCTTGGCGTAGCTTAATTCAGTGACCAGCAATTAGCGTGAATCTGCAAAGAAATGGGGTAACAAGTAAAATCTTCATTGCAGTGAACAGTGATAATTAATGACACATATAATGTAATGTGGCCATAAATGTCACCACTTCACAGACATGGATTACCTCAGAAGGATAATTAAAAGTAAAACACACGCAACCTCTTTGTAAATCACATCTTGTTAATTTTGCACGACCCCTCCAAACAGGTGCGTAATTCCTAAGAGTAATTTCCTAAAGCAACCAAGATTCAGCACCCTGCTCAAAGGTACAGAAGAGTTGCCCATTCTTCAAAGAAAAACTGAAGGCTTCTCTGTGTTCAAACAATATGGAAGACTTGCTGCATTTGAACCAACTCTTGACTGGTGCAGTTTGTTTTTAATATCATAAGTACTTTTAAAATGGAGTTGTTTACATTCATCCTTTTCACAATGGTAATATTTATTATAGCTTTACTTCCTACAATAACATGATTCAGCTTTGTCAGATGAAACCAGGGCTTACAGTAAAGGGCTGGTCGAGCCAAAAGGACACTTAAGCAAACACACAGTGAGCAACTGCATGCAGAACATATGCAAAGCACTTCTGCCTCTTTTGTCTTTTAATTTCAACATAAAACAGTGCAGGTGCTCATCATTGTGAAATCACAGCTGAAGGGCTCTATCTGAAGCATGAAATAGTTTTGATAATGATGCGTGATTAAAAATTCTAATTATTTTCCTTCTTATTATTTTCCTCACACAGATTAAATACCCGATGGCCCTTTATAAAGATTTCCAAAAGGACAGGAGAAAAAAGAAAGAAAGTAAAATGGAAGAACATGTACAAGAACCAGCCTGCAATGAAGATACCACACCGGCCAGGACTGTGGGCTGAGAACCACATTCATCAATAAGATGGCATCTTTGTGAGTAAACAGTCCAATGACAAGATGGCTGAGCAAACCAGAGTACGCCAAGGAGGACAAATAATCGGGGGATGAGTGAACTTGTGTGTGTGTGTGTGGGGGGGGTCCTGAAGCACTGCTAATGAGGGAAATGTCAGCCCACAGCTCATCAGCACTCATTAACAGGGCCGGCAGACACAAGAGCTCCTCGGCCACACAAAGCACGCTCTGTTAGTCGCCATTGCTGCGAGCGCTCTGCAGAAAAGGGTTCACAGGACTGGAAGGCAAAGGTAGAGGGGGAAAAAAACCTGTGGCCTGTCACATCAGAGCACAGAAAATGAGTAATGTGTGAAATGAGCAAACAGGTCAGGCCAACAGCATACAGTACATACACAATATATTAAACCACAAAAAAGACAAACAGAACAAACAATATTTCTCATTAAATTCACCCCTTGCTATCCATTGATAATTGATCACTGTTAAGGACAGTATAGTGCCATGCATACATATATTACTGTACAATTCTTGCTGACTGGTCTCTTTTGGAAGACTGGCTAGCTCACATCTATTCCTGCAGTTTTCAAAACTTCAAATACAGTAAACGGAGAAATCCATCCTCGCCCAACCAGTAGTAATTAATTCAATTATCCCTTGTTTGTGTTACAGTCTAAACTACGGAAACATCTTGAGCTGATCTTATCCCAGCAGAAAAACATTTACAGGTTCCCTGGATGATTTCCACTGTCTGACCATGTCTCAAAGGCATGTGTGCATGGAAACACATTTTATTCTATGTACGCCTTTTCATGGCTGAAAATGGTTGGTTGAAGACTCGAAATGTGGCTGCGTTTTGGTTTCTCTGTGTTGGCAGTCTAATAATTATAATTACAAAGCCAAGATTCCAACAACAGCAGACTATGAGCTGAGCTCAAATTCACAGCAACAGGCAGCCTCTCTGATTCTTGTCAGCAAGTGAAGCGACAGGGAAGTTCTGTAGAGAGAACGTGCGTTGGGAGACATTTTGAACAGTAACAGTAAAATCTCAGATGCTGCTTTTTGGCTAGCAGCCTTGAAAGGGGCCCTACCTCCAGGTCATCAAGGGAACGGGCCAGACTGAGGCGTTTGGAACGGCCAAAGGAGCGCCTCCCGGAGGCTCGCTGAGGCAGCTGGGGGAACCCCATGGTGATTCCCCGAAACCTGGAGCCCTGTTGTGGGACAAGGAGACACAGACATTAAAACAGCTGTGCCTGCCATAACACAGCAACAGACTTCCTGGCTGGCCTGAAAATGGCCCCAGTAACTTGGCTGGTTCCCTCCTAAAGCACCGTGAGACTCCCCTCAGCAGGAGACAGCACGGTTTGGCTAAGACATTCTTCATTCAAATTTCTGCTTTCAAGTTTTGCTGACTCTTGCATCCAGGTTATTTCATCCCTATGTGTTTTCTCAGCAGCAAATGTATAAATAAATATATTTAGACACATTTATTTGGAAACATTGATGTGTTCATAAGATTTTTCCATGTTTCAGTGAAAGCTGTTTTGACCTAGAAAAAATGTCACTTCAAACACTCAAGCTCCGTAACTGAATAAAATAAATGACTTGGTTGACCCAATTAGTTAAAATTGGATCAATGCATTATAGGTTGTTACACACACACACACACACACACACACACACCCTCATACATTTATACTATTTAAATCACTTGACTGAGTCTGGAATTTTGTTTTCCTACCTAATTAGCTAGCCACCTTACCTTAGCAATGTCTAACTTGCAATGCACATTACATCCGAGCGAGCAGCTGGATTCTTTCCATTTTAGGCAACATGCAAACAAGTACAAATAAAAGGGGCTTTCCATGTTGACAGTGTACAGTGGCACTACACAACTTTACAAAATGTTTCATATCCTGTGGTTATAACCAGATACCTTGGATGAGGTCATTTTCCAAGATAGTTTCCACAATTGCAGATTCATGGAAAACTTGACTTAATCAACAGCCTGTGAGAGAAAGTACGGATCCTCTCACCATTACCAAAATTAAATGAATGTCTTGCGTATGGGTGAAAAGCATCAGGACAGCAGACGTACCGCCGTTCTCTAGGTGATTTCCAGAATCATCAAAACAAGCATATGGACAGACAGTCAGGAGCCTGTGCATTGAAATGATGGCTGAATGAAACACAAGGATTTTGACTTATTTCCAGCATTAAGTGGTACCGTGTAATGTGACGTACTTCCTGCAGAACACGTATTGAAGAAATAATCAATCAGTTATACAAAAAATATTAACGGAAAATGATAAATGCCCTTAATCTTTTCAACTGGCCAATTTCTCCAGAAGTTTTTTTTCAAGCTGTTTGAGCATTAGTATGCTTTTGCAAAAAACAGTTCCACAGTTAATGAGCAATTTCATACATGTAACACTGAGGGGTCTTTACAAGTACTAAACCCTAGTTTAGCAAGATACAAGGGAGCTATAAAAATAGAAATGTGAGCTACTTTCAATTGCTTTGATGTGGGAATCTGTTGCCGGTTATAGTTTTGGCTGTGCCTGCTTTTATATAACCGCAAACACAATATGCTTTGCCTACTACATCAAGCATTTAAACTCTTCAGCTAAATAAACATGTTCTGGGCAGCTCTGGATTTTGCTGGAAGGGTAAGGTTGAAGGTTAAATTCCTGAATGGCACAACAACTCCTGAGAAACCTTACTGGGATTTCTAGAAAAGTATAGAAGACAACTGTTTTACTTTGGATAAGGGACACAGTCAAAACTGTTTATAATTCTTTTGCGTCTTCCACTTTAATTTCCTTGACTGCTTAGATTGTACTCTTTCATGCAAACAGATCCACTGAGCAATTTCATTATGCTCATTTAAAGGTTAAGACAAAACAACAATACATTTCTGTGTACAGAGCAATGAAATTAGAAATCAGAGTGATGAACCTTTCGCCATATCCAACACACTATGGCATGTGGCCCTCATACAAAGCATCGCTTCTTCTGTGTTAGGTAACTGCTAAGCTATTTTAAAAAAAATTATCCAGAGGCCAATCGGCATGCAGAAACATGTTAGCATTTTTCCCAGTTATTCCTATTACTATCTGACATTTTGCTCTCGAGTGGCCCGGAAAAGGATGAATAGCATTTCATGGCAGCAAAAGTGGAGGAATAATATTCTGCTGGTACTAAACCTGAAAGATTTATTGCCAATTATCATTCTTAGAGACTTTGCGAATGTAAAAGGAAGAGTCCCCTGAGGTACTTTTTGAATATATGTATATGTAAATCTGCAATGGGAAGACTCCCTCCATCTTCAGCCCATAGGCAAACCTCACCAATGTAAGTGTGTTGCACTAATTGCGTGCCTGTGCTGTCGTGCTGCACGGGTTTTGTATTTTCCATCTCTGCACTGCACCTTAATCAGATGCTTTTCGGCGTTGCTTGGATACGGGGAGGATGCAGCTGCTTGCGTGGCCCAGCTCCCTCGGGTTCCCCGGCAGGACTCCGTCACCGCACCCAGTATGGCTACGTGCTACATGCTACACTCTCCGGCCTGCTTCACACCATGGAGGTGAGTGCTAATCTATCACCCCAAACTGACAGAGCCTGCCCAGCTCATCTGAGTACAGAAGAGCAGCACACCCGCCCTGACGGCCGGGGCCGTTCCAGCGCTCCCCCTTGGTTGAACATGTGGGGCCCAGTCCTAACACACAGCCTCTCCCTGCCATCCTGGTGTCCACCCAGCTGCTGTGTCTCATTGGTGATAGTCTGGGTTTGAGCTGTGCAAAGTGTAGCCGGGTGTGCCTCCTGAGTCACAGCCTCCTATTTGTCTAGCTGTTCTACCACAGTGCAATAAAGGGAGGTGGCACAGCAAAGCTAACCTTCCATTCTCTCCAATGTTTTACAATCTGACAATGTCAAGTGTAATGGAAAATACTTTTAGATTTGTAAATTATTTATAATTTAGGGAATACAAAAAGGTCTAAAATTAACTAATCAGTGACAAATAAGGTGTGTGTGTTACTGACAACCATCTTGTCTAAAGCCAACACAGGCAAAACATTTGCTCTTTGTTTCCCACAAAAAAAGCTATTACTACTACTTTATAATGGAAAAGACTTTACAGGCTCTAAATCTTTTCCTTTTTCATGTGTCTTCTGGACCACTCCTTCAGACAGATGTTTATGCTGTATAATTTCTTTTTAAGTGTGGGGTCAAAGACCATTGTTATCACAAAGTTGAGCTAGGCTTTGTATTTGACATGTGTGGAGGATGAGAGCATGCAGAAAAATCTGGTACTTGCCATTAGGTGGGATTTGGTCAAACCTGTTCTTGGGGTGCTCACTGTGTAATCCCTGGGGTTTGTCCATCCCTGTACTTTGAGCACTGAATAAGATCAGTTGTAAAATTGGTTTGGATACAGGAATGGCTTGGGGGCCGGGACACAGATTTTTCGAGGCTGCCTTGGTTTATGTTCAGCATTCTCCTTTGAGGTCGGATTGTGATTATTTATCATTTCGTACCATGCTCAGCCTGCCAACATATCTAAAGATCACCCAGCCCTCTCTCCGTCACTAACCCTTCCTGTTTACACCACACTCAGGCTGGGATGGTAAGAGACAGAAACAAATCAAGCTGTGGGTCCAAGATCACAAAGTGGGCAAAAATAATCTATTCAGTGTGTCTGTTTGTCTTTACATTGAAACTGCAGGCATTCTGGCTTTAAAACGTTCCCTCACAGAGCAGACATTCCCTCTTTATGCTGGTTTATACTGTGGCACAAAATGTGTAACGAGGTATGCAGTACTCAGAGCAGCCTCACTCCCCCCTCCCCTCCAAACCACAACACATGTCTCAGCTCCAATCACAGCAAGGAATTTACTTTTCAGCATTTTACAGATGGAGAAGGCTCTGGCTCTACATGGCCCTTTTCAGCAAGTTTAAACAGGATCTGCACACCGCATACAACTCAGCAGAGTCAAACAGACCCAAGTCTAATCCACTTCAATAATTACCAATTAGTAATGTTTATATGAATTACACACCTGATAATTTGCCTCATTATGTTTTTTTGGGAAAAGACTTATAATCCACACTTTACTTTTGACACTAAATTTAGAACTAATTCTTAATTGTCAATATCACATTTAGAGCTAACCTTATAATCCAATATGAATTACACATTTAAATGAAATTATATCTGTCGATCCCCTTGCTTAATTTAATCTGCAGTTGTTCTCAGCAATTGCATGATTGGTTCCGCAATGAGAATTCTATTAAATAGCATTACTCAAAAGACCATTCGCTCCAGAACAACTTCTGATAGCAAAACAGAGACACCTAGTGGCAATGAGTACAAATGACATGCACAACCATGTAAACTAGGTCTGAGGTTGCACACTGCCGGGGCGGGGAGGATTCAAATATTCAAATGATATTTAAATCAATGAATCATTAAAATGTGATCGTGTTTGTTCCTCAATCCAAAGAGATAACTCTGGATGTGCGTGCACACTCTGACATGATGACACTGGGTTTGAAAGTCTCCATTCATGTCCTCCTTGCATGTCATAGGATGCATATCTGGAGGCAGCCATGAGGGCTTGCTGTGTGAATCACTTCATCCAGGCCATGGATGTAAAGGCCAGTTCTGTGCGTATGAGCACGTGTGCATGTGAGTTTGCCCTCAGGGAATACCTTTATATTCACCCCATGTTAAGCACAAACATACTGCTGGTAAACATGCATGCCATTTGACTCACAAAGATGTTGTTCATCGCGATGGTGAAAGTACTAAGCAAAACAATAGTGTTTTTTTTTTTATTAATAGATTATATTTCCAAACAAGAATGTGAGCATTGCTCAACTATTTTAGTTTGCCAAGTAGCCAACTAGCATCTAGGGCTGCTTTTCTAGTTTTGTCACTCACTATATAGGCTACCAATTCTACAAATGTCTAACTATTAGTAATAGTAGCAGCAGAAATACATGTAACACTGCTATTAGGAGAAGTATCAGCAGTTAGACAATGACTACTGTCGTTCATAAAGGAGACAGATCAAAAGCAGTACGGATCAAGAATAAAAAATTAAATTGAAGGTTTATTGACATTAGGTTACCATTGTTATAACTGCAATTTAAAAGCAATGAGCGTAACTAATATTATTATTAGTTATATAATACCAATGATGCACTGGCCTGGTAAAGAAAATAAAAGAGGGTCCATTCTTTGGATAAATGCCATTTTCTCTGCAATATGACACCACAGTAAGAATATCCTGGGTCGGGCACTGAAACATCCAATGGCTGGAGTGATTAACTGCATAGAGTATTGCATCTGGCATGAGGCTGGTGTGTTACTTCTATCTCCACAGTAATGAATCCCCTTTTATTTTCAAGTGACAAAGTGATGCTAAACCTTGAGACTTGAGGTGAGAAAAGTTTTCTCAGTGATTTTTTTTTTTTTTAGCAAATATTATGTCTTATCCCAATTAACTATAAAATGAAAACATATTAAACATGACTTGATTCGAAGAACAGCTATTCTTGCCCTGGAGCAGCTGGTTATCACTGCATGTTGAGAATGATGAAGTCGTACTGCTGTGTTACCTCCACTCCTCTCCATGGTCATTTTGAATCTGTCATGGGCTGACCTCTGTGATAGGGGAAGTGTCCATGGCAACAGTGTTTACTCTTGTGGTGGGGCGACACAGGCTGAGCAGATGGAGGCGGCGCAATCCCACTGCTCTGAGACTAATCCATCAAACCGTTTTATTTGCTACCCACCCCTCCTCAGTGAAACTCAATGCAGTCCTCAGGCACCGCTGCTAGTCAGGAGCCATCCAATTAAAACACAACAGATGCATTAACTTCCCCTCCTTGTCCCCGATTCCGTGGATGATTCTCAATCCCCCCACCCGGCCCTGCCGCCCCCCCACTGAGGCAAGGATAAAGCCTATGTGAGTGCAGTTAAACCAGGGAGTCAGACGGCAGCAGATAGTCCAGACGCTGGGATCCTTGTCTCGATACACCTCACTGATCGCCATGTTGTCATGGAGATCAAGGGGTCTCCCATAACAAGTCAATCTGTGGCTGGCTGACTGGCAAGTGGCAAAAAATGATGAATTTTCTGTTGTTAAAGGTATGACTGGGAGTGCCTGCTATAATACAGAATAAGTAAGGGATAAACCATGATGAGCTATGTAGCTACATGAAAAACTGACAGGTTGATGCGGTGCAGTCCTGAGGTGAGGCTGAATAGCCGCTAACCAGTCTGAAGTGATTTATTTTAAACAACTGCACAGGGAGGTTCATTTTACCTACACCATGACAACTTGCAAAAAAATTTATCAAACCTCAAATACAACTAAATTGTCATGGTGTTACGTTGTTGTTGTTGTTGTTAACTTGTTCTATCACTTGATATTCTTTGCAGGCAATATACTCAATGGTTGCCAAGAAATAAAAGATTTGAAAACAGAACTGTGGAAATATCAAGAACAGAGCAGGTGGTATATAAATGTTAATGTACATTGGAATTTTCAACCAATCATTTGGTTCTCTCATTTCAGTCATAATTGCCCCTAAAATGTTTCTTTGACTGGCTTCATATACTCGCATATGATAACCCAAAATAACCCCCAACAGCTGTGAAACCAGCTACTGAGTGGCCTGGTTGGAGGCACCATGCCACAGTGCAGGCATCTGCAGGCTTTTGGTAGGGCATGCTCTTGCAGGGTGTGAACTGTGGTAATAATTGAAACACATGTCAGCCCCCATGATGCACTGCTGTATTGCATCAGAATAACTGGGTGATTTCACAGCGTCATTCACCCAATCAGCAAAAGCGCAAGGAACGCATTAGTAAAACCATGGCACAATTAATCAGTGAGATTAATTCATCTCTACAAAAAGTAAAAGTGTGGCAAAAAACAAAACAGTCTAACAGCATTGTAATACGACTTTAATGAACAGTCTACTGGAGAGGCTATGCTATTAGTAGGGATTAGCATGTATGTCAGACTCTTCTGTCCCATTGTAATAAAAAATGTTTATTTATATCACATCTTCCATTCAGAATAAACTGTGGACAAGTTCAAAGACAGTTAAAAATGTAAGATTTTCTTCACAGGGAAACATCTGGATATTTGATGCTATTTGCTACTGCTACCATTGGAAAAGTTTTCTATTGTCAAATGAACAGAAAAACTACATCATCAGAGTAAAACTGCATTATCACTGAGCTATATGCGGCAGTTTTCAAGACTTCAACTGATGCACTCTAATTAAGCCTGTGGAGAAAAAAGTGTTTTCCAGGTGACAGTCTGTAAAAAAGGACAGATCGACAGGTAGTAGACTGGAAGTTGCCTGCCAAGGTCCACCTTGTTTCATCACTGTGGGTGAATAGGCATTTTGGTGGTGGCACTGTTATTTATCCTGATTAATTGGAAGTGGTGGAGATGAATGGATTGGGTTATTTGGTCAATTCAAAAACACTGAAGCTGGGTAAATAACATTGAAGCAATGTAAATAATAAAAGTGCACAACTCCACTTGACAGCTTAACTTTACAGTTACCCAACTTGAATGTGATGTCACTTGATTCTACTTTTATTGAAAGCATCTGGAAACAGTGCCTATTAAAACCATGTTAAATCTTGCTAGCAATAGTCTATAATTCATCAGTTATGTATTGCTCCAGCATGGGTTTTGAGTAAGCCAAATGTTTTCATTACATGTTTACTTGACATTCAGTGATATATCAATTACCATTTAGACAAAAAAGTTTCATCAACATTTTCGATTTACTGTAACATTTTGCTTTACAAACCTCTTTACAAATGTTATACTGATTGGTGTAGTTGTATGAAGAATATGCAGGCATTTTTGCAAGCTGATTAGCTACTGATCTTGCACCTTTAACCAAGGCTTGCTCAATGAGATGACCAATTTTAGCCTATGGGATATTTGCTATAAAGGATGCAGCCCCATCTAGTGTACATTATGCCTATGCTGTGGCACTCAATGTGCTTTATATGGGAAAAGACAAATGGCACAAAAACAAAAAACATATGAAACATAATTTCACAATCTACTGATAATAGTTGAAAAGATGGAAAACCAAAAGACCATCAGAGGAGTTTTAAAGCTGCATGATTTTACGCTGGGTTCAACAGGAACTTTCAGGATGTTGCACTCACAACAGAGACATGCACAGGCCAGGTTAACTTCTGCATTTTCACCTCTTGAGCTGGCTGAGGGTGTGCTTTACAGTCCAGTTATAATGCCCACCACACTAGTGCTGCCAGGTCACATGATACAAAGTCATTAATGGCCAATAGAGGCAGAGTGTTGAGAGCGGTGGCTGTAGTTAGACCCAGGGTGCATGGATGTCACAGTGAGTGCTGTGCCACAAAGTTCATAATGATCTTACACCATTGAGGCTCTCAAGGATCCTCACCAGGTTTATTGTGACCAATAATAATTAAAAGGATGTAGGAACTAAAATCCTGTGCTCATAGCAGCCAATCAAAATAACAGCTCTCTCATTCCTCTTTAAGATGGAGGAAAATTACAAAAATAAAATACTTCCAATAGTAGAACAATTCTAAAAATCCTGCAACTGCAGAGGGGGAGTTCAGTGACGTGGCTGAGCAAACCCAGGTGCAGCGTACTGTCCTAGCATACACCTACTTGACATCCTCTGAGCTGCTGGGCACAATCGTTCAAAAACTTGCAAAGTCAAACCAATATGAGCCTGCTTTTGTTTTTGGCCAAGTTCCATCTACAGAGAACAAATATTGAAAAATAAAAGTGAATATATTCCGTGTGAAAAAGGGATATCAAAATTTTATGAAGCAAGATCAGGACAGTTGCCTTTCAGTGCATGCAGATGCCTTACTGCTTAAATAATAAATGATGACTGCAAATAGGGCAAGAGGACCATGTCACGTCCTTCAGCCTGTAGCCTTGTGCACTTAAATTTTGAGCTAACCAATTCATGGGAAAAAGGCAACTGGTAGTGGAGTCAACCTTAAATATCTGAGTAGTTCAAATACAGGACAATAGCAGGTCAACTCAACTAGAATATACAGTGACACAATCTCATACTGCTGACGATATGTTAGCACTAATCTAAAATGGAGACGGAGACGTCACATTTCACATCAAATTTGCTTTCTTTATTAAGTAAAACAAACTTGTGGCTGAGATCTTTACTCATAGGCTTTTCATCATTAGGTTTCAGAACCTTTATTGCTTTCACTATGGCCAGAATTCGATCAAAATCTGTCCTTAAGTTTTCATCACAGATGACTAAGAGTGTTATGCTTTTTCTCTACAAGAACAGTTTGGCAAGTTAATTTTAATTATTGCTGAACTCGCCAAATTGTTTTGGTGAGGATGAAAATAAACACTTATATTTAACTGTGAGCCAAAGTTAAGGACAAATGTTGATTGAAACCCAGCCTGAGACTTTATTTTGAAGCATTTCATGACATGGGAAAGCTATACAATGGTGTAGTGACAGAAATGCCACCTCCATGCAGTGACTGGATGGAATTTTCCACTGCTAAAATATTACTAGCTTCTTGACACATATAGTCTCATTCAAGGTTACACTTATGCCATTCCCAACTGTAAGAACCAGAGAGAAACTCGATTTTGGAACTTACCACTGGAATTAAGATGGGAACTATATAGAGAGGCAGTGTCTTTCTCTTACAAAATCAAACTTGTAATTTGCTAAACAAATTCCAAATACCAACTACATACTATATCATTGGTAAGGATTACATAATCACCACACCCAATGTTGGAAATGTTCTTTCAAAGTTTTAAGAATATCCTTAGCTTAACTAACTGTTATTTCCAAACAAGCCAAGTCTTCCCATGTGTTAACTACATGAAAGGTGTACAAAAAAAAACTACATTAGGATTTACATGTCTCATCTAGTCATTCCATAGCAATATAAAATGATCTGTTGTTGAAAAGAAAATATGCTACCTATACTATAAGTATATGGATATATGATTACAGTTAAAATAAACAAACAATAATGTACTATTGATTCTTTTTTTCATTAATATGGATTACTTGATGATATTCATCGGTTTTAAATGGTGGAGAAGGAAGCCTGATTTAAACACACATAACTATATACCTATATGCACATTCAGTCTGATATAGGGAAAGTTCTGCTTGTGCCATGAAAGCAGTCTTCACCTGCAGATTTCTGCTTAGCGCATGATAAAGACAGTTTTAAAAGCTCTCCTACCTTTTTGTCTCCGTCTTTACCATGTTTTCCATGCAGCTGCTCTCTGAACGCTTTGTCCGCTCCAAACAGCTTTTTCGCCCATTCATCTTTCTGAGAGCTGAGCCTGGAGGGCTGGGCTATCTCCCCCGCTGCCCGGTATCTGTCGGCTGGGATTTTGCTCATGGGGGGAGGCAGGGTGCTGCAGTTTGCGCTGGACCAGCCGTCAGTGGACTCGGCGTAGGACTCCTGGTCACTGCTGTTGCCCTGCCGCCAGTCTCGCAGGACATGCACCGGGAGCCAGCGTTGACCAGCCACGCCTGCTTTTTTCCCGCGAGGGTAATGAGAGCGAGGGGGTGGGGCCGGAGGCTCCATCCGGGAGGAGGAACCCAGATGTCTTCCGATGAGCTGAGGTAGGTCAGGGTGTGGAAGTTCTGAGAGGTGGTACTTCCCTTCTTGTTCATAGCGGTAGCCATTGCGATGGGGCCCAACCTGGCCTGGGTTCCTGGACTGAGGGTTTTCCCACAGCCCATTGGGAATATGACGGCTTGGATTGCTACCCAGGTCAACAAGGAGAACCCTGTTATTCTTCTCTTCAGGCAGGAAATTACCGATGCCACTGTCACTATTACTGCTGGTGCTGTTATTCTGCTGGGCATCTATGTCTCCATCGAGGAAAGCTCTAGCCCTCATTCCTTCGATAGACTCTCCCATGTCACGGTAGAGCACTGACACAAACTGCAAGAGAGGCTGCGAGGTTGGGGGAAACTCCAGACAGCCGTTAGTGTCCGGGTCAGGAGTGCACTCAAAACTAAAACGTCTGGCAATGCCCTGGTGAACTTTATGGTGACAGAGCTCTGGGTCCACAATGAAGACATGGCAAGAGGTTCTCAGTCCACCCTCCTCTTCTTTGGCCAGACTGTGGTCAACAGTAACTTGCATGGTGACCAAACCAAAGAACCTCCTGTCATCAGGGCACACAGCACTAAAAGCTAGCTTCTCTGCAGGGTAAGTAGCGAGAACAACACTTTTGTCATTGCAAAGCTGAATAGAGTCGTGCATTATTTTCATTAAAACCAGCGAGTGGATTTTCTGCTCTGCCCTTAATCGTCTCATACAGCCACGAATTGCTTGCAAGCTGTCATTTTCCAGGTTTGCACTGGTGGATGCCAGCTCAATTGATCCCAAGTATCCAACAATCATCCCAACATTTAAAATGTTTGTGTCAAGTGCAAAATCATCCTGACTCTCGAACACATCCACAAATACAGAGTCATCATTCAAAACTTTGGTCATTTCTTCTTCTGACAATAAGTCAGGGTTACTCTTTGCACTGCCATTCCTGGCCCTGTAGAAGTCTGGCTCTGACTGTGGCCTTGGTTTAGCAGCAGCTATGGCTTTCTCAGAGCTGCTTGAGGAATGACTGGAATTCTCAAAGATCATGTTAAAAATGCCACCAGACTGCATTTCGGCAACAACCCTCTCTGCCCTGTTGATCCCCAAAGTTTTAGAGTCAATCTTTGGCTTCAGCCAGTTGTTTTTGGCTTCATGGTAACCAAGCTCCTCGTCACTGGAGCAAGAGTCGAGGTGACTGCTGCTTTCAGCGATGACCAGGTGCAAAACCCCTGAGCACCTGCCAATGAGCTTCACCACATCCTCGTGTGAGGCGCTGGACACATTGATCTCGTTCACACTAAGAATGTGATCTCCGGATCTCAGCCCCATATAGTCCGCAGGGCTACCTTTGAGAACACAGCTTAATATGCAGGGGGCCTGCCCCGACAGTGTGAATCCATACCCAGCCCTCCCACGCGCCACTTCCACACTTCTGACCCGTGCTGCAGGGTGCAAATTCAGACGCCTCTTAGTCGTCTCAGCCTGTCTGAACATTTTTTTATGTTTCCGCCAAGGACTCCAGAAATCCAGAGCAAGAAGACCAAATGTAACACGAGGGTGATATAGCTTCTTAGGGCCCACACTGCTGTGGCAAAATCATCTCTGTGTCACCAGCAAGACTTCTCAGAGAACCTTCAAAAAGAAAGAGCAGATTTAAACCTGGGCTGATTAATTAAATTACAGAGTACTTCGAAACATCATGAACTAATAGCCAGGTAAATTCCATTGTCCAACTGTATTATTTTTTCAGAAACAGACTAATAGAAGAGACATTATTTAATGTTACAATAGTAAAAGCATGCCAACAGTAATAATAATGGGACACAATTTGTACTTCTGCTAAGAACAAGGAATTTGGAGCTATTGGTCTTAATTATTCATTGGAATATGCAAAGTTACACTTCCTGTTGTTACACTAACGCAACGTTACATTATCAAACCCGACCGCATGAACATAAAGGCGCTTTGCATGCTATCTTACCCAAGGTAAAAGCGGAATACCACAAAATAAAACAGAAAGCAAGGTGAGGTGGCTCTGGACAGGAAGGCTTTTATTTTTAAAGATAATATACCAGTTATATTTTTATTTCACTGAAATCATCCCATAAACGTTTAATTATTTTACAGGCGTCAGATAAAATATATTCGGCTAGTTAGCTAATTTAACATGTAATATAAGATTACCCATTAACTAGCTCACTAATTTTCACTACTATTGTAAATTTCAACGAACAACCATTTTTTCCACCTCTCAATGCGGAATGTAAAGGACGCTAACTTAGCTATCTAACACAAAACAATCCACACCTGCTCAGGGTGGAGTCACAGCAACGCTCTCCAATGACAGTGTTTATAATCCAAATGTGACTCGCTCAGCTAATACCAGTGCACCTTAGGCCAGGTAAATTCACCCAGCTTCTGGAGTTTGAACACGCTGTGCGGTGACAGCAATTTGGATGTGGATAACCTTTATTTTCTTCCACCCATCAGCTAGGTAGCTAATGTTATACAGACACGCAACGTTAGATCACGTCGACTAACCACGACGGGTGACGAGATAAGGCTAATTAATTGTGGCTGTAACAATATACAGGTACACATCCAGACCGTTAAGTTCACTAGCATGACTACCAAATCAACTATCTAGCTAAGATAGCTAACGGTGCGGTCATCACAAACCTTTAGCCAAACTTTCTACAAACATTCATACAGACAGTCCCCAGTTAACAGCTAACAAAAACATTTTGCGAATGCACTGACTTAAGTTCATAAAAATGAACAAGTAAGCCACACTAAGATAGCTCTAACTTGACGATATTAGCAACAATTCAACAAGCAGTTAGAATAGATAGAAATGTCATGCTAACTATAGCGATACTACCCAGATACCTATCGATAGCTAAACAAAATGTTTTAATCTATAAATAAACTTATTAACCAGTGTGTCCAGATGTTTACACCCGCACTCACTTTTCTTGAATTTTCTGGCTCCAGAAACGTCTTTCATGGTATTTCGCTAACTTTTTCACTTTTCTCTCCGTCTTAAGCAAGTTGATAACTCGGGAAAATTCACCCAACCTTGTCGACTATGCTGCCCCGCCTCCATTTTCCCATTGTTGGAATGTCAACCTACTGTAACCATGACACCGAAAAAGTCCGCAGACCTTTTTTAATCTCATTCGCTGTACGAATTGTCAGTCATATTCAACGTATTCCGTTATGTTGTTGTTTGCCATGTCAAACTGACCACTGACTAGCAAAGTTAGACAGACTGGAATTCATATTCCACAGGTGTTTGAATGTTAGCGTTATCTTAGTGGCTTGCTGGTTAATGCATTGAATGGATAGTGATAGTTGCACTATTTGCAAAGAGGTCGACAAAATGGTCAAGATTAAGTAATCTAAAAAACTAGAAAGCGTTAGCTAACTGAAAACAGGAAAAATTGCAAACCACAGGCTTACAGTCGGACTTATTTTCGTATTCGTTTACTTAAACTATACAATTCCTTTATTCTGTAATTCGAGGTGATGTTGCCATTTACTACACGATTACATGGACAAATTCCAAACTAACACAGTCAGCTATTATGTTTTAGGTTCGTGTCAAGTTGCACTATTAGGCACATTGTTTTCGATAACTTAGAGAAGATAAACTAACCAGCCACTAGTAAAGTCTTATCCTATGTCAGGTTAACCGAAACAAGGATTCAAGGTTGTGTAGCTTAAATCGTCGTGCCAGTTAAAGAAAAAAAATCTGTTAGAGGCTAACAGTTCTGAATGTATTTATTTATCAAGCAAACGATCTTACTGTAAACATCAGCTCTGTCCAGCCCGGCCGCATGCTCTCCCTCACGGATAGACATCCAGAATCGTAAACAAAAAGGGGAGCAATGGTTACGCTGACAATCACGTGACACAGGGGGACACAGGAGTGTTCCCCATAAGATCAGTGATGCAGACGGGATTCAAGCAATTTACTTAATTAGATTCCATCAATATAATCATTCACGTCGCATCAGAGAGACATGCTTTCATTTTATTGCAAGTGAGAAGGTAACAACAAAATTAGCGATGCGACTTGAAACAGATTTTGGATGTTGTCCGGGATGAACGTCAGGAGTAGCTCTGATATGTTTCAGTTAGCCAAGACTTGATTCCAGACTCCCCTCTCTGGTCAGCCGTCTTCTCCTGATTGTCACTATGTTTAGGGATAACACTGCTGGGGCAGTATGACTGAATCGGTCTTACCTTGATTTCCTGCACAACTTTGCAAAAACAACTGCCCGACAACTTCAATCAATCATGTTAAGTGTTATTGTAAAATAGAAACCATAACAGCTAAACATAATACTCAGAGATGTTCATCAACAAAGGAAAACCACATGAATGTTTCAATAAACACTTAAAAACTAAAAATGTGAATTGGATGGGCTGTACAGCATTCTTAACCCACAGAAACTATGCTTTGATGTTTATGACCGTATGCTTGCTGTTACCAGAGCTGTAGATTGGCAGAGATATCACATGAAAAACATTCTTTAGTAATGACGAGCCCAAAAGACCCTTACTACTGTACATGGACTCCAGAGATTGCAACCAATGTTTATCCCAAGGGAAAGAGTAAAAACTTTGCACTCATGCACTCATTCATTGAGATCCGGTACCTGCTTAGGGTTGTGAACCAGTGAGTCCTTTTCGTAGACCTTCTGGCTCAGTCATGCAGCAACACAACATTTGATGTATTGAGTTTATCATCTTGGTTAGCACTTATAAAGGATCTATACCACAGGTCGCTCAAAAGCCCTCACCTTCCCTTGTAAAGTTTGTTCATCCAATGGGCCTTTGTACAGTATGAAGAGTCACAATAGAGAGCTGGCAGGGACCAATGAGAAGGCCTCTGGATATTTTGTGAACAAACAGAACTGCTGGAATTGAGATCTGCGCAATCCCACTTGGATTCCAAGGCCATGGAAAGTGTCTTGTCTACTGCTTTGAAATATTGTTGCTCAGGAGATGAATTCCTCCATGTCTCTATACACTTAATTTTCCTGTTGGCAAACTAGAGGGAGATTTATGGCTTAGGTCATGTCAACTTGATCAATTCCACCCCTCTCTTAAGCAGAGTCTCCATGTATTGTTTAGTTGCATTTTTTTATCTGCAAAAACTTATACATGCTCCTTGGACTTGCTGAGTGATGATGGGCTGTAAAATGATAGGGTGCCTATTTTTATATGTATTTATTCTTCCACAACATGCAGTGCTTGACAATTATATTCTTCCAGTTAAGTGATACATGGAAACTCATAAGCAATGTCACATTATTTTTAAGTACAATTGACTGAGAGGACTTGAGAAGTTTTTAAAAAAAATGTTCCTTGCTGAAGATGCAGTTGTATTAATGGCTTCATTTACATAATTAGCGATAACCTTGGTGTATTTTGAGGTGGGAACAATAACTAATTTAATGTTTCACTTCTCTTTAAAGTTGGTTGTGGTGTTTTGGCCCCATTCTTATCTAGAGTGTGACAGAGAACTTCACAGTATGGTTAAGATACACTGTGATGCTGACGGTGAAATACATGACAGGCAAGAGAGATTTAAGGATTTAAGAGGATTTTACCAAGAGATGCAACTGACAGATGGAGTTGTGCACCACCACCACATTAAAAAGCAAAAAGACACAAAAGAGGCAGTAAATCCAAAACAAACACAGCAACAAGCAAACACACAAATTAAAAGACTGTCCAAATGTTAAGTCATCACCTGTATCCTCCAAAATGCTGTCATCCTGCCAGTTTCACCTGGAGACATGTTTGCATTTAATTGGGTGTACATCACCCAGGTGTTCAAATACCCTAAATACAAATTAGCTTCAGTAGACTGCATTACTACAGAAGACTGTACGATTACCAGAAATATAGTTAAACATTGTTTAAATGTATCAGTTTCTTCCCCAGAGATTTCTAAATCCAACCAAAGTGAGATACCCATTTTCAAAACATATTTGTCTCTGCCTCACTGTCCATCTCCTGTCTCCAGTGTTTTGGAGGGGCCAAAGCTGAGGGTTTTGTGTGGCCTCAATGATTCATTAAATCAGTTTTCTCTTAACTGATAGATGTCCTCTGCTCAGACTGTCACTTTAGCTGACAGCTGCTTGACTTAGCCCTGCAGACTTGGAAAGGCACATCAAACACACAGCATGCAGACATGGTCAGACAGATCACCACAGATGCAGTCAAACAACCGTGTAGACACACTTTAACACAAATGTAGCAGAGCTCAGAGTAAAAGATCAGTTAACATCCCACAAAATCCATTTCCACACCAACACGCTTTCTAGGAAGTGCCCAGCCACTACACTACCATAAACAAAACTTTTTTTTGCCACATGCCATTTGAAAAAAGCTTGGTTAGTGTTATTGGCCGAATAAGTGCACTAGTTAGTTCAGCCTGTCAGCCAGGGTATCAAAAGGGGAAGAAAGGGGCAAACAGATGGTGAAGAGAGGTGTGCAATGGAGCAGTACAGTATACTGTGACCCACTGGTGATTCCACATATGTCCACCTTAAATTCAGCTCTCCAAGAGATTTAGATTTACCAGTCATCCTTATCCAGGATGACTAAAACAGCTTGCAGTTTTATTGTACATTAAAAAAAGAAAATTTATACAGCTGGACATTTACAGAACCAATTCAGGTTAAGCACCTTTTGCTCAATAACACAACAGCAATGCCCCACCTTGGAACTGAACCTGTGACCTTCCAGTTAACATTGAACACAAAGCCAGACAAGACTCCTGTTCCTTGCAGACAGGCCACAGACATGGCAGCTGCAAAGTGGGCCTGAATGTGGGCTAACAGGAGGTCAAGTCCTTCCTAACCACAGCACACCCTCTGGTACAAATAAATGCTCACTTACAACAAGGTTAAGTGAAATATTGGAAATGAAAGTTTTGCATACGGATATTAAAACAAATTTTTAGCCTGGGTCTCACGACATTTTGGAAAATTCAGATTACTCAGAATGCCTGAGTGGGCACAATCTTTCTATCATCCGAGAATCGGCAAGCCCTTCTGTTCTTGTGCTGTATTACATCTTTCCCTGGGGCAGATGAACAGGAAGGCACAAGCTCTGGAACATTCAGACTTTATAAAACACTATCAAAAATAACGGGATCAGTTTTCCCATGTAGCCTTGAGGGAAGTGTAATTCTTCTACGTTTTATGGGACTTCTTATTCACTTTGCAGGCCCTCTTTAATCCATCCTTCAAAAACAGAATCTATTTTACAATGCAGTTTAACAGCTTTTGACAATACCAGTACTTTCTTCATGGGCCGACAGGACATCCTGTTAGGAAGCTCATAAAAATGTCTTTGTGAGGCCACCAGTTTATTGCGATTGATTAACATTCCCCATTCTCCCTCAGTGCCCAACACATAAACATACTCTCGCCAGTATTTTCTGACAGAGGGTCATTTAAATAAATTACCAACATTACCTTCTGCCCTGAAATACCATTATAATCTTCACAGGCTAAACACTAGGTTAAACAGAGGCTAAACATTAGCTTTTACAGAGGATTAGGTTATGGGCTAAACAAAGCAATCATCCGACAAGCAGAACATCTGAACTGAAGGTGGGGACAGATGGATCGGAGTTATGATTTTAACACCTACTTCACTGTGCCAGAACAGCACGGTGTCTCACAGATTTTAATGGACAGACCTAACACCTTGTCAAAGCAAACCATCTCAGAAATTACTGGAACTTCAACAAGGTTTTGGAATGGATTTTGCTCAGTTTATAACACTTTATTTTTGACACGATTTATTGTATTTTCAGTCATTTACAGCATTAAAGTATGACATAAAATTAAATACAATCTTTTTTTTTCTTGCAGTAAGAAAAGGAAATGACACTGTATCCCTGCAGAGGCTCCAGACAAGCGTCATCATGGCCTCACACAGAAGCATGCCATGAGTGCAGAAGCAGACATGCCATTGCTCCCGTCCAGACACCCAGCCACGGTACACGTGGAGATCCGCACACGTGACCCTTCTGCCTTCCTCCATCATGTACAAAAGAACTCATATATGGAGGGGACTGACAAATAAAAAATAATGTATAAAACAACCCCTCCCCTCCCCCCCCACCTCCCAAAAAAAGAAAAATCTGTACCATCTTAACCTGAGCTATGCTAAATCCATCATACATCCCTGAAGAAAGGCATTGTGGGAACGTCTGAAAACTCTTTACCATCACATGGGGCCCGTGTTTGCTTTCCACATCTGAAAACTTTCAAATGAAAAATGGATTCAGTAGGAAAACGGGGGGGAGTGCATTGAAATGTCCGATATACAAATACAATCCTGAAGGCCCCAATCTAGAAATTTCTACTAAATCTAGTTATCTAGTAAAAAAAAAAAAAAACCCATTGCATTTAATGATAAAAAATGCATTTTGCTGCATTAATAGCAAATTCAGTAAAATCGATATCTAAATATCCAATGAATTTCCAGCTACCTGAATCTGAGATATCATAAGGATCAATTCAGGGGTACACATAGTCTAAAATGTAGTGTTTTTCCCAGAACTCTGTTTTGGCATAATTAAACAATACAAATCTGGAAAACTGCTACCAAATGGGATGCTAATCCACCCACGTTGAATGAAACTGACTCACGCTGCTAATAAAACAAACATGTTACATTACTCCTTTCTGTGACATTAACTATGGCCGTGAGGCACTGCTAATGGTTTGCCTTTGTGACAAAGACATTGGATAGTCAGGATGGCAAATAAAACTTGCATAAGACAATCTATCTGTGTAAACATCAAGTCTAAGGACTAATAGGCTAAATTTGATCACAGAGACAAATGAAAGACATTTCATCATCACTGGAAGGAGGAAATGTCGTTTAAAGCTGTGAAACACAGGGACAAGGCTGGTACCTTTTCGCCTTCTAACTATTTCTCCAGCAATGTGTTCCCCTGGGCGACCATGCCCACCGCAGCAGTGGACCCACACAAGGCTGTCCGATGCAACATTAAAAAAATAATTTCATTTAAAAGCTGGTTATAGCATGCTTCAGGTGTAATATATGTAAAAGTTTCAGTCTTCATGTACAATCTGTATTTACAATTAAGCACCACCCTGCACACATTAAAACATCTTTTTAAAACAGGAGATGTGCCCACTTGTATGGCATAATGTTGAATGAAATGTATGGTGTTCCAATTGAGTAGTTTAATTACTGCTTATCGTACACAATTGCAATTTCAAAGAGAAAGCGTGTTTAAAAAATACAAAAGGTGCATGCCCCTGCTACCATGTGCAGTTGCAAAAAATGGGGAGACATTCAAAAATGGTGTCATTATTCATTTTAAGCACTTTTCTCACCTTTTAAACCCAAAACATCATGTGCCATGGGTTTTTACATTTGTACATATTTTACATGACATGAAAAAAACAACATTTAAAAAATCACATCCAGTCAGTACCATTACATCATACATCCTGAGAAAAAATGAAGGAAAAAAAAAACATGGGATTAGGTATGTGGTAACGGCTTCTGTTCAGATACATACTTATACAAGGTATCACCTTGAAAAGGGAATATAAAACTCTAACATGTCATTTATGATCTGTCATCTAATCTGCAGCGAATGCTATAACAATCTGGTCAATATAGCTATACAAACCTTATACTCTCAAACGAACATCTAATATTTCCTTATTCTGTCCACTGACGGGTTAGATGGAATAAAAACTACAAATAAAATATATCACACAGGCCTATAGTCCTGCTGTAAGACAGCCCTTGCCATTTCATAATCTCCTCAGTCTTCTGTAACAAAAACGCACCCAAAAATATAATTATTCTCATTAATTCTTTAAATATAGAATGTAATTCATCTCTGTGTCATGGCTTGAGTGTTCCCTTCATGGGAATGTGTGTGAGCTAATTTTCATGCTCCTCAGTTTTATTTCTATATTCTTTTGCTTCTAGTGCAGGAAGCGCCCAAATACAGAGCAAAGAGTCATTCGGTCCACAAAGAAAGTGTGTGAGACAGTGGTACAAGCAAAACTTATATAAGAGAGAGCCAGTGTTTTCAGGATGTTAGAAAGTGCTCTCTTAGGGGTAAGGAGGTCAGAATTTAGTACAAGCTGGGACGTTTTGCCAGACACGTTGCAAAGCTGGCCCAGCACTGAAGGCCTCGAGCCACATCTCTCTGTATTTGTGTATTGGTCTCACTCTCTGTATGTTTTGCCCATCTCTCTGTCTCGCTGCATGTTTCCTCTCCCTCTCATGCTCTCTGTCTGTCTGTCCATACGTCAGTCCATCAGACAGTCAGACAGTTACCATCTCTCTGCCTGGCTCTGTTTCTTTCTCTCCCCCTGTCTCTGTTTGCCTGCAGTTCCAGAGGTCAGAGTTCAGCTCAGAAGGAGGTGACCTGGTGGATGCTCTCCAGGCAGCTGAGCAGCCGGTGGTAGGGGCTGCCGGGCGAGGCCACCACCTCGAAGACGGACTGGAAGGACCGGCGGTCCAGCTCCTCGTCGATCTGGTGCCTGTAGAAGTCCATGGCCACCAGGCAGAAGAGGTTGACGTCCACCACGTCTGCCCTGCCCATACGGCTGATGATATGGGGTAGGCTGGGGTAAAAACTGTCAAGGAAAGAACAAGCTAACAACACTATGTCGCTCAAAAACACAGCCACGTGCACCATGCTAAAACCAAGGCTCTTAAGCCAACATTCATTGTAATTCAGCTCAATTCCAAAAAGTGTTTACTTGGATATAGTGAGCACAAATCAGTCTCACACTCATAATGTTCACTAATGAGCCATGTGTGTGCCAAAGGATACAGAGCGGCGATCCACTGGCTGGTGGAGGCGCTGACGAAGAAGCAGGACAGGCTCCACATGGCCATGGCGATGGGGGTCCGCTGGGTGAAGTTGGAGAGGGACAGCAGGACCCAGTCCCGCACCATGGAGGACTGGCCCGTGGCGTGCAGCGTCTGGAACACCTGGGCAGAGAGGGGGAGGGGACACAGCTGCTAGCACCTTTCCCTCAAACTCACCACAGCTCCGGTGCACCCCATCCTACACGCTTCACACCAGAGCTAGACTGAAGTAGCCCACTCTACAAACTAAGTGTACAAAACAAAAACAATGTGCGCACATCAGTTTTCAGCCAAAGGGGTGTGCCAATCTGACCATTATGGGTCAATGCACAACTAGAATGAACAGTCTCAGGGGGTAGACAATGATCTGGTTTTTGACAATGCTGTGTTCCCCTGTCCTTCATCTCCCACTGACCTTGTAGACCACAGTGGCCATGAACTGTGGGTAGGGCTGCTGGTTGGATAGGAACTCTCCGATGACCTTGTTCATGACGTCCTGCGGTGGGAAAAAGTCGTCCAGGAACTGGGGAAGGATGCGGGACACTACCCGTGCCTCAAAGGGGAAGCCCTTCCTTATCCTGCAAAAGAACAGGGGACAGGCCACCAGTGAGCCCTGGGAACTGCTGGTGATAACAAGTACCAGAAAGTGCCACCGTTCAACAGGTTATTCTACATAATGACCGGTAATGCATGTAGTAAAGTCTATGCCCTGCAAAACACCTTGCGACTCGCTTGTCCGCACCATTTGCTGTATCAGAGTTTCATGGATTTGGATCAATTAGGGGGTTTAACTGTTGAGGAGTTAAGTGTTCTGATTTGTTCTAATAAATGGCCATTTATCATGGCTCTGCTCTTTAAGTCTAGCTGAACTCAATTCCTAGAGAGCTGATGTTTTTCTTAGTCAGCCAACTCAGTGTCACCACGCACTCAGTCTACAGCAGTGTACTTGGGGATATGAACTAGTATAATTTTACACAGCTGATTAAGCAAATTGGACAAATTAAGCCAGGGTAATTGACTGGAACTAAAAGCAAGCAGAGACACTGGTCCCAAAGGGGAATGAGATCGACACCCCTCCTTTAAATGATTCGTGATGACTGCATAAATGCTGTGAGGCACATGACTTTGACAGGGCCCTGTTGTAGGGAGGAGCAGACGGTGGTGCTCTACCTGTCAAACAGCACAGAAACACGCTCCATGGCCACGATGACAGACTCGCTGTCAGGAGCCGAGGAGTCCATGTCACTGGCCCGGCTAGGGCTGCACTTCTCCTTCCCTGGGACGGAAATAACACTGTCACACAATGTTTGCCAGGCCTTGCTTTCCAACCTCTATTACAGACACATTAAAAAATACATACATACATACATAGACTAAACCTTACAGTAGTTTGACCAATGAAAATGAAGAGGATTGCTACACAGCTTACACTGGGACTTCAGTCATGAACAATGCATTTGATGAAATACTTATATAGTAGTAAATACCTATAAACAGCCATTACAAACTAAGTCTGCTGAAGATGGCCAAACATGGGAGTGAAATGAGCCTTATTTTAAAAAAATATATATCATTAAGGTATGGTAAGGGATCTCAAAAATAATACAGTTTTATACATTGGTTTAGTTTATAGCTACTGCCATTTCCAGAGAAATAGAGATACCTGTGTACATGCAGGTGAGCATGAGACCCAGAGCGGCCATGGCGCGGTGTGGGCTGGGCATGTTGACCCGGTCCACGCTCAGCTTGACCAGGGCTTCGCTGTCCAGCCGGCACAGCTGCTCTGACAGCAGCAGGCGCTCCAGGCCCCGCAGCACGCAGTGATACACCACTGAGGGCGTGGCCTCCTCGCTCGCCGACACCATCACTCCACACCCCTTATATGGGGGGAGAGTGGGGAAGGGGCAAGGGAGACAGGGGAGGGGAGATTAAGATTTGCAAACATGGGGGGCACGCTGGCTTGCCCCCTTGCCAAACAGCCTCCATACGTCCACAGAATGGGATTAAAACAACTCTCCTCATGGGACCCACACAGCCCAAGCCACTCTCTCTCTAGACCAGGGTCAAACCAGAGAAGACCAGACAAATAAAGACACATCCCATTCATATTGCCTTCTTCAAATAACTTTGTCTGAGTGGGTCTGCCCTCCAAATCTATAATATCTTTCATCAAAAAGCATAGACATTCCTGGATATTCATGTGCACAATAGCACCTGGAATGGTCAGTATCATGTTCACTGGGTTAACTGGCAAGCCAAGTAGCATGTGAAACTCAAGCTGCACAAGAAATTCAAACCACTTTTAAACCAGGGAGGAACTTTCAGGCTGAGTCCCAATTCTGCAGCCACCTTGCACTAATCTGCATGAAATTTTTGCTTGTGTGATCAGGTTCGTGAATCTGAGATATTAATTCAAAGTGTTACACATTTTCCTTGCTGAGAGGTCTGCTGAGCAGTTATTTCTCTTATTCAGGAACTGTCACAGTGAGTTAAACACCTCCTCCAGCCCTAAATCATTTAGGCTGACTCAGTCTGACGCTGCTGCGGTCACATGTGACATGGCCTTCAGGTAGGTGTGACGCACGCACACAAACTGTGTGACGCGAACGTCGTGCTGTGGCATTCGGTTCGCTGCTTCCCTCAGCTTCTGGAGAAGCTTCTGCACAGCTCTGTGATGTACTGGACTGAGACAACAGGATGTGTTCTGTGTGAAAGAACACAGCCCACTTCTGTCACAAAAATAAGGCCCCAATGACAGGCAGCCAGGAATGCATAGCCCAAACTGCAAACAGGCCCAGCGCTGTCTACCCTCACATTCCCCCTGCTCACCTGGATGATGCTGGCAGTGAACTCTGGTCCCACGTCCAGAGAGTAGTTCTCCATCAGGTAGAAGGCGGCCGCACACATGACCAGGACATGATGCTGGTTATGCAGACTGACACAGCTGTCACAGGGGAATAACACACACACACACACACACACACACACACACACACACACACACACACACACACACACACACACAACGAGTCACCACATGTAGGCTGAAGTCTGAAAATTTCCCTGCAGGATCAGCAACCTTGATGTTTTTAAGCAGGCAGGAGCTACAGAGACGCGGTGATCTCATTAAGATGCTGCCCTTTGTGGCTAATCCTGAAACGATAGCCGGTGCCTGCCCCTTTTAATCAGAGTGAAATGTTTATTTTCAGAGACGCTGCCAGAGGGGAAATGAATACTGATTGGCACTTCTCACTCACATCATCATCTGATGAGGGCAGGCACTACACACAGCAACAAGAGCAGAGGCTGATTACATCAAAAGGAAGAGGTGCTTTCTTTTCTCATTTGTATACTCGCAGTCGAACAGAATACTCTGTCTCACGTCAACAACTGAGCAGCAAGAAAAGGAAGCATGAAAGAAAAAAATAAAAGGGTATTGTACATAACAGGGGATATTAGGATATACTGAATCACACTCCTAGGATAATATGGGCATGCACCTGTGTGTGTAGGCACTAGTGTGTATGTGTATATGTGTATTGGCAGACTCACTGTGCTATGGTACATTTGTTAGACAGTACATGCTTGCTGTTAGTGTATGTGTATGTCTAGCTGGAGATCTCTTGACTGAGCAGAGCTGAGAAGCACGTTCTGGAATGAGATAGTACATGTGTGCATGCGTGTTTGGCAGACTGACTCACTGTGCGATGCCGCGCAGGTTGGACAGCAGGTACTCGCTGACGGTGGGGATGAGCTGCTTGGCAGTGTCCTCCAACAGGTCACATTCCAGGATGTACAGTACGCCCTGCAGGGCCCCGATCCGGCTGGGCATGTGAGTGCTGCGCAGTGCTGTCTCCAGCACCCTGCACACGGGCTCTGCCATCGCCCTGTCCTGAGGCACAACACACACATACACACGCACACACACAAATACACACACGTATAAGTACACGCATGCAAACACACACACACACACACGCACACACACACACACACACACACACACACACACACACACACACACACAAAATTACAGGTCTATTCACGCAGTGTGCTTCATAACATAATGGTTGCAGGCCCAATTCCCAGCTAGAGCTATCCTGACATCCTTTGGTAAATATATATACAAATACTCCCCCATCACTTTTCATAACAGCTGCAGCAGGTATTGGTAGTTCTCTCACCATGCCCAGGACGGCTGCAGCCTTGCAGATAGCTGGTACCAGGTACTGATTGAGGATCTCGTCCTCAGCTGGGTGGACTTTCTGGAGCTCGGTCAGCGTGTGGTACATCATCTCAAACTGGTTCCTCTCGGTGAACAGGTCTGACACAGCTAACAGCTACAGGAGAGAGGTGAAGAGTGACGGGAGATCACACAGCGGCTCCTCTTTGTGAACTGGGCCCACAGTGAGAGAGACACACAAACCTTTTTTCCTCTTTGTGGTGGGGAGTGATATAATGAGAGAAACACACTGACTCTGGTTCCTCTCTGTGGTAGTGGGGAACATAATAAGTGAAACACAGGGGCTCTGGTTCCTCTTAGTTGAAGTGGGGAACCCATTGATGAAAACACCCTGGTTCCCCTCAGTGTAAGGCTGGACATGCAGACCCTGCAGTACAGAGGAAGCAGACCGGCACACTCACCGAGCGCACCACCTCGCTGATCAGGATAACCGGGCTCTTCCTGCTATTGGGGCTGCTCGGGAGGATCCACTGGCTGTACAGCTCCAGCAGGAACTGGGAGCAGGAGTGAACGTCCACCCCAGCACGGTGCTTCCTGGGGGAGACACAGGATTGGCTTAGTCCCAAGCCACACCAGCACTGTGGGATCACTGTGTGAGACAGCAGCCTCATCCGACTGCTCTGATGCGTTCACTTCTCCCTAACTTTGCCCTTTCGCTGAACAGCCAGTCGAGTTTTCTGCCATATTTCCTTTCACTTTTCCATGATATGTAGATCAGGTGAAGGTAACAGCCAGAGTTTTCAGACGCAGCCTCACCTGGAGTTGATGGGGGAGGTGGGGGGGGATGCCGTTGCTGGGGCGACAGTCTCATCCTCCTCATCATCGCTCCACCGCTCCACCCTCCGCGGTGTGATGTTGTTGGCCAGCCACACCGAGTGGATGGACACCTGCGATGAAGATTCATGATATGGAGAATTACATTTGACCCATTTAGCATGCTCTTATCCAGAATGATTTACTGAGCTGACATTAAAAGATGTGCATACATACAATAAATACATTATTATACATACATCAATACATATAATACATATTATACAGGTATATATTTACTGATACAATATACTTTAAGTGGTCAGGAGTGAAGAAGCAGAGGGCCTTCCACACTTGGATATTGAACCCACAAGCCGAAACCAGTATAAACTGTCAACAACCTAAACTGTCCACTCTGTCACAGCTAGGTAAGGACTGGGGTCTCGCACATCACACCTTGTACTCTTTGGCTACTTGCAGTACATTCAGTTGAAAACAAGGGCCACAAGATTTTCACACTTTTTTGTTTAAGAGGAACAGATAGCCTGATCCAGAAGGCAACAACCCAACTCCTAACCCCCCTGGGGCAAGAGCTGCGCTCAGCAAGCCCGAGATAGCAGCGTGTGGTTGTGACCACCGATCATAGTCCCTTTTTCAAATGTCATTTAAAATATGAGACATAAGCCAAACACCACATTTAGTGATATAGTCCCAAACCACAACAGGAGGGGATTATACGCTTGGAAGGTCAGAAGTAGCAGAAAAACACACCCATCAACAGTAATAGTCTGCACTCCAGATGGGAATGTTCAGTGCTCAACATTTATCTTCAACTTCAAAACAAAACAAAAAGCTTTTTTTTTTTTTTTTTTCAGACAATGCCATGAATCATGAGCTTGTTGCAATTTTGGATCTTGCACAGATGACTTGACTAGCGAAACAGTGGCCATTTCGCTATAAATCTGTTCAGTCTATAGCTGTCAGATAGCAGGGCTCTGACTGAATTCAAGCCCTTTAAACCCCTTCCATAATTTGGACTCAACCAGCCAGAGACTGAACTCCACTCTGCAAAAACACTCATCTACACATCTTTTCTGTTCCACCCAGTGCAGATAAGTGAAAAAAGCTGCAACTGGACAGTATTGCAACAAAGATTGTGTGCAATACAGTATGTATATGTTGAGCATAAAAGATGTTCATCTTTTAACTATATGCCTTTCCCAAACCAATGAAATCATACTGTGTGCATGCATGCCATACACACATACACATATACAATATGATAGGATTCCTTGGAGGAAACATTAACATCATAAAACCTGATGAGACTGAGACTGAGATAGCTGTCTGGGCAACGTGTCTGAGATGCACGTGAGACGCAAAATTAACACAAGGTAAAATGTGCCAGCCTCAGGCTAGTACCTGTCCCAGTTTGTAGTCCATGTTGCCCATCTCTCTCTCTGTGTTGATCTGAAGGAGGAGTTTCTCATGACTGATCAAAGTACCTGAGAGACACACAAACAATCAGTGCATCACAATAGCAACATTCTTAAAAACTAATTTATCATCATCTTCATATACTTGCATTACACGCTTAACGCTACACTTGCACCAGAAAATATGTACTCCAACTTTAACTCCATTTAAACTTAATATACATATTGTCAGTATTCTCACACACCTACATTAACACAGCTGCACTGTCTCACACACTGGAATGTAACGCAATAATTGACGCAAAGTATATTACTTTCCCTCACACACTCACGCTTGAAGATCAGTAATCACACACTTGCATTAGAGCATCAGTGATTTTTATACTGGCGCTAAAATATTTAAATTTCCATACACTTACACTTAAACAACAGTGCAAAAGTTGAAAAGTTACAGAACACTCAAAACTGCTGTGTGACAACAGTACACATTTTCCTCGCAGTGATGGGTGGAAGACAGAGATAAGGCATGAGGTACCTGCTGATGAGGAGCACAGGGAGGGCACAGGGTCCCAGGCCTGGTAGTGGAAGTGTGTGGCAATGTTGTCCCTCTTTGACACCATGGCCTGAATCTCCTGCTCCACAATGCCTCGAACCACATGCAGCTTCCTCCCAAACCTCAGAGAAACACAGAAACAGATGTCACTTATATTCCATCCAAATCACATGCAAGGCATATTATCATCACATACATCACAACATGCAATCACATATTTCACATACAATTCATTCATACACTTAGCTACTACCAAGGTTCAGTAAAATAGCCATCAGACCACTTTGTATATTTATAAAGTGGGTAGGACTTCAAGGTTAGCCACCATACTGGCTGTACATATTTACCAGATCTCCAGCATTCTGTGGCTGTCTACCATGCTAACGCTGCACATTTACCGGGTGTCCAGGGCTTTCAGAGCCTTGTTGCGAGGCTGTTGCTCCGGGCAGCTGACCGCGGGGTTCCCGGCCACAGGGAGGGTCATGGCGCTCAGCACCAGGGATGTGATGGCCTGCACCGCGAGCACGTTGATCTGTGTCCTTTCCAGGTCCTCCTGCAGCACAACAGTTTCACATCACATTCACCCAATAGACAATGCATGTTTCACCATGCTACCATACATCATGGCCACATCACTATGCTATCAGATCTTCTACACAGCCAGTGATTATGACTTATAGATAGGGATAGATAATTCTACTGGTGGATGCATGATGAGTGAGCTGGAGAGTCAATGTTCTACAATCCAGAACAAGGGATTGTACCACACTTAGGATTCACATTTTTTCATTGACAATCTTTCCTGTATGATCAGATCTCAATGTTGTTTTCTTCCTGTTTGGGCACTATTTAGGTTGTGCTGTGGCCTGCTTTTCCTGCTACATTATTTCAGAGCAGGAAGTTCAGTTGTGGTCAGACATCGGCGTGACCTCACCTCCTGCTGGTTCTCCTCCTCCTGGTCCATGGTGATTGGCTGTGTGACCAGCACCCCCAGCAGAGTGGCCCAGGTCTCCTCAAACTGCGTCCGGCTGCTCCACCCTGCACCAACCACACATGAATGAACACAGTTTTATACAGCACGTTACTTAATATGCACTAAAGCAGGTAGACTTCATTTTCACCAGTCACTCAGGCAAAGGCTAGCACTGTAGTGTTGAAAATGAATCCAGCAGTCAGTCAGCTTACCCACACACACTACTCAAAGCATATCACTCCTGTCTGTAGGTCACTGCTTTTGCGTAATCTGAATTCTTGATCATTATGAGCATTATGAGCGCTTATACATGATCTTTGAGCACTATACGCCTCCACACTTTCTGCTCCCGTACCTAGGGTGTTGATGCGGTACAGGAACTCTCTGAAGACTTCCTTCTCCTGCAAAAATTCTACAGGGATCTCGGGCAGTGTTGTTCCCAGCTCTCCACCAGGCCTGGGGGACCAGCCCAACTTCCAGACCTGCAGGCACACAGAAACACTAATTTAGAAAGAATACAAACACACACAGTCACATGGGCTCTGCTCAACAGCAGACAAAAACACAGCTCTGCTCTAAAGGATCCTGCAGTTCCAGCTCTTACCAGCGGGGGCACTCTGGTGTAGCTGTTGACCAGCGGCAGCCTGGCTAGACTGATGATGATGTTGCGCAGGGTGGGAGTGAGGAAGCCTGGGATCCGGCTGTTCCTGGGATGTCCCAACGCCAGGATGCTCTGAAGACTCTCCACCAGCTCTGCCATCACCTCACAAGCCCTCTTGACACACAAACCTAAAGCATACAGAAAACACGTGCTGACACACAAGAGATAGGGAATTCTACATTTGGGCATGTGTCAGCAATGTTTTACTAAGGGATGGGTCACAGGAAACATGTCCCCTATTTAACTGGGCTATACAATCAGGAAGTTTAGGAGCCATGGGTCTTAGAGGAAGTGAGGTACTGGACTCACTGTCAGTAGAGGCTGTGTCCACCTGGTCCTCCTCTGCGTCTCCCTCCCGGGACGTCCTGCTGCGCCCTGGCCTCAGGAGCTTGTCTCCTGGTTCCACTGCCACTGAAAGAAAAGGCTTAAATTACACTGGGGAAGCCCAGAAGTCTGAGTTCCAGTGCTCCACTCTCAGCTGTGCCAACGGAGCAGTTTTACACAGTTATAAGACATCTGGGCTTGTGATTAGACAGGGTTGGGGAAGGATGGCCACATCCCTTTCATGTCCATATGATATAAATCAAGCTTGATAAAAGTCAAAATGTGTCAAAATGCTTCCTCCACCAGCCGTTTCTATATACTGAATTTCAGTAAAATCCAAATTATCATTGATATGTTTACTCTACTTTAAAACAGAATAAGCCTTAAACACTGGAGTGTGAGGTGGGTTGTTGCCTGTGGAGCAACCCTAGAGCACAAACAAAGGTGAAGTGAAAATGAGTCAACAAACCAATCTGCATCACAAAAGTCTGATGTTCGATGATTTATAAGCTATGCAGCTAGAGAAGTAACATAGTGACAAGTGAGTGGAGCAGGGTTCTGATGATGTCAGCAGCAGTACAGTGTGTGGAGCAGGCATTTCACTGACCTGCATAGACGAGCAGCCGTACACACTGAATGAGTGAGCAGGTCCGGCTCACGTAAGGCACGGAGGCCAGCAGGGCCCAGAGAGAGGGCTGCTGTAGGGCCAGGCAGCAGCAACACAGAACAGACTGCAGGTCCAGGCTCATCGGGGCCTGGTCCTGAAGAATGCTCCATGTCAAAACCTGGGAAAGACAGCGAGGTATGTAGACTTTCACCCACAATCCACTGCACATAAACACTGCCCACTCAGTTACAACAGCTGCACATCAAAAGAGACCGGCCAGGATTCAATCAACATTCTCCCTCAAGGGAAAATTATGTCACTTTTTCCCTAAAAATATACGGAAAAAACGTTTAAATAAATAACAAAATAAATCACCATGATGAATCATGACTGAGAATGTACTGGCAGTCTGTGACAGTGCGTACACTTGCCAAGCCCTTGCCCTCGTGCCTGAATTTCCCTCTTTAAAGGGTTTGGGGTGTTCTTGAGCAGCTACCACTTGCTGTGGATGTACTGTTAGCCAGCAGTGAGTAGAGGAGCAGCATGATGTCTGTACTCACCTCCAGGGCCATTGTTGTGAACTTGATGATCAGGACCTGCTTATCACTGGGGCTGTGCAGAGCGCTGGGCAGCGTGGGTAGGGCCAAAAGGTACTGGCTCAGGGCTCTAGACAGACTCACCACCATCTGGTACACACCAGGCTCCCCTGTGGCAGAGACAGAGAGGGGAACCAGTTTACATCCCTTTCAGTGTCAATCAGTATGCTGTGTGTAAACTTCAAGATATACTTCTAGACAGAAAGATATGTGAAATATATATTTCAACACCTGCTTACACACACAGACACACACACACCTGTACCTAACATACTAACAACTCTGCATGAACACATGTATTTACATGCTGTGCATTTCACACATATACACAAGTAATGAAAGTTTTACTAAAGAAGCAATGAGTTTTGGGCCTGAAGATCTCTTACCTCCCTTGAATGCGGTTCTCTAGCCTTAAACAAATGCAGCTTGAGTGTGTAGATATGAGGACCATTCCAGAGTCTGACACATGTGGTCTATCTACATGATGGTGGGCTATCTGGGACGCAGGGCAACAGTTAGATCTGTGGGTGGGTGGGTGACTCACCATAGATGTCGCTGAGTTTGTCCCAGTAGACGGAGGGGGCAGGGTCAGGGTCGGAGGGGGGTAGGAAGGGCTGGTGCAGGACAGGGAGCAGCTGCAGTAGACCTGATGCACGATCCAGGGTGGCCTGCAGGGACGTCTCCAGCAGGACACTACCCTGGCCCCGAGACACACGCTGCACCCCCACGCTCAGGCACGGAGAGAGCAGGCTCAGGTTAAACTCCTGGGGGAGAACAGCCAGTCTTACAAATCTCCATTCTTAGGAATAAATCATAACAATGTTTAAAGACCTGACTATCATGCCTACCTAGCTTGTCACTTAGAACAAAAGTCCACTTTGTCCTGAAAAAGCAGCAGTGTCCTGTCTTTCTACTCTTAGAATTATAGTCCCATCATCTCACCAGACAGTCAGATAATAAAGGAGATTTTGAGTTCAGTGATATGACTGATTTACCAGAACCAGTTGCTACGACACTTTCTAGAGGGTTTGCAGACATTTTCTATTTTACCTGTCACTCTGTCACTTCACTCAGCTTTGTGACTCTTTGTACAAAACTATCATAGCCAAGCATATTTCCCCACAGAATGAAATCATAGTGCTACAGCACATTGTCAGGGTGATGGCACAAACGTTTGAAGAGAACCCCAGAGTCAGGGCGCAGTACCTTAGAGGCCATGAGGCCAGAGAGGTCAGCCTGGGGCAGTTTGGTCAGGAGGTCTGTGGTCTCCAGCAGGGCGGCGTCTGTGCGCTGGAAGCACTGCGATTTCACCAGCAACACAAACCAGTCCTGCATATACAGGGTAGAAAAGTGTTTCAGACACACACTCGCATGCATTAGTGCACACAGATTTATACCTAAACATGAACATAGTAGGTGGTGTGCACAGGCATCAGTAGTTTGCCATCACTCAGTGAATGAACAAGCATATAACGTATTCTTGTAGCAGTTTGACAGCAAAGTGAAACACACCCACAAAGGAAGATAGACACAGCAGCTGCACATATTGTGTTTTTTCACAGACAGAAATACTGACACAACTAGCTCCACATTACCGAAACTACACTTTTTAGGAAGTAGTGCCAGCTCTTACCTTATTGGCTGTGACAGTCTCAGGGGCAGGGGGAGGCTCCCCATCCAGGGGGTGTGGGGTGACAGGAGGGGGTGGGCTGCTGGTGTCCTCGGCAACGGAAGCTCTGAACCTGTCCAGCAGGGAGTACAGCCTCTGGTGCCTGAGGAACACATGAGACACAAGAGACCACAGAGACACGTGTTATAGATTATACTGTCTACCCCGTGATCGTTTTTCATGTGGGCAAAAAAAGACAGCTGCCAACAGTACCTCTGAGCCAAGCCACTGCTCTGGAGGTATTCCTGGATCCGGTCTAGTTCTTCTACAGGCAGCTGGGCTATGCTGTTCTGTAAAACATGGAAAACAAGTCTGTTTGAGTGAGGGAGTGAGTAAGTAAATGAGTGAATGAGTGATTGAGTGAATGAGGGAGTGTGACTTTGTTCACAGCAGTGAGCTTATGCGACTCCAGAACCATTCCTGAGTACCACTGCTTTACAGATTCCATTTGTACAGAGATGGCCAAAGCAAGCTGAAAGAGTGCAAGTGAATGAGGACAGAGAGACAGACTCAAGGCACAGTACACAGTGTGAAAGTGAATAAAGGTATAGGGTTCTGTACCTGCAGCGTCTCCGCCAGCAGCATCTCCACACGCCTGCAGGCCAGCGTGTCCACCATGCGCGCCAGCACGCGGAACGGTGTGTTGATCAGCTTGTCAACATACAGCATCAGCAGCGCCCCCGACTGGCTGAGGTGGATCCCCTCCAGGCATTGCAGGGTGTTCTTCAGCATAGTGGGCTGTACTCAGACACACAGACACCTCATCATTCAACATTTACGTTGTATACAATCACACCAATTTACATGGGTAACCAGAAGCACCTCTTCATTCATCACAACACATACTGTTGTTTAAAGGTTAAATAAATCCCAGGGACTGTGTTTACATGGACATAAAGATGCTACAAGGCTCTACAAATCTACCTATGTAGTGTTGGCCACTAGTGCAGTGTGTGCCATTCAACTACAGAATGAGACAGAGAGTGAGAGTGGTCACACTCACAGTGGAAAGGTTTTCACAGCGGGATTGGATAGCCTGGATGAAGAGGCCACTAGCTGCAGAGTTGCGGTGGACAGCACTGATGAAGTCCTGCACTGGAGGCTCATGGGATAGGTTGATCAGGTCCCGCACATGATTGACAATCAACCACGTGAGGTGCTCCGAGTCATGCAGGTTCTGACACTAAAAAACCAGAGAGGAGATGAGAACAGCCAAGAAAGCCAATAAACTAACATGCTGACTGGGTCTTAATTTTCTGACAGAATAACCCATAGTGCAGTTGCCAGTTGCAGCAGGTTTACAAAATGAAGTTATGACTGCCTCCTAATCAACCTCCTCTTCCAGTGTCTTAGTCAATCAGTTATGAGAGCTCACCACGTAGTCACAGAACAGGATGAGAGCTCCCCTGCGGACGATCTCCTTGTTGACCACGGCCAAGCCAGCCTCCGGATGGCCCTCGTCCCCGTCTCCGGAAGTGTGGGGACTCAGCAGCTTGGTGCTGGACAAGCTGTGCCTCCTGAGGGGCAGAGGACAACACACAGGTTCACAACCATGTATTTCATACGCTGTCCGACTTCAACTCGTTCACTGAGGTGTTTTTAAAAGGCTTCATATTCAACTGGAGCTACAACATGTAAATAACAGGACAGAGCAGGTCGCACAAAAACAGTCTTCATTGACTCCAAAAATGCAACTAAGCGGTTTATTGTCATTATTGATTGTTACAATTTAACAGTGACTTGGCATGAAATGCAGAAACAAATTCATTCCTTCCAGTTTCCACCTGCTCCACAGCATCTGGGGTGGACACAAGAATCAGTGACTGAGCTAGGTAACGGAACAAGGTGCTGTGGATGCAGGTCTTACCTGGGTGTCTGGTGCACCTCGGACCACCAGGTGTAGTTGGTGTAGTCGATGACCAGGAGGACCTGGCACCAGAGCAGCACCAGGGAGGGGTGGGTGGTGATGAGCGACTGCACTACTCCGTTCAGCCCCTCCAAGGTGTAGAAGCTGCCGTCGCCACCCTCTGCCTTCAGCAGCTTGGTGGATGCTGCCGTGATCCGCCGGAACATGCCTGAACAAAGCACAATGTAAACACCCTTCCTCAACACAAGCCAGCAGTGTGAGTGTCAAAACTGCAACTTCAGATAAAATCTGAATATGGAGAATTATTCATTGGGCAGAATGTCAGACTGCTCAGTTATGGTTTCTATGTTCTAAGATGCTTTGTGAACACAGGCCCAGGTGTTTCTCTGTTCTAAGATGCTTTGTGAACACAGGCCCAGGTGTTTCTCTGCCCTGAGATGCATTGTGAATACAGACCCAGGTGCTCCTACCTGACTTGAAGATGTGGATGAGGCACATGAGCAGAGTGCCCAGCTGCTGGCAGTAGAAGGTGTGCTGCCGCTCGCTCATGTCCACCTTCGCCCGCTTGGTGGCAATGTCCTCCAGCAGCACACCCACCAGCTGCAGCAGGAACCTGCAGGAGACACACAGGCTCAAAGCTCAAATCACGAGTCTTAGAGTAAAACTCCAGACTCCACTGAGAATCGTGTAAAATCCTGAAAAGACTGTAACCAGTTTCTCTAGTTACACTGTTTGGAAATAAGTAATCCGAAATCCATATATTTGTATTTTAATCAGCTGGCGTGTTCATTCACTTAGCCTTACAATGGTTAAAACTCCCACAGCTATCAAAAAAGTATGAGGGGCACAATAAGAACCAGATAATCATAAACGTCATGGTTACATTTGTACCACAAAGACATCTCTCTAACATATGTCTCTGTAACATATACCAGAATGAGGCCTACCTTTTATACTAGTTTGACTCAACATGAACTCAACCTACAACAAACAAGTAGGTGGAGCACATCTATAACATTCGTCTACTTCTGGTGACCTGGGTGACGCACCTGGAGAAGGCTTCCTCAGGGGGGTGACGGGTGGGTCCCCCTCCTCCTGGGCGGGGGGTGTGTGGGGGCCGTCCCCACGGAGCCTCTGGATGGTCTGGCAGGAGAGGAGGTAGGGCGACAGCGCAAGCTCCTGCACGCGGGACAGAACGATGTCCTCCGTGGACTGGGAGATGAGGACTCTGAGGACAGCCAAAATCCCTGAGACCCACAGCTGCACCATGCCCACCGACGCCTGTGGGACAGGGGGACAGGGAGACAGGGAGTCATTTGTGGGCCCTTAGCAGCACTGCGGCATGGACAGGGTGAAGGAGGGGTGGAGCAAGAACAGAGGCGTGCAGAAGAGGAGGGGGCAGAACCGGGCGAGAAGAGGTTTGGGACTCACCATGGTGGCGGGAGTGACAAACATGCTCTTCAGCAGCATGTCCACGGGACGCAGGGAGGAGGGCGCCACTGTCTCAAACAGGGTGTTCAGCACTCCCAGGGCCTCATGGGAGTCCAGCAGCATCTGTGTCGAACAGCAACACCCTGTTACTAGCATCTACACTTCGGTGTGCGCTGATGTGCTACTTTACATACTGCCAATCAGCAGGTACATGCATGACCATCAGCACAAATACACCCAAATGAAAATTACGCACACTAGCAATGACACAAGGAAAGAAGTGGTAACGGAAACAAGATTGGAAGAGGAGCATGTAGGGACGTGCCTGTTGCTTGGCGATCATGGGCAGGATGATGTCAGCAATCTGCCGTGAAAGCCTCTTCCACTTGTCCTCATTCTCTTTGTGACACTGCTGCAGCACCAGGATGAACATCTGCAGCACCTGTGGGGCAGCGTAGGGATGCAAGCGCACACAAACACACACGTCATATACAAAATGAAGCAGTCCCAACATCAAGTGAATTACCCTCTACCTTCATAATTCAGCATGTTACTAGAAGAGACTTTAACAAAGAATGTACCTAAGAATGTGCCATTCTGCCCACGTACGTTTAATATTTAAATTCAGTCTTGAGAGTATCCATTACTGCACCCCAGTAATCTCTGCCTGTACTACAGTAGATGGCATGCTGTGTCACAGTTCTCTTGTCCCTATGCCCCTTGGGGAGGAGGGAGGAGGGAGGCTGGAGGCGGCCCCTTACCTGGTGGTGCTGAATCAGCCTCAGCAGCATGGACACTGCTACCTCCTTCTGCGTCTCCAGCTCCCGACCTGCGTCCGCTTTGTTGGAGCCGCGCAGAACAAACAGGTCGTGGATGATGGGCTGGAGGGCCGGAATAGCTGATGGGGAGCACAAGGGGCGTTTACCATCAAAAACATCTTTATACTTCACAGAGAACATACTCAATGGACTAAAACTTATTAAACCGAACAAAGAGCTCATGCATGTTGAATTCAGGATAACAAAAGAAAACTGTTAAACTGCTTAGCTCTAATTTGCCACCAATGTGCTAACAATACATGACAACAGCATCTCGGAAGACAAGCAAAATCTCCTCCTCCAGTGGGCGGGGCCTACCATGAGTGACAGCCTTCCTGCCGCTGGCCATGATGCCATCGCACAGCTGTATAATCTTGGGGATGCTGATGATCTGTTTGGAGTGGTAACGCTCGTACGACAGCAGCACCAGGAAGAAGAAAATGCTGGGGACGATGGCCTCCGAGTCCCTGCAGGGTGACAGACCCTGAACATTTAGGGGGTCACTCAAAATTCTCCCATGTCTAACCATTGTTGACAATATTCCCGAGTTTTAGTTTCATCATAAAACAACCCATCTTGACATTAAAGTGCAAATGACTGATTAATCTATTTCTCCTCACTCACTAACTTGTGTTTAACTTACATACATAGGAAAGCTGTGCTAACATAAATCCCAATCTGTTAAACTGATGAGGTTCATTCACTGACAACTATGTCTTAATTTTCATCAATGAATGACTTACCTGAACTGGCCCACCTCTATGTACTCAAATTGCTTCAGGACAAAACCAATGAAGACCTGTAAACGGGGAGCATGTAAAGAAAATCAAAGGACAAACCTATTTCAAAGATGAAATTAATTCATTTAAGCTGCCATGAGGTCACCTTAACATGAGACCAGAGTAAAGCACTCAGGGACATTGTGATTACATTAATGAGCCCAAACTATATGGCAGTGTATTTAGTTTTGATTTATCCTTTACCCAGACATGTCATACACTGAAGAATTTTTCCAAATGAGACCTGTCCAAGAGCAGTAGTTCACATTAACTACTGTGAGTGGTTAAGAGACACAAAAAAGACCTTGTAATATTCATTAGATAACAAAGGGTTTAAATTTGAATTATATTGTAATTCTTAACCATCTTGCATGAGGTGACAGTCAGGAGCTTCTGACCTGATCTGAGTCCAGCAGGCAGTAGTTGACCCGTAGCTGCACCAGCTGAGCCAGCAGATCCAGGACCTGCCGCTGCAGAGACACTGAGGTGCTGGTGGTGTACTGCTTCAGGGCCTTTATCACCAGCGGCTCAAACAGCCGGATGTGGCTGTGGATGGCGTTCTGAAAAATCAGAGGTACAAGCGTCAGAGTGATTTACATTTACCAACATTGGACTGCCATGCAACTAATGGAGGTGTACTGCAATGACAGCTTCCACAATACAAATGAGAATATATAGTTGCTAATATTATTCTACATTGGAAATGTGTAAGACATTTGTCTTTTATGTAAAATCATTCTGCCTGTTCTGCAAGATCAATTGCTGACAAATGGAAATAGATTTCTCAAGATCATCAGAATGACTTATTATATCCTGGATATGGCTTGAATTGACTACACAGTGTTACTGACTGGACATGCATGGGGAATTAGTCATGGCTCGAACTGAATCTTTGTATCAGTGAGTGTTCTGACGGTAGAAGGTGGGCCTGTGGGGATAGAGGCTGGGTGTGGATTTACCTTGTCCCCTCGATTTCGAGTGACATTGGTGATGCTCGACCTCAGCTGGTTGGATACCTTCTGCATCACGTCAAACCATCTGTGCATAACAAAGAGCCAAATTTTAGTAGATCAGGACTCATACCTGAGCCCGTATAGTTTGTTTGTCTTTGCATTTTCCAAAAAGCAGAGTATGACAGTAAGCATATGTGTATATAGCTGTGTCTGCTTATACCTTTTTATGTTGGTGTGTTTACATGCATGCGTGTTTAAGTCAGTATATGTGTATGCATGTTTGTGTGTATTTTTACATGAGTCTATGTGTATTCTTGTGGATACAAGGACATATATCCAAGTGTGCTGGGTTTCATTTGTGGATATGAGTACCTGTGTATGTGTTTATATGAGTATGTGTGAGTATGTGTGTGTACTGATGAAAGTGCGTGTGTGTGTGTGTGTGTGTGTGTGTGTGTGTGTGTGTGTGAGAGACCCACCCAGAGGCATCCTGCTCGTGCTCAGCCTGTACCATGTTGCGCAGGCTGGCGTCGGCCAGCGCCTGGGTGAAGTGTGTGTAGGGGGCCATGAAGCAGTAGTGGTAGAGGCCAGGGCGCAGGCTGGACGAGCCCAGACGCAGGGCCTTGCCCTGGGACTTGCAGGGGTTGGACAAGGAGCCATCGTACTGAGATGCCAGGTTGGTCCCAAATAATGTCTTCAGCAACTAAATACACACCACAAAAACTTAGCCTGCAAGATCTTCCGGAGAAAAATATCCAAATGCAGTTGTGACAACGCACACATCTCACAGATATTCAGATTTTCAGATGAACTGTATCCATCACTGAACACCCTGTATCAGTTAGCTGTGGACCCTAAATGTATGTGCTTGGGTGTGACATTACTGTTCACACTCATTTTTGTATGTCTTGTTTGCTGTCTTGAATCCTGTCTTAAAACAGAGCAATTTAATTCTTAAACATAAGTAGCTCCCAGCAAATACCTGCTGTACAAGTTGTTCTGTGTCACATGCCAAATGTGCTCTTCAAACAGAGTGCAGTATGACCAGTATATGACTCTGTGCCATAATGCAGAGGGTGACCCACCTGCTGAACACAGACAGTGGCCATGGTGGGCTCTCTGGAGAAGCATGACTTCAGGTAGCCCAGGATCTCTTCTACACACTATGGACAGACAGTCAGAACAGGTCTCTGTCAGAAGTGAAAACAACATCTGCAGTGTGAGTCAGTGAGCCAGTCACTCTGAAAGCCAAGCCCCTACCTTTCCAATGTCCTGGAGCGTGGCCAGCTCCAGCAACTGGGACAAAACATCAAGAGCAGACCTCAGAAAGCTGCCAAACTTCTCATTGGTGCTGTGGAGGTCCAGCGTTACCTGGAGAACACGGAGAGATAACAGTGTGTGTAACCATTACAAAGCTCACTAAAGAGGTACTTTGTTTGAAATCAATCACTTAAGGGAACATGTGTGCATTATTTATAATATTCATCTTAGAAACCAAATACACTCAAATACATTTTTGATATATTTATGAGAACAGCACCACTGGATGCAGAGTGATGGAGGCTGGAACACTGCCAGTGAGCAGTATACTGATTTTACAGCTGCTTCAAATAGGTGCAATTTTCATGTCTCCAAACACAATCTTTTACTGACTTAATCCAAAAATCCATAGTTTAATCCAAAATCATGAATATTATAGTAAGCATATGATCAAAGTGCTTAAAAAAAACCTAGCATTGAAATTCTAATGCAGGCCAGATCAATGAGGGAGGGAAACCAACGCCCAACACCAATGAGTATGTACGGCCAGAGGAGAAGATTGAAGGGATGGAAAGTTACCTTGTAGTTGGCATGTGTGGCCTTCAGCACATCATAAAGCTTCAGGTAGGGAGGTAGGTGGTAGAAGCTCCCCAGAGTGGTGGACTTGAGGGTGGCAGTGCCTGCAGCATCTGCAGGTCTGCCTGCTGGGAGACACAAATACAGCACTCAGTGAAAAGGCCTCAATCCCAAGCTCTCCCTTTGCAGGTAGTGTTTTGTGAGCAGGTGATTCAAACCAAATGGTTCCAAAAATCCTCAGTAAAACCGGACACTGATAATTCTGCACAAGGCAACAGGGGGTATAATTTCCATTTTTTGGCACAGTATGCCTTTATGTGATTAGACATTGTTTTGACAGTGTGGCCAATCTCAGAGTGCCAAGTAAGTAAAGTTGTTGTCAATTGAACAAAAACAGCACTTGATGAATAGAATAACCAAGATATGTCTAACACAAAGACAATTGTGGCTGTGGTGTGGGACCTTTTACCTTGGTTTCCCTCATTGCTCTTCTTTGGGCTCATGGGGGTAGTATTGGGCTCCGCTGGCTCCTTCTCCTTTCCTTTCCTGCGGATTGGGCTGAGGGAAGGGGTGTTCGACAGAGAAGGGAGTGTGGCCTAGGTAAAAATAAAAATGCTGGTAAACTAAAGGTTGAATGGCTCAATATGAAGACCAAGCGGACAGAAAGAGGCCATTCTTCCACATGACAAGGTATCACAACGAGCATGGAAACAGGCCCCACCCACCAGATTACCTTGACGGCAGGGCCAGGGGACACCTCATCAAGCACGTGGGCACAGATGTTGATGACCTTCAGCAAGTGTGAGAAGAGCTGCTCCACCATGGCGACCACAGAGCGGTCGCCAAGCGCCGGCCAGGGCTCCTCCAGCTTGGCAGTCCCAGTGCTGGGCTCCTCTTCGCCCGTCCATGGACTCCTCAGGCACTTGGGGGCCACAGCTGAACAGGCAGGAAGAGGAAACAGCCTTAGTGTTGAGAGAGCAAGGGATGGACTATGTGCTAAAAGCTACATGAGTCAAGAATAATAATGTGTCATGATGTCAGAGAGAGAGAGGATGCTTCAATTAGTTCTTTAGGAGGAGCTTTCTCTTTCTGGTAGAAATCTGAGGGTTTGGAGTCAATCTCTGAAGTGCTTTTCTTTGACCGGTTCCAATGGTATGATCGAACACTGGCATTACATTGCTAAAGATGAGAGGACTCATCATTAACTGTATTCCTTAAAAGGTGCAGAGGAAAACATTCTAGAAGGGATCCAATAAAATTTAGTCCAATAAAACAATTCATGAACATTTCCATTTTCATTCCAATTCATTGTTTAGTATAACTGTCTTGAGTGAAGGTAACCATCATGAATACTTCATCTGATTAAAATGTACAGTGTATCTGTTATAAAATATATCCTGTATTTCAAAACTTTCTAATACTATATCCATTTATTAGCATGGTGTGCCCCCCTTTTATTCAGCAAAAAATGTTGTAATATAGCATAACTGTCCATTTTCACAGCTTCTGGGGCTTGTGCAACACCTCCTACGAGGACATTGTCTCAGCTCAGTCACGATCAGTGACTCACCCTCTGGATGGTGCTCTGTGTACTTTTGTGTAACACTCATTATCTGGTTTTGTGTATTGCAGTGGCAAGTACAGGTAGTACCCCGAACAGAAATGACAACAGCAGTTAAATATGTTCAATAATCATTGCATACATACATACATACATACATGTTCACATAATATGTTTTGGCAAGACATTTCACAAGATCATAAGATTCCTGTTTTTTTTTCCCATGAACAAAGGTAGGTTTGAAGTGAAATGATCAAAAGGAGATTTTGCTTTTGCTCTATATATTAATATTGGTTGATATTGTCAAGTACTAATTTTCCACAGAAAGATCCCATGTCTGGGTAAGTGTTTTATACATGGGGGAGAAGGGCTGAATGCCTCTGGTAACATAGCACTAGTGAAAGCCATGATGGATGGCTGTAGCATGTGCAGTACCTGCAAGGAGGTTGCCAGCTAAGAGCAGGGCATCCTGGTGTGCTGACAGGTCGAGGGGGAACCAGGCAGAGGACAGCAGCGATAGCACCATGTTGGCCATACCAACAGTACAGCTCTTCTTCGTCTCCTCCGCTGAGCCTGGTGGGGGCACACTGTAAGACACCACAGATACCACAACATCACAGGTTAAACAGTCCAATACACCCCCACTGCACTAATGTGTTTTCAGATACCATAATCACATCACAGGACAGACATGTCTCCAAGTCTCCAAGATAGACAATATGTAGATAACTACACATATAACACAGCGAAGACCCTTCCTACAGCACATTCAAATTGCGTACACCACACATACTGCACTGACAGTCTGCAAATATAAAACATCAAACGCCCATTCACGGCCTAGCACAATCTTTGACAATGAGCTGTAAATGTGTGGTGGGACGGGCTTGGTGGTCACCTGTGGGAGCGCCCCGGTTCTTGTAGAGGCTGGAGCGATTGGTCTGGCTGACAGAGGAGCAGACGTACCCACAGTGCCAGCCCACACTCCAGCTGCACACTGGGTATGCAGAGGATAAAAGGCACAGGGCTTCACAGCACCCAAACTGGAGAACAGAAAAAAAACGAAACATGGCCCAAATGATTGAGATCGACGGCCAAGCAGTCACTCCTGCATCAGCATTGCCAACTTGCAACGTCTTCTTCACAAACCCATCAATGGATTATTTCCTTTTTTGCCAACTATTTCCAAAGAAACAAGAAGCAAGTACAAGCTAAATTTGTCTGCAGAGCTGTGCAAAAAGAAAGTACACAGAGGTTAGTGTTCGCTGCATGGACAGTGCTTCTGGGTGTGATTCAGAGATTATCACAGTATGGGATGAGTCTTCTTTCCTTAAAGCTGGAAATGCTAAACCATGAAGGTGATGCTGAATTAAAGAACGTGAAGTAAACAAATGAATATACAACTTTTAAGATGTCAACAACAACTTTGCCTTACACACAATGGATCTCTTATTGTCGCCTTACTAAAAAAAAAAAAAAAAATGACAAAATATATTTTTTTACCTGCAGGCAAAAAGCTGTCAGTTGTTACAAAACTACAAAAACTTTGACAGTAGTGACTGCCAGGGCAAAATTAGCCAGTGTGACCTAATACATGGGTGCCATTCCTAATATCCCTTCCTGCTTCTGCTTTCTTCCTTCAGCAACAATGATCTCTGATCAGGGAGCAAGTGCATGGGGCAACAGTGAGTCACCGTCTCCAGCTGAAAACACTGATCAGAGATCAGAGGTTAAAACCCCAGCTGTGGAGGAGCTTACAGTGAGGGCTCTGGAGGTGGAGGAGGCGAGAGTGTGGCACACAGCAGTGATCACCCGGGACAGATTGTTCTCCACAGTCACGTCTGATGTACTCTGAGAGATGTTGTATCCTCTGTACGTCCTGGGGAGGAACAGAAGAACACACATGTGGACAATGGCATAACAAAACCATACAAAAACATTTTGTCTGTTCATGATATGTCATAATACATAAGGCACTAATATAAATTTTAAACAGAGAGCACAACCTCTGTTGGAGACAATGTAAGGTAAGTATGGTCCAAAGACTCAAACTGAAAATTAATCACTACTGAATGTGTTCATTGCAACGCTTTAGAGTATGTTTCACAGATTATGACATCTGAATGACAAATCCCTATTGACCACTAGACAGAACACAATCTGACTGTTAGACAGCGTGAGTGTTGCTGCATGTTGAGCTGCGCACCTGCTGATGGTGCTGACGGTGAAGTGGGAGGGCGGCTGGGTCTCATGCATCAGCAGCTGCAGGTGCACGCTGCTCTGGTCCCGGGCGATGGCCACTACCGGGTCTACTTGGCCCTGGTCGCAGTCGTGGAACAGCCTTGATATCAGCCTGGGAACCACAGAGAGAGAGTGAGCCATCTACCAGGAACACAGCGTGAGGAATCAGTAAAGCCCGACTGTGAGCAAAGTGAAATTCTGAAATTCACATACCTGCTGACAGTCGCAGCTGCTGCGCGGCGAACTCGCGGGTCCTCATCTCCGAGGAAATGGATGACTACATCATTCAGCACCCGATCCTGCAGCTTCATAAGCTGAGCAGAGGAGAGACCAGATAAATTGCAGAAATGAATGAACAGCCTTTCAAATTTTAACATCCGAAGATAATAAGACTGCGACATACTCAGCTATCACACATTCAGATATGTTTTTTACTGAGACACATTTTATGGATTTGTGTCTGTGTGTATATATATGTTTGGGGTTTAGACATTTTCTTAAATATACTCAATAAAATGCTGAAACATATATGCAACACCAAAGCTTGTTTTACCCACTTTTGTGTAGTGGTGGTCTCCTTTGTGCAGGCTTTCTGTTTTTCTCTCAAGGAAACTCACTAATCTGTACCAGGGCAAAGACAAGACAGTCAGTGAGTGACTATATCATGATGGGGGACAGGAACTGTCAAAAACTTAGTTCAGATGGCAAGGTGGCATGTTCTTACCGGAAGTCTATCTCAGCTAATGTCTCCAGCAGCTCTGTCCGGACCAGCCAATAGGAGCAGTCCCTCAGGGCCAGGAGGTCAATGATCAGCTGTAGGCCCAGTTCACTGAAACTGCTGCTGCACAGGACCATGATGCAGTGCTATAAAAACAAAAGAGAGGCATCACAACACATCTAAAATACATTGTATTATCACTTAGAAAAATACATTGAAATTAATGTACCGGAGTCATTTTCAGAGAGATTCTCGGCTCTTACCGTATTTGCTCACAATGCAACAGCAGCACTTAATATGCACACTGTGGTTCAAGCAAATTTAGGTTTATGTAGTCACCTTGTTTTAAGCCTAAAGTCAGGCGAAACTCTCCTTCTGTCTGAGCTTGTTAGTTGGAGTCAAGTATGTAGGGAAAGTATGTCGTTTGGTAACCGTGTCATGTGCAGGAGAGCACATGTACAGTACAGCAATGTTAATGCACATACGTCCATAGCCGGGGGGGCCCACTCACCCTCACGGCCAGGCAAGCCATCTTGCAGGTGACGGAGGACTCGTCTTTCAGGCTCCTCTGCAGTAAAGGCACACAGTCCACCAGAGACACAGGGTTTCCTGAATGGATCAAGGGCAACAGATAAGCACTCTTGCCCTGAGGTTACAGGCAATATGTCCAAAAAAACGGCTCAAAGGTTTTGGAATACAGAACACTCACCTGTCGAGCTTTTGACACCGGCGAGCCAGGGTTCCACACTCAACCGAGTTTTGCTGAGTATGGAGTAAATCACGGTCCCGCACAGGACTGCAGTGGCACCACGGATCTGAGGGTCTCCGTGTTCAACGAACTTCAAAATGTCAGTTATATACTGCTGCTCTGTGATATAAAAGAGTGCAAGACTTTTCGTTAACACCACACATTCATTATCTTTACAAAGCTGTGTTATATCACCTAATGGCTTATCTATGTCCACATCCAACATGACTTGCACAGCTGATATTTGAATTATTTTCCAAAAACTTCAGGAGAGCATTAACTGACTTTATTCAGGGTATTCAACGCACTAATCTAGGAAACAAATAGTGGGTCCCCCACCTAAGATCAGTCCAGTGGTTATAAGTGCAGTTCCACACCACTGAAAAACACGACCTTAAGCCTCGACTTGCGTTTTGTTTCCTCACCATCTGGTTGCAGGCCTTCCAGAGGTTCCCGGTACAGTCTGTTGAAGAAGACCTCAGGATGCAGAGCAGCGGCCGCCCCCACGCAGCCCACTGCCAGGGCCTTCACACTCACGCGCACCTCTTTGTCTGGAACTAGGCCTACACAAGACAGACCACACCTATCAACCACCCTGCTGTTCATCAAGTACAGAGCTATGTTGCTGACCACATCTGCACAGGTGAGGCCATGACAACGTGAGAAAAGATACCCCTACACACCAAACTGGTTTTCATCTTTGGAAGTGGTGGTGTGTATGATACTTGATATGCTTGGTATGATAAGCGTGACTGCAGCTGGTGAATGCAGTGTAGCACACAAGGGTAAATGTGGTTGAGTGCTCTGTACCACATCTCCTCTCCATGCAACACTGCATTCGAACCAATCTTAAACATCTCACAGTCTTACCATTCCTTTGTCCAGTAAGGAGAAAAGAAGCTGAAAGAAGCCGGACACAGTGGACCAGCGGCTCTGCTTTCTGGTCGGTGTAGTGGCCAATCTCTCCTTTGATTCTGGACGGCTGGATGGAAAAAATGGTTCAGTAGTTTTCCTTGAGCAATTTTGAGTTATTTATATATACAGAAGTACCATTGAAACAGACATCTCCTAATCAGCTTTTGACCAAACCTGTACAAGAAAGACTGTCAATCTCACTCTAACAAACACAGTTAGGATGAAAAAAGTAAAGAACAAACCTTGCTCTCCATTTCAGTGGACTCCACAACGTCATCCTTTGGTATGAGTCGATCCACACTGCTGTCGGAGGACTGCCGGCTGTGACCTTTGCCCTCCAACAGATGAGGCTTGCTAAGGGCTGAGGAGTGCGAAATAAATCACTCGCACCCAGTGCCATGAGATATGAAAGTGTCACAGAACCTTCATATGGTTCCCAACAAGGGTGTTTGGACAACCAAATCTGTCTACAAAGGTGCATTTGTGGTTTTTTATTTACTTTAGGAACATGGTCAGATTAAGAACAAGTTGCTGAAAAAAGTAGTACTGTATAGAAAAGGAGTATAAAGTTTGTACCCTGTGGGGGCTTAAGGAGCAGAGCTCAAGGTGGGGTCAGAGGTCATACCTAGGCTGGACTGGGAGAAAGGCCGTGGGGCCTCCTCTGGCCTGGTCCTGGCCCCTCCCTCCTCCTCTTCCTCATCCTGCAGCGTCCCAATCTGCATCCCTGAGTACTGGCTCTCACGACCGTCCAGCACCTGATGCAAATCACACACACAAACGAACACACACACACACAAAGACAAACAAACACAAACATACACACACACACACACCACATTGGCTAATTAGTCCAGTATGTTTGTAACACTTGGCTGAGGAAGCACGAAAACACGACTCTAATGGGAAGTCCAGAGTGAAAATGATCCTGAAGCTCCAGAGATTAATTATGTGAGAGCATGTACAGACTGAGGATTTATGACACATGACCTAATCGAATGCATTTTCAGAGCAAACGTCTACATGGATGAGTCCCCTGGAAAGCCACTCACTCCCACAATAGCACATTTCACCCACTGCAGTGACTCAGGGAATAAATTTATCCCTAGGAGAGAGCGAGTGCCTGTTGGGGTGTTTCTGAGATTTTATAACTACTGCAGAGCCAACAGAGCAAAGTCGGTCACAGCGTATCCACTCGAAGGTATTTGCAACAGTCAATATATTCTGTTCATGCCATGATGGAGACAGTCCTACAGCGTCAAAGCTGAATTAACTCACTCTATAAAACTGATTCAGAGTGCACCATCCAATAATGTAGACATTCTCATCATTATACAGAAAAGGTAAGAGCCAAGAACAGCTTTCAGTAAATCAAAGACAGACAGAACCTTTCTGTAGCTTAAAAAGTTTAGTATCCATGCTGCTTTGCTGAGATTGCATGCAAAGGGTTTATGGGTAAGGGGATATATCGAGCTGGACAAGCTACAGAAAATGGTGTCACCCCTCTTACATTTACTGACTGATTAGCTCAGAGAAAACCAAGGCAGGAGCAGAAGGGGAGGGTAAAACAGACAGGCATCAGGGGCGACTTCAGAAGATGATATTGAGCACAAAACTTCTGTTGGGAAAATTAAGTTTGGATTGTCAGAATTTCAGGTATGTGGGCTGATCAGCACCTGGGGAATTTGGCTTTGAACTCGCCCCTGAGGCTGTGACTGAGAGTGAGGGTCTGAGCAGCCCTAGGTGAGGAATTAGGCAGGGTTTGTGCATGGCCCCTCCCCTGCAGCTGCTGACCTGGTCGCTACTGCTAGCCAAGGAGGCGGTGGAGCAACAGGAAGATGATGAAGACGCAGCGGGCGACTCGCTGTCCGAGCTGGGGGAGAGGACGGGCCCCCCCACGGGAGTCACACTTACGAGCTCGGCGCAGTCGGAGGGCGTGGCGGCCAGGTCGCCGCCCTCTGTGGTCGAGTGGGAGCTGTCACCGGGCGGGGAGGGGGCGCCGTGGTTGGAGCTGAGCGTTCCGCCACCCCCGGTCCGGCCGGAGCTGCGGCTAAGCGCGTCCTCCTCCTCGTCCTCGGGCGTGTCCCCCTGCTCCTCCGGCTGCAGGCCACGCTGCGAGGAGCGCGGCTGCTCCGTGATGATGTCCACCGTGGCCAGCGTGGACGCGCCCGAGGACGACGAGGTCACCGAGGCTGCTGGGAGAGACCAACAGGAGCACCCACTTTCTCATTAACAGGATCAACAGGGATAAAAAAATTACACTATATGCCAACTATTTTTGGACATGACTATGCAGGCAAACAAACAGTGCACCCATGTTAGTTGTTGACTGCCTGACAGAGTGAATGAATGAGCAAATACCTCACATTTCAGACCGTACCTTCATTTTACCACTTGAAAAGGTGAATACCTGTAAAGGCTCCGGTGCCGACCTCTGACCTGGTCTCCATCTCATCCTCTAGCCCCTCCTCCTCCCCTGCGAGCATCTTGCCTAAATAAAATAAATTCTCATTCATTACAAGTAGGAAGCATTGCAACAGCCAACAGCTAAACTAATACTTTAATAACTAGTTTATACAACTCAAACCTTTCTCCGATTTTATCACAAACACCCAGACATTATCACACACCCACACACACACAAATCAACAGTTATTTAGTTAAAGCCAAAGCATCTTGGAGAGCAGCATCCAAAACAGGAAATTTGGAGTGAGTCCAACTCCAGCTCTGCAGTCAGTGGATATGACGCTGCATAATGAGGGAAATATATCAGACCTCGTTAGATCTAAGCCAGTCTAACATTACCTCTGTGTGGTGATCACACCTTTTTAACAAAACAGAGAAGATGAATGAAAAATGCTGTGTGTCAGCAGGGTGTGCAAGATTACCTGTTCCATGTCTGCTGAAGGCAAAGAAGCACACATGATCTGCGTCTCTACCAACAACTACAGGCATAAAAGTGAAATGGGGGGACTCAAACACGAGACACGGAGAGATGACGCTGTAGCTCAGGGGTTACCAAACTGGTCAAGGTATGGAGACCCAGGAGGTCTTTAGGAAAATCAAAATAAAAATAATGTTTTCCTTTGTAAGGGTATTTTGTATACTTTCCCATACTTTAAAAATAACTCATTTTAGACATCCATCACAACTTCTTGCATAGTTATAAGGTATTGAATATATATATCTGATACATGTTCATAACATATCATGTCACATTTCAGACATTAATCCATTTATTCCACAACGTTTAATAACTACTGTGTTGGAGCCTATAGTGGATGAGGGATGTGGAGTGTATTATAAAGATGAGAGTCCTCAGCGAGACAGTGTGAAATTAAAAGGGTGCTCAGGTAAAAGTTTGGGAACCCCTGCAGCAGTACAGGACAAACTGCTACACATAATCACCTTTCTGTTTCCTGAGGAGCAGCGGACTGCATGAAGACCCTCCTCCAGCTGCAGGTGAGAGGAGAGAGGAGATGAAAGAGACCTGAAGGGGGCCCAGAGGAACTACCTAGCAGCGCTCCCCTCTCAGAGTCAAAAGAAAGGCAGAAGAAAGACAGCCCGGGCAAAAGGGAAGAAAGAGGAGGGCCGACCACTGCCGTGCCTGGCTCCAGGAATGGGAAAATATTCAAACAGGTAACTGACAGGTAACGCTTAGGGGCCGATAGGTGGTGCCTGCTGACGATGAGGACGATGGAGTCCGTGTGTGTGAGTGACAGCGAGGGGGGGTGTGCCTGCTGATATTTAGCAAGGTGGAGTCCGTGTGTGTGAATGACAGCAACTGGCGGGGCGGGGGGGGGCGGGAGGTTTACCGATGAGCTCCAGGATACTGCTGCTGCGGGCACGGCTCTCCGCCTCCTCGCGGGACACGGTGACGTGGGGCATGCCGCCGGGCGTGGTGAGGACGTGCAGGAGGTCCGGCGGCGGTGTGCGGAGCACCTGCTGCAGCAGCTCTAGGGAGGCTGTCACCACGTTATGGTCACGGTGCTGCGTGTAGTGCAGCGTCAGCTCATATACCTGATGAGACAATAAGGCTATACATTACGATTTATAACGGGAGCACATAGACATAAACACCAGGACTGGGTCAACGCAGTTAAACTTCTGACTTTACCTGAAACAAACAAGCAAACATGCATGCATGCAGAAAAACTTATTACATCTTACATAACAACTTATTATCACATCTGAAGTATATAGACACACATATAAAATTCACCCCCTTAAATAATACAACTTTATAAACCTTCCCACAGCCAACACAAGGTAGGACAAACATACACAAGTTTTACTGTCTTATATTCCTAAAGGTAAAATAAAGAATACAGCATGCCAGCACAGGAGAGCAGATGGACTCACCATGCAGTCTTGTGGAAAAATTTAAATAATGATGAAATGCTCAAGCAGAGACTAGAACAGTACCTGGATCAGCTGCTCACACGTGGGGGAGATGTCGGCCTCTTTGTGGGTCACCCCAAAGCTGCCCTTCAGGCCAGTGTCCCTGACCTGCTGCTGCAGGAGGGGCATCAGGTACCTCAGTGTCAGCAGCACCCCAAGAATTAGGGGGCTGGAATGCTCCTCATCCACTGGAACCAGCAGCCCTGGAAGAAAAACGTCCACACACACATACACACGCATTACACACACAGACCGACACATACACACAAACAAAGGCAGACACACAGATGTATGAGAGGTTCAGTTGGCACTGAAGATGGTGTATGATGTGGAAAAGTGTCAGGCGTTAGTGTGTATGAGTGCGTGCAGCATGGTGAAGGTGTCAATGTGTAAAGTGGGGAGCAGTATAAGAGGATCAGTGTTAATGAGTGTGTAAAGCAGGGAACGGTAAGGGAAGATCAGTGTGTCAAACAGGGAGCAGGGAAAGGTTATCAGTATGTAAATAGCAGTATAAGAAGATCAGTGTTAATGAGTTTGTGAAGCAAAGAGCAGTCTGAGGGGATCAGTGTTAATGAGTGTGTGAAGCAAATAGCAGTCTGAGGGGATCAGGACCCACCGAGCAGCATGTTCAGCAGCCAGGTGTAGAAGTACTGCGTCCTGCGCGAGTGCTGGCAGACGCTGACAGCAGAGCTGGCAGCCGTGCGGCGAATTGTGGAGGAGGTGGACTTCAGGTTCGCTACAAACGCCTTCAGCAGCGTCTAAAGAAACACACAAGCCACTAACCATGAGAATATGACGCAGTCATGCAGGACTAAGCAGTAACTTCACCATGAAGAGTTATTGAAGTAACTGCAAAAGCCATTTTGTTTTATTAACACCAGTGAACATAACGTATAAGAAAAAGTTGCATTGATCAAACAGAGAAGCATTGCTTCTTTAATGCCTCAGAACAATGACTACAATAAGTACAGACTGTGATAACACCATCAGAGTGAACTGATTAACACAAAATAACAGTACAAAAAGACAGCCGTAAATAAGAAAAAAAAACAATGATAGCTACACAAGACTGAGAGGCATCTGCAATACGTTGCAAGAATGAGAAGAACCGTAATATGGAATGTAACTCAACTGATATCAAACAGTCGCTGAAGCCCAACGCACATTTCAGCCAATCAGGGTAAATTGAGAGGCATCCCACTGAAGCCCACAATTCAGCTCAGCCAATCAGGGACAGAGAGACATTTTATTCTTATAACAAATTGGTTGGGGCCACAATCTCCCAATACATCCAGAGGAAAAGTCATTTTTTTACTAGATAAGTGTAAGAAAGAGTGAAGTATTTATCTTTTATCTGTCCCGAGATTAGGCTGTCAGAAAGGTGCTGACCGTTCCTGTAGACACTGACCATCTACCCCTTTTATACTGTAGTCTGCCAGGAACACCTCAATGCATGCAGCACTGTCACACTTAATGAGGAAGCCTAGGACTGTCTGATCCTCTGTGGCTTCATTCAAATCTTTCAGCACTGAAACATGGACCAGAATGTTTAGCCTTAAATAAGCTCCACAGGAGTTTACACAGAGTGTAAAGAATGGAGTAAAATGCTGATCACTCAGTGCTGCACCCAGAATGTTCTTCTGTCACACATTTATATTCTATGTGAACAGAAGGCGATGTAGCTTTACAGACACACTGGGGTACAACTTAAATAATTTACACCTTAAAATATTGTGTCACTACGAATAATGACAGTGGCAGAGTTATTTTAATATTTCGCTGAGCACAGGGGTGTTGATTCAGCAGGAAATCAAGAGAACCTCTGAGACAGAAAAGCAGGAGAGAAGAAGAGAGAAGAAAATAAAGAGGGGGAGAGAGGTGTGAGGAGGAGGGAAAGAGAGACAGATAGGAATGAGGGAGGCAGAGAGGAAGCGAAAAGAATGCTGCAGAAAATTATATTAGGCTACAACACAAACCATTTTTACTGCATGAGGTAAGGCCAGGAGGTGCTGTTGTTGATGCTGTCACTGTCTCTTAGGGAAGACATGGCACTGCCATTCTGCCTTCCCTCTCTCTCTCTCTCTCTCTCACACATACACACACACACACACACATGAACACGAACATGAACATGCGAATGCGCACACACGAACTCACACACACAAATGCATATGCAGGTTTAATCAGGGGTAAAGACAATGAGTAAGCAGAGTTTAAGTACTGCATGTGCAATGGGGAAAGACTGATTTAGAAATACTTGGCACATGTGCATGGGTTTTGGAGCAGCATTAGGTGGGTGATAGAGTACAGGCTTGGAGAATGACTCAGTGGAAGGTGAGGACAAGGCAGCAGGGCTGGGAGGCTGCAGTAGAGCCAGATCCCCAAAGCAAACAAACCAAAAACACCCCTGATCCTCTTTCATTTTTCCCTCCTGTGAAAATCGGAGGTTTCCCGTGGAAATAAGAACACACCCAAGGCTTTCCTGTCATTTTTGCCCTTATCTTGGACACTCCATCTTAAGCAAAAAAAGCAAAATCATCTGCCCTGGAAGTACGTCCTGAACTTTAAATTATATCTGAAACACAAATGTTATGAAACAGTGGAATGTTTTCCTAAGGATACGCCACCCACCTCAAATCTAGTGTTTTCAGAAAACTTCCGCTTAGACTCAAAAGAGAAGTAAAACAGCACACTATTAAAAGCTATGACTGCCACCATATTTCTTGAAACAGAGTGGAGATTGCACATTCTATAACCATGTTCAACCATGTATAAAACAAAGCTAACACTTGAGCCGTTACCATGACAAATTGCACAGTGAGAGCCCAGCCCTGCCAAGCATGTGTTACTCAAACGCACCTTGATCTCCCCGTCGTTGGCAAAGTTCCAGAGCGCCGCCATGATTTTGGGGATGGCGGCAGCGAGACTCTCGTGCACCGCCTCCTCAGGGCGCTTGCTGATCCGCATTAGGCAGGGTAGCAGATTCACCAGGTAGGGCCTGGGGGAGAGGGAGGGAGGAACTGGGTAACGCAAACACCTTCACGTACTGTACTAACCACCATACCATGATGGCCACTCCAGTCTCCACAGTAACCACCATTGAAAGTATGGGGTAGGGTTTACCTGCATTTCTGAGGCCGCACCAGGTGGCAAAGCTCAGCAAATCTCCATAGGGCTGCTCGTAAGCTCCGAGACGCACCGTTCTGTTTGGGAGAAAAGACAGGCTGTAATCTCACACAGCTCTCATCCAGCAAAGCTAACATCTTGAGTCGAGTCTTGGAACATCAATGGAGTCAGTTTAATCCCACATGTATTGAAGTCTTTAAATACTGCATTTAATTTACTCCACAGAGCTGAATCATATTCCAACATACAATAACTATGACGATCACCTCAGGATGAACCATTTTACATTTTTAAGCTCTCAAGAAAGCTCTCAAGTCCAAGATTTCTTTCCCCCATCAAGATAAGTATTCAAGCAAAAAAAAAAAAAAAAAGAATGAAACCAACTTACCTTTTTAATCTCTTTGTACAGTTCCAGCTGCAGTCGAGGAAGATTGGAGTCCATGAGTGCCTGTTGGAACAGGAAAGCAGAGCATTAATGGAGCACACCACCGCTGCTGTTCAAACGCATCACAGACTGCACTACTGTGAGCAATACAAAATTCATTTCATCCCTCCTGCCTGTCAGCATGCATTATGTACTAAATACAGACCTGCAGCAGCAGGTAAATTCCAAACACAAAGATACACATCACCATTATGTATTAAAGAGCAGACTATATCAACAATTCAGCTAAGAATTACAAAACTGCATTAATGAATTGAAGCCCAAAGCTGACGACAACACAATATCTGTAAATGCATTCTGAACAGAGAGAAGGTAAAGAAATGGTTTCTGAGCTTTGCATGAAGATAATGAGGGTTTGCTATGAATTTAAGTTGACTTTAATTAACTGTCTTTTAAAAGAGGATTTGGATATGCACAAGGAAAGATAAAGAAAAAAAATGTAGGCTAGTAGGCAAGTTTGGCCACAGGCGTTGATTCTCACTTTGATGATCTTGTTGAGGCACTCGTCGGCCACCATCCTGACATCGGACTCCACATCGTCACTGCACAACAGGAACATCTCCATCGCGATGCCCAGCAGCTTCTGGAACTCTGGGGAAGTCCTAGCGCCACAGAGAGGAAGAGACGGGTTTAGGCTATTCCCACATCAAGGACGAGTGCAATTGCCATACCAACTGACAGCCACCTCTGCATCATACGGGTGCAAATCTACCAACAATCATGACCAATTCAGAAGCAAAATTATTTTTTAAATGATTAAAACATGTTAAAGTGACTCAGAATGCCGATGAGATCATAATTGTCGGTGTGCTTGAACAAATGACATGTTTGACCTTACCAAATCTGATTAAGCGCTAAGCTGGGACTGCCAACTGTATTGTGATATGGATTTAGAGGCACATGCAGTCGCTGTTAGGGTGGACGGCTTACCTCAGAGACTGAGCCACAATGTTTTCACATATCGTGAGACAGTGAGTCACTCTGTCCTTTTTGGTGGTGGCTGGCTCTTTCTTCCTACGAGAGAAAGAAAAGCAAACAGTTAAAAGGACTACTTTCAGACAGTGATCTGTACAAAAGGAGAAATACATGAATACATGAATTGTATCACTTGTGTGCAGGGAATTGTGCAGCACATAGTTTTAAGATTAAATGGTTAGAGGGTCTGCAATTATCTACTTTCAGGCTGTCCTCTTCTTTGATGTCAGTGAAAAGGTGGTATTCATTGGAAGGCAAACTGTTTCCCTTCAATTCCCGGTGTAAATTAACCACATCAGCTGTTACAACAGCACCTGCAGAGCACAACTCTCCAGAGCTGGAATTTCCTACTCTGAGTGTGCATATTCATAAAGCATCCCATTGGATTTATCCTGGAAGAATGAGGGAACAGGCAGTAAAAGCCACATTTGTACGAAATCCTTGTTTAAACTCTGCTTGCTGCATCATTGAAACGGGAGACCAAATTCAATGCCTGGGGCCACTAAATTTCAAGCACAGAGGAAAATGGGGGAATTTTGTGAACTCAGAGTCCAGACAGTGTAGAAAAATCAAACCACTGCAGTCTGATGGGCCTGAGCAGGACCCTGGCTCTGTTATGGTTGGTCACCATGGAGCTATGTCCCTTCGGCCAGGCTGTGAACTTAAGCTGATCTTTGACAGAGAAGCTTTAACCCTAAGATAAAAGAGGCCCAGTCATTGCATGCCAAAAAAAAAAAAAAAAACACAGCCTTGTCATCCCATCCTCAGGTCCTCATAAACATACACAGAGAGGAGAGATTTGACATTTCCTAATGCATTTGATTGGGCTCAGTCAGGACACACAAATGGCCCAGACTGGTGTCTACCCTGATTAAGGCAGACAAAGGGGAAATTCCTTACAAAACTTGCAATGTGCCCTAAAATCGAAGCCAGTACTTAACAAGGTATTAGGACTACTACCTGAGACACAGAAGTGACCAGCAGGGTAGAAGATAATTAGTTACCAATGATGCTTCAATAATGAACAATGATTTCTAACACTGTGGGACAAACAGTTGCCCCAACACTGGCCGTCTGACTGACTGATAGGCTACCACCATCTATCACCATTTGGATCAATCTTTCACCTCTCCCTTTCAAAACAAGATTCTAGAGGGATATTAGATTCTTGCAATAAATTCTTACAATAGCATGACTTGGACGAAAAAGTCATTCAGACACTAGTAATTCAGTCACGTAATTTGCATGTCCGTAAGAGTTAACGTCAGAATTTGTTAGTATACATCAACATTTTGTTTACCGAACTAAACGGATTAACGGCAACGTTACATTGTTACCTTCATTTCTACTATAATCCCCACAAATACATTCTGAGGACATACTGAAATGGACACAATCAATACTAGCAGTATGTATGTAAAATGACATTACAGCGTCTGAAAACCCATAATTAGCAAAGAAATACAGATATGCAGACACTGCGTCTGCTGCACTAAAATACTGGTGTTGTAATGTGGGCAGCTAGTTTGCCGATTAATTAGCTCTCTCACTCGCAACCAAGGTAACGCATAGCTAAGAAATTATAAATCCCTTAGCGTTAATAAAGTCTTCCCCATGTTACTTATCTCATTATTGCTTGCTTGATACAATAGCGCTGCTAATCCCCAGTTGAGCAGCTCAGGGTCGGTTAAACTTTATTCAGCCTCGGAGCATGCACCTGCTCTCAGAAAGCTGACCGGTTTCATACTGCCAAAGCGTCAACCATATGCACGTTTACTGTTACAGAAATAAACGGTTAACTAAATGTGAGATGGATTACTTGCCAAAACATTTAAAATGACGTGGTTGTCATGTTAAGGGTATGCTTCGTTTCTAAAGATACTAACTCAATATACTGACAACATAGCTAGCAAGATATTTAGCGGGCCAACATTAAATTAAGTCGACTTGTAGCTCAATGGCGTAACATACTATCAACTATCTTGCAACCGTTAATCAGTTGCACCAATGCAGCTAGAACCCTGACAACTCTAGGGCTGTAGCTAGCTATCGCTAGCTCACTGCAGCTATACTCACTCACACTTGTCTATTGCTGATTACGTTAGCCAGCTAACCTGCGCTGCCGAGATTCCACCTATTCATTCTTATTTTTCCCTCACCTTGCAATCGGTACTTACTGTTTCTGCACAAGCTCTTCGGCCGACGGTGGTCCCTGCTGTTGTTGGAATGACTTGAGAGACTCGAAGGCCTTCATCAGTTTCTCCATGGTAGCCATTTTATCAAGAATAATATTTACAAATACTGTAGTTAGCTGGCTAGTGGTAACGTTAGCTAGCTAGCCGAGAGGGCAGAAGCAGTGGGGCAAAGCGAAAACACACGGAAGTGTGACAAAGCCAGGGACGGAATTTTGACCATGTGCTTCTCTTTTTGCTAGCGGAAAGTCCTTTAATTTCTTCTAAAATTTCGTGAAAGGAATGGGACGTTATTGATTTTAAATCCAATTCTGTAAACCATCTTTGATCCATCCATCCCATGAGCCTCGCAAGGAAGTGGCTTGGTAAATGCTTTGACAGCTTGAGGGGAAGACGTGATTGCAGTAGCCAATCAGATGAGACTTTATTTTGATTGAAAGTAGTAGTGACCAATAAAAACCACACCGCGTCTCTAGCAACGGGAAAGGGTTTACGCTTTAATATTTCTTCTGAAACCAAACCCCTCCCGTATCATATGATTTGGGAGTCTGGGGAAAGTGACGCTTAGCATGGCCCAATGAAAGATAGAACTATATTGCACCTTATCATTATGAATATTATACGATTGCATGTAAGAGGGAGGGACATACAGATTTGAAAACGCGCGCACTGTTTAACAATGTATTGTCCAGTCAATATCTACATTAAAAATGGACAATATGATCTCACATGTATATCTAAAAGTGATATTAAAATAAAATTTAAAGAATCTGAATCCCTTATTCACTTGTTAATTACTCAATGATTTTAAATAGAATACTGTTTTTTTTTTTCAGCCACTAGCGATGAATGCAGCAGCAAATTCACAAATATGCCCTGAGCTGACCACTGCAAGAAATACTGTACTTTTTAGTTCACAAAGATTGAAAAGGTGAACTATGTCGAATTGGGAAGTGATTTATGTCACAGAAATTGAAAGCATTGAACAAAAATGCAGGTGAGGATCAGTTAAGGGTTAACATCAGCTGACAAATGAGCATATAGAATATTCACATTTTAGAATTTTTGGTATACAGTTGAAATTCTCCAAATGAGAATTCATTATGGTTAAGTGTTCACTATCACCCAAGTTTCAAAATAAATTTTAATGAAATGTCGGGCACCATGGCTGCTGGTTAACACAACATTCCAATAAAATTATCTCTGTGAAAGATTTAATCAAAATTTTATTTAAGTGTTACACGCAAAAGAGGGTTTATGAAGGCCAGTTTCTCAGAATTTGTCTTCCTTTTGGTGATTACTCCTTTTATTCCTCTTCTATAGCTTTGTAGTTTTAAAGTTTCACGTACAATATGTTTGTAATTCGGCGGTGGATGTTCTGCACTTTCCCCTCTGGTGTTCTCAAAAGACTAGTTGTATACCGACATCAGCCAACCCTCTCGCTATTTTTTTTTTTTTAATTAGGAACGTTGCTTCAAACTGCTAAAAATAAATTTCAATTTAATTTGCTACATGGTCCTAGCTAATACTTGTCGAAACACAACAATAAAAACCAGGTGGTTTTAGGCTGCATGCAGCAAGAATGAAAACATTCTAATTGGGGATAAAATCCTGTTAATGTCAAGTCTACTCAGCAGTTGTACCTCATTGTCTGCGTACGAGATGAAAATTTTCATCCAGATGTACAGTATAAAATAGTACATCTCGTCTGGTCTTCAACTTTTCCAGACGCTCCCACGTCAGCTCCCTCCTCGACGACTCCCACTGGCTATCTGTCATGGCCCGCATCAAATTTAAAACGTTGGAGGTTGCCTATCAGGCTGTCAAGGGGACGGCCCCTTCCCATTTTCAAAAGATCATCAGACCCTTCACGCCTACCCCCGCACACTCCGATGTACGACATCATCGCAGCTGGTGTTCCCTCCTCTCCATGTTTGCACTCACCGCTCACGTCTGCTGTCTGTTCTGGCTCCCCGCTGGTGGAACGACCTTCCCACGCTGAATGTTCGCCTTCAAGTGCGGACTGAAGACACCTCCTCAGGATGCACCTCTCCCCGTACCTCCATAGCTCCTCTAGTTACCCATAGTCCTACTAGAACTGACCTAATTTGGTTGTTTTGTGATTGTTGTTGTTGCTGTTACTCATGGTTTTTGTTTTGCTTTTTCTAAAACAGGTCATTTACAGGGTTTAGTCTAAGCCTTCCCTTCTGGCACTTGGGACTTTTACCCCACTCTGGTACCTTAGCGCTCTCATCCCCGGCTTCATGCACTTTGAGTTGTAAGTCACTCTGGATAAGAGCGTCTGCAAAATCATTTAATGTAATTTAATATAGTCCATTAGATTCAGTTTCAATTCCCTACAGATCTGCAAAGGGTTTGCTCACTGCAGTTACCAATGCGTTATACTAAATTGTTTTGTTCAGTATTTCACTCACTCTGCAAATAACAATTTAAAGGGAGAAACTAATTTTCAAATTTGAAGACATTCTCCTCATTAAGAAAGGACAGCGACAGATAGTCATTTATGGGGATGAGGCTACTTGTATTAGGTGAACAGGACTGTTTAGTTCTAAAGGGGCAGACCCAGTCTCAGTAATTCCCCACCGCCCACTCTGTAATTTCATTGCTGACTTCCGACTTGGCTGTGATATCAAACTGCCTAGCTGCATTCTGTCGCACAGTTTGGGTAGCACCAGGCTACATAATAACCAAAAACATAATCCAGTACCCCCTGGTGTCCAGAGTATATATTGCATTTAAATACACTTGGAAACTGAGATTCAACTTTCAGTCACTGTTCCTCCTTCCTGAAACAGTTTTTCTGTTACCATGAGTCAACCTGATGCACCTGCAATTTAGGAAGCAACAGTTTCACCTCTTTCAAAATCAGTTAAATGTCTCAAATCTCTCATGTTGATTTAGAAACTCACACATTCATTAACACAAAGTTGTTTTCTCTGCTTTTACAGAGGGAACATGGGAAGTTATTTAAAAATGGATCATTTTTCATTATGTATTTACATTATTTATCCTTTTTACTGCATCTATGTAAGGACCATGTAGTCATATATGTTAGTGATTAACTGAAGGTTGACCCTCATAAATGTCCTCTTTTCCATTGAGGACATTTTAAGTGCCTAGTTATGCCATCTTGATAACTAGTGAATGTCATATTTCATTGAGCACAAGAGACACAGGGTATATTTTACCACATTTATTGCATGTGTCAGGCACTCTGTAACAGCAAAGTATAATTAAGTGTGGAGTGGAGTGGTGTGTTAGCAAATCTGAAATGAAGTCTAAAATGTAGTTATAAATAAAAGTCTGAAATGTGGTAAAACAACATTGCTCTCAAGGCTTCTGATATGCATTTTTTTTTTTTTTTTAAAAAAGCAACTTAACATGCATTTTATATATTAAACTTGCATTTAAAGCAATTGTCCATGTCTGAGATTTAGCTTTTTCCTTTCGTGTTAGTGTAAGAGCTCAGTGTTTATTTAACATCCACTGGATAACATTTCTAAACTAAAATTAGGAGTCTCTAGGGAACAGGTTCAAAATATTTGCTGGGAATAAACAAGGGGACAGGTATTTATTTATATACAAATGGCAGTGTTTTATTTCATAATTACAAATGTAAGATATGGTACAACACCCAGTGATAGAACATGTACAAGAATTACATTGACTGCAGTGGTTGAAAGACATGACTGTACAACTACAAAATCGGTCGCCTTGCACTAGTAAAGGCGGGATCCGATACTTCTGATATGTTGGCACGGAATATAGTGTTCAGACAAACCCAAAAAAGAAAATAAACTGAAGGGTACTACCAATGCATGCTTGATTAGCAAAACATTTTAAAACAGGCATTAAAATGCACTTTGTGCAGACATTCAAACTGTTCAAATGTATTTCTTTACAAGCAAATATTGGTGGATAGCGACCAAGTGTGCCCCTCTAAACAGCATTTTTGGTTTAGGAAAATAAAACAAACAAATGGAAGAAGAGTTTGGGATTTGTTGATTGGCACATCAGAGAGGGCCTATGAATGCCCATGAAGGCTCTTTGAAACTTCACTCCAGACAATAATGACAGGAGATGATATGCCCAGATCTGAATTCCCTTTTGATGCTGCGCGAGGCTATCTTTTCAGCAAATTCAATGACAATGAAAACAACAAACTTCCTGTTATTCATTTATCCCCAAAGCAGTTTTAGTAAGTCTATTTTGGGGCGCGTTGACTAATCATCTTTCAAACTGGCTACTTTCACAAATCTTAAAACTAGTGAGTGTAAAACACAATGGTTCCATCATCCCTCAGTGTAAATGTTGGACATGATAACATATGGGCAGATAGATTGGTATGGTTCAGAACCCTTTAAAAACCAAATAACCCTCCCCACAATTTTATCATTCCAGAGCTATATGACATATGTACTAGTTCTGATGTTATAAAGTACAAACACACATAGCACTGTAGTGGAGGCAGAGTAACAACAACAAAAAAGACATGTAGATTCTCTCAAAGACATTAAGGAGAAGAAAAGGCTCTTCACTTGCTTGTTAATTTTATGGTGCATTCTTAAACACAAATATCATAACCAGCACTTCACAATGTTGTTTCATTTACTATTTATTATGATTACAATGAAAATCTTCACAAACCAAATACTCCCCCTGATCATCATACACTAATTAAAGGAAAGACATTTCAGGTATGAATTTGGAACCCATGTTCATCCAGACAGACAGGTTGCCATGGTTATGCTCAGTATTGTGATGAGAGCAACATGTACAAGGAGAGGCTGAAAAGCAGTAACACAGACTGTTCCAGAAAAAAGTGTGACAATGGTGCTGGAGAAAGACAAGCTGCTGACTTCCTTCAATTAGAAAAAAATCCCATTACACTCAGGGTTTTTTTTTTTTTTTTATTAATCAAACGCCTGAATGTATGTAACTTTTAACCCATTGGCAGATAATGGACTGTGTGCATTTTAATATTCAGAGTAGTTTCAACACACTTTCATCCAAACAGAAAGTAAGTCTCATTGAATGGGTTAAATAAGTACAATATGCATTACACAAATGCCTTCATGGTGGAAAGGTGTTTATTCATGAATACTCACTCATAATCACTGTTAGCTTAAGCTGGTTTCTTTTTTACACAGACTTAACACTTCCCACTAGCAGTCTACCATATGCTATAACTGTCAACAGATGCCAGTTCTGCTCATGTGCCATTTTACAAACTTGTCTAAATATAACAGCAATAAAATGTGTTACATATTTTTAATAAAACCATGTTAAAAACATGCACCTGCAACTTATATCTTTTCACAGCATTAAAAACAGACCTTCAACAGCAAGTTAATATTAAGGACTGTAAGACTGGATGAACTACATTGGTAGTATTAAATCAGCATTACACCTTGTAAGTCAAATAGCCATAGCATGAATGGATCACCATTTCAAAAACAGCATACACTAACAAAGCGTCCTCCTCAATCTCATCATGAACACTTCTTTTCAAGAGATTTTACCATGGTATGACAAAGTGCAATTCAATTATACTGTAGTTCTACAAGATGAATTTGTTTTCTTAAGTTTATTTTGATATGAGTATATACCTCTATAGTTGGGCCCAATGTCCAAAACTACATGCACAACAAGTAGTTCTTATGGAAGAGCAGAAAGACATTTTGATTGGTTAGTAAAATGGACCTTTCTAGAGAAAAGATGAGCATCTCATTATTTGTATTGGGCAATTACTTATAGGACTTAGTTTATTTCCAGCTTGAGTAAAAATGATTACAAGAATGACATGTGCAGAAATGAAACTAAGGGGCCTCCTGTCTTTCAGCAATATTATCATGTGGAAAGATGGTTGAATTTAAATCTCTCCAGTCGCCATACCATCCCAAGCACCAATAGGTGACTCAGACTGCAATCTTGTTTAATAGGGGCTATATTACTTGTATTACAGACTTTCTAACTTGTTTTAACACAGATGTAACATAACAGTAAGCAACAATCGAGAGACATGGTTCTACATGAGGTATTTTGGTGCATAATATCCATCATGTGTCCACTGTGTGTGCGTGTGTGCGTGCGTGTTCATGCAGGCATTGTGTTTTTTTTTCCTGATGAATGGGGAAGCAGCCCTGACAACACTAACAGGGAGGGTCATTATGATTCAGAAGTGAAAAGCGAAGAACTGGAGGGCAGAGCGTGGATTCACTACTGTACTTTGATTGGCATCCTAACATTCATTGGGACTTTGCAAGTTTTTGAGGAAAAACAGTTTTAACCATTTTAATTGTGAAGATCTCCCGTTATTTTCTCCTGTGGGCTTGAGTAGTTAGGCATGTCAAAAGTGCATGTTAAGACACAACGTTCAGTTCACAATGTCCATTGCTTAAGGCATGGGTATGCTTGCTCAACACAATTCTTGAACTCCATGGCATCCTTAAAATATCTCTTAACTTTATATTTTAAGGTTACTGTAAACTTTTCTTACGTCCTGCCTGAGCAATGGTTAGAGTTGGCCTGACATGTTTTCACCAAGCAGAGTTTCACGTCACAAAGCTCTACAGGGGGAAAAGAGCGCTTGTCCTCCAGCAAAAAAAAATAAACAGCGTAACAGATATGTGAACTCTCACTGCTTCAGCCACTGCAAAGAGAGATTCAGAGTATCAGCAGTGGAGTTGAGCACGGTTTCTCATTTCAGCCTCAGTCTTTCAGCTTAATGATAGAAGGAACAGAGGCGAATGTGTGCCCATGTGTCATGGGTTCCAAAGAAATATAATCCAAGTGTGCTTATCAGGAACGATGAAGCAGTTGAATGGAGGTAAGTCTTTACTGTGGTCAGGATGAAGCCATTACTTACGGTGGCAGACTACTCAGATTTGGTGGTAGGAAATTAACAGCCCAAACAATCCCTGGACCTCGTCAGACTTTTCTAGGAAAAGGCCATTGAACGTACCTTAAACATATCAGAGTTTGGCAGACCGATTTGCTTAGAGATTTTGCAGCTGTGCGCAGTAACACAATTTCCTAATACTATACGTCAGCCAAAAAAACAAAAAAAAAAAAAAAAACTAAAGTAAAACAAAATAAACATTACAAATGAAGCCCTATGCTACATAAAAAAGAAACTACAGATACCATACTGTGCTTCTTTTAAAAAAATCCTTAAATACATATTTTCATATTCATTCCAAAGGGGAAAAAGTTATGTATGCATTCAAGTGGTACTTATATGGCTTTTTGTACAATACAACCTTTAGTGAAAATATACATCTAGACATAATTCAAGTACAAATGTACAAAATCTTTAAACTCATACTTTTTTTCTTTAATTATAATACACTTTTAATACAATTCATAAATACAGATAAAACATTCATTTTCGTTAAGATTGCGATCTTTTGGCTGACAGAGTGGTTTAAAGTCGGGACGGCTCCTCGTCCTCATCGCTGTAGCCACTCTTAAAACAGACCTGTGAACAGGGAAGCAGTCAGTCACTCTCTGATGGAGACCAGGGTTTGACAAGCCCTTCCCTCATTCATAACACTCATAAACTTTGAAACACTGTGATGTCATATAACTCAGCTTAACTTCCAGAGATGTAATTTACTAAATATACCAACAGTCACATGCTATTTCTGACGAATCCCACAAAAGAGTGAGTATATGAAATGATTGACTGCCAATAAAATCCACTGTCAGAGATCTGCTGGTAGACTAGTGGGCCTTGGGCCTTGGAGGGAGATCCCGGCCTGAGAGGCCTAATGGTCCTGAGTCAGAGGAACACTGGTCCAGACCATAAAAGGGCCTTTTAGCCACTGTGGAAGGTTCTGCATCAAGCCATCTTTCTAAATGCATTTGCTGAGAGCAGACAGGCTGTGCATTGAACACCCACAGAGTTATATCTTATTACTGCCACATGCATTAGGACTCACTGCACTGGTTCTTCATTGTTGTTGCGTTAAGATTTTGATATTTATCTTTTAGCAAAACATTTGCTTTGGTCAATTGTTACAATGATCTGTCATTCTGATAAAAACAGAGTTGAATCTGAAACTATTTCAAATTTGCATTCATGTAAAGCATAGCATAACAGGATTATACTGAACTGGGATCATTTGGAATAAATGGGAGTGTTGTGCATTGTGATCAGTTAGCTGTCTGTCAGTGTCAGTGACATGGTGGGGATGGTTTAGGGTGACATCCCAGAATCCCCCACTTCCCCACCTCTAGCGGACATGAGAACTCACCTCTCTCCTGAAAAGCCTGTAGAAGAAGCCTCTCTTTGGCGGGGGGTTGGGTCTATTTACATCCAGGTCTGGACAGAGGACCCCGTCCGTCTCGAACACGTTGATTTCCTTGAAGCACTCCATCTCGATCATCTGAGAACAGCGGAGTCAGGTAAGCTGCTCTGTGCAGATACTGCCTGTGAATAATGCTCTCATGACTATATCCTGACTGTAAGGACACATACCATCTTTCCCATCAGCAAAGTGAGGGAAGAGGAGGATGAAAGACAGAGAGAGAGGAAGGACTGCAGATAATGCAGCATTGGGGGCCATGAAAGAGATATGTTACCTTTTTGTTTTGAAATTTTCCCCTTTTTTCTCCCATCTGGGGTCACGAATTTTACTATATACTTAAATAACCACAACACCACTGGTATTCAGGGGTTACAGCAGCTGACTTCATTATAGTCCCAGTCAGGCCAATATATCCCTGCCTCAAGACACACCATCTACTGAAAGGGATGCAGTGCTAATAAGAGGAGCATCCTCGGCTGCATGCTACGCTAACAGCTGGGCTGCAGGCTGGTGCCTGGTGAGTAGCATGGGAGAGGCAATGCAGCAGTGCCCTGAGAAACCCTGGCTGGCTCCAGCCTGTGCTGCCTCAGTGGGATAAAGCCAAGCGTGTCTCGCCACTGCTGACTCCTGCTTATGTTCAGCTAATGAAATAATCCAGACTCAGACAAGCTATGGGCTAAAGGCTCCGAATGCATCCGCAGTGAGCGGAATTACAGGATGAAACTCTTGGGTTGAAATGAAAATGAAATTATTTTCTACACAGGTGCAGCTTAACAAAAACCGAAGACAACAGTCGGATAACCAATCAAGTTTTTAAGGGATCCTTCAGAACAACAACTATTAAATGGGTGTTACATTTGAAATATGGGTTTCTAAAGTGTGTATTTTCTTTCTGTTGAGGTCTGTTATAATTGCCTGCTTTACAGTTATGGTCCAGTTGGTGTAATTTATTTGGAAGCTGCAGTACCTCATTTTGCCAGGGGATGGAGACACTTCCCGTAACAAACTTGTGGTAGAAATCATCATCCGTTGGGTCCAGGTTTACTCCTTTGACAGTTGAGAACTGTTCAATGTCCAGGACGTCTTTGCAGTAAACTGCCCGGGGCTGGGGGTGGAATGGGGGAAATTGCTTTCAGAGGATAAAACTTTATGTGCGTTATACCATAGCACCACTCCGTCAACATGGAGACAGAAGCTCACGGAGAATAGGTGATTAGTTAGGCACTGATAGAGCAAATTTTGGACACAGTGTGTCCTCCACATAAATTGCCAACCAATGTGTTTCTTGCGCTTTGATGTCTGAGTCAGATTAGCAAAAAATACATTTAGCTAACTTGCTTATTCATTGCTAGATTTGATACATTACATGCTAACAAGGTGTGACTAAATCTTGTGACCACATGAAACATAAACTGACACAAGCTTTAGTGTTCAAACATTACACTTTATCCTCTATTGTGGTCGTAGTATTTTCAGAGACCTCATAAAAAACGTTTCAGATCTTTAAATGCTATCATTCAGCTCTGTAAGCCGTTGACCTAGCTTTCCGTTCATTTAGAGATTAGGCTTATAAAAACATATTTTGTGCATGAACTACAACAGCAACCTAAAATCTACTTAACAGCAAACGAGCGGGCAGTACAGCAGTCAAAACGGAGTCTCATTCGTGTGCGCCTTTGTGCATGAGTGTGGGTGATGTGGAGAGGAAGGACAGCAGGTGAGACTCACGTCAGGGCTGAAGGGCGGATCCAGTATGTTGGCCTCCAGTCGTTTGAAGTTGATGTTCCTGAAGATGCGATGCTGTTTCACTTCCGTAGCACCTCTACCCTGACACCCCAGCCGCTCCTTGGGATCCTTTGCCAGCAGCTGCCAACACATATATATATATATCATGATAAATTTGCCATCATATACTGTACTAAATTATTCTGTGTTGTAGATAAATTCGTAAATGATATAACAAATGACAATGGTTATGCTGGAAAACACAGCTGAAACACCCAAAAATAAATATTTAAATATAAAAATTACATTAAAAAATTGGTAAATTAATTCTTCCATTAATAATATACATCGTGTCATTATTCTCCAATAACTAAATAGCTTGGTAATGTAAAAATCTGGGGTCAATGGCTGCTTACTCCAGGCTTCAATACTGTTCTTCATAATGTTCAGATTCTGTCTAAACAGTGGTTTAGAGTGGCTTACTGACAGGAACAAACTGGAGGAATCTTCCATCATCTTCACTGTAAACAGTACCAGGTAGTCCTGGTACACATTAATCAGCCTGCACTGAGTGAGAGGACTAACATATGCAAGTACAAGCCATACTTCCCACTTCTACCGATCCTTTTCAGAAATTGCCAGAATTTCATGTACATTTGGAGATAAGCTGTGAAGACACACTGCCGCCACATAAAATATGACCAGGCATGTTCAGTACACTGGAATCCACACTCACAGGTCAGGGCCAGGAGGTTTATGGCTCCTACGATCAATATGAACATCTAACTCCCCCCTGCCGCTGGTAAAAAGCAACATAAATCACTGCATGACAAAAGGGTTAAGGCCTGCTTAAAAACTACTGTTCCCCATTTCCTATAGCTCAAGGACGGATTTAAGGCAATAGCAGTGCATTAGGATGTTGATAATAAAATTCCGTGTGCTTTAGAGTGATACGGATTCCTTCTTTTAAATACAAAAGCACGACAGTGACACATTAGCCTCACAAAGCTAAAATATCTTAAAACATTGTTTTGGCCTGATGGTTGTGGGCTTGAATACCATTTAGGGCACTGAACCTGATGCTGTTACTCACCTAAATTCTCCAGTACAAAGAGCTCTGGAGTGTGATAGCATGAGCTGTCCAAGCAAACATTGAGTCGCACTGGACTTCATTTATGGCGGATAAATAAATCTTAACATTTCTCCATGCTTTTCTCTCTCTTGAAAGAGGTACTGTTCGGTGGTGGCAGTGTGTCATCAACAGCACATTTATGACCAAGCCAGTCGTTACACAACCGATTGTTGCCGATAATATCTTTGCATTCTAAGCAAACGGAAAATTGAAAGCGACTTATTTTTGTGTACTGTCCTCATACTCTCTTAATTTTTTTTCCTTCCAGCATGACTCTATTCTAAGGCTGGCTGATATCAATCTTGAGATAAGCTCCGAACTACAAAGTTCCACTGAATCCCATGAGAGCCTTTAGCTTCGCCGCACCCCGGGTCAAAATGTTCCATGCAGTCATACAAACAGAGCAATTAGGCGTTTCCCTCCCCTCTAAAGATCCCCTTGGTTTCTCTTGGCAAAGCCAGGATGGACCCTGTTTTCATTTGGACTTCTCATGCTATTTTGCTCATTTTCTAGTATTTCACTGAGCACACAACCAGGAAAAGGCAGAGAAAGACACAGAATAGTATTCGATGAAAGTGCACCGTACTGCCACTACACTATGTGCGTGTGTGTCTATGTGTGTTCCTGAGATGCATGCATCTGCCAGTGTGCTTGTGTTTTTTGCTTGCATGCATGTTCTTGTTTACATTGTGCATTAGTATATGTGCATGCCTGTGTGTGTGTGTGTGTGTGTGTACCACTCATTCGCCTCTCTAAGTGATCCTAAAATACGGTTGTACAGTGATACCTCCTCGAAATACCCTAGGTTACTAGAACCACATGCCAAAATAAACATTGTATTAACAGTAAACATGGACATTTCAGTTAACGCAAGATTTTATATTTGTGGAAGTTGCTGTCCTGGAACTTTTGGAAAAAAAGCCTATGGACTATGCTAGATTCGTGCAACAGCTCTACATGAAATTTCTCTGTTGTTTAAGCAAACATTCTTATCAAAAAAAGTTAGTCTTGCACAATGCTCTGATCTGTGCCCTGTAATTTAGACACCTATGTGTCCACTAGAGTGGCTGGTATTGGGTAAAGTACTTTGCTCAATGGTACAATAAATTCCCCACAGGCATCAGATCACAAATCCACACTGACCAAGCCCACAACTCCAAAACGCCAGCCCAAGTAGCCTTTTCACCGTAAAGTAAATATTAGTGCTCATGGGTCTGTTTGGTTTATTGCCATCTTGCAGCGGGGCCACGAATCACGGAGAAATACGAGAGCGTCTGACACCTGGAGAGGAGTGTTTACCTCACCTCGGCCCTTCCCATGGTAGTCTCCCCCTCTCCCATTAGGCCATGCATTACATCATCCCATCCCTGACCCCAGCCACCGCAGAGACATGATTTTCAGGGGGTTGGGGGGAGTGGAGGGGGAGATGGCCGCAGGAGGGGCTGTGCATGTGAGCCAGGACCCAGCCCTCTCGATAGTCATTGGTAAACAGAAGCACAACAAGATTCCACACTGTAATTTATACACTGATCCAAATCAGTGCATACATTACAGGAGTGCGATTGAATTGTGGACACAGTATCCTTTTTCAGTCTGGTTTCCTCGTCCTTCAGCCAATCAGGTGCCTGCATTCTTCCTGCAGCAGTTGTGCAGCAAGTGTACTCTTCTAATGCAATGATGGCACATCTGAGAGGGTGGACTGCTGAGCTGAGTGAAAAAGAGGTGGGGGAGAGCTGAGGAGACCCATATTCATCTGTGATCTCAGGAAAAGGCATGATTCACTGCAGCAATGGAATGAGACAACGCAAACTATTGCCCATTTCACATTTCTAAGGCTGTAGATGATCTTAAAATAGCCCTGTGACCGTACAGCACAACTTCACTGGAATGCGGAAAGGAGTGTTCACACGCATGTCCCTCCAAAGTTTCACCCCAAAATAATGCCATGGCCTCCCTCACCCAAAATCTAAAAAGGAATTTCAAAGCCACATGGATCTGAGAAACCTCCAATTTCAAGCCAGCCCTCAGAGGGGTTGCAATATTGCATCTGAAGATGGGTGACAGGAATGATCACTGGTAAATCTTTCTGGTGGAAAATTTAGTGGATTACAATGGAGGCACTGGGTAACAGCATGCAAAGAGTGATTTTGAGGACCAACAGGTGAAATGCAGCAAAAAGCAAAAACCCAGTTGTTCCAATGGAAATCTAACTATGAAAGAGTTACTGACTGTACAGGGAATTCAGTGGTGTTGCTAAGAAAATAAATTACGTACTTTAATGGTACTGGCCACCACAAGCTTGGAGCATCGAGTGTAAGGGGGTGGCAGGGGGTCAGGAGTGGGGATGGGGCGTGGGGGCACAGGGGCGCAGGGGAATGAGGGGGCTTTCCCGCTCACCAGTCTGCAGATATCCTGGGCCTCCTCCGAAAACTTGTCGGAGTACTCCTCCTGGTCCTCCCGCACCCGCCGGTCCACCTCCTCGCGTTTGACGCGCTCCTTGCGCCGGCGGAAAGGGGACTGACCCTGGATCATCTCGAAGATCAGGCAGCCCAGCCCCCACCAGTCCGGGCTGAAGCTGTAGCTCTCATTCTGGATCACCTCTGGAGCTGCGGGGAATAGGAAAGAGACAAAGATGGCGCAAAACATCACAGGGTGAAGGAGCAGAGATATAATCACTCAAAGCTGTTTGGTCTTTACATCTAACCATCAAATCTGAAAGCACTCATTCAGGAATTTAGGCCTAAGTCTCCAGCTTCGAGCTGTAGTATTTGCTGGCATAGAATAGGCGAATCGGAGACTTAGACAGGCATGACCAAACATATTGAAACATAGACAGTGACGATTACAGAAATTATAATTTAACAAATACATATTGAACATTTTCAACCTATCAATATATTAATCAATAACAATTGTTATAACAAAGTGTTACACTCTGAAAAGAATTTTTTTTTTTTTACGCCGATGACAAAACCGGATAGATCCCGGTTCAATATTTGGCTCTCAGAGGCTCAGCTGCCAATGATAAATTTAGGTTTGCACGATAGAGGCTTTGTCCATTCTTAAACCAATCAGCTTTAGGCTCCTGTACTTTCATACGATTTAGTGCCAACACAGACACACGGAGCCAGGTCACATGGAGGGGGAATAGTGGGAGGGGCTACTTCTAGAATACCCCATGCTGGTTGGACGGCTGACATACCCATGTAGCCCACTGTGCCAACCCTCCCTCGTATCGTCTCTCCTTCTGGGATCTGGACCGCCAACCCCAGGTCTGAGATTCGGATATGCCCTGTGAGGGGAGGCGGGAAGAGCATCAGTTACCGTCTAATGTTATGAAAACCTGCCTCTGCTTGAGCAACACGTTTCCACAAATGTTCCTGTAAACAGAAAGGTTCTCTGACTGAGGAGCCAAGCACAACTGCTTTCTGCCTGTGAATGGTTTCTCTGAACAGCAGTACATGACCAAGTTCAATCAGAATGATTTATATTCAGAAATAATTAACAGGATAATTGTAAAAGACATGATAATGTTGGTCTTTGGTATTCAGCCAGTATCAACAAAAATAGATTAATTCATTTTGTAAGAGGCTCCAGTCATGTGAGTGACATTCACTGTCAGCAGACAAAAGAAAATATATGCTTACCACGGTCATCTAAAAGAATGTTTTCAGGTTTCAAGTCCCTGGGGGAAAATGAAATAGATTTAATCAATTGTTATAACTGTGATGAATAACTAATAACTGCTGCTGTTAAACAAGAGTTCACAAACCTAATGATTTATAGCACCAATGACAAATGTGCCTGGTGTACAACGAACAGTCAAGACAGATCACAGAAGTCATTTAACATGTCATGATATATGTGTCCACTGGGGGAGCTGTTGAACAGAACATTACATAGGTTAAGGAGGTTTTGTCATGAATGAAATGCCTGTACAGTTCTGTATACACTACTGACAGGCTATAACTGACTGACAGCCATCAGAGATGGTGATGGCCCAGAATGGGCCGCAGGCTAATGAAGGACAGGAGGCAGCATAAACTGTATGGAGAGGAGAGTAAAGACGGTACCTGTACACTATCCTCTCCCGGTGCAGGTCCTCCAGCCCGCAGCAGATCTCCGCAGCATAGAAAATGGCCCTCTGCTCCTCAAAGCCAGAGTTTCCCATGTTGTAAATGTGAAACTTCAAATCCCCGCCGTTCATTATCGTCAAAACTAGACAAAGGGCATCCTTTGTTTCATAGGCATAGGCTAAACTAACCTGTGGGGGAAAAGGACAGAATGAGAGGCGTTAGTGTGTGTGCGTGTGGAGCTCGCAGTTCCTTTCACAGAGAGATGGGAAATGTAGTTTATCTGACATGAGGCGTCATCTGGCTTGTCTTTCAGTTGCACTAGATGGCAAGACAACATTTAATCTGCCAGATAATTTCTGATCACTGGGGCTTCAGATGAAAGACCATACTGAATACTGGGAGGAAAACAGGAAGTCATAATAAAAGTTTTTCTCCATCAAAGTTTACAAAAACTTTATTGTTGACATGTGGAGAGAGCTGCACTCATTTGTGAGCTGCACCAGATGCCCAAGCCATGAACTTTTTTTAAAAAAAGGTTTGAATTTATTAGCGCAAACAAACATGCATGGACTCCATGAACTTAAGTCAAAATCGCACAGGCCCTTCATACGGCACCACGATTAATTTCTGCTAAAAAAGAAAACAAATGAAAACCAGCGCATTGCAGCGCTACTCTAAACTATCCGCTACGTAAAACAGAATGTAACAGAATGTTCACAACACATTAGACGGGTAGAGAGAGCGGCCTTGGGCAGAGAGTGCATCTCTCCTCCGGTGCCGGAAAAAAGTGGAGGATTCCTCCGCAATGGGGGCGCTCTGCGGGGAAGCAGTGGAGGTCGTTGACTCCGAGAGCGTCAGAGTATGTTTAAAACTCTGGAGGATGCGCCTGCCACCGAGAGGACTCCCATCTGTCCCAACACTGCCCACGGGTTCAACAACACAGGGAACCGCAAGGGGAAGTCGCGAGGTCACTCGAGAAAATGGTGAAACGACCTATTAAATTGATGCCTAAGAGATATTGTCCTCAGACTAGAAGATTAGCACAGAGGAAATGCTAATCCTCGAATTACAGAGGGTTTAGCAGGCTAAGAATTCATAAGGCAAATAAAGCAAATCACTTTATCACCTTTAACAGTAACTGGAAATAAGAATATTCTTTGCCATATTTCACTTTCTAACACTCATCCTTTTCCCCATAAACGTTCTGTTTATTTATGTGTTTATTTATTTGTAGTCATACTACTTTACAATGTAACCTATTCACATTGTTTGTTATCTTAGCCTCTAGCCAGGGATATTGCTGGACTATTAGCACTACTGGGGCACAGGCCCCCAGCGCTCACATCCTCACATCTGCAATTTATGATAAATGGCAAAAAACCATTCATTTTTCATTACCATTTACTGGGGCACGACAGATTATCACTGGGGCACGTGCCCCAGTACATAGGGTCTGATGATGCCCCTGCCTCTAGCCCAATACTGCAGATGTTTTAGAGGGTTGAGGCTTATGTGCCCTGCTCCTCCACACTGTGAGCACACAGGACAGGGTCACCCAGTCCTACAGTCTCAAGGATATCTCCTACACACTGAAGGAGTGTCCTTCTGAGGAGTCATGCTCCAGAGAGAGAGAGAGAGAGGGAGAGAGGAGAAACACAGAGAGAGAGGGAGAAGGAAAGACAGGAAGAGAGAGAGCGATAAAGAGCTTACAAGAGACAGAGAGAGAGAAAGAGAGAGCTTGCCTCTGTACTCTGTATCATTATTTGACATGACGCCACCCTTGACTATGACCTTGTTGGGGCCAAATGCCTACACAGGACAAATTGGAGGCTGGTGTGCAGTTAAACATGATGGGAGAGTGCTTAGAGTAGGGAAAAACATGAGTCTATATGGGCCAGATTACCTTCTCTTTTTATCAAGCATTCTCATGGATTTGTGGTCTTATCTTTTTGAATGGGTAAATGGAAATAAGAGTCTTGCTTTTCAGACTTGCTATAATTGTTGTTGTTGTCGTTATTCCATTTCCAATAACGATGATGCACACTAAATTCAACCCCGCAAAAGCAGATAACCTTATTCCAGCTATGAACTTATTGGCAGCCTCTGGGGTGAACACTCTTCCTAGATTACAGTCCTAAGAAAGTAGGCAGTGCTGCCATGGAGATGCGTTAGACCGCTCAGGACGAATCGCAAGCCCCCCCTCCCCCCTCCCCCGGCCTCAAAGGAACAGCTCACAGCCCCCTCGGATAAAACACTCCACACCAACAGGCATAGCAACAATGACAGTGTGGGGGAGAGAAAACGTGGTAGCTTTGCCACGGAGCACTTGACTTCTTCTTCTGCCGCCGCTGTTTGGATGGCATTGCTAGGCAACAGAGCCGCTTTCACCAGTGAAGTAGCGCACGAATAGCAGTCACTTGTACCTGTCGTAGCTGCATACTCCCAGTTACCAGTGCCTGTGATTTATTTTTTTTCCCTCCCTCCCTCCCTCCCTCCCTCTTTCTTTTTTTTTTTTTTTTTACAGTATGGAAGTCCACTGCGTGTCTGAAACCGAATCGCTGCCGTGTGCTGTTGTGCAGGAGGTACAGGAGGATGCGGAGGAGTCCAGTAGAGGGAGGACAGATGTGTGCACGTGATGTGGGGTATCGAGGCGCGCGGTGACAGAGAACAGAGAAGATGCAGGTTTTGGGAAAAACGAATGGCGCTGCAGAGGCTGCATTCCTGAAGAGTTCCGGCCTGCATCTGGTTAGCATATTTGCGCAAGAGCGGGCTGCAGTGTGCCAGCCTCTAATTGGCAGACTGCAGGTGTAGAGGGTGACCTTTTACCAGCGGCCATGTGCAGAGACAGGGAGGAAAACAGAGCCAGGGAAAGGAAAACAACCTTTCAAATGCGGCAATTACCACGCTGCGCAAACATCCACTCCGACCACCGATCCAAGAATGTTAAATAAACACCTCTGCCAATTTTCTTGTCTTCTTCTGCTCCGCAAAAATGAAGACCTAGGGCCAAGAGAAAGTTCTCTGGCAGAAAACTGTGGCTTTTTTATTATTTTTATTTTTTTAATGAGAAACTCAATAAAATTGAAGATTTCTTTCTCCACATTTGTATGACGGCACGGGGGAGAAAAGAGACACTTTTGCGAATGCAGCCTCTGATGTTTCTGTGTACATACGATTTAAGCTTTGAATTATTTATTTTTTTTTTTTAGATTCAGGTCTCCTGGAAATCTGAGGACCCAAATAAGCCAATTTCAGAAACAAAAGTGAATTAAATATTCAGCCTGCATTTTCACTGTCTCAGAAACAACACCACAAGCTTTCCAACAACAAAAAAAAAAATGGACAGAAATCCACCAATCTGGAGAGAGGGGCAAATGTAAAAAAAAAGGGTAGTACTTACTACAAAACTACTGTTAACTTTCTCTAAAATGCGTTTTTCGTTTAATGCCATTGCTTCACCTTTTCTCTTCTTTACTCTTTTCTTTTCCAGCTTTTTACAGGCGTACATCTTACCCGTGGCCCGGACTTGGCAGGCACAGACCTGGGGAAGGAGAGGCAGAAGAGTGTTGGTTTCACCACAACACAGCGAGACACACATGAGCCGAGCAGCAATAAAACCTGCTTCAGTCACAGGACGACACTGACGGATATGGGGTCGTATGGGTTTGGCTACACTTTTACACTCCGCTCCACTGCGGGAGATCACGTCAAGCCCAATAGAAGACCAGGCAAATCAGGGGTAGACAGCACTTAGGTAGGAACGCTCCCTCAATTCTGTAGCTCGTAACAGTCTGCCTGTTAAAGAAAGCATAAAGAAATCTTACCTCTCCAAAGCCACCTTTTCCAAGAACTCTGTAATGTCTGAAGGTATTTTTGGTTACTGGTTGCCTAGAGGAAAAATGCAATTAAAATAATGAATTATGTGTTTTTTCACTTCAAAAAACAAACCAATACTTGTGTGCGGCATTGATCCAGTTATAGATGTGTACATTTGTGCTTGTTTGCTGTATAAATCGATCAGTAATTATGTTAAAACAATAACCAATATAATTATTTCCCACTTGTTTATTATTATTTCATAGCCTTTATATTGAATGTAACTAAAACTCAGGCTGGGTGGCACAAACTGTTGTTTGTGGATTGGGCCCCATGGTGTGATATGGACTCCAGACTTTACGAGTGTGAACTGTGTGGCTTGCAACTGTGCAGGACAGCACATAACAAAGCCAGGACGAATGTATGTTAGCCACAGAACATTTTTCCCATTCTGCGATCCAGTGCACATAATTAGGTGATTAGGTAATTAGGTAGGGGAGGAATACGCTCCAAGCCGACACCAACCCTCCCCAGGTGATACACCGTGCCCCACCCCATCCTCCCCCACCCCCAGCCACAATACACTGGTACAATCAAGATGCCATCCCACACCAGGGGGAGATTCACTTAAAGCTTTAACAGTGGTTACACTGCAAAATGTGGAAATGGAAGGAGGAGACAGTAATGCTGTCACCGATTCACAACGCCAGAGGAATACCTACCTTTCTAACCACTTCCACTGCAAGAACCGAGAGAAATACATGGTCTCTTGATAGATGGAGAACGGAGCTCCACTGAGATATTCACTGACGATTCTGTGGAGTTGAGGGGAAACGGGGGGGTTTGCGGGGAGAGGGTGGGGGAGAGAAAAGGGGAAGATGAGGCACGTTGAGGCGCTGCAGGCACTGAGAGAGGAATGCAGGGGAGGGAACTGATCGCTCATTGCCACAAATGCGCAAGCCCTCTGGCGGAAGTGAGCAGAGACAACCTGTGTGCGCGACAGGTAATGCTGCAGGCCCAGGTCATCCATACGGTACCAATATGGGGATGGCGGCGGCTCTCACAGCCTTAACTCATTACCTCCTCTCCCCTTGCAGAGGCCATAGATCAGCCCAGCGCACTCAGAAATCACACGCAATAATCTGTGAAGGTCAAAACTTTCATCATTCCAATGTTTGGAGAAGTAAGAAAACATGCCCAAATCAATGCAAAGGCACCATGGAAACCATTCCAACAAACACAGTGAGAAGGACTGAAGACGCTTGTGATGCAAGTGGAATCTGCATAATGATGCATCCTGTTTGTATTCTAAGACTCAGGTAAAAAAAGGCTGTAAAGGCTCGTGGAGGGAAGAGGTAAGCCAGATATTCAATGCAAATACTGAAAGGAGAAAAATGTTAGTGAAACAATTGTGGAGTTGGCTGGACTCAGAACGTGTGTGGGGCCCACAGCTGGACAACTGACCAACCACTCATTCCGGCTAGGAAAACAAACAACAGGGCCGAACACATCTGTCCCTCTAAGAGAGGGGGAGTACTGCAGCAGACTCAGAAAAGAGCAGATAGCACCGAGTTACCTACTGTAGCACAACTCGCTTTAAGTGGAAGTGATGGAATGAACTCCGCTGTCGATGCATAGGTTGAGAGTACGGCAGCGCATGTTGAGTATAGCACTGGAGGGTCTGTATTTTCTTTTTTTTGTCGCCGGTGTGTGTAAAGTGAGTGGTGGGAAAGCTGCTGATGGTAGGCTGAGAGCTCTTGTTCTCTCTCTGTGGTCAGAGTTCTCTGTGATGATGCAGAGGAAGTGGGCGGCAGTTCGGTGCCTGTGTGCCGCTGCCGCTCGCTGCTCAGCCAGTACACTCGCTTCTCTCCTCCCGCACGCGCAAACACACACACACACACACACACACACGGGCACGCACACACACAAGCACATGAGCACACACGCACACACACACACGGGCACGCACACACGGGCACACACACACACACACAAAGCACATGAGCACACACACACACGCACACACACATGTATACACGGGAACACACACACATACACATACACACACACACACACACAAGCACATGAGCACACACACACACAGACACAAGCTAGTAGTCATGCGCATGCATACCTCCACACATACATGCTCTCACAAGCACTGTGAGCTGTTCTCAAAAACAGTAAGTAGTTTCCTTCACAATGATAATTCAATAAGTATATCTAACTGGAACATGAGGATAGAACCTCAGGGAAAGTTGGACATACTCAACAAACACCAGCTTAATGGCACTGATTTTTACATGCCTAGTACATCCAACCAAATACTTTCCCTGGGTTTTATGTTCTTTTAGAAAAAAATCTGAGTCTCTTTTTAACAAGGCCAAGTCCTCCAGCAGGTGGAACATGCATAATTTATAACCCCCAGAGTAAAATAATAAGCAGAAACATTCCCGGCTAGCACTGCTACAAAAAAAAAAAAAAAAAAAAAGAAGCTTAATCAGAAACAGACACTCAAACTTTCGGGCGGCTCTTTAAAAGCTGTTCAAAATAAATGTTGAAGATGGAAAGAACTCAGCGTGAATACTCTGTTCCATCCTGAAATGTGTCTTCAAAGGGAAAGCAGAGAGGATTTGAACCCTGGCACAGGATTCTGTGGGGGAAAAACAGACAAGGCATGGTGGAGCCGTATAGGGCTTCTCCATTACAAAACCCCATGCAGATCTGGTGCATCCTGGCCGAGCCTGTAGCAGAACTACACGTACAGGATGAGCCGGAGATGAGCAGGAGGGGTGTGGTAGTGAAAGGTCACAAGGCTCCAGCACTACCCTGTCTAGACAGCTGACACGACCTTGCACTGTCTGCGCGCCGCAAGTGCGAAATGGCGAACGTAGCTAGCGCATGGCGTGTCCAGAAGCCTGCGCAGCCCACCCCTAAGAGCTCACACAGGAAACGTCAAACCACCCCACCCCTCCACTTCCCTCCCTCCCTCCTTTCCTTCACACCAAAAAACAAAAAAAAAAAAAAAAAAAAAAAACGCCAAGCTCCGCTCATCAGCCCAGAGAAGAAGCTGGCAGGTACTTGTCCCGCTGTTTTTCTTACAGGAACGAACATGCCGTTCTGATCTCACATTTACCCCCATAACCCCCCACGGTGAAATCACTCCACAGCACCGGGGAGTTTCGGGGGTTCCACTGTGTGGCAGCTCAGGGTGGACATCAAAAGGCAGGTGGAGAGAGTGCATGCCGACGCCCCCTGAGGCATGGGGCCTGCGCAAAGGGAAAGAGATCCATTGGGATTCACTCTGGAAAAAGCGTAGCTGAGCTCACAGCAGGGGCCGCCCCGGAACATTCATCCTCCGACCAGCGAGGAGCACCGGCGGCGCACATGGGTATAGAAATGCTCACTCGCCGTGGTAACTGACACGTGATTTTTCGAAAGAGCTTTGGGCAGCAGATTGCTGCAGGAGCTGGCGTGCGGGCCTGCCAGAGGGATTTGGACCCTAAGTGCTGGCGCTGGTGTTGGCGCTGGCACAGGGGGTGATCCACCAGCACTGCCCCCAGATGCGCGCAAGCTGCAGCACACATAAACACTGCCACAATGCCTCTTTTGTTCAGACTTCTCAAAATGTTTTCAAAAATGGATGGGATGATTGACGCGTTTCCTTCCTCCCCCCACCAACTCTGCGCCTCCTGCAAACAGCGGCCACCGGGACAGACTCTGTCAGGACCCTGGCACCCTTACCAAAAATGAATGGTGTTGAATGAATGGCAGTATGTTCCCGTCCATAACCTGGCGGCATTGCTCCTCTCTGTCACCTGGGTATGGAGCCAGCTCGGCCAGCATGCATGGCTGCCGTTAACAGCGTCCCTGGGGCCTGGGCGGTGGAGCTCCCTCCGATGAAGCTTGGGGCCTCTCTGTGGACCATTCTGCTTCCCTAATGGACCCAAACGGGCCAAACACCTTAAATCAGGGTGAAGTTTTTACGCCCGCCACCTCTGATCAGTCCCCAAAAGAGGTCCGGCGCACCTTACGCTGACAGCGAAAAAAAGCGGCTCTTCAGAGGCTCTCATGCCTATCACTTCCTTTACCGCCGTAATTAGCGTGCGCTACCAGAACACCCGGCCCACCCAATTATGCTCAAATGCCGAGAAGACACAGAGGAGGATTAATGGAACAGTGTTCAAATCTGACATTTAAAGATTGCCAAAAATAAAAGATATACAACTTAAAAAGGGCTTATGTGGGGGGTTTCAGAAACAGTGAAACCCCAAGGACAGTGTGTTTTGTTGTACATTATGTTACATTACAGGAATTTTGGAGAAGCTCTCATCCAGATGAAGAGCGGTAGAAGCCAAGGCGGAAAGTATAGTCCTTAGAGACATATAGTATTGTTGGAAACTTGAAGGCTCAGTTGAAAACCTGCCAACTACATTGACAAGCATGAGGTAATGAATTTATATTAAAAGCCCATGTTCATGCCATGCACTCAGGAAAACTACATCCATTTTAATCAATAGCTATTTAATCGTAGCACATGTTAAAGTACATGTTAACTGGTAGGTAAATGGACAGACAGTGCATTAGAAAAGCTTTCATACTTTATTCATCTCCAGAGGACGGGTCATGATGTTGGTAATGGCCAAATCAGACCATCATGCATCATCGCCCTGCTGTCTAAACCAAGTCACACCCTCAGACACATTAGACACATTAAAGGATACATTAATGAGACTCAAAATGAGTCTCCGCTGTGCTCAGGGAATGCTCCCAAAGGAAAATACAGAGTTCTGGCATCTACTTCGCTCAACTACCATTGTACGTAGAATAAGCAGCAACTGCAAAAAGGATTCCTGCTACACTTGGAGTTTAATGGAAGAAAACTGTTTCATTTTTTTAAAAACCTACATGGTGTTAAATATAGGCTATAGCCTATATTACACACAGGGTTGAGGAAGAATGTTACAAGACCACAAGAGTCCATGCCACAGTTCAGTTATAACACAATACATTTGACCTAGATTAGAGAAGCCAAAGTGGACACTATCCCAAAGAGCTGGAGATGAGGTCGGGGGCCTGGGTCGGGGTAGAGGCAGGACCATGGGAGAGGGCAGGGAATTATGGGAATCATTTTGCCCCAGGTCTGCCAGACCATCTGCATTATCACTTCCAGCTTACAGAACTTTTTAAATATTTCATGAATGCATGAATAATCAACGCGCATGGAAAATTAAGAGTGTCTCCACTGCAGACAATGTGCGTCGTGCGAGACAAAGACAGGGTGTGACATGGCCGGGAGCAGCAGTAACTCAGTGACCTGAGAGCTCACCAGGTGAATGAATGGAGTGGAGGCAGAGTGAGGTCCTGTGGTAGAGAGAAGGGGAGCACTATCATTGGGCTGTTAACCCAGGGCTGATGGTCTCTGGGTTCAACCTCCTACAATCTTTGGGCAGATAACACTCTGAATGCTTGGGTTATTAATTACATCATATTAAAAATCAGATTCATGCAGCTACATATTTACTGAAGCAAATTAAATTTATGTATGTTGACCATAAGTAAACAAGAAACAATACCCGTCCCTTCCCCTTCGACACACCAGAATTTTAACCACCAACATTTTGGTCACAGATCCAGCTGCATTTATCTGTTTAGCCAACAACAGATGCACGTTGCTCAATCTAACAAAGGAAGGTCTATGAAGCAATGCGCCCAAAAAAACCACTGAAAATACTGATCAGCTCTCTGATTTCAGCCAGCCAGGGATAATTAACAGTGACAAAGGAGGAATTCAACGTACAGATTGCCCTCTCCTTGGCCGAGAATGACTTGGGAAATTGTGATAAAAGTGTCAAAGGACTCATAACATTCCACACACATAAAACATGTGTCTAGGCACAACCTACCACAATGTATAACCACAAACATGTAAGAAAGATGCCATCAGACACCCTCTCTCTCTATAACAAAAGCGGTGTTGTGTCAGCCACATGTAAGGTCATAATGGTGAAGACTGGACTGACTTCAGGCTTGTGCTCCAGTGAAAGTATGTTGACACTAAATGCATGGGGGTCAAAGCTGGCAAGGATGAATACGCTGACCCTCCCCATAGAAGCACCATCAGGGACCCATTCTGAGCAACAGAATACTTTGAAACTTACTAATAAAGTTACAAGAGGTGGCTTAACTTTTCACATTAAGTTCTGAGAGAAGCAGCAAGGGGAAACACTTGTGGGTAAATTACAGACTGATAATAAACAGATACAGTTATCAGTGCATGGAACAACTTGCTAAGGTTTGCAGTGGAGTCAGTTTCTGGAATCCTTCAAAGTTTAACTTATAAGACAATGACAAATTCCCATCTAGATTACAGTTCAGTAATGAGCTACAGTAAAATGGGATGAATGGCCTCTAATACTCATTATAATTTTTTTTTGTTTGTTGGAGCATTATTGAGTAATTAATTCTCATTATACTGTCTTTGCATTTACTAAATTGACATGGATCTCCAGCGCTGGTATTTAGTGAGTGTACTTCTTTTTGATATTTTCTTAAACAGACAAATGCACATCTATCAAAGGAAGGTGTACAACACGTGATACCTGAAAAGGCACTAAAATACTGATCAGCGCTATACTCTCACCAGACAGAGACACTTAATGGCAAAGGAGGAATTAAACATACAGACTGCCGGCATCCATGGCCAAATTTGATAAAGAAATTGATAAAATCGTTGTTTTCATTTCACTTTATCCTGTTCAGTTCATATCCAGTTTTTTTTTTTTTTTTTTTTTACCAATTGTTCAAATTGAGATATGAGTGTGTCACCTGCACCCACATTCGAGGGGCCCTGCAGTGAAGGATATCCACTGCTCATAGCCTAAAGCGCTCACTGAAGAGCCAGTGACTACATCACACCCTGCGGCTGCTATGCAACCGTGACCCACAGAGCCCCGCCCACCACTGCAGAGGACACAGACCAGAGGCAAACTCACGACTACAGAGATCACCATAAACCCATGCTGAACAACTCAACAGCACAAAGAGCTTTATTTTTCAGACCAAAATGCTGTAGCTGCTGATGTAAATTTAAATACTGTCTAAAACATGACGTCCGAATGTAGCTCCAAATGGCGACAGATATCATACACATCACTCTGTGTGTATTTTTTCCCTTACAACATAATAGAATGAATGTTCCCTTCGCTGAATAAGTGAAGAATAAGTCTATCAACTATCAAAGTGAATCCTACCTTCACAATGATATTTAGGAAACAGGAGGACAGTATTTATGATAAAATAGTGCCAACAGAGATTGGTGTGAATAACAGCACTGTGATCAAGTCTCAAGATGGCTGGCTGTAGTTATTCTTATTATAGCTAGTGAGGCTGTACATGTGCTTTCATTCCAGTTTTCCACATTCTATGGTCTATCTGTGATTGAAGACACACCATTCTCTCACCGACACTGGTTTGTGAAGTGGTAAGGCAGTGTCCTGCTACATGTTGCCCCCAGCACCTTTCCAATATGGATGACATACTAAGCTAGCCCTCCATTCGCTGGCCTGGACCACTCCAGGGACCAATTATAATGTGACTGTTTTTCATGGCACATGGGCAGGGGCCGACTGTGAATGGGTGTGGTTGTTCACTCTGCTCCAAACCCACTGGCAGTGTGGCCTTGCCTGCCTACAGCTTTGCCCGGGGGGTGGTGGGGGCAGTGAATGGGGGCATATAACTAAGTGTGTTATAGTCACTGACCTGTTCCTCTGCTGGTTGGACAGCTACCCTGGGACACCTGCAGGACTGTGTGGGGAACACTGGAGCCCCTGTTCACTTTGCCCTGGCTGGACTGGGTGCCCAGCCTGAGGCCGCTTCCAGCTGAGTCAAACAGCGCTCCCTGCGCCAAATGTCTTTCCGCCCCCTGACAATGTAGCTGGAGTCAGCGCTGCCAGGCTGGGGCCTACGTGCCTCTTAGCCTGGCCTCTGGGCACTGCAGGGGTGTGTGGGGGTGACTATCCGAGGGTGGTGTGGTGGACAAAAGACTCACAGCTTGCTGGCCACAGTCAGAACCCTGCAGCTTTGACCACCTTAGAAAGGAGTTTGACCACTTCAGTCACAATAGCAGAAAAACCAGGATGATCCTGGGGTAGCCAAAGCAATACGCAGACGTCAACAACTGATCCGAGTTAGGCAGGGGCAAAAAACAAAGGCTTAAAACAACTTAAAAATAACAAAGTAAAGATAACACATAAACAAGAAGCTAACCACAGTGATGTCAGTACAAACAGACAATTCATGTTTTGATGTAGATCCAGGCAAATTTCCAGAGGCTGTTTGCATTCACACAGACCTGTCTAATTGATAAGGGGAAACTTTACTTTAAATTCTAACACACACCCACCCAGCTACACACACACACACACACACACACACACAGTTTATGAATGAGTAGATGAGTGACAGACTCACCTAGTGCACTCCTTGAAGAGCTCTTTGCATGGGCTCTGCTCCAGTTTGCCTCTGCACTCTCCCACCACTTCCTGAGGTATTTCTGGTAAATGGGCTGTCGACTTCGGAAAAGAAAGGAAGTAAAGGGAGAAATAAATCAATTTTCATTTCTGCTGAATTATTAAACACAACAAAAAGGCAGCACAGGCCTACTTTAGCCTACTTAAGAGGGCCCTATGGTGATTTTATGTGAAACAGAAAGCCAGCGGTTGTGTCCGGCTGGATGCAAGCACTTATCAACAGTACGTTGTGATGGCCATTGACTTGTGAACTTGACTCAGACAACTTATTTCTTTCCCTGGTGTTCACTTGCAAATATTTATTGACATCTACACACAAAAAATTCCTTCATTCACTATTTTTTGGATAACTGACTGAAGTGTCCTCTAAAACAGTAATCACTGCTCACGAAGATAAGCAGAAGACATAACAGGACGATGGAAAAGGCCTTAACATGCAGAAACCTTGAGCAGCATCTTGTCCACTCCACTCTTCTTGTGCGGTCCCACATGATGCAAGCTTGAACCATGTAAAACCCAACTACACCGTCCATTTTGCTTGTTTTTCATGTGCTTTAGTGTGAAAAAAATAACTTTTTCTCTTGGTCGATTTCAGGCTGCTCTTCATTACGATGAGCCAGAGAGGCCGGGCATTTGGACAGGGCTCTTCAGCCTTCATTTTACGCACATGACCCTAACTCCCATTCTGACAGTCTATGATGCTGGGTTTGCACAGTGACATTTATCTTCATAGAATCAAACTTTAATGACAGCTAGATTATGGCCTTCAAACGTTTCTGTTGGTTTAAGAGGCTAAAACAAATATGCACTGACAACAGCACAGCCTCCTAAATAAACAGAACGGGGCTCTGCAGTGAGAGACTGCAGCAGACCAGAGAATGTAACATGGAAATGCTACAGTGCCTTTTGCTTACAACTCTAGCATGGACAACATGAATAATAATAATAATAATAATAATGACTTTTTTAAGTATGTTGCTTTTGTCATTATTTCCTGAGTTCGATACAATCTGGATTTTATACATGATTCATTGTCAGTTTATACAGAAGGACAGTTGTAGAAGCAACTGAAGTAGTCACTCAAAAAGTTTTGATTAGTGTACCCCATTCAGAATTTTAACCTGCACAACATGGTTACAAGGTCACTTGACTGAGCCGCACCGCGGTGGAACCACGACACAAAACAGAGCTGTGAGGATGGAAACGGATATGTTACAGTAGGAGTTGATATTTACCCCATTATTAAAGTATGTGTCTAAAACATTCAAGCCGCAGTCTCTCCTCTTCTCGTCTGGCGCCAGCTCGTAGCCGGCCTGTGGAAGACAGAGACCTGACGTTAGCTTCCAGCTAAAAATACCCACCTCTCTCCGCTAATGGTTTGTTATTGAGGTCCGGCCCTGAAAGCCTGCACTTAAGAAGCATGCTGTATTCCCATTGTCTCACTGAGGAAGGTGTGGAGGGTCAAAAGGAGCCTGAGGGACCACATAGGCCTGGGGCAAAACTGACCTGGCTGCTCCCCACTCTTCTCTTTTACCTCACCATGGGCTTAAAGCACGTCCACGTCACGCTGTCATACTCTGCCTGTTCAGGTTCCATGCCTGTCTCTCTATTTCCCACCCTTCTCCTCTCTCTCTCTCTTTCTCTCTCTCACCTCTGTCCTTTTTCGAGATGGGATGAAGAGGGTGTCTGCAGAAATGATGCAGGCCCAACATAAAATGGACTCAATGCCAGCTGGGCAGAAGCAATTCCAGATATAATACAAACAAATTAGATGTTAAACAGTATAGGAAAATACTTGTGTATTTGCACAGATATACACTGGATTGAAGGGTGTAGGCAGGGAGACCATTAGGAGAGGATGAGACTGCTTGGGTAAGGGAGAGCAGGGGTATGAGTAAAGGAACCAAAGCAGGATATCAGGCACAAAGAACCACAGACAGACATAACCTGAACTCAAATGACTGACTAAATAACACAAATCCTAGACATAGGTCAAACTATGTTTTTGTTTATCAAAATACTTGTGATTAGCTTTACCAGAGAGGTGCAAAAAAAATCAAAAAAATGGGCCAGACACACCAAAAACAAGGAGGACTGTGGGAATCTGATACTGGTCTGCTCAGGGTAGTCCTGACCTGGCAATGGCTCATTTTCCCAGAATGCACATGGATAACATTTACAAGAATGCACCCCAGCACTCCACAGGAATCACAAAATAAACCGAATTTGGGAAACAAAAAGGCTTCTACATAACTGAAAAGTCAAGTAATTCAGCAAGTGACTGCCATTTTTACACTGCCACCTTTGACAACTTTGAGAACCATGCATGCTTTCCACAAATAAGGCAACGCTGTTTGTTTGCAGTCATGCTTCGTTGCTTGCACTGGCGGGCTGATCTTTCAGGGAGGTTGTTACCACATCTAGTAGTCAAAACAATCTAAACACTCAGTGGAAAGCTATGTTTCCTTCAGAATAGTTTTCTGAAGTTTCTTCAGATTTTTTTCATGCATCTTGTATGATTGAGTGCTGCACATTTCCTTAAACAGGCACTCTTTTTTTGAGGTGCCCATAAACCTGAAACAAACCGGGCTCTGTGCAGTCTGTCCAGCCAGCAGGGTCCAAGCCCCGATGTGGGTCTGACATAATGGAACGAGAGGGGTGCGGTTCGGCCCCGTCCAGGTCTGGGGTTAACTCCCCCAAGGGAGCAACCTGCAGTTGTGCTTCCCAGGCCAGGCTGGGCCACAGGACCCCAGTATAAGATACGACACTGCAGGGCCAGAGGGTAGAAGGCTCTTACCACAGCATCTAGAAACTCAATACAGCGCTTGAACTCCGGCCGAGTGTCGCAAAACTGTCGGAAGAGGAGTCGGCCAATGGGCTGCTTCTCACAGAGGCTGGAGTAATCCCTTTCTGGAAGAGACAGAGAGAGAAAGAGGGGGAGAGGGGTATCAGAGGATGACCAATTACAAGATTGTGTTCCTTGACATTACTAAATGTAAACATATGACTTTAAAAGCCATGTGTCGTACACAATATATGTAAATAAAACTTGATAAATGTATGAAGGTTTTTGACCATACCATATAAATATGATCTTCCAAATCCAAACAAAGTTTGTATTAGTCTTCCTGTCAGACATGCATTCCTTATCGTAATATCCTGAGAGTCATGATGCGAAACTCATGTACAGGTCCTTCTTATTTGTGACCTTTGCATTCATTCTAATGGGGCTCGTGCCCAGCCTTTGACTGCCACTCTTATAAAAAGCGCTTGCGTGGTGCGAGATGCCATCTGCCACTAATCAAATTCTTCCTGGTTTTCCATGTTGCATCACAGGAAATTTAAATCAAATGGTTTACATTAAGGGTGAATGTAATGTCATTAGGACAGCAAGGGCCAAGCCAGTCATTAGGGTACAGCTGCTCTATTGGGAAAAAAAAAAACAAAACAAGGAGGAATTGTATTCTCACCAAGACAAACATTCTGCAGTGTTATTGTATCATTGGCATTTTGCAGAACACTTTGTAACTTATATATAAATAACGCAAGTATTCCTTATTTAAACCTAGTCATTAGTTGTCATAAAACCTAGTCATTAGGATTAACACCATTGAAAATCAAAACTCGCATGACAAACAAGTTAATAATTTTCCTACATTGGAGACAAAATCTGGAAGAGTGGTACAAACACTCTGTATGAAATCACAGCAGCATCCTCCATTTTTAAGGCACATAGAGCTCTATGTATGCGCACTGCAGACACAGATGACATTGCGTCTCCAACATTCAGATCTGTTCAGTCACAGCCACATCACTCATTTCCCACTGTCGATCGTGAAAACCTCAAACTGGTCTTGTACATAAAGCAAATTCCACACAACACATTCCCAAGCTCTGGGGTTATGTTGGTAAAACCTAACTAGTAGAGCAATGGAAACCAAACTTGTCTGGTAAACCAACATGGGTGAATTTCCATGCTCTATGAATAGTGTGGGCTAAAACTGATTTTCTAAAATCAGGCAGTAGGGAGAAATGGCAAACACACCCAATGTAAGATTAATTAACTGATTCTGGGAAAGCTTGTTGGGAATTCCTGATCACTGGAAATTTGACAGTGACCCCTACCCCATCCCCACTCTGACTGAATTCTGTCTTGAAGTGGCTTTTGTTTCCTGTTTCCTTCTGATTTTTTCAAACAATAGACAGTGTGAGTAAAAGACCAAGAACCACAAGGGATAATAAACCAAGGAAATATAGCGCACCACAGCCCATCACAAGGGTGTCTTCCCACAACCAATATCTGAGATAAACACAGCCATTGATGAGCCCAGAGCTCCCGGGATCATCTTGTGACACCCTGACTAACCAGCCATTAAACAGTCAGAGAACAGACAGGCATGTATGGGCCGTCAAAGAAAAACCACAAGAGCTGAGGCGTTAGGAACCACTGGCATGAAAAAATGTGGTACATTTCTGCAAGACATAGCTACATGATAACAATAAATCAGTCATAAAATAGTGGTGTACAGTGAAAATTGTGAAAACGATCATTAAAATTAATTAACAAAACATTGCAGAAGTCATCTGAAATTCAGTGGCTGTCCACAGATGGCCATGTATTAAGGACACTATTTTTAAAGCATTATTGCGTAATTTGGGACTATGGAGTTACGCCCTTCATGCACATCCACTGTCACATACTTTTCATTATTATATGAAACCCGTTTTCGCGATGGTCAGTTTAAAAATACAGATGAGTCTCCATGTGGTTTCAGCTGGGCGGCATCTCTACACACATTAAACCGAAACTACAGACAGTGGGTGTGGGAACGTGAAAACACTATGGCAGTGAAAGCCACGGACACGGCTTTCTAGAAAAAACACCACTGACAGCTTCATCCGGCCAAATTTAGAAAAACGGCCATTTGCATGCATGATGTACAATGCTTCCCTTCCAATCAAAAATTTTGTGATGGCCGGATAAACTGGAACTGTCACCACAAAATTTCTACCAATGTCCAAAAAAATCATAACCAGCCACGGGTCTTCACAGTGGACATCCTCTGTGAAGGCCAGATATTTGAAATATACTTGAAATATTTGATGCAGATGGCCAACAGCCCATTCTTTACCTGTTCTGTAAATTTATTTTTTGCTAATCTAAATGATCCCAACCCAAATTCAGCTGCAATTATTTGACTCATGATTTCTAATATGAACACAATCAGTTGCACTTCACTCGGTTCTTATTTTTCACTGACCACCACATCAAACCTGATGTGTATGGTAGCCTTCAACACTGAGCCTCAAAGATAATTCGGTAATCCTGAATGAAATCTTAATGGGCTACCATGACTCCACTAGCACTTCAGGTCCAGCCCTTTAAATGGGTCTCAGATGCTATCTAAATCACGCTAATACAATTCTGAAAGCATGCAGTCCATGAATGAAAACCTTCCTGGCCACAACTGAGCTAATGTAATCTCCCATCCATTCTGACAGAAACCATCCCAACGGTTCTGAGAAGCGTGCAGGAACAGAGATTCAGAGATTCACCGCATACATCAGTCTGCTTGATTCATTAGTGTGAATATAAAATCCAACCATCTGGATTTGAGCTGTACTTCATAAACATCGATTTTACAACCTGGAGAATAATTCAGGTAGATTTAAGGCTTACAGGAATCAGGTGAAGAAGAGATTACACAGAAGCTCAGGTACTGGCAACGCACATACATAACAGCGACATGAGAAAAGTTATTTTGACGAATACCGACATGCGCTGTTTAACAGGCAGTTTTTAATGAGGTTGTAGAGAAATGAGATTCACAGGGAGCCCGAGATACTTCTCCTGTGAGGTCAGAACAGGTAACACCTGACCTAACACACCTGCCTGAGAGGGTTTCTAAACATGGAAAATCTTCACTGCGGATCGTGACCAATGGACCTTGTCTGGACTGACACACTCCGTAGCTTTAAAAGAACGTTAGCAGAGGGAAGGAGACAGGCTCAGGATCCCTGGTGAACCACAGCTTAAAACCGCCATACAGAGGAGACACTGTTTTTCTTTCAGACTTGTCCTAGTGAAGCAATGACATAATACACTGTTCTCTTTTAAAGTATCTGTTATTTAACTTAAAGTTTTTTTTTTTTTTTTTTTAAATGTAGCAGGTGCATCTCAGCGGCGGTCATATTTATGTAAAGTCTTCTGGAAAAATAAAAATGTCACAGAGAGAGTTTGAAAATGAAACACCCACAAAAAGGGATTTTGGAATAGGCAGATTCATAAACGCTTGGTGCGTACAACCAGAACCTTCCCTGGGGTTTTTTTACTGTGCCACAGAGCAGCGTTTCAAAATGAGCACAGGCTGGGGAGCGAGGCAGGGGCTGGACTGACCCCACATAATACTGCCAGAGGGCGGAAGTCTGTATTCCCCAGACTCGGGCTTCATTTCCACATGGCCACTGAGGGAGGCGAGCACCCTCATTAACGACCAGAGTCCGTGCGTCATCCCCCTTGCTGTGGCCTCTTTCGCTCACCGCCGCCAAAGAGCGGCTTTTGCTGCCAATCCCCGCAAATTTCCACCTTTCACTCTCTGGGAACGGCATTGAGAGAGAAAAGAGGGGGGGGGAGGGAGAGAGAAAGTCAGAGAAGCGGGCTGACCTCGTCTCACACTGGCTGCCCGAGACTGCTGCGTTTTACGGGCTACGCTAGGCCAGTGCTAGGCCAGTGTTGACCAGTGCAAGGCCAGTGCTAGGCCAGTGCTAGGCCAGTGTTGGCCAGTGCTAGGCCAGTGCTAGGCCAGGAACCGCTCCTGTTTTGCGAAAATATAAAAACTGAGGAGAGAGGGCCCATTACAGTGCCCTTTCTGGGATTGTGAGAGTGGTGAAGTAAACTGTGGAATGGATGAGAGATGTTGCAGGGGCGTATGCGTGTGTTTACGACTGTCGCTCTTTTTCGGCAGTGTGGCATCTGGGGCCCCTCCAACTCTGGCTCCGCTTCCTGCTCCACATCTGGCCCCCCGCCTCAGGCACCACCCCCACATTAGGCCACGCTCCTTACCTCAGGCCCCGCCCACCTGCCCCAGTCCATCTGTCTTCAGCCTAGCAGACTGCAGCATACTGGTTCTCACTGTCTACTGACAATTACATACTCAATTACAAAATAAATATGCATATATGCTTCCTACAGTGTCTCTCTGGTTCACATACACACACACACACACACACACACACACACACACACTTGGACTTCTACACATGCATCCCTGTGTATGTGTACATTCTCAGGCGTATAGACACACACATAAACACAGATGCACAGCCGCATTTATCCAACACCCCAACCCACTCTAAAACAGAGGCCCAGATTTTGTGTACCATCATTCCAAAAGAAACAGATTTTTTTCCTAATTGCCTCCTACTGATATTTTTTCCATCTTTCTGAACCCCATCTGCTTGGAAGTGACAAGACAGAGTGACAAGGGGTTAGACAGCACATTCATAGATCTGTCTGGATTCAACAGTATGAAATCTTTATCCCAGAAGGGCCACAGTGGGTGCAAGCTTTTCTCCTGTGTGGGCGGGAGGTGCAATTCCCAAACTGTACAGCACCTGATACAACTAATGACAGCCTTGCCTGCACCCCAGTAGTAGTGTTTCCTAAAACATCTTCGGCTTACTATACAAGACCCAAGATTTTACCCAAACTGAGACTGGCTTCTCTGTCTGGGCTCAGCTTCGTAAGAACAAATCATTTTGTGTGTTGCAACCTCCAACCCCCCCACCAGTCCAATACAAATACTTTGTGCATAACAGTAGTAAAGAGATTCAATCGTAGCAGCAGCTGAGGAACTAAGGACCATTGAGGAAAAGACCTTCAGGGGAATGTAGCCTTACTATTTTGGGAGGGACACCTCACACGGAGTGTGTGTGGGGGCCTGTGTCTCCATATTTAACAATCAAGCTTTCAAGGGTAATGTTATTAAGTGAGATCACCCCAGCCCAGCCCACCCCAGCCCACCCCAGCCCGGCTTCTTTCACCCAGGACCTCAGCCACTATTAGCACGTATTGTGTGTTTCGGCGACCGCCTGCCTGAGAGGAAGCCGCGGATCCACCAGATGTTCAGCAGCACCTCGTTGTTATGCCATGAGCGTCCCTGCCAGGATACACCATTTAAATGATTGCCTTTTTTTTTCTTCACCCTTTTTTTCCGTGCCTTAAAAGGGGTCTTTAAAATGCAGGTGGGGCCAGTGTTTTCCGCAGCGTTCAGACATGTGAGGCAGAAGTCATGCATTCAGCGGGGGGACCTCCGCAGTGGGTTCAAGCCGCACTTCAGCTGTCAATAGTCAAATGTACCGTACAAACCGACGGCTCGCTCAGGTACTTCAAAGGGATATTTTTAAATGAGTGAACTGCTTTAGCTGTGGAAACAGACCGTGATTGTAATAACAAGGACCAAAAAAAAAAAATCATAAAACCATATACCCCTGTAAAAACCATATACTCCATATACTCTGCGTATACATATATATATGAAAAAAGGAGGAAAAGACACAAACAAATAGTCTGTTCAAGTCTCTGCATCTAAGCAGGATGTTGCAGAATGATCACCAAGAAAACTACATGCAGGAGCAAGCCTGGCCTGTCCACTTCTGGATCAAAGGGTCATCTGTACAGGATGGGACAGTAATGCACTGTGGCTCAAATTAACATCAATGCTTCCAACAGTTGCATCAATAACCAACGCTATTCAAGAGACTGCAGACACTGTGTCTACTGCAGCGATAATGTAATAAGCCCATCTCAAAAGAAATTCGATCTCTATCACGCATACTTATCGCCAAAAGCACTCTTTCTGCTTCTTGAAGTTATGGTCCAGCCTCTTTGTATCTACATTGAGGTTTAGGAATATTAACAGATGCAGTGTAGGCTGTCTGCTTTAGAACCGGGGAATAAGAGTGCTTTCTTTTACTCTAACAAGTGTGAAATTTTCCATCAACATCCATTTTATCCTGATGCTATTCAAACCTCCATAGCTGTTTGGTCTACACAGAGGCTCGGCGAAGTTGGGCTTTTTTGGGCCACCTCGTAGCCAATCTTTTCCTCATTTTATTATTTTTTTTTCCCCTGTCTCTTGGCCACATCACACGTGAGGTCAACAGGGGCATTCTGCTACCAATGAGTACCCAATGAACACATTCTGTCAGCCTCGCAGACCATCAAGAACCAGCAGGCATTGGGGGATAGGGGATGTGGAGGAGCAGCAGCTACTATCAGACTCAGCCTGGCAGATAAGGTGCCAGGCTCCAAGGCAATGTCCGATAACAGCCTGAATGTGTGGCAACTGTCACGGCCGTCTAGGGCCAGTCCTATCCGTTTAAAAACGCACTTTGGGGAGGGGAGTAAACCTCATGGTTGCATATGCTATATTGATTACACTGGTTAATCTTAAGACACCAGTATATCAAACCTGTAGTTACATCCTGTTCATTGGGACATAATTCATTATATACCAGACCTGTAACAATCAATGACTCTTTGTGTTCTTGCTGCAGCATAACACATATTCACATTCTAAACAGAAAACTGATTAATGACTTTTTAACCAAAAACAGCCCAGGCATGGTTAAAAATTAACTAAAAAATTGTATTTTAAAATAGCTGCTTGTGACCTTGATGTTGTAGCCAAACAAATGAGCTTTTTTTGACTACAGCTTGAGGAAGCTACTTTAGAAATGTTCGTCTTTCAATGATGTGCAAACTGACAGACATGCTCTGTCAATTACTATCAATCGTCCAAGAACTTGAAGGCTTCAAAAACTCAAAGTGGCTTTCTTAGCATTATAGTAGATATCTAGGGTAGTAAAAACATTATAGAAACTGAAAATGAAAAACTATCCTTTATGTTTTCTGGAAAAATACAAATAAAAAACTGAAGTACAATTATAACACTCAGCTGAGTCACTGAGTATGCAGTTGTCTCTGCAAGTAAATGGTAGTAATGACTTTCAGCCATGAGAGGGCAAAAGGGCCAGCAAATGTAAACTGTGCCCATTCAGTTAATGTCTGAAGTTTGAGCACATTTATTTTTTCAGTTTAAGCCTTAGTCATTGTTGCTTCAATGCAAGAATGTCAGAGGTAGGATTCCTCAGTCTGGCCTCCAGTTCAACGCTCGCTGCACTAGGAGTGCAAGGGAGGGAACTCCTAAAAGAGGAGGAGGAGGAGGAGCAGGAGGAGAAGGGAAGGGGGGCACTGGCCCGTACTTCCTCTCTGACTCAGACACGAGACACAGACCCCACCAAAGGGGAAGGGCCCAATCAACGTCCTCACTGCAGGCGCTTCACCGACCCATGGGGACCCATGGGGTCAGATTAATGACAGACCGCAATCCACTGGGTCACAACCTCATCCAGCGGTTCTGGCAAATCCCACTTGAGCCAGCGGATACTGTTCTCAAAAGCAACGCCCTCTCTCCAGCTGAAGCACTAGACCCCATGCACACAGCATTACAGTAATGTTGCCAACCGACTGAGCTGTCCTGACAGTCTGTAACAATCCTGCCAGAGAGCTTGTGTTTCTGTGACATGCAACGCAAACTCCGCCTGTGATACCCAAACATGCACACACTCACACAGTATTCTGATACACCCCATACAGTCCTGTTTTCCTGCACTATTCCCTCCCCTACAGTCAGGTATGCGATGTCCTTCCTCCCCTCCCTGCCCACACCACTCCCACACACCCTTCCTCTCCCAATCGCTCTCCGTACCGATGGTTCGCCTCAGGTCTTCACAAACGCTGATGTGCGGCAGCTTCAACATCTCCTTCCATTTCTTGCTCCGGCCGTTCCTCTTTCCACCACCACCTGTGAGAGAAGTCAAAGGTCAGCCAAGAACACAAGGGGCATCACCCTCCAAAAGCATTCTTTATGCTGAGCAGGTATGCTGGAATCATCCTCCAGCCGCATTCGTTTTAATGGAAAGGTATTCCAGAATCATCCCCCACTAGCATCTATTGTACCGGAATCATTTTTGGGGATATTTCAGAAATGCATCCATTACAAAAACAACAGCTTGACTCCCACATGCATACACATATTAATGTACACTTAAGGTTCAATTTCCCTGAATCAAATTACAAACAGCCAAGCATATCATTCAGTAAAACAGGAACCAACACTCATCAGTGCTGATATAGAAGTCACTGGGAGTCCATCCAATTTCCTCTAATAATTGCACAGATCTTTTTGCCAAGCAAAGGAGGAAAACAGCTGTCTGTTCTCAAACCTTACATCCACGGGTTGAACTCTGACACAAAGCAAAGAGCTACTACTCTAATGCTAAGGGGAGGCCTCATTCCTACTCAAAAAGGACTGAAGCATCGCATGAGAAAAGAAAACAAATTCCCCAATTTCTCACTCAAAGAAAAACTAACAATGTGTACAAAAGACAGTGATGACATCTACCCCCACCTCTACGGAGGGAGGGAGTCCACACTTTTTGTGACAATACACCCATTTTTCCTCTGCACTTTCAACTAAAAATTTTTGAAGATCACATGAATTTCTGAATAGACAGTGGTGCGTGACAGGCTGTGCAGCTCTTGCATGCGAAAAGAGCAGGCTTCCTCTTTGAGGGGTTGCTGAAACAGATGTTGTCTTTGGGAGGCTGAAAGTGGCCATTGCAACAGCCCAAAGAAAAGTTCAGGGAGCAAGCTCAGGAAGAGCTGATAGCTTCCCTCTGTTCATCTACTTAAGCTGTTCATTATTAACAAACATGTCAAATGTATTTGTAAGGAGGGAGTAATGTTCAGTTTCCTCAATTAGAAATGCAAGCATTTGAATTGTGCACATTACTTCTGTTGTAATGCAGGGCTGTTTCAAGAAGACCAAAGTTCAAATGAAATGCATGATCCTTTTCAACAAAAACATCATTTTTTTTCACTTAACTACATAGGAAATAAGTGCTGGAAAAATGCTCTGTTTCATTGTGTAGCCAACTACCATAGTACCAAGCAATCAGCATTTCAATATCTACATACTAAGAACATTCTGAGCTACCGGTGTTACCAGATGTTAATTTAAGCCTTGCTTACACAGGAAATTCAGCTTCAACCTTAAACTTATCTAAAACAGAAACCTATTGCAGAAGGTGGTGAGGAACATTTGTTCATGATGCTGACACATTCATGTGCACATTTGACATGTCCATTAATTATTGTGATACCATGTAAAGACCAAAAATGAACATCTTGATTCTGGAGGTACGAAAAATGCGGCACAAAATCATCTGCAGTGCTGGAGGCCACAGAATGCCGCTCAGCAATAACCCCAAGAGGAGAGCCAACCTCAGGGTCAAGACACACACCACGCTGGATTAATCTGTGTGGGTGGGCAGGGGGGGGAAGTGGTCTGTAGGTCTGGATCCAGTATCCTGCCTTATGACTGAACCCATAGGGAACAATCTGCGGCATCTGTCTGGAGGTCATCTCTTAGTCAGCCAGGCCAGGACAGTGTCTGTCCATCCCACACCAGTGGCCATCAGTCCATCAGCTTCTCTCCTAACACACTTCTCCCTTGATACCAGTCCAAGCTTTTCTGACTCTATCCTCTGAAATGGACTGCATCTACAGTGCTTGCTAACTCAACACTCTTACTCATCACCTTGAACCTGAACCAAAGAACAGCTCTGGAACAATGATATTCAGGGGTCTGCTTATTCAATGAACACATAGATTTGTATGCATTTAATACTATGTAAAGTGATCATTGTAATTGTGGCATATTATGGGAATATCAAAGAGTGCTTCTTGTTTATGTTGAGAGCCTTGTTCAAAGAATAGTCTCTGCAACAAGTGAACTCTATACAAAAATAACAGGCGGTTGAATAAAAAGGAGACCTGAAACTTCTGCTCTTATGGTCCTACCTTCTTCATGTTATTTTTTTTTGGGGTGAGAGTAACTTCAATCATGCTCAAACGTTAGCATGAATTTAGCCTACATGATGCGCTATATCAAACAGAAAGTAATGTATTTATTGATTCACTATAGAAGCTAGGCAAGGTCATGTCTCTGTGTGAAACAAAACTCTAAATCACAGAAACAGGACCAGTATCTCAATATCTGGCCTGTAATTTCTCAATCCCAACCCAGTATCGAGCAACGATATCCCTCTGAACCCCAACCTCTCGAAACTTACACACATCCAATTTCCCTGCCTGAGAAAGAATGTCCAATCAGCTCTTGGCTATTAGTAACGTAGTTAATGGCCTACATCACCCTTCTTTGAATAACGCACAGCATTTGCCAACCATACCAGCAGCTGTCAGTTTTGATGAGACCAATGCACCTGTCCTGGAGAGATGTAGCTAACTGGACAGGTCTCACAGTGTTCAAGACTTACAGGGTCCTGTAGCAACCAGGAAGGAAACAGCAGGAAGAGAATTCCCAAAAGGCTATCAGGACAGGAAGCATACCTCAGAGCTGATCTCAAAGGTGCTAACACATTGGAGGAATTGCCAACACGCCAACCAACCTCATTTGCAGCAGCTCTGTGCTATATGCATGTAATTACAGTATTCTCTATTGGCCCCTGTAAACAGTGGCGATTTGACTAATGCAGCAACACTGCAGGTAATCTGCAAATATGAGGGTTCACCCTAATGCCATGCAAGCAGTAAGAGACAGAAGTACCAAAAAAATATCATGCAGTTAATTTAATGCTCCTTTTGTCTCTGCCATCCATAACAATAAACTGGACCTGCCAGCATTAAGCTTAATGAGGGATATTTGCTTCCTGCCTTAACCTCACATAACCCCAACCCAACAGTTTCATAAAGAGGATAATTAAGAATTTATGTTGAGTGGTGATGTTGCTTATTGTTGATTATTGGCTCCCTCTCTACTTATCCATATTAAATGTGGTACATTTTTAACAAAAGGACAATTCAATGAAAATACAGTTGACATTATGTTATTACAGTTAAGAGAAGGGCGTATTATTGACAATAATACAGAAATAAAACACAAAATTACCACCCTTTATTGGCACCAAGCAGGGTATTTTATGGTGCTCAGAAAGGTCTATAGAGGGACTTCTGACCCTCCCTTAAGTTAGCACTTCTTCTCATCCTTCAGACTTACAATAGTAGCTGGGAAATATGTGTGTTATTTTATTTCACATGAATAAAATGGATTTCTAAATACAGAGTTGGTGTTTAAATTAATAATATCCTAATTAATTTGGTAAAACACTTAACTTTGGTGACTACCACATGAATCCAAACTTTATCAAAAACATACAGAGAATAAATAAATAACTTGCATGCTAAACACTCTTTAAGCTCTTTATTGTACGCATTCATTTGTTTGGGTGAAAATTTTTTTCCTGAGTGGCATTTCAATGCTGACTGTTAGTCCTTATTTGAGCTCACACTGTCTGAAAACAGTAACCAGAACTAAAGAACTGGAACAGAAATTGGTCTAAAACATGAGTTCAAAACAGGGAAACTATTTAAAGCAAAAAAATCGCTGTGAAACTTGAAGATAAAAGATAACATGACGCCAGAATGACACAGTTAACTTTTACCAGCCTCCTTCAGTCTTTATATAAATCACCTATAGACAGATTAACACACAAGGGTGGTGGGTTATGTGAATTTTACCATGAATTACAGCCTCCTGCCAAGATAACAATGATTTCTTATTACTCTTATAAACCTACATGCACCAGGGTTTCAAAAGAAGCTACAATGTGAGTCACGGTAAATAAATCGCGAGCTGCTTCGAAGTGATTAGAATCTTAGGAGTTAATAATACAGAGGCAGTGAGTTTTGTATTAAACATAAAGACACAGTCTTTGAGGACCGACAGGGTTAGAAAAAAATGAGTGTGGCAGTAAAGAGAGATAGGCAGAGTGACAGAGAGTAAGAGACAGAGACAGGGAGAGAGAGAGAGATCTACAACACAGGAAATCGAGAAACGAGAGAGAGTGCTCAAAAAGCAGGGCCCCTGAAATGGTTCTACGGTACCTGAGCAATTTACGATATGGCAGCATAAACAGCCTCTGCATTCACACCTCTCTGCCATAAAATGACTCCAAATTGCCCTTAATATGCGCAAATGTGGGTAACGGAAAATTCTGCAGGGACAAGGAGGAGCTCTGAAACAAATTCTTTTCTGTTACCACCTGGTCAAGGAGAATCACACTTACCCTGGTTGGGCACAAACGCAATTCATCAGGAGAGAAAGCATGCATTTTCCTAAGACCGGATTCTGTTACGTTTACTATTCAAGGGGGCGGACAGCATTTATCCTCAGCATCATAAGAATCAAAGAGTGATGCTACAAATCCCTTACAAGACGTCAATAAAGCATGAGGATATATGAAGTTCCTCTGAACAAAACAGAAACCAACACCATAGAATCAGGATAAGCAAATTGGGAATGCAAGGCTATAGCCACTGTTGAAGCTCAGAAGTGAATGCCAAGCATCACATCAACTCTTCTCGAATTAAAGAGCGTGTATTTATTTTTGTGATGTTAAAAACACTATGAGCGCTGCGTCGTATTGCTAACGTTGAGAGCACTTTCTGAGGATCACCAGTTTAATGAGGACCAGCTAAGCAAATATTTTCAAGACAAAAAATACTGAATAGAATCAGCACCATGAGAACCGTTCCCCAGTCAAGCCCGTTTGTCCTGTCTCTTATCTTTGGCTCTCAGGAAAGAGATCAGTGAAGGCACCCCTTGGAAATTCAAAGCTTTAAATGTTTGCTCATCCAAAGCACTGGGAGTTCTCATATTACCTTACATTAGTCGTGTTTAAAGGCCTCACCCCTGTTTGCCAAGTGGAAGGCAATAAAATCTTAGAACCAAAAAAAAAGTTTTTTCAGCAGTGTTTTGTCTACCTCAATAGTGAGTGGTGCAGGGCTCAAACTGAGGGAAATTGGGGATCCCTCCAACTTCACCAGAACTTACGATTCACCATGACATCCCGACAAACCTCTGCGAAATGGCCGTATACTAGGACTAATATCTTTCTCGAAAATATACAACCCAAAAAATGGACTCCACTTCAACAGCTGTTTTTAACAAGGTATGTGCATGACATTGATGGAAATGGAGGGAAATAAATACACTTGGTTTGTCGGAGAACACTCCTGCGAAGCCATTAATAATTCAAGAAGTCCATAGAGTATGGAATGTACAAAATGTGCATGTCTTTCTGAGGTTAACATGACTGGCCCCATGCCTGCCCCCTCCACTCACAAAACACCTCCTTTTCTTCATGTAATCTCATCAGTCCCAGATGTTGAATCACCAACGATGCAACTCTTCTCTAACAGTGTCAAGTGTACAATACCACCCTGCACTGCCGGTGAGCATCTGATTACTGATTCCCATTCGCTGAGACCCACAATGAGATATGTTGCCTCGATTACGGCAGGGCATCCACAGACGACTACAAAGCACACAGGCTACACCTGCAGGAACATTCCATCCATCCACCGATTTCTCCAGTCAAGAGGCCTGAGTGTACCAGCTACAAGAAAAATGGCATCCGTGCATGTACGGGAATGACAGCTTCAATACCATGGTTTTAAAGACCAACTCTTTGAACTGAGACTCTCCAGGGCTGGGGCACACTCCACTCCTCCAAGTGTGTACCCATGTGTGCACCCTGCAGCCCTGGGTAAGGAGCTACTCTGGAAGGGCATACAGCTGATACCATTACACTCATTAACCCACAGATTTAGTTAATGCAGGCAGATCAGCCAAGCTGGCTCAGATGGGTCCCTTCCCAGGTTTTAATTTCCTTTCTTCCACAATTTCCCCAACTTCCTTTGAATCTGCCCACTCACACCCATGTCCACTAATCATGATGACAACCTTCAGCTGCAATATAGCACTAATTCACAAGTTAATAGTGGATCTGATTACACCCAGCGAAAGTTGTTGTCACCATAACAATCATGAAAGAGCTCTGTTCGCATGATTTTTAGACTTTCACAGCAGCAGCCGATTGAGAATCCAAACATGACATGACACTTCTAGAACATAAGAAACTAGAATATTGTAATGACAATAGGCCATTCGGTCACCTTAAATACTTTACCTCTGTCAGTCTTAAAACAGCTGAACTCCTTACAAAAATGCCACATGTATTAAGCGTACGGAGCCAACCACGACACACACTGATGATCTAATCTGGTAAAAAGGACAGTTAAAAAAAAAAATTAGGTTGGGGAGTCTATAACAGGAGAACAATCGGCTTATTTAGTTTCAGTGATGTTTTGATTGGCACAATGGTAAAACACAGCTGTGCACACCAAATCCAGACTGCCCTCCAACTCCAGCTTTACCCGAAGCTGAGCACATTTGTTCAACCTGCCAGTGTCCAGGATGTGCTTAATGGTCCCCATTTCCTGCCCGGGTCAATTTAATCTACCAATTTATTTAATTGGCCCTGAAAGACTGGACCAAAGACTTAATTGACTGACATATGGGGGTAATGGGAGAAACATTATAGAAGAGGAATGAAACATGCACAGAGGGTGCAAAGGTGAGGAGGAAGATACAGTGTAATAATTTATCAAAGAAAGTCAATGATTATGTATTTATGTATATAATATATTGTATCATATATTGTATAAACATTATGTATATGGAGGATAACTTGGCCCAAGAAACCCGAGCTGAAGATACTTTACAGCAATACCTAAAGACACTAACTCTAATTTAGTCAAATGCATACAAGTGACCAACTGGCAATTATCACATCATATCAGAAATCATCAGTATTAATCATCACTTGACATATTGTGTGCTCAAACTATGAACCAAGGTTTTTAATTAAAATTTTCTTTGAGGAAACCCAACTTTGGGTATTGGAAGCGGAACTACGTCAGGTGATAAGTGTGTACAAAAACTCATGGAATTCAATGGAAAAGAGCCGGCCAACTGGGGGACTATGAGACTGTTCAAGTGAAATTTACAACAGGAAGAGCTGCAGTGGGTTCTTTCAGATTTTGATACCTACAGTATCTCTAATTCTTTTTTGGAAATTCTAAGAAAATCTGGTCTTTTTAACTTCAAAAAGTTTGACTACTGAGCGCTGCTATTCCCCCTGACAGCCATCTCCAATTTATCTCTGTACCTTATGTAAAGTGATTCAGTATGTTTAGCTCTTCTTAAACTCCCAGCGTTGGTCAATTTTGTACATTTTTTGGGCTCCTAAGAATTTTTCCAGTGCCACTGCAGAGATAGAAGACATCAATTAAAAGTCTGCATAGGAAAGCGAACAGCAGAGACCCAACATGCACCTGGTTAATGCCTGCATTCACTGCAATCCTCTCAAGTCACAATGCTGTGCACATGGTGGGGCTGCAGCATCACTGGGAATGTGGTAACAAAAGACACAGCTAGCAGAGGGCGAAGAACATATGGATTCACGTGGCTGCACACCTGCACAGGTGTAATACACAGTGTTGCAGAAACTCAGGGTGGGTCACAATATAAGGTAAGTTTACAGGGCCATTGGATCACATGAGCTGGGTGAGGACTGGATCTGTACTCACAGCTAAGTGCTGAAAACATAGAAAATTGTATGGTCTCTTCATCACTCCTGATTACAACAGACCAAAAGCATGTGCTTAGAGAAAAGTTAAATGTGAAGTTTCTTCCAAATGTGGGTGACTTAGCCACTGTAATCCAATATGGCAATCCTGAAGTAAACACTTATAGAGAGTAAATGGAGAAATATGGCAGCAATGGAAACTACCCCAAGGTAAACTCATTTAACAAAAAATGTTCTCTGTAAGCTACTGCATTGATATGGATTCTTAATACAGTCAACTTATGCACATATACAAAAATCACTGTAGTATGGTCAAAAATATCAACCTAAGCACAGATCAGACTAGAGTAACCCCCCTGCATTTAAGTTCTTTGTACCCATCTGAACAGATCTTTGCCTTAAATATACTGTAATCTTCTGTTCGCAGGCCAGCATCCTGAAAGAAATATGGACTCTAGCATAAGAGCGGGGGAAAATGTCATCATGAAATTACCTCCTAAAAATGATACCTCCCAAGGAAATGGGACTGACATAAACGCTGATTGCTCTGAAAGGGCCGGGTCACTTTTCTTTGTGGTCAAGGCATCTTCCGTTTCAGAGCCCCGAAACCTGAGATGGAACAGCTCCCTGATGCCATGAAGCCTGGACACCGGCCATCAGGAAGCGGCCTGACTGTGACTGCTGAACAGGGCAGTGCCGAGGTGCTTTATTGAGTGCAACTGCCATTTGAGAAAGGCATAGTAAGCAGGCAGAAATTTGACAGTAGACGGATGACAGTATGGACTCAGATAATTTCAGCATTAATTAAGACGCAATGAACCCTTCTCAACTGAGGAATAAACAACCCCAGCACCCTGGCATCTGTCACCCAGTTTCATGTAAAAGAAAGAAAGTTGTGTCTGAGTTTTCTGACAACACTGATTTGCTTAAGTGCTTCACATGGGCGGCTTTTCAGATTCATGCTTCATTATTAACACCTGAGAGGAACTAGGCTACGCATCATGGAACCAGAGCTTAACTTGTAACTGTGTGTTTTTTTTTACATAGTAATACTTAAGAAGTAAAACATACTTTGTATAAGTGTACCTCAAGAGGAAGAGTGGTACAGAATGGCCGTTGTCAAAAATGTAGTCGCACACCAATCAAGTACCTGAAAAACAGGTTTAAGTCCACCAGCTAACATTATGACAGCAACGCATCCTGAAAATTCAGCAACCAAATTCCATGGTAAATCCAAAAAAAAAAAAAAAACACTGGCTGCAAGTTTCACCACTGCAGTACCAACAAAATATTGGATTAGAAATGAAGCTGATGGCAGCATTCTGTTGTTTGAGGGACCGTGTCTCACCAAATAAGGGAAGAAAGCAAAGCTTTGGGCATCTCCCCTCCTGCCGAACGACCATGACTTTTTTCATGCGGACTTTCCTGAGGATGTGGGGCTGCGAAAGCCTGATATCAATAGCTTTTGAAGCTAGGAAGTGGAGTAAAGGTTACTCCCTGGTGTGCCTTAGAAAGTAAATCTGCCTTGTGACACTGTAAATACAGCTTTTTCTTCTGACCCAAAGAAAGAGAGAGAGGGACTGCGAGGGAAGGAGACAGACAGGCAGACAGCAAGTTAAGGGAAAAGTAAGAGGGAAAGGAATATGGGAGATAAACAAAGACACCATGGTTCAGAAAGAGAGGGAATGGAGGGAAGAAAGAAAACTTGAGAAGCCTGTGAAAACATACAATTAAAACTGTGGCTATGGGGGCATATGGCAGTGTGATAACATGACAAAAGCACCATAGGTTTTACAGGTATAAAACTGTCCATTGATCGGTGTCCCATCATGCCGTGGGCTGCAGTTAGAGTTTAATAACAAACCTGATTTCTCTGTCACTAGGCAACCTCACAACATTCCATGTGACAAGAGGAAGAATAGAATGACAGGTATGCCAGTTGCCTAGTTAAGGTTGGGCAGGGAATACATAACTATACAGGACTTTGAAGAAAAAAAATATTTTCAGTATTTCCCATGGAATACTTCATAATTCCCACAGACTCTCATTCCTCAGTCCATACAAACTTCTGTGCCCGCTAAATGCATGCAAACACACCGAGTTCAGATGCTACTCCAAACAGCCAAACAACGAAGTCTTTCATCAAAACAATCCAGTAGCACAATTCCTAATATGCACAATATTTACTTCAAGCAATAAGTACCGCTTCAAAGATACTTAAACCAGTGACAAAACCTGTTCACAATGGAAAACTGCAGGAAACAAAGGAGGTTGCTTTATTATTTTAGACATATGAGACAGATTGGATTTTCTTGCAATGTGTCAAACTTTTCATATGATGGCTAGCTGCTGGCAAATTGATGGATTTGTTCATAGTCAAGCTGGACCACAAAGCTAATGTTAGCGTAGGTTTGCCTGTGTTACTGAACTGTTTACTAAAAGAACTGCAATTATTTGGACTTACAAAATAAAAAGCAAGCTAGCAAGATGAAGGTATTATTCACATTCATTTAAAGATAATTTCTTTGGTGGGAGAGGTGAAAGGGATTGGTTTGATAAATCATACACAAGATAATAATAATACATTTGATTCATTATCCACTTTTCATTAATAGTTAATCTCAAAGTGGTATAGAGTAAAAGAGCCTTCTAACACTCAGTATATTGTTTTAAAATGATAAGCTTGGTAAGATCTATTGTACACTGGCCAGTGGGTTAGAATGTATTTGTTACACTGCAGTGTTCAACATTCCGCAACATCTAGTTCTTAAGAGGAGCCACCCAGTGTGTGTGTGTGCCTGACTAACTGTCCTCCGATTGGGCAGTTAGTGAACCAATCGGATGCCCTTTTTCATGGCTGTAACTATTACAAAGTCAAGCCTTTCTAGAATAATGTAAACAGGTGGCGGACACTAAACAGTCCCAACAGGTTTGAGTCGGACTGCTTCCTTGTTGCCCATGTGAGGTTTCTTTGTTTGATCAGTATTTGCCTGCATGTTGCTTTCATCACCTATACCGATTTATATGTCTACACAGTGGAAATTGTGACCATCTAACTTCAAACTTCTAACTTCAGCAAACAGAATAAAGATAGCGTTCACCACACCTATCCAGCTCCAACCATCTAGCCACAAAGAGCAATGCTCAGCTCACCTTGCTTTCATATACTTCATATTTCAGTTGTGTGAACCACCAATTCAACTCTTACCTGATACACTTCCCTTTAGAGAACAAACAATTCAGAAAATCCTTCCACACAATATGGAGGATTTATACTGCATAAAAATATTTTAGAGGAATTCAGACACAAAACATACAGATTACTGCTTGGAGTCTCTGGCCGTGGACTGACTGGTACCTCTTGTAACCCTTGATGTAACTCTGAGCATGACTTCTTCCCTGTTAGAAAAAGACCCTGACAAAACTGCAGCCAGATACATTCCAAGTGTAATCTCAACCCATTTTAAATTCTTGACCCCCTGATCAGAAACTGCAGCATCAGGTTGGAAAAGAGAGAAAGCTGCCAACATGAACGCGGTATTTTGTACAACTTTGTAAAGCTGTTTGCTGAGCCCAAAGTGTTTCTGACGTACATTTGGGAGACAGTGCACTGAAAAATGAAGCACAGCAAACAGACATTGTTGGGGTAATTTGCTCATGTCTTGCCATGGCCCTCAAAGAATGGACTCCATTTGGATCAGCACTATCCATTGGTAATCTGTTTGGTGCTGTGTCCTTTGATTTACATCCAGGGCTGATACTAAATATTTCTCCTCCTTAGAATGCAGCTACTAAACTTCATCAGCACCGTCCAGTAAATCCACTCAGTATGTTACTTTGGACAAAGATCCTTGTCCCCAGAGATCACCTCCAGAGGGCTAGCTGATTCAGCTCTTCCTTATAATCTGATAAAATAATTTTCCATCACTTCCCCAGGTCTTGTGTGCAGGAATGAGCTGACTGCTACTATGAGGAAAGAGCTGTCTCCTTATTAGCTCTCCTCCTTAAACCAAAACCAACATCTACAAGTGCGTTCTCTAATATCTACAACTACATCAACTGTAAACATAATGACTTTTAGTACAAAAAGCTACAGCTACTATTACATCTACTAAATAGCAACCACTGTCATCTTCATTAACTTACAACTACTATTATTACTATTATTATTATTATGCAGTATGTAAGTAGATATTCCGGGGGTAATTCCATATTAAGTTAAATAACAATATATGTGGTACAGAGGTACTGACGAAATGGACTGATGTGGTAATCTAGAAAGACTGATTCCACTTTTGATCCAGTGCAGAGGTAAGAGAAAATGTTCTTGAGCATTAAGCATTAAACTGACTGCACTGGGACCCTTTCCCCAGCCAGTTACGAACCGCCTCATCTGTATTCCTTGCAGCTGGCCAGTCTCACCCCTCAGTCAGAATGCAAACCACAGTTTCCCCCCACCTCGCTCATCCCCATGGTGAGATGTGGTGGCACCTGGCCTGTGGAGAGAGCAGGAAGTTGAGTAAAGAGGAAGCGGAAGGAGGAGGAGGGGGAGGAGGGGGGGAGGAGGAGGGGGGCCTCCTTTCTCCAACTGACAAAGGAGGTTCCAAACCTCACACACTCCCTAACCTCAACACACTTCCTGACCTCACACACTCCCTAACCTCACACGCTTACTAACCTCACACACTTCCGAACCTCACACACTTCCGAACCTCACACATTCCCTAACCTCACACACCTCCTAACCTAACACACTTCCTAACCTCACACACTTCCTAACCACACACACTTCCTAACCACACACACTTCCTGACCTCACACACTTCCTGACCTCACACACTTCCTGACCTCACACACTTCCGAACCTCACACACTTCCAGGCATGAGCAGGCTTTCAGCTCTTTCAGCGATGGGGCCTGAATCCTCCACGGTCTCAGACAGAAAACCCTGCCCAACTTCACTGTCATCCAGGCAGTCATTCCAGGGGTGCTTTGAAGGGCATTTCCTATTATTGATCCAGAAATATATTCCACTGTATTACATTCACAAAACAATTCACAAAAAGCAATGTACTCAGCACATATACATAAACATACACACTTTTTGTGTATTAAATACAGACAAATACTGTATAAGTAAATGTTATGTATCTTTTGTCCTATTTTCCTTCAACCAAATTTCACTGACATAAGCCCCACTCACAAACAGTCTCCGATTCCGGGGGAAGCACATGACTCCTGCGATTCACACGGCAACAAGCCTTCACTATTTTTTTAAAACCCCAAACCGCAGATGCTTTACTTTGCTACATATTCCCCAGATCAACAGAGGGACACAAAGTCAAAATGCACCGTTCACAATCCTTCAGGCACCAGGTGGACCGGGAAAGCTTGGGAGTGATAAGGTGGATGAGTTTTACAGGCTAAACCCCCAATTTTTTTCTCCACGTGTTGATGAGCTCCTCCCTGTGTCCACGCTGCAGACACGTCACCAATCACATACTGCCTGCAGCGTCGGGGGGAAATGAGATCAGTGCATGCTTGGTCCACATGCTTGCACGTACCCAGATGACCAGAAGGGGCCCACAGAGAGATGATACTGATGAGCCCCACTCGTCTTACCCCCAAGCTGCCCTCGGCAAGGCTGAGCCAACCGTTGCCTCGCCAACACAGACCTCTGGCCTTAGCCGCTAACGGTGCAGCTGAGACTCCAGTATCCAGCAGCAGCATGAAAGGGTACCTGCACTGCATGAGCCACAAGGAGGCCCCTTTCCCACAATTTCACTTCATATGGTACAATACGGTGCCTTCACTGCTCTTTTGGTCTAACCGACATTGACATCCAATAATCAATACACTACTGATACCGTAAATACTGACTTTCCAGTTGCACCAAAGAAAGTTGTTTAAAAATCAGTTTTTACAATATGCATATTAAACGGAATGTGTTTGACCAAAACACTGTGGTAATTCCTTTACAAGGACAATGGCAAACTTCTACCAACACTGTACTGCATGTATTTAATTAAAGTGTAACCAATTATTGTCTTACATCTGACAAAGATAAACATTTTGACCTTTTATTTTATTTCTATCTACCACTGATTTCTGTGACAGGCGATACCCTGGCTTTGACCTCATTGTACAACATGAGCATAATTAAGCACAAGCTAAAAATTGAATTACACAAAGTCACAAGATTCTTTTTAAGATGAACTAAAAATTCACTGGCTACAAAGGATTACAACAATTTGGTTGCCAGTTGCTCAGTGTCAAACCACCTTTGCTGGGGATCTGAAATAAAATTATGTGATGTCAAAACATCTCATATTTTTTGAGTCATCAAACTGGCAATCTACATGTCATGTACATCCACTATATTCACACAAAGACATATTCATACAAACGGAACCTTTTAGTGGACATTACAACATTTTAAATAAAATGTTTATTGTGGATATTGTAACACAGTGATGCAATTTATGGACAACTATTTTAGAAAACACCCAGATACAAGTACATGTTGCAGTTCCCATTTTCCCCTCACATGAATTGGATAAACTGCACATTTTAAAAATAGTACAAAAAAAATTGACACATAGCTCATAGTGTTCATAATGTGTCAGACTTCTGATATCTGACAACATGTAGCCTAAACACGTTAGCCTTAATTAAAAACAAATGGAACATCTCCTATAAAAAGGCAGTAAAGGTGGCTTTGAGGACGTCTGAAAAGCCACAAAATCACCCTTGAATTCTGTGAAAGATCATTACTGCCTTTGGTCTGCTCTTCGTGGTTCATGTAGACAGCAGGCCATCGGGTCATGTTTTTCTTCATTCTTGAGGATGACTAATAGGAATAAGAGGTGCGACAGTTGCAAAATGAACTACCGTGAGGCTAATTTCTTGACCTAATGACTTACTCAGTTCTCAGAGGGCATAAGGACCAGTTACATCACAAGAATCTAAGTTTTGCTTACCCAACAAATCAACTCAACAAAAAAAAAAAAAATCAATCAACACAAATATAAAATAGCCTTTGGGTTTTGTTGTAAATGACATGAAACTCCATTAAGGGTTTGGGTAGCCTAAGCAATACTTTAGCTTCATGATAAGATGGTTGTTTATTTCCTGAATGCTATTCAGTCAGGAAAGCAGTAATGGGTCACATTTGAAATGATATCTTCAGAACAAGCACCACAGGGATCAACAGCTTACACCAGCAAAAAGACAAATTGGAAAACTGCCTTTCCCATGAGGTTTGAGCAACTTCCTGGAATACTCATCCATCATAACCCATGGGGGTCTACTAACCAATGTGTAAACACATCAAATCCTCTTTTACAGTTTCCATACCTACTCACTGTGGACCATATCTGCGGATAGAATCTCACTGTGAGACCACAGCTTCATTAAAAGGAACTAGGGCGGATCAGTGTGAAACTGTCACCCATTGAACTATCTGGTTAGCCCACTTTGCCTGGGTCACTTTGCAGCCAGTTGTTGGTCAAGCCGACTAAACACAAACACCATTATTGACTTCTAAAGGTATAATTGAAGCACAAATTTATAGATGCACGTGTTATTCTTCACCTTTAACGAGGGTGAACACACACTAAAGTCCTCTTATTTATTCATTTTTATTGGCTAATAAAATGAGCTACTTTGAAATTATTCTGTAAGCAAACTACACAGCAATGGAAGTCTCATAAAAACCCCAGGATTCATTTTATCCAACTATCACTCTCCTCTCTTTGGCAAGGAAAGTTAAACATACATAAGGCCGCCTGCAAAGCATATACAGATATATAGAGATTTCAGAGCAGTTAAAGCACCACAAAGACATTCTGGAACAAAGATTAAATACATTTTACATCTTAATGCCAGGGAATTCAAGCATGACTTCTCTCATTCCAGTTGGCCATAACCAAATTGTGCCATTCAAGCACACATGCTGTACTAGCTTAATATAAATGAACAGGCATTTTTTCCTGTATTAAATCTTCTTGAGTTGCTATAAGGACTCCACAGGGCTCTGAGAGCAGAACAGAGATCACTCTGTTGGACTGTGTATCTGAGGAAGGTATTCACAATAACAGTTTACTGTGGAAGAACCAAACGCTGTCCTTCTCGTCTCATCTCAAAAACCATCAAAGGCTCACTGTCAATATGGTGACACTCAACACTAAAACAGCAGGGACGGAGGCCAGGCTAGAAGACCTGTTTTTCCAACCACTCACATTTTTCTCCTAACAATCATAAATGGATACTGCAAAGGCATTATGTGATTTGTGTATACAAACATTTACTCTACTTAAAATTTTTCATGCATTTTTGATTGTTCTGGGAAACATTCAATTAACCATTTGCAAACTATTTGTGTGCATGTATGGGGTGTGTGTGTGTGTGTGTGTGTGTGTGTGTGTGTGTGAGAGAGAGAGAGAGAGAGAGAGAGAGACAACTGTGCTTATCAGTGTTTATTTTCCTGTGAGTTGCCTTTTATGCTTTTAAAAATGTAGGTGCGTAATTTAGATCGAAATATGTGATTTAGGCAGGAGCCATCATTACTTGTAAGACTGCTATAATGGGAATTAGCAGCAGGCTTCTTTTCATGTTTATGCAAACAACAAAATCTCACATTTTTTCATGCTTTACAACAGCTTGCACCCCACTCCCACTCGCCAGGCTGCGTAGCGAGATGAGCGCTACCAGAGCACTGTCACACTCAGGGCTGTGGAGGGGTTCGGGGAGGAGGGCGTGGGGGTAATGAGAAACGCCCAGGCAGAGTGTGAAAATGTGCCGCGCCCAAAGCTCATCTCAGAGCAGTAAACATCTCTAATGTACAGAAACCACTTCCCCCTACAGCCGTTTCTTCTGACTCTCACCATCGCTTCCAGTTGCGGGCACACCCCCTCTGTGCATCGATAGTAGAAGTGGAGGCAGAGAAACTGAGGAGGGACCAAACCCATGAAAAAACTGTTAAACTTAACTCCATCAGTCAGACATACATCATACTCATGCATCCAATGTGCATCTGCACCCTAAACTGATAGACCTGAACCCAAACAATTAAACGCATACAAGTACTTATTTTCCTTATATCCCCATATACACAAGGCCAATGTGCGTCCACAGGTTGTATTTACACCCAAACTTTCAGGGCATTACTCTGTTTAACTAACTCTACGCTGACTGCATCAGTGTAATTAATATAAGGATATAATTTATCCTGCCATTTGGAAACACTTGTATGTTTATAAGTGTATGTTCTTCTAGTAAGCAGATCTTATGAAAGTACTGACTTATGAAAGTACACTTGTTACAGGCACTATAAAAATACCCTGACTGACTAACCTTTGGTGGCTCTCCTATCTTTATAATCGCCTATGTGTATTTATTACTCTGTAAAGCCACAAGCATTAAACCGCATTCTGATTTTGAAACATTAGTTCAACAATGTTATCCTCAACTGCAACAAGAATATGGAGGTGACAACATTTCAGGCGTTTCTTTTAGCGTCACTGAGTTAATACATAATTAATTATGATTGCTGTTTTATTTTTCCATTCCAATATTGGCAAAATCAGGGTGTCATGCGAAAATACATCAGTGGTCATGTTAAAATTGCGTTTTAATAGGCATTTGTAGGTAATTGAGTAACTACCGAAGAAAAATTTGCCCTGGAAGTGTTATCTCTGATATGGAATTGGAAGTTAAAATGTTTTGTGCTGGTATTAAAACACGACCTAATTCACTCGTAACCAACCAAACTAATGTCCAAAATTCAGCTGAACATTGGTTACTGTGTCCATCATGGAAACCTGCACAAAGCGATCATTATAATGTGAAAATAATCATGAACATTAACAACTAAAACCATGACTTCTGTCCACACGTATCATAGCCTATCTTTGACCCACCCCCCGCAAACCAAATCCTGTTTCGAAATCCCCATAATATTCTGAATGATAGCCATAATGTCACATGGGGAAATCAATTTTGGACGGATTATATCAGATTTAAAATATGCTGGACATTAGTTATTTACGATTGTATTTAATCACGAAATAGAAACAATCCTTCATTAGTTCAAAATGACTATTTAAAATTTCCTCTTTTTAACCATTTCAACAACCGAATACATGGCACCGACAACTGAATGGATGGTGTTGTACTCGAATGAATAGAACTACATTCCGTTGTCCAATTAAGTTATGGGCCTTTAAGCTTGACCATCTTCGACCCTCGCATGTGATTACAACATTCTCTGACCAATTACTACTTAATTCCTGAACGCAATCAAGATCGAAACGTGCCTGTATCGACTTACAACTGAACAGAGCGCCCCCAGCAGCACGTTGCAACCGGTAACAGGCAACGTTGAATCTGAAATGTGCATCTTAAACAAGCCTGTTTTTCCCTTACCACCTAGTTTCCGAATGGAAAGACATTCATGTCAGGTGGTGTTTTTTTTTCTCAAGAATGTCGGCGAACCAGAAGCCTGGGGCTACAGTTGTACCTCGTTCCCAGGTAAAGATCACGAAGCTGGGGTATACCACATGCAATTTCGCCTCTCTCATCTTCAGGAGGCCTGAACATAAACCTTTCAATAACCCCTTCCAAAAATATTGGTCAGGTCAGCTTTTCTTAAGATGGTACTACTGTTGGATTCACATTTCTGCGTCAAATGTTGACAGGGTTTTACAGAAAACTAAACTGATATTGATTTAGTAAGCTATGTTTGTTATCTAACTGGGTGTACGCACAACATACAGAACAATTCCGTGTATTTTATTTAATGCTGCTAGCGTGCAATGTGTCAAACGGCATACAACTTAATACATATCTGGCGTTGGCTTTTGCATTTAACTAGACATATGAATGTATGTTTTTGAAAATTGAAGCAGCATGTCGTTATTTCAATTGTAGTACTAAAAATCCCATTCCTAACACAGAAATAATTTAATAGATAATTGCAATCGAATGATTAAACTGATCTATTAATGCAATCTTTTGTTTGGTACACTAGCTAATGATTAGCTAACAAGAACAAATATAATACACCGAACTGCAATTCGTCTCTTGGGGACGTAGTTATGTTCAAGAAGCAAGCATTGACGAAAAGCACTGCGTAGAATGTGCAATCCAAGAATGGCAGAATCAAGCGTTTGTGGTGGTCTGAATTTCTCTATTCACCCCTTATTTCCCCATGTTGTTGCTTACCTTCCCTGGCTTTGAGAAGCACAGTGTTGGCCACGATATTTTCAATCTCCATTGTCAGTATCCGAGTCCCATGCAAGCTTGATACATTTCATTCAACGGGAAAGATGAAGATGGTTGTGCCGATGATGATGATGACGATCAGCGTAAATTGTGATCTGGCACATACCAGGTTAATTGTACGTCTCCATTGCTTGATGTTAAAAACCCCCACCTTTTAGCAGTGCTTGAACATTAACTCCCCTTGTTAGCATTCAATGCCTTGCTTTCCTTCCTGCTGCGATCACTCCCTCGCTCTCACACGGGCAGCCCAGGAGTAGGAGGGATCACTTTACAACCACAGTGTAACCTTACAGTTCTACACACGCTTAACATCCAGCGTATTTACACAATAAACACTAGCCACGGCGCAGATTACATAGCATACTAAGTCAAATAATGGTCAGCATAAAGGAATGGTGTTTTCAGAAATGCAATATAGACTATTGGGAGTTCGTGACTTCAGTTAGCTGCATACATTCAGAATGTGTTTTCCTTACTACATGCGTTTCTCGAAATGATTCGGAAAATGTAAAACGACCTTGTGATGATAAGTAATGTACTCAAATGCACACGTGTGAGCGTCTGTATGTATGTCCACACGAAACGCACAAAGACCTATGAAGTGTGTTGCTTTACCTCCCTTAATTTCATGCTTCTATTCTCACCAGCGCCTGTGCAAAATGTGTAGCTAACAGGTGACTTCACTGGTGAGCCAGGTTTTTAATTTATTTATTTATTTTATTGGGAATATGCCTGTGTGTTTGTCTTACCATCGTCTCCACAAACGTTAGTACAATAAAAACGTTTCTCTGAGGATGGTCTTTTTCCATACATTATAAAGGCTGCAATTTCTATTGTATACTGTACTCTTCTGTGGGTCCTTGCTGTAACACTTCATTTTCATGACAATCACTGACGTGACGTCACTGGCATTGCTTTACCAAAGACAAGTATGAGACTGCGGAGATGACATCTACGTCAGGAGGGCCATACATGTATACGGGATCGCAGTTGTAGGTGAAGGGCCAGCGTATAACACCAATACAGCTAATATGGACTGTAAGTAAGTATGAGCACACAAAAAAACCCGAAAATGAATAAGAGCACTGAATGCGTGTGTTCCTCTGGTACCTTCAAGATATTCACCACATCTTAGTTTTTGTATATGACATTGATCTTTTAATTCTGTTCTGTAAGAATGGAAGATTCAAGCTTTACACCATATGTAAAATAATAGTATGAGGAGGTGAAAAAAGCACTCTTCTTGATTTACAATTGTTTATAGATTTATGAAGTACTGCTTGGTTTTAATGCATTCACTTTTTTCTCACTGGGCAATTGCTGAAGTTTCCTTAGGTATTTGTTGGTTGGTTGTGTTTGGGCAATATCCAAGCTACTTTAGCCCAGACATGACTGAAAACATACTCAAGTTGCAAGCACAAATGAACAAGACACTCAGTAAATATCTATAAGCACTATGCTGAAAAATATGGCCAAAAATGTGTCCAACAACAATGATAGATCATTTTAAATTGGGAGTAAAAAACCATAAATAATAGTATATTGTAGGCTAAAGTGCCCATATTGGTAAATAGTGATCTATAAACACAATGTTATCCTTCACATCACAATATTCCTAAAATAGCATTGTATATAGTATGTATGAAGATTAATATCTGTGTTTATGAGCAGTCTACATTTGTTTTTTTTTTGCAGAGACTGATTTATTCCCCAGTCCCAGTGCAGGAATGCCAGTCATAAGTATGGGCCTGGCCCTGCGCTGTAACAGTCTCCCTTCATCAGGGTCGTGGCACAACACCACGCGGTATTTCTTCCGAAACGTCTGCAGACGCGATTTCTTTCGCTGCTGCAACTTATCTGAACAGAACAGGTTCTGGGATCTGCTGGCCCCTTCTAGTTTCCACTCTGTAGTCCACCAGGTGAGATTTAGTCATCGCTGGAGGAGGACCGCACCACATACTCGGCTGACACACGTGAAACCAATGCCCAGGATTTCGGCCAGGCCGACTCTATGGCCAGCTATCCTTCCCTCCACTAGACTCTGCATCCATTTATCAGGGGCAAGGTCAGGATTCTACTTGTGTTTCTCGTGTGTTTCTCCTTAGTATGAGAGAAAGGTGAATCATGAAAGCTGTAACCTGCTAACGTATGTGCCTGCAGTGCACAGAAGTGATTTTGTTATATATCATGGAACATTTTTTTTTTTTTTTTTTAAATTTTGTCTTTTTACCTGCTCTGTTAATACATGACACTATGGCTTCTCACTGAGGAGATGCATGGATGATGATCATAGCACCAAATGGGGAATTCATTTAGTACCTAACCAACATTTTTCAATCCTCAAGTCACAAAATCAGCAAACATCAACAATAATAAAGCAAATTTGTTGTATAGTTTATATAACATTTGAGATCAAAGTGCTTAACAGAAGATAATAAAGACAGGAAATAACTTGTAAGTGCTGAAGTACAATGTTGAAATTGAAGGTGGGTGCTATACTACTAAAGGGAGATATTTCTTTGTCTGATGGCTGTTTTGTTTTTTTCCACTGCAGTACACTGGTGAATTTAGAGACTATTTGTTGATGCTTTTAGAGTATTTGTTCTTAATGAATTTGAGCCGAACATGGCTACCACATCTACCACAATGGCTTCTGCGAGCAAGACGGCCAGATATTTTCTGATTGCTCCCAACAGTGATTTAATATAAATGACACATCCTGTCAGTGTAAAGCAGTGTTTGTCATATTTATCCACTATTTTGATTGTAACAGATTTGTACACCTCTGGTTTGTGATATTTTTAAATAGGCTAATAGTAAGTTTAACTAAGAGGGTTTTAGATATTCCCCTGAAGAATAGGCAAACACAATGCACTGCACTGTGTTAGAATACCACTGCTTTTTCTTCTTTTTTTCGTAACTTGGCCCAATTTCACCAACTAAATATTCAGAGAAATTACAGAGACAACCAATTCTTCTATCCAATAATAACCAGCACCCCTAGTGGACTCATGTAGTAAGTAACAGACTTAAGGCAACCAGCCTGTTAAGCAGAATCATCCATTCAGATATACCTAAGAGACAGCTCTGCTGTTTGATTTTATATACTTTTGTATGCATGTTCAGGTAAGTAAATCACCATTTAAAATAAGTCTACAAGTGCTTCACATTACTGTCGATATTGATAACAAACATGGGTCTGCTAGAACAGACATTTTAAAATCAGCACTTCATTATGCAACACTTTCTGAAGCATCATGAAATCTGATCATAATTTCAGAGTAGGAGAATATGCCAATCCCTTGTAAATATTAATTTTGGCTTGTGGTGTCATAGTGAAATATTTTTCTCTGTCAGTGTGATGAAAGTTGTGTGTTGCCAGAAATCCAGAAGTCTCATTTATTTTTATTTCCATCATAGCTCTAATTTAAAACATGCATGATACCTACGGATCTATATTAATTAGTGCTGGCTGGGGGTCTGATGCAGAATGGAAGTGACGTCTGCAAGCCATCTGTCAGAAGGCTTTGTTGCAAGACCATCACTATGAAACAGAGGTATAAAAATGAATATTTTGGTGACATAAATTTAAGCAATATACTGAATATTGTATGTATTATAATGGTATACTCCATATTGTCCAGCTGTGCTGAAGCAAGCATGTTTTCTCAGAGGTACAACACCGGTGTCTTGTTTAGGATTTGAACCAACAATCTCATGATTGTGGTTAATTACATGCAATTCAGCTGTGGTTAGATGTTCGCACAGAATTTGTGAAGAGATTGTAAAATGTCTTTTAATGAAGTAAAAATACAGTATAGACCAGATTAATGGCAGTTTTACCTCACATGAGGAATTTGTGAGATTGATAATACCGCCACCTACTGGTAACAGAAGAAAAGGGTACGGTGTTTATCTGGTTCAATAGTCGTGGAATGGGAAGGAGGATTTTTGTGCTTGTCACATTAAATTCTTATTGGATATGAATGATCCTGACCAATTTGAACTTGCCTGTGTGTCTGGTTTGGCACAATCTAATATCAGGAATCCATGCTGCTGAGAGATTTCTCAGAAATACATGCACTGGAAATTCTGAAAGTTTAATTTCTCTGAAAGTGATGTCAAACTACACCAATTTGAACTTTAAAGTCATTGTTGGAATTGGTACTACAACACGTGATGTTTTGTGAACATAAGCCTATTCGTTTTTAAAAAGGCTACACTGATTTTACAGGTACAAACCTTTGTTAAAATTAATGAACAATCAATTCTTGCATCAATTGGACTTTGCGTTGACTAATGTACCGCACATTGTATTTAATTGGCATAAGGCATAAACATTACAAAATATTGGCTTTATCTTAAAAAACAAATCCATGTATTTACTGTTCTCCTTGTTTCGCAACTATCTATTTGCCCATAAAGGATTGTTTTTTCAGGTTGCAGTGCGCTGGACCTCTGAGTCAACAGAAGTGTTGCCTCATTACAGAAACTCCATGGCACCTGAGCTACATAAGACAGAGGGGTCCTCCACTCACTCACTTATACTCTGTGAGGCTCCCCACCTCTGAAGCATGTGTGTCCTGTATGCAGTCAGTGTGCTTAGCCTCCTGTCTGTGGCTGCAGCGATTCCTGTACCCTGTGATGATGTCACCAAGTCTCTGGATTCCATGGATTTCCAGGATAAGGTCAGAGACATACAGCTGATTTGGCCCGAATGAGTGGCATTTGAGCTCTGTATCCTCCCTGAACACACACACACACACACACACATATATATATGTTACATTTTTGAAGAGGGCCTTCAATGTTTAATAGCTTGCATGTTGCAATGCGTTTTGTCTGCTTTGCTCATGGTGCACGCCATAGTTGTCAATGGTTTGTCCATGAATTGCAGCCATATTTACTTTGCTCTCATCCACCGAGACCCTGTAGGTGCTGCTGGTTCACTAAGTCCAAACAAATCTGTAGTGGTCGTCATACGTTTGTTCTGTGGTAGGAAATGTTGTGTGTTGTTGCTGCAGATAATGGGCAAATGGATTGTTATTGCCGCAACAGCTAACGACATCCATAGCCAGAACCCACTGAAGGATTTTGACAGCTTCTGGTTAAAGTTTTCTCAACTATCTCAGAATGATTCCTTCCTCTACACCTTTGCAATGAAACTGTAAGTTAACACCAGGCCAATTTTAAATCCTTAACCTTGTTTTACTGAGTAAATGAACATAAGAATTAGTAAATAAGCTGCAACCACAACAATCAGCTTACACCCTCCATGGGGATGTTTAGACCAGTTTTCTGTTGCAATGCAAAGATATGATTGCCAGTCAGTCACTTTACCAATTAGATCGCAGCCATTTATAATACATTTCTAGGAGCCTGCCTCTCAGGAAGTGTGATTTTTAATGTTTCCCTTTTACTTCATTTCAGGAAAGGGGACTGCATATATTTCTCTTACAATGCAACTCTCGAAAACAGCACCATCACATTACGTAAGTACACAATACTTAATTTTTTTCCACTCACACTTGATGAGCATTGATATATGTTGAAGAAAGCCTGAGATATTTACCTGCTTTAATAGAGTAAACACCTCTAATATAAGTAGGAAAGGATTAAATACAGTGTTATCTGAATATCGATTGCCCAAAGCTGTATTGGGTGCGGTGATGCATAGTTATTCGGGAACTGTTTCTATAACCTACAGGTTGCGAGTTCAAATCCAAGGTGTGGCACTACAGTTGTAACATTGAGCAGAGCACGTGAATTTTGAATGTAAAAGTTAAGCTGTATAAAGGGGGGTATAAAAACTAACTTGCTAAATACAATAATTTGGCAAAGAGCACTTGTAAGGAATGAGCGGATGTACATGTATGTTGTGATGCTCCACAGACAACAGTTTCAACACCACTGGAGTGTTCCTGCCTGCCAGTGATGGCTATCTGGCATTGAGCATCAAGAATAACATTGGATATCATATTTTCTATCTCCTAGGTAATGCCCGCCCACCTCGTCATGTCTCGTCCTGTGTTAATGTCAGGGTGCTGAGCATGTGCCTGTTTCACTAAAGACATAGATTTACATAAAACCCCTCTAAGGAGATTGCATTTACCATTGTCACGTAGCTTTTAAAAGTTACTGAAGAATAGCTTGCATATCTGTCAAAATAAATTATTTGAAAGTTACATGGAAAGACTGAATGATATTAATAAAAACACATTTGTGGATTTCACAGTTGTGACCAAAGAAGTGTTTTTTTGCCATTATGTACAGGGAAAGAAGCCAAGCTCAGTGATTCTGAACAAGACATGTTCGAGAAACAAGAAGAATGTCTCTGTCTCAAAACACCAGTGTTTATGGATCTAAAGAAAGGTCAGCACATTTTATTTCAGTTATTATCATTATTTTCAGTTCATTTCAATTAGTGACACACATACCTGGGATTTACAGACACTGACACACTCTCTGTATTAAAATAAATGAGATGGCCATCTTATCGAAACCACATTAATGTCAGAATAAGAAATGATAACAGATATTTGTGATGTGTGTAGCCATGGGACAGACGTTTTTGACTTTAGATAAAGGTTCTGTAACACGATGTATCTCAATATGTGTCTTGGTCTCTATCCTAGAACTCTGTCCTGAAAAGGAGACAACACCTCGATTTTAATGGAAGATTCAAAGGTGGACATGAGGGATACACGCCTCTAATGTTCTCTGGATAACTGGAAAACTCATGTTATGTCTTTTTTTTTTACTTTTACACTTAATGTTAATGACACTCCTGGGTGGTGATATGATGACATTATAATATTGTAAAGCATTCATAATAAGTCTTCATCAAGTATGAGTTATATAGATTACTTTTCCTGATCATTTTTTTATTGTTCTCCACAAGACATGCTCTCTCCCTGATCTCTTTCTTTCTAACCATAGAAGCAGTAGTACAAACATAGTTTCAGAAAATATATCAGACATCAGAATAACTGTACAACACCAATAGGACATTAACATGACAAGAATTAAAGTTTAGTTTCTAAACATTTATAGCCCACAGTTTAATCTTTTCATTATGTGTTTAATATCTTTAAAAGAGTAAGAGTCTAAATTGCTAAATGATGTTAAAGTTTGTTCCAAAACCAAGGATCATGATATTAGTTTTCCTGGAATTGCACTGAGGAATATGGATGAATGAAAGTAACAATTTATTGGACTGAAGTTGATTATCTTCAAAAATAAATAAAAGGAGCCAGGACAGGGAATAGTGCAGTTTCCCAAAATAAGCTGTGTTTATAAATATTAACCAGAGGAGCAGCGTACAGGTGGATAACTATGTCTACCCCTCACCTGACACAGGTAAAAGTAATGAGTATGTAACTTTGCAATCAAAAAGCTACATGGTAAATGGTCAGGTTTGAGGAAAATGCATGCAAATTGCTGCACGCCAGTTATCTTTTACCACACTGGACTCTTGCTGTATGTTTGAAAGGATGGATGGTGACAGCTGTACTATAGTGTCTACTGCAGATGACAGAGGTGATATTTTACATATATCTTTTATTGTAAATTTGATCATTTTTATCAGCTCTGCTAATACATAATGTAAGTAATGATTCTCAGTGAGGAGATTCATGGATGACCATAACATCATGTGGGGAATTCAGTGAGTACTTAAAAACATTTGTCAATCCATAGGTCACAAAATCTGTAAGCATCAACAACAATAAACTTGATTTGTTTTGTAGCACACCTTTAACGTAACATTTGAAACCAACCAAAACAGGATATAGTCATCATCAACCTGTAAATACTAAACAGTAACACCAATCAACTTTTATGGTAAAATTAGAGATCAATTTGATTGGGAGCCTCTGTTGCAAGAGATTTACAATACTGCCACCTACTGGCCACAGAAGAGAAGGGCACTTGTATGTTTGTATGGTATAATACTCCCAAAATGGGAAGGAGGATTTTTGTGCTTTGTTACATTGTTTGGCTCCTGATTGGTCCAGTTGACCTGTTAATTCAGAGGAAACACACAGGCCAAGTGATAGAATTAGTAGCTGGTTTACACAAACCTGCCCTAATCCAGTTTTCATGTAACCAGTTAAAATGATTCAACTATGAAGCCAGGCAACAGTGGGATTTTGTGTCAACTAATACAGCACACATAGGTGTTATTGTGACTAAGATGAATTAGAGGTCCACAGGAATGACATGAGTTTGACTCCATTCAGTTTATTTTTCCCAGAGAGGAAGTAAGTCTTAATTTCAACAATTATTTATGGATAACCAAAGGCAAAAACAGAAGAGAAAAGCTACATGTTAGAAAAGCTGTGTCAGCAGTATGTCCAAACATTGACCTCTTCTTACATGATCAGAACAAGAAAAACTTAGTGGGATTTTATACTGTATCTCTCCAAAACAGAAATATTTCCAACAGGCTGCCTTGCTCATCATCTGCAACTTTAAACTGAGTTGATGATTAGCCAAATTATTTGTTTTACTAGGTCCTCTGCTCCTCACTTTGGTTTCACAACGACTGGCAGTTGGGCTGACATTAAGATTTCCTTTCCTTGCGCCAGTGACAGAGGAACAGCTCTAAATCAAACACATTGCTTCATATACCATGGGACATTTTATCAGGCAGACACTGTCCACTTTCAGCTACCCTTCCATGCCAACACTTAAACTATGTCCTTCCTATTACAATTTTTACTTAGCAGTCTCTATATAAGTTTAATGTTTCTCACTACTTTGTATATCACTATTCACAGATATTTTCTGCTTTTACACTACATTGGGTTGGTGACTGAATGAATTATGTGCATAAAAGACCACCTGTTCAATAAAGTATGCCTTAAGGCATAAAAATACAAATCTTTATTTTGGATGTTTATATTTACTGTCCTCTTTGCTTCGCTACTATTGTCAGTTTCCCATAAAGGGTTGTTTATTCAGGTTACAGGGACCTGACGTATTGCATTCAGTGTGCTCAGCCTCCTCTCTACGGCTGCAGCGTTTCCTGTACCCTGTCATGACCTGATCTTTTAATAACCCAGAGGTTGTGATGCACTCTTATTTTTATTGTAAGTATCGAACTGTATAATTGGGTGATATGAGAAAATGTAACTATTGCTAAGTACAGCAATTTGGTACATATAGCCTTTGAGGAGTGAACAGATGTACAGATATTTTGTGGTGTCCCACAGCCAACTTTATAAAGAGCACTGGAGTCTTCCTGCCTGGCAGTGATAACTATATTGTGATGAGCTACAAGACCAGCATTGGACAGGGCACCTACCACTTTTTCATCCTCCTGGGTAATATACCCCCTCCTGATGAACTTCATGAAAAAACTACTCCCGTGAATTTATATTAAGCCGTATCTTTTCATTTTTTTATATTTTTCATTACAGATAACTCATAATAAGAATAGGAAAGGATACACGTGGTACTAATTTATCTGTCAAAAACATAGTTGCAGCCATTGGACAGGAGTATGTGCTGCTGTGCCAGGAAAATGTTTCATGAATGATCTGCAAACAATGGCTTAAATTTTAATATATATCATGGTCTCTTTCCTTGAACTCAGGGGAAACTGCACAAATTTAATGGAAGATTCCAAAGAGGACATGAAAGATAACATGATTCTAATGTTTCCTGGATAACTGTGAAGCTCATGTTATATGTCATTTCTTACTGTTACAGCTTATATTAAAGGCATTCACAGACAGCCATACACTTCATAAAACACTCATGACCATTGACTATATATGACTGTATTCATTATAAAATTAAATTCTTCATAAAATATGGGTGATATGGATTATGGATTTATTATTCTTCCCAAGACATGCTTTCTCCTTGATAGAAATATTGTAAAAATGAAATATATACTTTTTTTTAACTTTATATGTGTGTGGTATGTTGGTTTATTTCTGAAATACATGTCATAAAGGACCTGCTCCCAATATTAATTGTGATACAACATTTCACCTACAGCTGTAATTTCCAGTTCAGCAGCAAGATTTCAAATTGTATGAATAATGATGAAAGATGACAAAAGTGATTTCTTGTGCTGTTTGAAGCATCATATTTGCATATGGGATTCATAAACCTTTAAAGCACATTGTGAAATATCTACATGCATAAAAAATTATTTCATTGTTTTTAATGCATCCAATTGCGGAATATATGCAGAAAAATACACTACTACAGAAATACAGTCACTAGCGCTTCAATTTCATTACATTTAATGTGGCCATTGAATTGTGCTTGATTTCAGGCAGTTTCACAGTGAACAGGATTGGAAAGTGGGAAGGAAGTAAATCTTTATTCAATCCCAGCATGCCAGTTGGTAAAGCAAAAATTAACCAAAAAAACCTAGATTGGGGATGTACACATTTTTTTCTTTTTAAAGATGAAATATTTCCAGGAAGCTACCTTTCTTGTCCCCTGTAACTTAAACTGACACAATGTTTTAACAGATTTTCAAATTCATCAGTCAATGATGAACCATGTGACATGTTTTAGAGCTCTCGTCTCACTAAGGTTACACAAGTGGCAGTTGGGCTGAAATTAATTTCCTCTCCTGGTGCTGGTAAAAGTGAAATTGCTTAAAATCAAATGAATTGCTTCACTATGGACCTGCTGATGAAAAAGTTATCCGACAAATACTGCCCACTTTCAATTGTTTTCATTTTGAATTATGTTGGTGACTGAATGCATTGTGTCACTCTATATAAAATACCACCACGTAAATTCATAGTTACATAAGGCATAAATATATAAAGTATCAACAGCAGCTTAAAATTGTTACTGTCCACTGTTTTGCAATAGGTGACAGTTGCCTGTTAGGGGTTGGTTTTTTCAAACCAACTGAATTCAGTGAATTGTATATTACCTCATTTACACCACGGCAACTAAGCTACATAACACAGAGAAGCCACTCACTACCTCATTCTCTGTGAGATTTCTGAAACATGTGCATCCTGTATGCAGTCAGTGTGCTCAGCCTCCTCTCTGCGGCCACAGGAGCTCCTGTACCCTGCGTTGACCTGATCAGACCGCTGGATTCACTAGATAAGGTCAGAGAGATAAAACTAGGAGCTATGTTTTAGTACCCATGGCTGTGGGTTTATGACCATTGTGTGTCTCAGAGCCTAACTTTTATTTTCAGTGATGAATAGCTTGCATGTTCCAATGTAAGATTTCCCTGCTTTGCTCATGATGGATGCTGTCACTGTAGGGGTCTGTCAGTGAAGTACAGTCATATTTATCCTCATGTTCCACTGGCGCTTGAGTCTCTGTGGGTGCTGCTGGTTCATAATAAGCTTGCTCTGTGGTAGGAAATGTTGTGTCTTGCTCCCACAGATTATGGGCAAATGGGTTGTTGTTGCCGGAGCAACTAACGACGCCTATGACCAGAACCCACTGAAGGATTTTGAAAGCTTTTGGATGAAGTTCTCTCCAACATCTCAGAAAGATTCCATCCTCTATACCTATGCAATAAAGCAGTAAGTTGTCATCAGGCCAATGTAATACCTAAAACAAATTCTCTGATATGCCTATGTGAGGATATTTAGTGCCATTTTCTTCTGGATACCTGTAAGGCATGATTGTCAATAAGTCAGTTAATCAGTTAAATTACAGCCAATCATAATACATTTTCAGTGGCCAGTTTTACAGCAAATGTTTTATTTTCATTTGCACTTCATTTCATTAGGCATGATTGCATACAATTCTCCACAACGGCAACAATCAAAAACAACACCTTAACTATCAGTAAGTAAACCCAATTTAATGTGTTCACTCACACCTTTGATGAGTAATGACTTATGTTGAAGAATGCCTGGACGATTACTTGCTTTAATAAACCACTGTATTCTAATAAGGAGTTCTGCAAATGTTGTCTTATATACCATTTTTTTTTTTTTGAGTACTGAATGTCTGACGTTGCAGTAAGTTGCAGCGATGCATAGTTTTTACTTCTATAATCTAGAGGTTGTGAGTCCAAATCCATCATGGAGCATTACTGTTGCATCCTTGAGTAAAGCACACAAATTCATTATGTTCATATTAATCTGTATAAATGGGGTGATATATAAAATCTAACCATTGCTAAGTAAGTAAAATAATTTGGGAATAATATAATTTGAAGGGAATGAGCAGGGAATGAGCATACACAGATATGTTGTGGTGTTCCACAGACAACATGATCGAAGGCTCCGGAGTGTTCTTGCCTGCCAAGGACGGCTACCTGGTGATGAGCTACAGGTCCCACATTGGAACGACCACCTATCACTTTACCTACCTCCTTGGTAATGCCTGCCTGCCTCACAATGCCCTCTCCTATTGTTAACGTCAGGGTGTGAGTCTGTTTCACTGAAAGAAAGACATAGACTGAAAAACTCAGTCTGGCTATTCATATTTAACAGTATAAATTCATTTTTTCATTCCTTTTTTATGCATTTTAGTGGTTTTTAAAACCATTTTATTTAAATTGTTTCAAATATAACAAGAAAATGTGAACTCCCTAGGACAACTCCCTGTTAGGGTCTATGCAAGGGGAACAAAAACATAAATGACAAAGTTACTGAAAAACATACAATCAAATATAAAAGTACAGTACTTAAAAATGACACCAAATAGACATAAAGTTATGTCAGACACATTATCAATTACCTGACATGCGACCACCTGAAAGGGAGCCAACGGCCACTAATCTGTTGAAGAGTGTGGTCAGTTCAAGTGGGTTAATTCCTCGCATGGAAGATTGCTTTCAGCCTCTGAATGTTATCTAGGGAGATGAACCCTCAGGGACCCCCACCTCAAGGGCAAAGAACTGAACAGTGTAGGCAGAGTCCCAGATGTCTGAAAAAAAAAAAAAAAAAAAAAAAAAACATGAGTGTTCATTGCATTTAAATATATGAGCAGGGTATGCACCTGTTTTGAAGGCACAGAATCAGGGATTGTGTGGACAGGCTGAATGAAATAGGTCTTGCAGTGCACACTGGTATGTATTTCTCTAAATCGGTGCTATTTAACAGGGGAAGAAGCCAAGCTCAGTGACTCTGAACAAGATATGTACAAGAAGCAAGTTGAATGCCTTGGTCTCCTAACACCGGTGTTTATGGACCTGGATAAAGGTCAGCACATTCTGTGTCTTTTAGTCAAACTATTACACACATTCATATCTGTGAGTAAATGGACTTCGCTTGACACAATGCCACATTCATGTCAGAATATAAATCAGAAAAGACACATGAGATACTAATTTATCTTTCAAAAAGAAACATTTCATGAGATACGTTTCATGAATGATCTGTAAATTACTCCATGTATTTTAATATGTATCATGATCTCTTTCCTAGAACTCTGTCCTGACGAGGAGAAAGCACCACTCATGTAATGGAAGATTCAAAAATGGACATGACAGTTAACATGCCTCTAACATTCTCTGAATAACTTTCAAGTTGAGATTATGTTATGTCTTTTCTTACTGTCACTCCTTCTATCAAGATCACTGTCAGACAGTCACATGATGACATGATCTTACTCCAAAACATTCATAATAAAATTAAATAAATATGAGTAATATGGAACATGTTTGTTGGTCAATTTTTGCTTATTCTTCACAAATTGCTTTCTCCCGATCTCTTTCTCTCTCACCGTGGACGCAGTTCTACAAGAAAATATACATGTAATAGTATGAAATTATCATAACTGTAAAATATAAACTAACATACATAGGGATGTGTCTAAGGATGAGTACTCTAAAAGAAAAAAGAAAACCCTAGATGATTCGATTTCCTGTTATGGTTTTTCAATAATTGGTTGTAAACGACAGATGTGTATCCTCCAGTCAAACAGTCAAAGAGAAAGTTGGAACGCTGGAGGCTAAACAATTATTTTGAGTGTGTTGTGCAAATTGCGTAATAAATAATTACAAGATTAATCCTTTCAAGTTTTGGCCTACGACTGATTTACAGATAACACCAATTAAATGGTATCATTCTCTGAATCCTTCATGTTTATATTATCAAGTACATAACAACAGTGTAAAAACAGCGATGACAACTCACGCTAGAAAAAGTGATACCATTTTATTACCTACTTAAAGCTGATATTAATAGCCTTAGGAAAAGGAAATGTATTTTAAGAGTTTTTGTTTTACTGCAGACATACCCCTCAGATAACCAATAACCTTATTCATGTATTCTCCTCTCTGTGTCATACAATAATTCCAAAGAGCAATGAGAGTCAATATGTTCCATACTCCATGATACCAGCATAGGGGCAAGACACAGCTGAATAACCTGCCAACGATTTAAACCGGATGTTACTAATACCCCTTCCCATTGTCCAGACAACGTTGCATCCTTACAGCGCTGTTGCTGTATTCATATTGAAGCATTTTATCTGATAGTTTGTCATCCAATTAACACGAGGAGAGTTTGTCGCATATATCTTTGCGCAGCCGCATTGCCTCTTTACGTGCAGCAGAAGACCACAGAGGCGGGATTTCAGAAAATAAAAAACGGCTATAGGCAGCAAATACGTATCCCTTGTCAAGTGGTAAGTATTTCTGAAAATATATGGAAAACATGAAATCGCTAACTCTAGGTTAATGTCTTTGTGAACCAACCCAAGCTTGCTATTTGGTAGCCAAATAGCGGACTTGCTAAGTTGCTAGTATTCTACCTAGCCCATGTCAGCGAGTACAGTAACCATTTATAATAATACATCGGCTATTAAATCCTTATGTTAAAATATTTTACCTATAAGCGTGGTATTTCCCGTCCATGAAAGTTATTTTAAAAATAATTAGCTAAATAAAACACTGGCATTGAGCCCAATATTTGGCTAATGCTAGTTTATTCATTTAGCTTGCTGCCTTCGTCAAAATATGAGCCGGGCGCGTGCCCCAGAGTGCTATGCGCGGACATTATTATCGCAAATGCTGAATAACTTCTCACTCAAAAAGCTGTATAACGGAACATTACATGATAGGCTTCAACGGCGATTTAGGAATATGTACGCACTCGTGCATTGCATTGGTTTTGTTATTTAATGTCCTGTCGCTGACTGCCCTCTGAAGTGTAAACTGAATGTGAAATATATATCCGAAGAGGCGGGCATTGTAATCGACATTGGCAGCGCTGTGTGGGGCACTTGAGCATGCGCGGTAACAGCAGCGATGATAATGTGAAGTTGGACACCTTATTAGCTAGCCATACGATCAGCCTGAAGGGTTGAGCCGCCTGCTTTATCTTGGGCCACCTCTCTGACAAAGTGGAATCGTAACCTGTGAAAAGAAGATAGCATTAGACCGTTGTTCGAAGAAGCGCTGGGTTTTTTTTCTTCTTCTTCAGAACAACTAAGGTTAGTAACAACGTTAGTAAACCATCCATCGATAGGTTGCTTGCCCTAGCACTCCATTCATTTTCGTGCAACTGGCGACAGCATTGTAGCTAGCTAACATTAGCAAATGCTGCAGGGTTACCAGATATTTGTTTATTTTAGTTGCTAAAATGGCCATATTCTGGGCAATTTTAATATGTATGATAACTATTTGACCAGCCATCTAGTCGCTAAATTAGCAAGTAAGATAGCTGTCATGTTGATGTTGCTGAATGCCAGAGTGGTTGTTCATATGATATCGTTTGATTACTCTGAAATTGGCCATCTTAGCAACCAGTATAAACAAATGGCTTCCTTGTTTGCCAACGTTAGCCAGCTACAAGAGCCTGTGGCTCTGTAATACAGATCGGCCTTAAGTATGTTATTGCTAGTTATGCAATAGAGTCTTGTATTGGCACAAGTTTATTTTTTATTGGGTGGTCGTCTTGTCACTACACACACGCATTTCTTGGCTGTGAAAGGTGAATTTGATGCAGTCAGTTAAGGGTGTAAACTCTCTATGTAAATCGTCGTTAATGTTGTTTGGCTGATAGCGAGGATTGCTGTCGCCTACGCATTGTTTTCTTTGCCCAAACGTTTGTCATTTGCTACAAGGGGTGGTTGTCCCCAGTGCTGTAACTGCAAGCAATAATGTGGAGCTTGCTAGCCAGCTAACAGATGAAGTACGGTTCGCTAGGCACATTATTGCTAGAATGTTCTGCTCCACTGGGGAGGGCCGTGATGAACGTTACTATTATTGTTCTCTTCCTTATGGGGCCAGATGCCCCGAGGTGCTAGGGTCGAGCCTTTGTTGACGATCTCATTTACAATCATCAGATTATTTTATGTGTGTGCTGAGTAACCGGAACTTAGTGGAAAGGTAAGCATACCTGACCCCCCAACTCGGCCATACCTCCAAGTTAATCAAGGCTGTCGTGCCGCCGATAATACTATGTGATTATGAATACGGGATGATTCTCGTTGATTAATTGCTATTATTCAATGACTGGCTGGCTTGCTGTCTGAAATGCTTCTCCATTACTCGACCAAATCACTTTACATACGCCAGATGGTGAAATCAATACTTTAGTCAATATGTACATTGATACCAAGGCACCTTTTTGAATGCTGTTAGTGGTTTTTTCGTATTTGGCTACATGGATGAACAGCGATACATTTACATTTTAGGCTTCACAACTGTACGTACACTGAACGGTCTATATAGCCAACGTGAATTATACCATTATATCACTAAAAACCATTGATGGCAGCCAGCGTTCGCTAGCTAATCAAATGTCTTAGCATTATGTTATAGACGGGGGGAGCCTACCTAGTACTGTTACCTTTATGTATTAATTTAGTGTGCCTATGCCATTTCATGACAGTGTAGATTTTGTGTTTCGCAAGGAATGTTGAAATGTACTGGGTAACATATAAAACCATCTGATATATTGGTATGTATATGTCCATAATTTTTGCTAGGCAGTAGGGTTATTTCTGATTTATGCTCATTTAAAAAACTGCCACCTCTGTGAAAGCTCAGTCTACTGTAATTTATAATGCATGGTGCTCTAATGTTACTGAATTTCTCTGTCTGGACAGAAGCCATTTCCTCAGTCTTAAAGAAAGCTAAACATCATGGTATGCTTCATTTGCTCTCGAAATAAGGTGGAATCTATGGTCTTCAATCTCCTGTGTGTTGTTGTTGCTCTCTTGTGCTCATTATGGTTTTGTCAGCTTGTACAAGATGCATTTGACACATATATAGGTTGCTAAGGTCGAGTGAAACATCATCCTGATTATCTTGAATTGTTGCTGTAGCTGCAGAAGATGGTACTTACTTCTGAACCACAGCCACACAGTCGGTGAGCTTATCTGTGTGTGTGTGTCATAGTGTGTTTGAGGTTGGTAAGTGTGCACAGTGAGGATGAAGCTGAGGTGGGGCTGGACATCTCTGCTGCTGCTTTCTCTGGTCACAACGGTCTGGACCCAGGAGGAAGGCCTGGAGGACGCAGAAGACGAGGAGGCGCAGGTGGAGGAAGACTCCGAGGAGGTCAGGGGTGAAGAGACCGTTGCCGACAGCAACGTTTCCTTTCAGGTTAGTGTGTGGCAGAGAGGTACCCTCCTGGGCCCTGCCTCCTGTGAACGTGATTAGTGAGGACCTCTCTAGGGTTTCCACAAGATGAAACTGCCCTTGGGTGAACTCAAACTGGGATATTGCATATGTGTTAAAGACATACTCTAAAATTTTGGCCGTGCATGAATTATGTTCTGTGTGCGGTACACATACGGAACATGCAGTGCACTAATATTAATGCCAGTGATTTTGAGGTGCCTGTAGTTCCTGGGCATTTTTCTTATTATCTAAAACCATGTTTCTTTACTGCGTCTGAATCATGCAGGTAACATACAAGACTCCAGTACCCACAGGGGAGGTGTACTTCTCAGCGACATTTGATGAAGGCTCACTGGATGGGTATGTCTCATTCACAATATGCAGTGATGGAAATCAAATCAACAGCATGTGCTCATTTGCAGGTGAAACTGATAGTTGTTTAATGTGACCTCCAGGTGGCAGGTGTCAAGAACAATGAAAGAAGATGCGGATGATGACATTGCAAAATATGATGGTTAGTAGCACTTTGACATTAAAAAAAAAAAACCGACTTTACATAGCCTAGATTTTTCACTGTCATTCCAGGGAATATCTGGTAGGAACATTGTGTGTTTCCATTTGACGTCATGGAACCGGGGGGGTCCTTGGGACTTTTTCACTCTGCTGTCTGTAGGGAAGTGGGAGGTGGAGCCCCTGAAGGAGAACAGGGTCCCAGGGGACATGGGACTGGTGCTCAAATCAAGAGCCAAGCACCATGCTATCGCTGCCCTGCTGGACAAGCCATTTGTCTTTCAAGACAAACCCCTGGTACTTCAGTAAGTGTACCCCATCTCCCGTGAAAGAACATGGTTCCATTGCTAGCTCTTTCATTTATAGCGTCAGACACTGAAATTTGTCGTTGTAGAACTATAAAAAGTCGAAATGGAAATAATGAATTGGACTGCACTCCAGACTCCGATCTGGATCCACTTGAAAATACATTTTCACTTGCACTTTCCTTGCATACACCACCTTTTGCACATATTACTGTTATCACTGTGCTGCCTTGCATTACTGTCCTAGTTTTTTTTTTTTTTTTTTTGGGTGTTTTTTAACCTTTATTATTTGTTGGTGATCTGTAAAGTTGTCTATGTGTTTTTTAACTGTTTTACTTCACTGTTTATCTAAATGTGCCATGGCCTGTGGGAATGGTTTAATTTCTTTTGTACTTCTGCATGAATAGGAATGAGAAATTTGTTGAAAAATCATGAAAAATGTTTTTTTTTTTTTTTAAAGAATCTTGACGCTCAATGAAAAATGTACATGTCTGAGGTTGTTGTTTTTTTGATGTTTAGATATGAGGTCAATTTTCAAGATGGAATTGACTGTGGCGGGGCGTACATTAAACTTCTCACTGCATCGGATGACTTAGATCTGGTAAGTGATGGCATTTTCAAATTGTGTTTTTTGGAAAGCAGTCCACACTCACACATTGCATACTTCACACAAATGAGCTAGATGTTCTCTACTGTCAACATTCATGCACTCTAGCTTAACTGATGTAATATTTGTCTGAGCATGGATGGGCCATATAGCCTCAGTTTACCCTGATTTCTGTGGCAGCTGCTCAATGTGTAAAGTGTAAACACAACCCTGTTAAGAGTAGTCTGCCACAGGATCATATGTGATATGTCTCTCAGGGACAGGTGCACAACTCCCATCCTGTAGCTGCCCCCAGGGCTTCCCTGACCCCAGTGAGCATGCTCAGTTGACGCCATCTGCTGGTGTATTCCATTCAGTGCGCTAATCTGTTTTCTACTAAGACCTGATAGTGGCTCAAAATGCTTTGCATTGGGTGTGGCATTTTCTATCCCTGTGTCACAGGAGGGGCGAGGTTTAAAGCTTTTAAAGTTTTAATATACACACAGTTTTTCTAGGTATTACTGTTTTATTTTTGGTGGGGAGGGTGTGGAGTTCCAAGTTCCAGATCTGACCCACAGACAGCATGCACTCATCACAGTGGTGCTGGTAATTACTAATTTATTTTTTAACTCCAGGAACAATTCCACGACCGGACACCGTACACCATCATGTTTGGCCCAGACAAGTGCGGGGAGGACTACAAGCTGCATTTCATATTCAGGCACAAGAACCCCCTGAATGGGGACCTGGAAGAGAAGCATGCCAAGCGGCCTGACGTGGACCTCAAGAAGTTCTATTCTGACAAGAAGACACACCTTTACACGCTAGGTACACATCAACAAAACCTCACACTGCCATTGGCCATGCAACCTTGCCTTTTATTACTTGTTGTTAGTGGAGGAAAAGACAAGCAATGTATATTTTGCTTTATGTTAGGCAATAAGAAGTGATAATTTCCAGTACTTCATATTGAATTCTTGAATTCCGCTGACATACCAAAGAGTTAGCTGTGTTTTCTTTAAATTGTATCATTATTTTTTTTATCCTGGTTGTCACTCATGAATGAATATAGTAAGCAGGTTCAAAACTGCAGTATAAAATTGCTAGCAAAAGGAAGGTCCCCTGTCCTTTCCTAATGTGGTGTGGTATTTTTCTCCTATTCCTTAGTGTTGAGGCCAGATAATAGTTACGAGGTCCTCATCGACCAATCCAGCGTGAGCAAAGGGAGCCTCCTGACGGACGTGGTCCCCCCAGTGAACCCCCAGAAAGAAATCGATGACCCCAATGATGCCAAGCCTGAGGACTGGGACGAGCGGGCCAAGATTCCTGACCCTGAGGCCATGAAACCTGACGACTGGTCAGTAGCGCATCTGCTCATGACAAACATATAGGCCATGGTCTATTTTCAATTTGAATTTCAATTCAAATACATTTTCCAAATGGTTGGAAAATGTATTTGAGTAGGTGTACTTTTACATGGCCTACATTCTGGTCTGTGCTTTGTACATCTGGCTGAACGCTTTCTGCAGAGTTGGTAAATTACTGATCATTACTCTGCTAACGGCTCGTGGGAAATCCCCAAGAAAAATGGTAAAGTAAATTTTGTTGAAATTCCAAATTTTTACCATGAGTTACAATTATGATCCCCTGGAACCCAGAAGTTGTATAAGTTTCCACTTCTGAGCTTCGTTTCCATAAGTCACTTAACAAGAAGTATTTGTGAAGTGGGTCCTTGTGAATGTTTGTATGCTTTTCAACTACTCTTCAGCTGACTATGAGCTGCTGTGAACCAGTTGATATTTCCATTGTAGTAAATACATTTAGGTCTGTCTTTCTTTGTTAAAAGACTGTTTGGCACCTGAGGGTATCCTGTCACTGAATAAAGGTGTAACAGAGTGAAATATGGGGAGGATGAAGCAATAGCACCAGTGTTTTCCACACAGGGATGAGGATGCTCCAGCTAAGATCGAAGACCCAGATGCCTCTAAACCGGAGGGCTGGCAGGACGATGAGCCAGAGTTTGTCTCTGACCCCAGCGCTGAGAAGCCAGAGGACTGGTACACTTTAAAATTGTATCTCTTTTATGGAAAAAAACATGCCAATGTGTATAAATTGCCTGTTGAAAAGGTGCTTTTTCCCTTCAGAAATCACTTGATCATTGGCAAAAGCTACTAGCAGAACCTTTTGATGTAGTATTCAAATACTGTTTTGATGAAACAAACACACTTTTGATAAGACATGTTGCCAGGTTAGAGTGGGGGGGATTTCGATTGGTTGAAAACTGTTGGTTCAGAGAGGTGTTTTGAGGTTGCTGTGCTATGTGACAGGGACGAGGAGATGGATGGGGAGTGGGAGGCCCCCCAGGTACCCAACCCTGCATGTGAGACGGCCCCAGGCTGTGGGGTGTGGAAGCCTCCCATGATCAACAACCCCCTTTACAAGGGCAAGTGGAAGGCCCCTCTCATTGACAACCCCAACTACCAGGTACAGTCCCCAAAAGCACATTCTTCAGCACCAGGAAGGATGGTAGTTTGTAATCCTCCAAGGTATATAGACTAGCAAAGGCTCTTTATTCTCCCTGGCAAAGTACAGAGAGGCTCTGATAAAATGGCTGCTCCCATTGGTGGTTTAAGGAAACCTCACTCCCATCGCTTAGCGTACGTGGCCCATATTCATAAACCGTCTCGGTGTAGGAGTGCTGATCGGTCATAAGCTGTCCTTCCAGCTCATAACAGATAAGGTTATTGTATGGACAGGAGAAACCCGATCCGAGATCAGATGTCCTAATATGAGATGCGCTGTGGATGTTAGCCCTGACCTCTTGCAGTACAGTGCAGTAGCTCTTTTCGTTCTGTTGTCACGGTGACCTTTAGGAGGCCTCTTACGTCATTCCTATCCTGCAGGGCATCTGGCGGCCACGGAAAATCGCCAACCCAGATTACTTTGAGGACCTCCACCCTTTCAAGATGACGTCATTCAGTGCAGTGGGGCTGGAGCTGTGGTCCATGACCTCTGACATCTATTTTGACAACTTCATCATCACCCAGGATAAGGAGGTGGCTGACCGTTGGGCCTCAGACAGCTGGGGGCTGAAGAAGCTGGTGGCTAGTGCCAACGAGGTGAGACTCCATTTAAATGGGTCTGATTTCAAACATGGCACAAGAATATGTCTTAGAAGGCTGGCTTATTAAAGTGGGCTATCCAGATTGGGGTAGGCAGTATAGGTTTTTACCTGGAGCAAAGGGGAGGCAGTGGAACTGGTATTTTAAGCTCACGTTGTTAATGCTGATCTCCATAATTGTGCCACAGCCAGGAGTGATCAGCCAGTTGACCCTGGCAGCCGAGGAACGGCCTTGGCTGTGGATCATCTACATCCTGACTGTGGGCCTGCCAGTGGGCTTGGTGATACTTTTCTGCTGGCCCAAGGTGAGATGGTGACCCCTGCTGGCAGGGAGGGCAAACATCTTTTGCTCTGACTGGCATTCCTCACTCACCGCTTTATTTGCCTAAACTTCTATCTGGTTCTGCGCCATGTGCTCTAGAAATCAGAGGATGACTACTCGTACAAGAAGATAGACAAACCTGGACAGGCAGCCCAGGAGGAGGAAGAGGAAGAAGAGGAGGAAGAGGAACAGGAGGAGGATGGTGGGCAGCAAGAGCCTGAGGCCAAAGAGCCAGACAACACAGGGTCAGCAGGAGGTTAGTGAAGATTGTAGCCTTCTTTTTAATGATGGTCAAGACCAAATGAGTATAAATGCATCCGGATCAGAGCGTCAGCCATTTTGGACCATTGACTTATATTACAGTATCTCTTTAGCAGGTCTCGTCATCCTGGTTGAGTAGGATAGCTTGCATGTTAGCCATATAGGCCGCATTCATCTTTTTTTCCTGAAGCAAAATGCACTACCTCTGTTAAGAAATGTAACAGCAGCAACACCCAGCAAGTCCTTGTCCTTGACTGCTTCTCCACACTGCAGCCCAACACATGGCCAGCAGGAGGGTGTATCATAGTTCTGTCATGGTGTTGCTTTCCTCTGTTGTGACGCAGGGGAAGAGGAGGAGGAGGAGGAGGAGGTGGTGAAGCCTGCAGAGGCTGAGAGCACCAGAGCCGTAGAGGAGCAAAACCAAGAGGAGGAGGAGGAGGAAGGCGAGGAGGAGGAGGAAGAGGAGGATGTGAGCAAGTCCAATGAGACCGCATCAGAAGATGAGGTGAGGTGATGGGAATGACAGGCTGAGGCTGCTCAAAATGAAAAAAACCCAATAAGTGGTTCACAAAATTCAGCATTTCAAAGATAAAGACTATATATTGACTGTAATGTACAGTAAAAGCATGACATTTTTATTGAAACCTATGAGTTCCTCTTCCCAGCGTCTTGCTTAATATAATGTCAATCACAATATTGAGCAAAGTCATGAATATTTCTGACATATAAGGAGCTATATGCAGAATTTTTTTCCTTAAAATAAGCGCGTCATTGCTAATGATACAATGGCAGCCTGTTATTCTGAAATGCTCGGAATATTCATATTCATAAACTGATAACCCTGTTGTATTTGCACTGATCTTAAATTGTACTTCCTGTGCTTGTCTGTGCAGATGCGGGATGCAGATGAGAGCAGCCAGAGCATGGGAGATGGCCCCAAGCAGGCAGTGAGGAAGAGACGGGTACGGAAGGACTGAGGACCTGCGGCTGCGGCACGCCTCTCTGGTCCTGCCCAGCCCCTCTGCGCATGCCCACCGCAGCGCGCCCCTCAGCATGCAGGTTCTCCAGCCAGTGACCGACATGGCCGACCCCACTCCATCAGCCGCCAAACCCACCCCCCCACTCCCTTGTCCTCCAGCTCTTCCCACACCCCCAACCCCCCCTCTACCCCAACCTGTGGCTTGCCCCAGCTCCTCCATAACTCCTCCTAACTCCGATCAGTCTTCCTCTTCAGATGTAGTTCATTTTACTGGAAATTGTTGGAATGTTTTCATTCGAATTGAACAAACTCCTGAGATTTTGAAAATGAGAAATGAAACGCACCCTTTTACGGTGTACCGCTCAATAAGGCGAAACAGTAGCAAGACCGGCCAGGATGTTTGAAAGGGCGCAGTTTTATACCGTGTACAGAGACACAGGGACATTTGCTGCTGCTGTTAAAGCCTCCAAGCAGATTCATTTTTACCTCTAGACATTCACAATATTTGTTTAGTAACTTATGAATTTAATGTTACTTGAGTGTTTTTAAGTTATCTTTTGACTGGTTCTGCACTGAAGAGCGAAAATGCACTGAGTGTCTGTAATATATTGTTCTTATTCTAGGTTTTTTGTTGTCATTTTCTTAATTATGCAGGTTAAATGAATTTTAGGGAGTTTTAAATGTGTAGTTACCACTGTTTGCTTGATGTAAGCCAAGGGGTAAGATGTGGCCGGAGGAATCATTTTCCTTTGCTTTTGCATCGAACCCTTAAGCTCACAGACAGCGATTAGGAAATTTTTGAAACTAGTACCTTCATCTCTGAAAGCTGGGCATCCTTCTGCATATACAAAGTGGTGTTCACAATTTTCCAGCTTTTATAGTTTTAATGTTCTTGCCAGTTTATGGCAGATCCCTGTTTACAGAATGTTTGCAAATTGTACATTGCTCTTGGAAATAAAATATTTAATACAAACATTCCCTGTGGTTTATGTCTGGTCTCTGCCATCAACATTTGAAAGTGAAATAAATGCCTTACTTGAAATTCTGATTTTTTTTTTTTTGAAGCCATGCACTGTTGAACGTTGGCCAGGCTTAATAGAAAAATCACCTCTATCTTGAGGCTTGCTTGTTGTTTATGTTCACATGGTCCAGTTTATAGCATGTACTCGTCATGAAAAATTCATGTTTATGTTGATCTCAAATATGAGCGCAGGTAACCTCTGGTCAGCAGTACTCTGGCCTGAAATACTTCCATATGCATTTATTGAGGGCTGTTCTTTGGTCAAATGCAGATTTATGCCTCAGCACTCTCCACAAGAGTGAAGCAATCTCAATACAAATCTTGTTCCTAGCAGTGTGGAAGTAAATTTCTGAACAGGTTTTTGTTTTGTGACTGAATCACTTAAAAATATAAAATGCGAAACCGAATATTTATGATAGATTGGAGTATTAACAAACCATCCTCTAATTATTTAAGAAGCAATGCAGCTTAGCTCAGTTATGTCAAAGATATACAGGCCTCATGCATGTGGAAATATAGTTGTAATAATCCAACAGCTCTTTGGTCCTCACAGTGCCCAAGATTAACTGGACCAAAAACCACCTGGGTACAGCTGAAAACTCATAAGATATTCACCATTTCCTCTGAACTGGATCTAGAATCTCAGCTCAGTGCTGTCGTGCTACTTCCAGTGAGCTAATGAAAGTAAATGTGACTCTTCTCTTTCATATACAATTCATACACATATTAATTTCTAGCAGTGCTGAGCTGAGTGCAGTGTCTGAAACGGATAGTTGGGAAAGTAAAGAATAAAGTGTACTTCAGATATTTAATGGAGGCCATGGTCTTTAAAGGTGCAAAGATTTTTTGGGAGATTTTTGAACTCAGAAACAATGGTTCCTGTCATTCTTGCGGCGGTTTCAAACAGAAGGACAAAAACATTCTGCTCACGCCAAACCAATAATATATTTATTTAAACAAAAATTGTTAAAGGGCAACACAGTTGTAAAATTTACACAATCTACACATAGGGCAGTCATGTTTTAGGATGTGTAGGCATACTTAACATGTCCGCTGAGAAAATGACAAATGAAACTACAGTAATACTAAACGGCCAATGTATTAGAAGAAAAGTAAATTACAAGATCTCCTCACTAGTGTTATGAGGTTCATCCCAGGTTCTTCAGTCCTGGAAGAAAGCACCACGGCACCAATAACATGGGAATGCTATTCCCCTACAGACTGCAAAGATTTTTTTTTTTTTTTTTTTACAAGATGTACAATAACAGAGAGGGCGGTGCAAGATCCATAACCTGCTACTACAGTAAATGGAGCCAGCCAGGGTACAATCTATGTTAATGTACAGGATGCTCTGAAATGCTAGCATGGATCAATATCACTTTAGATTTTTTTTTTTAAAATGGTGGATGCCGGGTAGAGTGGAGAGAGCAGTTGCCAGAACTCATCATCTAGGCAGCCTGATTCTGCACTCCTATGGGGTAATGCTGCCAAATTACAGGGCACCCCCTGTTTCTAAAGGAACTACGCCAAAGATCACAGTAAGTCCTTCCCATTACCTCTAAGGTAAACCCACTTGGCTCCATCATATTTGTATATCCGACTAAACTTTGATATCATTTCCAAGATCTTAACTTCCTCTGCACAGGGGTTGACAGTAACATTTAATTTGACATGAATGTTGAGTTAAATTAATTTCATACAGTATTCCTATTTTGATACTTTTTCTGTATGGAGACCAACTATGTCTGCCCCTGACTTTTTGCTCCTTGCTACTACCCTATCACCTCAAGGAAAAACAGCCTTGCATGGCCATTCAGTGGCAGTCCACTGATCAAAAACTGGGCAGAAATAACAGGCAGGTGGGGTGAGGTTTAAACCATTTGTTGACACTCGAGTGAAACTGAATACCTGAAATGAAACAGACTGTTTTGCAGAACCTTCAGTTTCTTTCCGGTTACTTTCAATGGATCTCTAGCAAGCACTTCTGGCATCTCAGAAAGTAGCACTGTCCAAAGACAAATGCACAAGCATTTTTTCTGCTTTATATATCTTACCAAACATTCATTCTGCTTACATGCTGCACTTAATTACAAGCTGCTTTGTTTGCCTCGAACTGACAAAAAGTAAAACAGATTTTTGCAGTTTAGCTTAAGAAGCTGTGCTCACTCGTCACTGATGTTGGTGCTTTTTGTGCTCATGCTGTTTCTACATGCTTAAACATTGTTAAACCATTTACTGTACACTTTCCATAGCAGGAGAGAGAATGGAATCAGTGTGCAGGACCCATACCATTTTTCTGTGCTTTTCAGTTTATCCATTCGCACTATTTTTTTTTCTACAGAATCAACATAAAAAAATACACAAGTCTGTAATATCAATAGCATCTGAACAAAACATAACAATCCATTTTATTGTTATCTAAAAACAATAATCAACTGAAACAGCATTTGAATGGTTAAAATTGTTGAGCGCTCAAATTACCAAGAAGAGCAACATCTCAATACAGCTATGCAGTTCGTGGCACAGCGGTCTCCACTGAGCACTGCATAAGAAAATGTTGGCACACTAATTACATACTTTACACTAGCAATATCAGAACCTCCTCTGCTTTCCTTTCTTTAACTTGCTTTACCTGAAAACAGTCCTTTCCATTACAGAGTTAAGCAGTATGGCTAGAAAATTATGACATAATACAGCATGCAGTGAACGGCAAATGCTAAGCTTGTTCCTGTAGGGTAGTACATAAGAAGTTTTATTTTACAGTCTTAAAAAAAGTCCCCTGTAAAAAGTCTGCCCCTGGGGAAGTTTGTACATACATAATATTTTAGAGATGACAACAGAAAAATCACATTAAAATCACAGTACCTAAAAATAACAAAAAAAAAAAAAAAAACAGTAAACAGTAATGTAACAATAATACTCAAAAATAAATTTTAAAGAAGCTTCATGTGCATTTGTTTAATGAGGGTGTCAGGGCGCAAACTAGGCCGGTTGGTGAGAGGGGTAGTGGGTGGATGAGCAGGGGAGGGAGGGGGGGAGGAGACGGCCAGGCAGCCCCTTACTTTCGTTTGCTTTTTGTGTCAGTGGTCTGGAAAACGCTGGAAGCCGACATAAGATTCTCGATGTACTGTCCCAGCACTTGGTTCTCGGACTTCAGTTTGAGGTTCTCCTCCTTCACAGCGTCCACCCGTGCTGAGAGGTCTAGGAAATTAATGACAGCAACGGAGGAAGAGTGAGCAGCCAAACCAGACAACCCTATGGTACTTTGCTTTGGTAACTTGATTACCGCAATCAAATGACACAGAACATGGGAGACTTACCAGAAAAAGATAAACATGAACAAAGCTGAAGGGGGGAGGGGTTTATGATACATGTGGAAGTGTATTTATTTCTGAGAATCCAGCATTCATCACAGTAGGTGTTGCACCTTAGGGCTCACTGACCTTCCAGAGTGTGCTGCAGCTCCAGGACCTGGTTTATGAGCCTTGTCTTTTCCTCCAGCTCCACTTGGTTCTCCGTGTCACCTGTGCAATGAGCACACACAGGTTGCAACACGTCATTACAAGGGAGGCCCACCATTACTGTCAGGAAACACTGAGACATCAGCCTGCAGCGGATGGAATTAGCTAAAATGCAAACACAGTCCATTAGCTTAGCCAGCACAGCCTCTGAGAGAATGTCTGAGTGATCGATTTACCGTCCATGTCGCAGTTCATGGCGAAGTACTCGTCCTCCTTTTTCGAATGCAGGGTTGCAGTTCCACTGTCCACTGTCAGGAAGAAATGATGGAAAAAAAAAAAAAAAAAAAAAACATTATGAGACATTACATCAAGTATGAATTGACCTCTGCTTCACCCCCAACCAGTCATTACAGGAGTTCTGGCACAGAAAAGGGTCCTATTAAAGTTTGAACACCTCAGCTTTGGCACAATATCTTGGACTGTCTAATTGCTCCACACTTGTAACATGGTACATTTTATTGGGTAGATAGTCAATAATGAACACTCAGGTACTTTGAAAACTTCAAATTGGACCCCTTGATGAAACGGCAAATAGCTTATTTGAAACATGACAATCATCTTGAAAACATCCCACTCCCACCCCCAAGACTTGGCCCTCTTACAGTATGTGCTGTCAAATATGTAATAGTTATTCTAAAAAATATTCCAAGTCCAGTATCGGTGTAGATACATAAAAATACATCTAATCTAGTTTAGGTAGCAATCTAATGTTATTTATTGAAAGAGAATGGCCTAATTCTAAGCAACAGCATTTCTGATGATAAACCGTCGATATCTCGTAATCTTGCTAAGGTTGGCAAGTTAGTGGCTTTGCGTCCATATCCACATCATTCTCAACATTAGATACATAAAGCAAAGACCGGTTAACAATGTAACCCTTCTAATTCTGGTGACATAGCTAACGTTACCTATTTAACGTTGACCAAATAGGACAGAACACTTACTTACACACTGAATATTTAAGGATTTTGTTCAGGTTGTACGCAGGTTAGCAAGCAATCTTGAATTTTGAATAATGAAACAAGACAGATCAGCATCAATTAGGGATATCTTTACACCATCATCTGAACTATTTTGCCTGTTACACCGCAATCAAGCCTACGAACAACGATGTCTTGTGAGCTGATCAGCAAGCTAGCTAGCTGGCTAAACCGTTAGCTAACCGTTAGCTAAGGTTAATTGGTTAAATACTAACGTTAGATATTTAATGTTAGCATGCAAGTAGCAGCCATCTCTTGATGCCGTGACATGAATCAACCATTAGGATGACGAACATTAGCTGGACATTTCATAATTCAGATGACTGTACAAAACAAAGCAAAACATATTCACACAAGGCCCGTGTGTCCCGGCAGGTAACGTTACATTGGCGAATTAGATAGCAAAATATTTAACCTTCATGTCGCTTTCAGTTACAACTAAATAATGCTAACGTTAAATAGCTGCACTGTACAATACTAACCAGCGCTAGCTAGCGAACGTGGCAGCCAAAATGAATACACAATCAGCTGTGCTGTTCTAGTTAGCTAGCTTGCTAGCTGCGCATTCCCAAACTGCTTCGACCAACATTCATTTTCCTGCTAACTTAGCCAACGTTAGCTAGCCAGCTAAGGACATAAAATATACATATGTATACATTATAACGCGCCAAACCAACATAAATAATGACACCGTCTTCAAAATAATCACAGTTGCTTACCCTTCACAATCAAGGAAATGTTAAATAAATTGCTTGGTTGATTCTGTTGTCAAGCCCGACTGCGGATTTCCCTGAATCACACAGGCACTTCCCACTGTCTGAACAGATAGGTATCCCAGTGCTCCGCCAGGGGGAAGCAGGGAGCAATGCATGAATCACTGAAATGAATGCAGTGCCAAAACAATGACGACATAGCTTTTAGCCACCGTGCCATTAGCTCAAATGCCAACCTTAGTGTTTTTCTGTTCCTACGTCTCTTTGATTATGAAACATCGCTGCACAACTTAATCTATTGATTTGAATAAAATTGTTAAAAAAAAAAAACAGTTTAAGAAACGTGATGAACGTTGCAATATCTCAATTCACGAATTATGTTCAGTTATTCAGTTTGTTAATTTACGACAACAATATAGCACTTCATGTTTTCAGAGGAACACTTCAAGTCAAAAATAAAATTTCTTTACAAGAGAGTTTTATATCCAGGACAAAACGTGGACTGAAACGTTTAACACCACATGCGTGTTGTGTCATGGCTGTTGCATGAACAGACAGCACTGTTGCTGCTAAGCAATGTCGTCACACTGTATTCTGTTCACTTCATTGTCCTACTCCTTGTTGATCTCCACACAAAGATCTTCACTGTCTTACTTGCACTGTCTTACTTGCACGGATGACACCCTGATATAAAATCACTATTTTAATTTTTTTTTATTTGTAGAGTATATTAAGTATAATCCTTAAAGATATGCTCATTATTTTTGTTTTGACGGCAGTGCTCCAAACAGGGTAAAAAATTAATAAAACCTACACCGCTTTAGTTCGGAACTCTGTATATTTATCCAAAGAGGCTACTGACCCTATAAACCAATTTATCCAGGGACATTACTGTACCATGAAAGACTATTTAACTTTTTCAACATTTACCATGACAATGTGAACAATTCTAAGTGCTGACTCTGTACAGAAATGCTCACTGAATTACAATACGTGCAGAATTATGTGGATTTATATAACAACTGTTATGGCAGAATGCTGATGTCTACTTACATAGCGTCTCTCAAAATACATTTATGGAAATACATTTAAAACAAAAATCATCGCAAATACAGTGTTAATTAAGCCCTTTTGATGCAAAAGGACTTGTCTCTGAATAACCTGGGACAGACAAAGATGGACAGACACAGACAGTACCAGTGCTGCCTTACTCCATTTATGACACATTATTCCTCATTGATCTTACATTCAGCTCCCATTCAGGGTGCAATCAGCTCGCAAAACTTTCACTCTCCGTCAAACCACCTGCATTGCTAAAAGATCACAGTACACTGTCATGTGATGCCCTGTTCTATAGTTTAGCTAAAACATGCAGCGCCACCTTGTGGACATTCATTTTTAGTGTCAAGGGAGTGATCTGAGTGTGCATTGAGGAGAGGTTGTGTATACCTCTGTTTTGAATGTCGTGAACAGCTGCATCATTTTAAAAAATTCCTCACAATTATCACTATAATTTCCAACAAAGAAATTCGAGTGCTCAAAACGTAATTTATCAAAAATATCAAAAATAATCTATATGGTCACCTTTTGATATCCCTTGCTGTATAAATTTCCAAATTGGTTAAATGTCTGAACACAGCCTGTCTGTCAATAGACCTTGCAAAAATAGTTTCAGTTAAGGTTTTATCTGTGAACACCAAATCTTTAAAATAATTTAAGTAGTCAGCTGAGGCATGTATTTGTTTATCATTCAAAAACAGTTTCAAACTATTCAATCACATCACAAGAGAATCATGTGTTTTGAAGACAGAAAGGAGCCTAACAAGTTGGAAAAAGCAGGGCACATATCTGAAAAGACGGCAGCCATTAAATACACTTTGGAGTCCCCTGGGCATTTTGGTTGCTGTACCAACAGATAGAGCCTGCGCTGTACATGGGTGGTTCCCTTTCTATGGAAGATGTTGGCTGGACCCCAGATGGTGAGAGTGGGTGACACTGTGTGCGCAATTATTCACATTCTAAAATCCTCACTGCACTGCTCATTGCTTCCTGTAATCCAATGATGCATTGGGAGCAGCATTATCCATGAAAAGCAGCAGGACCTGGTCCTACGTCAGACTGTGGGGAGATCATGCCCTCGGCTAACAGATGGCAGTGACAGCGCCCCCTTGAGCCAGACTGCATTAATGACATAGAACCCCCCGCCCCACCCCCATTGCAGACAGCGTTGAGATTCCAAATGTACATACACGTGTTGCACGCACTGAGGGGTCACTGAGGCGGCCTCCTGCGGATGTTGCGGGCAGAGGAGGCCTCGCACCCGGCGTGGCGTAAAGCAGCACTGGACAGATGCTGGCTCTGCTCCCCTGGCAAAACATATTTCAGCAGCAGTTGGTGGCACCAGATTAAGTGACGCGGAAGGCTCAGCACGCGGCTATGACAGTGCCGTTATGCCGCTTTGAGGATCCCATATGCTGCTCTCGGTGAGCGCAGACTGCAGCAGTGATCAGACTCGAGCCCTAAGGATTCAAAGAGCTCCATTCCACCAACAGCAACTCACTGTTATGCTGACAGGTAAATGCTGTGCTGGGTAATAGCATTCTAGTCAATAAGGGGGTACCATCTGACCCCCTGTCTGTTGAGGGACTAAAGGAAATGAGTCTGCCTCATTAAAACAGAGACTGATATTTCACACATTTTACATAAGTTGGTGGAGCAATCCTTTCTACAGTGACCTCAGATGTTGAACATATATTAGGACCTACAGGACTCCAAGAATGTTTTCAATGATCAATCTTGGAGAGCATTTTTTTCCCCTTTTAAAGCCCAGAAGTTGGTGCTTGTGAATTCATTGGTGTATTTGCTCCCCATAGCAAGATGGAGAGTGATGATTCAATCAAATGAAACTGATGACACTAGCATTTAAATGCAGATTACCTACAACACTATCCCCTGAAATCTGTGCCACTGTATAATATAAAGTCAATGCCAATGATATTGGTTCTGAGAGACAGAAAAAATAATATGCTACATAAACTACACCGCTGAAGAAAATGAAAAAAGGATACACTCCTTCAGAAATCCTTCAGGACCTTACTCATTCAAGGTTAGCCATCCTATACTGGAAGTTAAGTTTTTACATCATCAGTTGAACAATTCCAACCAGCCGTTGTTCAAATGCAGAGGCAATGGTCATTAAGGTGCGAGTTTGCTGGCCTGCAAAACACTTCAGCACCATTGCAATAATCTATTCTTTTTCATACTTTGGTTGTATTACTGTCTTCTTTTGACAATTACAGCAATTTGAGGGCAAGAGATGGCAAGGACCTGTTCTCTCATACACCAATTCTTGTCAATTGGCATGCACATTTAAACTCAAATGACAAAACCAGCAACTCCTTCAGTTTAAATGTGCATTTTATAGTGCTATATTGCTGACTGCCTATAACGCTCTCTTTCCTTCTTCTTTAAATTTAGTTTTCATCTTCCTGGATAAGAGAATAAGAGGTAAAGATACAGAGAGATACTTCTGAAATGGATTTGTTAATCTGAATAATGACGTGAATTTTATTTCGATATTAGAATGAAAAGAAGCTAGGTGCCTTCACGTTTGCATAGAAGGGAATGATCCATCAATCCCATGATTTTGCGATTGTTTTCAACTTCTTTCAAATACCCCACCCACATATTGCATTTAACCTGAACAGCATTTCCATTCTATAATTGGATTTTCTGCCTTTTGTTGCGGTTTAAACGTTGCAGATAGAGGGCGACAAAGCACACTTTAACTTGCGCTCAGCGTGCCATATCAGACACTCACGTTGAAACTAATTTTCCGAAGAAAAACGTTTGGAACGTTAGTAGGACAGCCTACTAAATTAAAATTACAAGGAAAAGATACCCGCAAGGCATTATTGTCATTTTAGCACCTATTTAACCATTCAGTTAGCCTATCGAAAGGCCTTTACGCGATAACAATGAGTCAAAGACGCACAAAAACTCGGTTTGGTTTTCTGCTTTGATCATCTTTGTGTTATCATCTGGGTGTGTAATTGACCTGTATATTGTTACCTTAATGGTTGTTTACAAATGGCTCTCATTGCTCTGTCAATGGTTATAAAATTGTGTGCCTTTCTCTGCCGTACACCCACGTAGTAGATAAGCATAGTCGCACTTCGTTAGACTTTTCTTTTAAAACCTCTTATGGAGCTCTACAATACGTGAGTGTTTTCCTCGCCCCCACGCGCTGAGAAGAAATAATGGAATACCAGATGTTCGGTGTTGGAGAAAGCATGCCGATTTACAACGTTGAACTACTGAAACACCGAAATCCATACTGGATCTAAGCAATGAGTTGCACTCCGTATTAGGCAAGGGCTATCATGTATAGACAGTTGCACGTATTTTCAACCACACGTGTCTCATAGGCTACTCTCTTTTAAATTAGTAAAATCAATACAGTTTTGCTCCCAAACGAACAAACATGTTCCCAGTGGCGTCTTATATCGGTCTATACATGTGTGCTCATTAAGTACATAATTAAAAGCGGAAAATTAATGGGTTATGTAATATGAGTGGACATTGTTGCTTTTGAGTACCTTCTCTATGACATTGTTTTAACTGCAACGAGCAGCCTTCTAATTTCCTTGGAACGCCATTCCAATCCAGACGTATCTGCCCGTGTTTAATCTCCATTGCAAAGAGACTTGAATGTGATTATTGTGATTCTAGATTTGATTTCATGTCATGGTAAATGTAGAAATAGAGATGACCGCTGGCTGCACTCTGTAAGATATGGTTATATGTTGTCAGATTACGAAAGCATACCCCTGTGTGCTCTATGAAAATACCAAATTCAAGGAATGTTTGATGAACATGTAACATCATTAAGTAATCAACCTTATGAATGTTTGACTGCAGTCTGGTTATTTCTTACACGAAACACTATTAGGGGCCATTTTCAATCACTGTGTATTCTGGAGATATTTCTCTAAAACACTAATGTCATGTTGTAATTTAATAATTATTTGGGTTAACCTTGCAGTCAAAGAAGAGTCGTCTCGGTTTCTTCTGTGCCATGGAAAGAAGATGCTGTAACTTCAGTGGAGAGTTGTTTCCTAGTGGTGCGCAACTAAGTGGTGAGCTAACACTAGACAGGTATCTGAGGGGTGGAGGGGGACTGCTTTTACTCCTTCCTACTCCCTTCACCTTCCATGTTCAACGCCAAAATTTCCAATTTCAATCCAATGTGAAAGCCAAAGCCTTCCTGCAGTCTGTTTGTTGCTCCTACTTTATCACAATGCTCAAACCTAAACCCCCACAGCCATAACTACAAGGCCACATGATTAGGGACATAGTTCAAACACATCCAAGGTCTTCTGCGGGATATTAAAGCCTTAATGATGAGTTAACAGGGAAAGATTACTGTCTCATCTGGTTGTCTTGTGTAGGCCTGCAAAATCCTGCAGACTGTCATATACTTTGCTCCCAGTGATTTCTGGTCTAATGCAGAAGAAATATGAACTCAGGAGCAGCATCAATGAGTTCAGCTCTGCACAGCACAGGTAGGGCTGCTGTGTGTCTCTGCGTAAATACAGGAAGCCGGAGTTGCTCATGCCAAAGAGAAGAAGTTGATTATATAATGTATTCCAAATTAGTGAATTTAATTGTGGGCAGCAGAAAGGATGCAGAGCTACCGGCTGAATCAGGGCCTCCTTAATCACGTAGGAAGAGAATCCATGCTAATGTCTGATCTGCGTGTGTCAGCCTGCTGCCTCTGGGTATCTCTTGGCCCGTCTCATTAATTCTCATTGTCTGGGAGGCTGTATGTGGGGGGTGACTCACTGAGCCCCCCCCCCCCCTCCCCGACCATGCTTAACATGTCCTGGTGAGTCCTCCTTGGCATGGCTGGAGCAGGCAAAATCACTTTAATTTTTTATCGGCCCCACGTATTTATTGTTGTTTCAGTGTTATTACACATGTACAGTGCTAACCCTTTCCGCTTTTCCCTACAGTGGTGACATCTTAGGCTAAAGGGTACAACAGCAGGGTCCAGCCTAAAGCAGACTCCTGTGATCATTAGGTTTAGTCAGTGTAACTTTCCAACCCACTGTGTACCTTTGGTTTGGAAGGCTTGATAAGAAGCTGGCATCCTGGCAGCTAATTCATACTAGACTCACTGCAGGAATAGCACACTTTACTTAACTTAGACTTGGCGCAGTGATTGACATTGACAAAGCCTTCTTTGCTAAATAAATGTTTCTGCATATTTATAAAGACATTATTTTAATATGCAACCAAGGCATTGTACACAAAAAAATGTATTATGACCCCTGAATTTTAAAGTCAAGAGCGCCAATGTGTTGTTTATAGCATTACATAGCAAACTTGTAAGTCTCCACTTTAAGTCTGGCAAAAAGCAATGCAGTTCATAACCCCACCCACTTTTGGGAACATTATTATGATTATTTAGTGACCAATAATATTAATTAATTCAACTCTGGTCTAAGGTGAAGACATTGATTCAAACCAGTGATTAAGATATAAACTAAATCAAGAGATGGCATGTGTCAGATCAGTCAAACTTTCAAAAATCACCCTCTTCAAATTTGAATGATGTCTAAGATTCCTTGTGCCTGGAATATTGATTGCTACTACAGTAAGTGCAGTTTCGAGATGGTTAAGAGGAGAGTGTCATGAAATCTCTTGACTTCTGACCACACTGTTCATGTCCCTCGATATGAACTGTAAAATCGAAGTTTTCACTGTGGGTGTGAGAGCAAGCTGGCTCAATTCCTTTATGAGGCTTAGAATCTTTAACGGATTTGGATTTGACACACAGACAAGCGGGTTTGACAGTGTCTGACCTGAGGAGATGTCAGATCAGGTAACAAGCAGGGCTGAGAATGCCCCATCACCCACTAATTCCTGCCATTCACCACTGCATGTGCTGCGACACTAATAAAAGCCGTGATGCACTTGACAGTTTTTTCTGGGATTTGCTGCCAGTAACTGCTGCTGGCAGCTGTACGGTGATGAGCTAGTAGAGCGACAACTTTTGGAAAAGGTCAACCAAAAAAGAATGTTGGATCACCAACATTTTATAGTGTTGACTTTTTTGTAATATGTAGACCAAACACAGAGCACTTGATACAAGTGGGTCATGAATGAATTTACGATATTCCCAACAGTCCCAACAATTCGGTTTAATAAAGTTTTTTGACAGAAATGTCTGACCAGCAGCAGAGGTGGTAGCTAGTGATCACTCTACTACAAAAACGGAAGCAATAATAGTCTAAGCTGCACTTTTATTGCTATTATAATGGCATCTGAATGCTAAAACCATAATTTATTCAATGAGTTGACGCCTGTTAGATGGGAGTGACACCTGCTATATATAAGATGCTCCCCTTACAACCAGCTTTAATGAAAAATGCAGTCTGGTGAGTGCGCTGGAATCTGCCCTTTTTTCCAATGGCAGCTACAGGCACTTCCTGTTAGCATAGCCTGCCATCTTTCCCTCTGCACAACAGAGCAACATGAATCCTTTACCTCAGTGCTGGAATCAGCCGCTCTGCTCCGCACCAAAGACATGGCACTTATGATATTACCCATTAATCCACCCTCACCAAGCTCTAATGAGAGCCACAATGGATCACGTTCTGCCTCATGCTGTCTTTTTCCAATTAACATTCAAATTCACCCAAGGGAGGTCTTATTTTGCAATTGGAGGGAACGTCATTATATGAGCATGGCCTTTGCGGGAGCAAGCGCGCTGCCGCAACGCAGTGCGTCAGTGGTCGGCCTCGCGAGTCACCCAGGCGGACCATGGCATTGCCTCGTGGGCTCCTGCTCAGCGGATCATGGGCCTCATATTGCAAATGGCAGCTGAAGTGCAGTGGGGCCTGAGAGCCATGATCACTCCTCACAACTGACTGATACTCTACTCTGTTTCCAGCGCTCTAAGTTTGAATGCTTGTGATGTCATTAAAGCTGATCAGTGTACAGATCTCAGTCTGCAGTAGGCAGGAAAGGGGATGGACTGATTTTTGACTCCCTTTTTTTCCTCAGTTGGATGTTGCGCAATGAACAGCACATTTTCTTTTAATGTTTGTAGTGACATACTGTTTGTATTTAGCATTAAGTTTTAAGAGTTCATACTTTTTCAAAACTCACACAATGACTTGTGCTGGCAGTTATGCCAGTTGAAGTTTGTGAGGGAATATACATAAATATTAGTAAAGATGACTATGTCAATGATTGAAACAAAGATTTTATTATATAATATTAATATTAAATTCATTAATATTAATTTGATTCTTCAGATGACACTGTTGAACTACTGAAGAGCTTTTTACTTAAATTATTTACTCAGCATCCAGAACTTCTTACCTGGAATAACAGGAAGTAATTCTGAGTATTTTATCTCACCTGCAATAAATAAACATTGACATTCTCCCACCTGTTTCTCTTCCCATGAGGAATATATTGTCTGAGACCTTCCTTTGGTCACCTTTTTAGACCTCGCTCAGAAGGAGAATTCTTTAACCTCGCCAGCATGTATGACTTCCAGTCAAACCCTTACCTGACTCATCAGCCAGAGAGATGTTGGTGAAAGCCCCATCTTCCTCATCTCCAGATCCTTCCATGTTGCTGCTGTGGCTCCCAGGACACAGGGAAGTTTGGCCGCAGCGTGACTGACCACGCCTGTGCAGTTTCCCTCTGTCACAAAGTCCAGCCCCGCCCTCCCTCTCCACCACCACTGTCAGTCAGGCTGCTTCCTCTAAATTATTCAAACCTCTGAAGTGAGCGCTGAAAGCTACTGTACCTGCTCTACCTGACAAGTGGCTCGGGTGACACACCATCGCCAAGGGAACGGCAACAGCAGTAAGGCAGAGGGCATGAAGGTGTGGAACAATAAGGGATGGGCGGACAACGGCAAAAGGGTTCAAAGTTTAACACTCCTCTGGTTAAAGAGAAATCCACACTCAGGCAGTCTAAAGGAGCCCTTCCTCCTTATGCCGAGGGATACTGAAAGTTCGCTGCAGCAGTGTCAGCAGTTTTTACTGTAATGGAAACAGGGGAGGACCCAATCTCCTGCCCTCTTTCTCATTCCTTTTAACTATGCAGATTCAGTCTGCTAAGCGCCGTTTGCTTGGGGAGACTTATGGTTTTGCATAGTATCCATTCATGTCACTGAATTTTTAATGAAGCAGTTAAGGTTAAACTCCATGCTCAGAGGTTCATTAAGAGTTTCTTCACACAGGATTCAACCCCGAATCTTCCCATTTACCAGCGTAAAATCTACCATATAATATGTTAGCCTGCACATATCCATTAACAAAATACCTGACACAGAGTCTGTAATGCCTTTTACGAATATCTGACTTGAAGACTTCACAGCACATTGGCTGTCACATTAAGACACACCACCTGTAGAGTCTCAAGGTGTGTGGAGGTAGTTTCAGAGCCTATATAGAATGAATGTCATTTGTAATAACAGAACAACTGTCTTCCTAACAGGACAACAGAAAGATCAGGAGAGGAAGGTCTTAGAGACCATTTGTCAGTGTGGAGACCCCACGCTCTGTGTTTCCATCCTGGTCCCACAAAGGAGTTCCTTTAGGTGTATGAAGTGTTGTAAGTGAGGAGTTCCTGATGAATTCTCCTGTACTTTCACAAGATCACAGAGAGGTGCAATTTATTGAAGTGTTCATTTTACACAGAGTCTCAGACCTCAAACAGTGCTGCAATTTTCAGGTGTCAGGGTTTCCCAGGGAGAATCATTTACCTCACTCTGATCAGGTGTCACCAGAGGCCTCCGGGCTGTTAAGGAGCTTTAGACAGCTTTCCTCTTTCAGTGCTTAACACTCAACTCCAACTGTGGCAAACTATAATAGTGTTGAGGGACTGTCAACAAGACAACTTGTGTTGACAAATAAGACAAAAGCACAAAGATGGAGAAATACATATTGTGGAACTGTTATTTGCCTATTGTAGTCTCACTCAGACATGAATACATTGTACCCATTGGTGATGTCACAATGAAAAAGAATATATAAATGTTAAAAGCACATTGCCTAAGCAAGCTGAAGTTAATCAACTCCTGTTCATTCACTAGTTGTGCTGAGATGCTGTCAAGGGGGTTGGTGGAGTGGGGAGTCGTTTAGAAGACTCAATAGCCAGAGGGAAAGCGGTTTTTCTGTATAAACAGCCCTGCCCTTATTTAGCCACCCCTATCCTCTGGGAAATATTGTGCAGTGTTTGAGAGCGCAAGGTACAAGTCAAGATGCTATTGTACTCTGCAGGAGTCCTGCAAGCTCCACCGTTTACTGACTGTGAAGCTAAGGAGTCAGACAGCACCACCAGGAGATCTTTGATCATGGCCGATATGAATGTTGCTTCAGGTGCGGAGCTGCCTGTCTCCCTCCGCTGCGCTTTTGTTTGTTCTGTACTCTTCTTCAGAATGACTTGTCATCCACACCGAGTCAGCATCTCGGTTGCTTGTTCCCAGGGAGTTTTTTTGCGGATACATGGTGCCATCTAAGCCGAGCCACTGAAGGTAGATATGGTGGCATAGTGCCAGGCTCAATGTACCTGTCAGTGAGCTCATGTGCTCATGTTTTCAAGTACAAGACGGCCCATTATCCTTAGTTTATGATGGATAAACTTACCCTCACAGCCCTCTCTCACACTTCACTCACTGGACTCAAACTGTAGGACATTCCAAATATCAAACAAGGCTTCTCTCCTTCCAGTCAAGGATCGGAGGACAGGAGTATTGTCTTGTGTAGCTATGCTGTGCTTTGCAGCAGCAGCCATGCAGTCACATAGCCATGCGTTTGGAACTAAAGCCATGCAGTCGTGCAGCTGTCCTGGATTGTGTTCATTTGTTTTTACTCCCCTGTTCGGCATGTAATGAGACCCTTGGTTTAGAGCGGGCTGCGATTGTTCGGCTCTGCGCCTCGTCCCTGCTTGGCTGGCACTGCTGGGACATACAGGAGCTGCCCGCCGCTGGCAGAGAATCAATCACAGGTTAATAAGCTGCTTAGTTGGATGGACCAGCATTTTACAATAAGGAGGAAGGAGAGGGCTTGTCTGCAAAGGCAGTGAGGAGCATTGTGCCCCTGTAAGTAAGTAAAAACCAGCTTCCCTTAATTCGAGCCCATGTAATATCAGGTCCCTGTGCCATTTTTACGTTTCCACATGGATAGTCACTGTCAAGCCTGCAGACACCAGCCAGTGTTGGATTGATGAAAACTGTCCTTTGGAATGCTGTACAGGGTAATAATTTGGAGAAGTTAAACTCCTTAGTGCACTGACATCGTACACTTTTATTTTTGGTCAAATGTTGTCATTTTTCAGTTTTAACTGATATATTCAATTGTGAAATAACAAGGCAATTTGCATGAAAGAAGGATATAGAGATTTTGATAAAAGCAGACTGTGTCACCTTGTGTTTTAAAGGTGGGCACTTCTTGAAAAGTAATGACACACTTTCAGGGGGAGTTGCCCCTGACAACAAAGTATAGAAATAGTAGCAACTCAAAGGTGCTAGCCTGAATTCTGCAAGGACGTTTTGTGCTCTATTGTAATTTAATGTCTTTTATTATGTACTGCTGAAAACTGTGTATGACAGTTGTTCACTTGGATGTACTCAGAGGTTAGTGTTAATAAGCATGATAATGAATGTGAATGACAATGATAGACAGTGCAAATTACATTAATGATATGTAAATGGTATTCACAAGACTTGCTCACAGTCTAAGGTGCAACTGGAATACATGAACTTGATTGAATCGAAACTCTGACCTGCCCGCTAATGGCATATGATATATTGCGATGCCAAGGTGACTTCTTTCTAAGGAAGATCCAAGAACAATATGCATAGAGAAAGAAACAAAGAGTCTGGGGAGCTATTGTTCAGGGGCTGTGAATTCTGAGGTCGTTTGCCACCTAGTGGTGAAAAGGGGAACTGCTAAAACACAGGGGGAGATGCATAGCTGCTCGGTGACTGACTGAGGGGCGCGTCTGTTTCTTGTGTGACCTGTGGGATGTAAAATAGCCTGTGGTTTGCAGGTGCGAGCAGAGGCCAAACCAGGAGAGAAGCCACAGCTGCTTCAGTTGAATATGTATGGGCAGCACAGTAGAGATTTGAGCTGCAAATTAACAAAACCAAACTGAGGAAAAAGACGAGAATGAATATGACTGAAAATAAGTTGTAATATTTGGCAGAATTGTCATTTCATAAGTTAATTTAGACATGTAGCCCAGCAATAATCCCATTTATCTTCACCCACTTATGTCAGTTATTTCCATCAACCCTCCTGTTCCTCGTCTACACCTATATATTTTTATGATCAGCTGCTTTCATCTTGGACTTGGCAGACCAAGAGTTTTACTATTCTCCTAATCTGTTATAGAAGGTTTTGTATTAGATTGTACCCTTATGATTAAATGTAGAGTTTAAAAGAGGAGAAAAATAAAAGTATGTGTTGTCAGTAAAAAAATATACTGCATTTAAAATTCATGGAGTTGACAGACAAGAGAGGGAGATTAATAATGATAACAGGTCGACGTGATGTGAAATTTAATTCAACTCCTCGGGACGATGTGTAAAGGAGATAGCTGGTAATTTTTGTTTACCTTTTCACAGGTGTGAATCAGACAGACAAACACTTGGTCTGTGTGATATTTTTGCTCTTCAGGGAGCAATACAGAAAAAAAACAGGGAAGAAGATAAAAGTTTGTTGTTGTGTGTCAAATTTCTTTTCTGTTTTTTTCTTTTTCACAAAGCAACACAACACATGAATCTGAGCTGCCTAAGATGGATTTCACTAGTCAGAACATGGATATATCTTGGCAATAATATAAGGCAAATAGATACAGTTGTGCAAGACAGCCAACTCCACATGAGCAAGTTTGTGTTACAAGCACTTCTTGGGACAACTGAATAACTTCCAACACCAAAGAACAGTGTCTCTAAAATGTATCACCCCCTGCTGGTAAGGTGGAGCTAGAGCAGGTGACAGCATAAACATTCAGCCTGTGAAGTAGGCAGGGAAACAGGAGAATAACCTCTAATGGAGCAGAGCAGTGCATTCCTATTTTCCTGACTAAAAGGGTCCCTTTGCGTTAGGGTGTCAGTCACGGCACTATAACTCTCTGAACATGAAGTCCCCAAGCCCAGAGTGACAACCAGCCACCAGAGAAAGAATGATTTCCTATTAACGTGTAATTGCACAAACCTCACTATTGTGATGTCTGTAAATATCTCCCTTCCATGTCTTTAGATGGTGCAACTGATTTATTCTTTGAAGATCTTTGCCAGGGCTGGTTTCCTTCCATATCTCAGAGGTGCAACGGAAATGTGACTTTCAGGCAAACCCTACAGTGTTTATGCCCGCACTGTCTGAGCTCCTTTAGAATGGCATCAACAAACAGCGCTTTCCCTCGCCAGGGCGGGGGATTAAAACAATATGCGCTCTGTTGTTTGAACAGAAAGTGTGTTTGGAAAGCGTTCCTTCACCTACTATAAACCCTCGGGAGAGCTGGCATTAATGTGAAAGCTATTACACGGTGAAGAATATACCACTCTGTAACACAAGGTTTATCACCAATCAAAGCGCTATTAAACAAAGTTCAAGAATTACTCTTTTAAAGGATCCTCACAAAGCAGTAACATGCAGAATGCTAGTCCTATGAATATTTGCTGCTCACTTACATTCATCATGTATTGCCTCTTGCCTGAATTTTTCACAAATGCTTTAAGTTTGGAGATTGGTCAGTTTGACAAGGGTGGCACACCAAGAAACAAAGTTTCCAAAAAAAAAAAATACGGTCTGATAACATTATTGTCAGTGGTTTTACCACCTCAGCGTTTAGTTATGATTTCTGACCCACTAGCACCAGCACTAGCTTGAGAAGGTATTGCTGAAATGTCAAAATGAAAAATATGATTCATTAAACTGCTTCCCTCCACACTGGACCCACATCAGCTGGTGTCTGTGCTGGGTCTATACTGCCTCCCTGTGTATGGGCTGGGTCTTTACCAGGGCCTGCAGTAGGAGCTGGTATCTGGTTGGGGTCTGTGCTGCCCCCTGGTGTCTGGGCTGGGTCTATACTGGGCCTGGATCTCTTTCAGCCCCAGTAGAACAGGGCGGAGCAGTAAAAGGGGGGTGGGGCTGCAGAGTGACCCAGCACACCCCCAGCATCTGGCACGGCCGGAGCCGATGGTGTGGCAGCGTGCGTCCTGCTGTCCGGAGTGCCCATCCAGCACCTGAGCCACTCCTGGCCTTTCTCCGAGACCAGCCTGCTCTCTGTTGACCCCTGCAAGCTGGGCTCGTTCCAGCAGCATAGCGCCACCAGCTTAACCCCTGCATGCCCATGCCCTACAATGCCGGCAAGACTGTACAACTGTAAAAAAATATCCAGCTATATAAATGTACTGTTTTTTTTTTTTTTTAACCAGAGACATGACTACACATAGTAATCACTTTTGGTAAGGGTGCTGATATGTAAAGAAACAATGGCCTAATGGGCTTGCTGTTTAAAAGAGAGAATCTCTAAGCACTTCTTATTCACATCATCCTATTTGGAGCACACTTACATAATGAATAGATTTGAATGGGATTTCAAAGCTTGCATGTAATGATCTTACAGCTACCTCAGACTAGGAATCTCCTTAACCCATAGCCTACAAGGTATACTGCACAACTGTATTAACGCAGCTGAGTTCCCCATACTATTTTAGAATGGTAAACAGAAATATACGTCTGGCAGTAAATTTAATTCAGATAACACGGGTGAAGCTATTGCTCAAACATATTGTTAAACCGCAAACCATTCGCACTGATTAAAAGCCAGCCCGCTTGGACGCCATGCTTCATGAAGTTGACAAAAATCAGCAACTTTTTGGACAGGCAATCTCGTCTCTTTATTTCTGTGCCGTTCTTTCCCGATTTTGCGGCTAACAGATGCCGAAATTGGCAACAGCTAGCTCGGAGCTCGAGCTGGGAGTGGACCGGCCCATCTGCTCTTGTGTTTTGCTGGTGCCGGAGACCCCACCAGGCCCCTGTAAAAGCACACAGTTCTCTGTGCTCAGTGTACGTGTTCCCCAGTCCAATAACAAGACAACAGACGCTGACCAGCGACTGGACGAATGGCGACTTCTGCGTTCCTTACCTTTCCGGAATGAACATTGCTAGGAGGTGCCTTTAGTTCTTCGCATTTCATACAAAATTATATTTTAGATAAAAAAATTTATTATAGATTTTACATAGCCCCCTCTTACTACCATTGAACAATAAATGTACCACGTTCATCATAAAAGTATATTTTCAAGCACTTATTTAAAATTGTTACCTTTGCTATTTTGTGTGAGGTGTAAACCATTCTTGTTCTGCTCTCTGTTGGTGAATGCCAAGAACAAAATTTTGTTCAACAAATAAAGTAACTCCACTGTTACTTTGAATATCTATCTTAAATGTTGTACGTGCTCCATCTTATTTTGAACCTAAATTTACACCCACGAAGAATCAAATTGTACTGTTGTCTGAAAATTCACAATTCAAAACGCGCTAAATAAATTGATAAAATGTGCTTAAAAGTGCTTAGTTCACTAGGCTGTTAGTTGAGTTTGTTTCGGTAGGAACTGTTTCCCACTCTTTCTGTGGTGGCCGTAAAGCTCTTACTTGCATGTCGTAGGTTAAATGACAGAAACACTCAGACTGATCATCCAAACGTCTCCCTCAGGATTCGTTTTTTTCCTACAGTAAGCCTTGGCGGGTTTACTGTTTTGTGAGTGGGATACTCCAAGAGCAAAATGGATGCTGGCTCCACACCATTGCAATATGATGACATCTTTCCTGTGTGCAAGGTCAGCCTTATTTATTTCATTCGGTGGCAGATTGTGCATATGCGTTGATTAGCTGCAAAAATTCATCTTGCTCCATTGAGTGGCCGGTTAACAACAAGCAGCCTCAAAAATCAGACTTGAAGCAAAGTATGACATCAGAAACATAAATAATGCACATTTGCATTAATTAATTTGAACAACTTAATCCTTGCATAAAGAGAGCCCGACAGGGTTTCTCCAACCCATCCAATCTGGCTTTAATTGCCTCAGTAACGATGCGTCGACCTTCTTAACCACATGTTTTGTTTCTTGTTTTTAATGCAGTAATGAGATATTTGTTGTGCTGAAGATGTTTTTATTGGTATGTTTGAATCAGATCTTGATGAGAGCCAAAGTGTCGTAGCCCGGTGTTACACACTGTGGATTTAATTTGTATGGAAGGACACAACGTTACGTCTCATAAGCGCCCGTAGTCATATCTGCTGTTCTACCAACCTTAGCAGATAGGGGGCTTGTGCTGTAAATTTGCGGATGCATTTGCCATACCGGTCGCCATTGTAAGTAGTACCAGAGTCTATCTATTCACGCCTCCTGAGGGTTCCAACATTCAGTTCGAGGGTTCGATGTGGATTGAGAGACCTGAAAACAACTCAGTGAATATCTTTGCGATTAAACGAAAAGTATTTTCCATAGTTTTTGGTTGCTTCAAGAATCAGCTGCCTCTATGAGGCCATTTCAAAGAAAAAGCAAAAATCGCCACAGGAAAAAGAAAAGGCTATCATATTTGTTTTATACTTGTAGTTATCTACTAACTAGTCATTATAGCTTTTCAACTGGTAATTCGCACATCTTGCTAAGAAAACTCTTATGTCTGAGGTGAGAACCTTAGAGTTATGGACTTAATAAAATGCCATATGAACCAGAAATAGAAACAAGATTATGTAATTATGCTCTAACGTTATCACCCTCTTCGTCGTCCCTAATGCAAGAATGTGAGAGCTTTCAATTATAAAAATCAAAAAACTAAAATACTAGAACATTAGATAAAGGGGCATATCCTTACAGAGCTAAAGATTACAATGTGCAGACATCAACAGCAGGGCAGAAACAAAAACAAAATCAATACAAAAGAGGCTATAGATATCAGGCAGCTATCAGATGGGTCATTACATACCACTGGTTTGATTCCAGAGCTTCAAAATCAAATGACGCTAATCTTTTGCCACAGAATCTCTAATATCCAGTAAGGAAATACAGAAATAAGGGAAGAAGGATAACGTAGTTTGCTAGTAATCAGACGTAGGGTTGGTTAAGTAATGCTGGGCATGCAAAAGCAACAGTTATTTGTCAATATTGTCAGCCTGAATGTGACTCAGTTTGTATGCCCACTGTTGTTTAAAAAAGAGGATCTTGTGAAAGCCTAACTTGATTTATGACTGCTGGGTATGGGCGGGGGTGACTTGGCTGTTTTTAAGGTTTACCATGAAGTAAAGTTGGGTTTACTAAATCAAGGACCAAATCATCACCACGTTTTCAAGAAGTCTGTGTCTGTGATGTGTATAAATAAAATTGAATGTTGAAAAACAGCAAAAATGAAGATAATGGACAGATTTATAAAACAGCCATGTTTGTTTGTTTTGTGAAAACATCTAATAAAACAGTTAAAGAAAAACAAACACAGACCTGCAGGTCCTTATTTATGTACCCTATTGCATATATATTAGCAGCTGTGACGTACAATTTACATAAATTCCTCTAGATATGTAGCTATGCTCATAAGATGTATTCTTTTAGCCATGTTTCAGATCAAGCTTAGGACATAACACTACCTCTAATTTATCAGTTTGCCATCCTAGGAGAGTCCAGAGACTTTGGCTTTCTTGGTGCACATGGTTCCAGACAGAATAATTTGAAAATATCGACATTTATTTTTTGATGAACGGATCAGTGTAGGTACTGTACTGTTTGAGTGCGTAATCGCCACTGGCTATATTTTACACGTAATATTTAGGAAATACCTTTATTCTACAAGAATAAACCCTGTGGCATACAGCGAAATTCCTGCACGGCAGTGCTGCTCAGACAGCGATTCCAAATCCAACAGTGAACCCGGAAATACTGGCTGAAGTATGTGTACGTCTGGTGCATGATATCATACTTCATTTTGATTTCAGGGGATTCCCAACCCCATGCAGTGAAATTAGCAAACAAACAATGGAAGGACTGTGACAATGCCTTAATTTCAGCAGTTAAATTCTTTTCTTTTGTGCAATTCCATGCAGAGCTGTATTTTTGTAGCTCCAGAATTTAACATGTCTGCATGGGAGCACTTGATGAAAAACCTGTTGGGCTGCCATTGGTAACACAGAGGGACGAGGGCCCATATCCTCTCCTCTGAGAGTGCCATTTACTGATGCATTCTGACAGCATTAGGAAGCGCAAAGCCTCTTATTTTGGTTTGGAGACCTTCTGGCCACCGCTAAAGCCTGAGCTCCTCTCCCCGCTGCAGGAACCGGGCCTAAACGCTCCACCGTCCTCCTCATCCCAGCACACCCTGGGCCCTTCCGGATCAGCACCGGCAGAGAGCACAGGCCAGGAAATCAAGACAGCCAGGACCGGGGGAGAAACTCTTTCCACGCCTGCCCTGTTTTGAGCCAAGGCTGGGGGTTGGGGGTGCGGTGGGGTGTGGGTGGGGAGGGGAGGGGGGTGCTGCCAGGGAGCTCAGATATCAGGAGCTGATCCTCTTGGCCAAAAAGGCGGCATCCCACAACGCCACAATCTGCCAGTTCACCAGGACCGAGCAATGGCGCTCTCTCTCTTTCTCTCTCTCTCTCACACACACACGCACAGAGCACTCACACATTCCAGAAGGCGTGGGCGTGTATGAACCATGCGGGTCCTAACAAACTCATATATTTTTCTGGGTACTTCCACAGCACATAACATTACACACACAAACACGCACACACACACACACTTTATTAGAAACCAAATATTAACATATTGTTCAGAGCACTTGCACTACACACACACACTTCCTTTCTCTCTCTCTCTCTCTCTCTCTCTCTCACACACACACACTTCCTTTCTCTCTGTGTCTCTCTCTCTCTCTCACACACACACACACACATAAAAAGCACGGCAAAGGCTAGTCGTCACACAAATGGAAGCTGTCACACGTGTGGCTGCGTCCTCCTGAGACTGTGGGGGAGGGTGAGGTTCTCATGAGGCTGATTACGCAGTTCAATTTTGTGTCTCACAAAAACATCAGCAGTAGACTGTCATGAAAGTCTTAAGTGGCTCTCAGCCTGATCCCTTTGATAGAGGGACAGTATAGGTGAGGGAAAACAAGCATCAAATGGCCATGATGCGACATGTAAAAAGAGCCAGTCTGAGAGAGTGGGCAGAGGGCTACTGTGAGTGGATTAGAGGTCTTATTTGGATGGCTCCGAGTTCCTATCACAATCATAATTCTTGTTGGAAACATACGGGCGTAAATATGGGAAGTGTGTGTTAAAGGAGACTGCCGTCTCCATGAATTACTAGCTGTGCTGCATTCATACCATGGTGATACATTTTGCTATTGTGGGATAAATCAAGTAGTTTGGAATGTGGTGTGAGACACACACTGAACAAGTGCAGAGGCGATCAGCTGACATTAGGTCACCCAGGAAATTACATCATTAGCCCCCAGAAGGCCTATGACATGATATCACAGTCTTTGTTTGACAGCAATTGTACTGCAACACACACACACACACACACACACACACACACACACACAGATGCAGAAAAGTCAGTTGAAAAAAGTCAGGAAGTTTACCCTTCCCATTGTAATCACATTTGACAGGCCTCAGGGTTCATTTGAAAGGGTGCCCACATGTGGCCTCATTGAGTAAGTTAACTTCATAACCTGAGGGACTCAACCTGTGCATGGGTTCACCCTAGGGCCTTTTCCATGTTGTGATGGCTTTCCTTTTCAGAGGACAGCATGCTCTGTCACAGCACGAGGTGACTGTCATGTGCGCTCTGCCCAACCCTGTGTGTGGGACCCAGTGGTGGCCGGCCGGTGGGTGTTGTTGATCTTGGCCCACTCCTTCTGTTTGTTGGCATTCCAGTGGTTGGGAGTGGAGCAAAGTGGCGCAGCCAAGATGTGTAGGAAGCCAGAGCTGTCAGGTCGGGAGGGCAGCCGAGGGTCAGCCGGTCACAGCGGCACGATGTCAGCTTCCCTCACTGCGACCCCTCCTCCATGCTCCACCCTTGGACATCCTCCTCCACCCGTTCCCCAGGGCCCCAGGACACCCGTCCCCATCTGTCCCCCTCCCCTTATCCCTGGCTTAGCACAGTGGGTGGGGGCTCAAGCCGCACCGGGGGGCTGGGGAATGGGGGTCCTCACCCCTTAAAAGGCTTTTCTAGGCTGAAAATACACCCCTCCCACTCAAACGAAGGCTACAGTAAAGAATTCCTCAGCAGCGATGCAGCCATTTCAGTGCACCAGCTTAATGCTGTGGTTTTCTGACGTTTTCTCTCTCTCAAGGGCCAGTTTCATTGATGGAAAGGAGGACAATGCAGGAAAATTGACTCCAGTCCACCCCCTTCAGCAACATGAATTCTGATCAGTGATCAATCAATGTCAAGACTAACTAGAGGACCTTCATTTTTAAACAATACCAGGATCCATATACATAAATATGTTTTGGTATTGTACAGCCTTATATTTGATTTCTGTTTCTGGAATATTCTGAAATGATAATTGCTTCAAGTATCTCCAATAGTCTGCTTGGCATTGTGTTACCAGTGGTTTAATGGTAAACAACACTGTAATGTTACATGTAGCTCAGTTACTGTCTCATCCCTACCTCTGTGTGAGCTGCAGTATTCATCCATTTATGCTCACCCACCTATAAAACACAACAACTAAGGGAAACATTTTGCTTTTTATTCCAAGCAGTTATTGCCTCTCAAAGGACTGTCTGCTTGGGGCACCACACACTTTCTCTGGTTTGCATTTTGGAATGCTTTCTGCTTTTTACAGAGAGCTTTGTTGGGGTGGTGCTGCACTGATGAAAGGTGATATTCAAGAGCACCCACTGGACCTTAGGATTGTTTTAAATCATGTTTAACTTTTAAGATGACTCTAAACAAGAGCTGTCTGTGCCCAGCAAAACTGCCTTTGTCCCACCAGTTGTAGAATGTGTTTTAGATAAACACACCTTGCAACATCTCTGGTCACTAGAGGCAATTAATTTTAGGCAGTGAGAGAAGAGCCTGTTCTACAGCACTGGTTCCCTACTGTACCACAGTGTGGACTGCTGTGTGCAACATTTTCACAGATGTGGAGGCAAGTGTGTACGAGTTGGTCCCCGGCTTCTGCTGGAGTGCTCCTGTTTTTAAATAAAATGTGTCAAATTTACAAAAGTTACAGCACAGTGACGTTCTGACAATTTGTTTCGAGAACTCGCCAGTTTGGCATCAACAGCTAGCTCCATAAGAGGGATAGGGTGCATTTCGATTCTGTTTTTAATTTTAAAAAATTCCGTAGTTGTTCCTATAGTATCTATTATAAAGTTTGTTGGAATCAATGCAACTTTGAAGTGTCAGTTTGTTCGTTAATGAATTCAGAGATTCATCAGAGATTAGATGCTGATTTGTCACACATAAGACTGCTATAATTAGAGTACACTTTTTATAAATCATTTTAATTAACCAGTGATTGACGCTCATAAACTTACTTTTCTGTTCCTGGAGAGTGTGTAATTATGCTTTCTAAAGATCTGAGGAGCACTTTTGTTCAACGGCGTAAGAATTTGTCAGTGTAATGTGAAGTAATGCACGCTGTTTGAGTTAAGTGATAGGGTTGCATAATAGAATTTTAGAATAGTTAAGCTGTGGCAGAGTTTTATTTTCAACAACAAGCTCTGTCTTTGCTGCTCTGTGGTACGACTCATTGGCTGATGGCTGTGCATTCCAGAAACAGATAGCAGATCTGGAAGAGACTGAGGGACACCAAATCCTTTAGATTATGGTCTGGCAGCTCCTATTTTTGAGTCTCCGTATTGTTTTGAACAATGCAAACATTTTGAATAGCAAATTTGATTTTAATTTGTGGAGTCAAATGCCATTAACATCATAAAATTTCTTATTTCAAAAGTAAAATCCATGTAACCATGTAACCATCAACAGCAACAACAATATGTAATGCACAAAAACAGGACACATAAATGTAAAGATGACTTTAATTTTGGAGGGCTGTAAGTGTATGCACTTCTCTGTGGCGTAGTGCACCTGATACCCATGTCCTTCCCTTTGAAAGCATGCAAGTCTGTTGCATAGCCATCACACGCAGTCCATCTCTTTTTAATGCTAAGAGCTAGGGCATTACTGATAGAGAGACCTGGCATTATTTAGCTGGGAATTGCAACAGCAGCCCTCCATTGCAGCGCTGTAATGGTAATAGACCCCTGGAAATGCATAACTGTAGTCTGCTTATATCTAGCTGGGAATAAGCTGGAGTTAGCTGGTTCATTCATTACTGTATGAAGCATGTATTTTACGGTTAACATTCAATCATTTTTGGACATCTGTTTTCTTGCCACCTGTATTGGCCGTCTGTGTCCCATTAGAAATTGAAGGTCCATTTTAAGAGATGCATATCTTAAAATGTCCTGGTGGTCATTAGAACATGCTTTGCAAATAAGGAATATTATTACTGCTCACTCCTGACATTATAGACACTTAGTGTCAAGGGTTGTCAATTCCTTTTCAAGCCAGCCTGGGTGCATCATTTTATCTTCCACTGTCACAACAAATAAACTAATAATGGTCATCAGTCAGAACCTCAGTATATCGAATCGGGTGTTTCAGTTCTGGATTAGCATCAAAGCCCACAACAATGATGGCCAATGGCTTTCCTGCTCTAGTCAATTCCAGAGAAAGCTGAAGGTATAGGTATGAATCTATGAGATTAAACAGACGAGGGATGATGTCTGGACCTCTCTTTTACAACAGTGCATATTACACATACATAGTAAGCTCTGTCATGTTACATCCAGATTCGATGAGTTAGCCTGTTTTTTAATCTCTTTTTTTCTCTTCATAAAAATAAACTGTTAAACACGTTAACATAAATGTTAATGGGTGAAAGGGAAAAAGAATGACGAGCCAAACTTGTCTGTAAAACAGAAAGGTTGTTGAGAGGCAATTCTTTAAAACAGTCCTCTTCCCGTGATCCAGTCCGAGTTTTGGAAAGAGCCGGTAATGTCACGGTGTTACTTTACGATCTTCACAGGCATTCTACAGCCTCTCAGACCAACTCTGCCGGTTCATTCTCGCTGTACTCAGGTCGCCGCGTGCCATGTCCGAGCCGTAGAGCTGAAGACACCGGTCTCCTTTATAAACATATGGATATATAATGAACACGCAATGAAGCCAGGACAAATATAAACAAAAAAATTAATTAATGTACTTTACAATTGATTCTTGATGCCGACTGTTGCATCTCTTCCTTTTACATTTTTAATATACTTATACAGAAAATGAATGTTATAAATAATTAAAATATTTCTGGGACAGCTTGTTGTATTTACTTAGGTAAAAACATTGACATAACATATGCTTGTTTTGATTGGCATCAGAGTTGTTTTGCAAGAAAGAAAAAATAAAATATAATACTAAATCAATTCTTATTTAATTTTAGATTGAAATTATTTCAGGCACCATGAAGCATAAAATCTTGTGAACACAGATTTGTGTACAGCACTTTGGAGTTTTAGTGTAACTGGGCTTTGCCAAGCTACAGATTTCACAGATCTCAGATGTCAGATTCAGAGCAGATTTTATTACAGGTTGTTTTCAAAACAGCATGACTTAGCAAAATGAAAACAGTAATTTGGTGCTTAAAAAGTATGCCCAGTACGTGCGGTAATGCCATCATCTCATGTAGGATGGTAATGAAGGAGCCTCAGACCCAGTCAGAGGGCAGTAAGCAGCGCTGTTGACTTCATAAAGTGGGCGAAGCTTTGCCCGTATGAGCTCAGGGGATGAGCAGGTAAAAACAGGCTTGGCCCCATTGTGCGCCGGTTCGTATGAAATGATGTACAGGTGACCTCATGCTACAGACCTGGTGGTAGGTGCTGCGCTTCACAGCTGGAGCGTTAGCGGTTAACCCCTAATTTTTCTCCATACTAGATTGCATTGCTAATATACCAAACACTCATGAGTTGAGCTTGTTAAATGGTCATTGCAAGGTAAACTGCTTATGATTTTTTTCTTCATAAGCACCAAAGAGCAAAACACAAATGCAACGATTAAAAATTTTCTGAAGTAACTCTGTGAAACAAATGCTTTCAATACTGTGTGGACACTGTGATATAGGTAAAATTTTCAGAATGAAGCAGGTCTATTTACATTATGAAAATCTTGAAACATAATGAAAATCTTCTTCTTGTAAAAGTTACTGGCTTGTAAATTTTTGATTATTGATTAGAATCTAAAGAGGTCACTCTTCCTTTGCACATTTCACATGGAATCATTTCAATTTGATAGCTACAAAGAAAATGTTTAAATCTTAACACTGATTTCAGTAACACAGAATAATGTTGGGTGAAAATAGAAGCTTATAGAACACCAAAAATGTGTGTGTGTGTGTGTGTGTGTGTGTGTGTGTGTGTGTGTGTGTGTGTGTGTGTGTGTGTGTGTGTGTGTGTGTGTGTGTGTGTGTGTGTGTTTGTGTATGTGTGTGTGCATGTGTGTGAGAGCTTACAGTACATATTTAGGTATGCTAGTTTTAGACAGGAGGTATACTGGTTTTGCTGACATTTGATGCTCTTCACCATGAAAATCAATACCCTTGAGTTTAATATTAGAATCAAAATTTCAAAATCACTCACAGTCATCTGTCCTTGCTTTTTGTGCTGAGTGAAACTTGAAAAACAGCAATAAGCTCACAATATGAAAAATAGGCTCAATTAATTTATGGTGTGTGATATATACTCCAGAGATTGAAGGTATTTACAATGTAAAGCACATGTCTGTCTCTGACTAATGACATTTGCATATCTTTATCAAAGAACATGGACAGACATAATGAGAGGACCCAATGCATCTAATTATCAGTGTATTAGCATGATTATCATTGTCCTCAGTGTTGCTTTGTGAAGATGAGCTGTTTGCTTCTTTTTTTCAGTTTGCTAATCTGCTCAAAGGAAGAAAAAGGTATGTGTTTTCTTTGCAGTTAACTAAATTTAAAAGGGCTGATAATTACATGCATGGAATGATGTTTTTAAAAACCCTTTTGTTATCGTTGATACAGTGCCCACTCCAAAGCGGTATGCCTGTCTGCGCCTCACAAAAGATATTTATGTCCCCCCTCAAAACTTTTTTTTTTATACTGTACTCACCTGAACCCCCTCCTCCCCACACACACCATATTCTGTCCTCTATACATCTGCCCTTTGAAGTTATACTCCTCACAATGTTCCAAAATGCGATTATGTCCCTGAGGGAGAGTGGCAATTCTTCTCCATGTCGAGGTCTGATTCGGTTTAGAGTTCTCACAATGTCTCTGAGCAACCAGGCCGTGGCTCTCTAATTCTGTGTTCAGTGGCAAGGAAGATTTCGTGGGCTGCAGAAAATAATGTTTTAATCTCTGAACAGATATCTTGTTGTGTGGCCATGGTTCATAGAATGTTTCCAGAAAATTCACTCAGACGTATTTAAATATTCATTTAAAAATTATGTTTCTCATCGATGCTTTCTTTGGATGGCAGATGAGGAGGTTCTTCTCTGTGTATTTATGGGGTTTCTGGAATGCCTGTACTCTGAATACAATGTGAGCAGAGTTTTTATCTCCTGAAGGAATTTGGTGACCCTGTAGATAAGTATGACTCATGAAGGATTTGATATACTGTATTTGATTCCCAGTTAGATGATGATTAATAAAGTTGTAGAACCTATAGGTATAAATGGTACTAATTTGAGTCCCATTTCACATGTGCCTTCAAGCTGCTGGAGGCCAAGTCCACAGACCAAACAGTAGTTAAACAGAAGATAGTTGTTGGTAGACTTCCAACAATAAATGCTGATGTCTTTAACCCTGAAACAAGGAGCGACTGTTGTGGAAGGATTCTATTTAATTGCTTTCATTGGTGTTAAATTTAAATTAAAATCCAATTAACCTCCGCTTAATCAGATGAACCATGTAGTTCTTTTTTTTTTCTAGAGGGAGACTCATTCATTCACAGCTGAATTACAATACTGCTTCAGGGATGCTTTGTTTCTTGTTCACACTTTTAAAAATTACACATTGGTTTAATGTCTATCTTTATGTAAAAAATGTATATGATGTATATATATGATGTATATCTTGTAATTCAGGAAATGAAAGACTAAAACTAAAAGCCACACATTGTACAGTGGGTTGGTGTATATATTTGCTATTTCATGTTTCTCTAGTCTCAGTGTATGGACCTCTTCTTCTGCTGTTTACTTCTAAGTGACCAAAGGAGCAAACTGGGCAATAGACACGTTTTGTCCAAGGCAAAGGTTTTTCCATTTGAGCTGTGGAAATGTTCAAAGATATGAATACATAGCATCACTTAGATTAACACAACCCTCATTTGAACCAAACCACAGCAGCCAAGCCCATATCTCCATTGGGTGAGTATGATGTGTGTATCTGTCTGTGAATGCGTATGTCCATGAATTTGAGTGCGTCTATGCATGTGTGTGAATGTATGCGCATGAAAGTTTGTGTGAGTCTGTTTGTGTGTCTGCCTCTGTGTGTCTAAAAATAAAGAAGCAGATTGTAAATAGCTGGTGATATGCATTCTACAGTGGAGAAAGTTTGGTTCATCCTTGTTTAATATACACAGGGCTGAACCATCCAAGACATACAAACCCCAGACTGTTTCTTTAATCTTAATTTTCCTGACTTGCTTCTTTATCACTGTCACTAGTGGTCACCAACAAAGATGAGGCTAACACATACACACACACACACACACACACACACCTTATTCCCTCTTTTATTTTGAAAGCTACCATTATGTTAATCATCTTGTGTTTTTATATTGAGTAGTTGTGTGAATCATCTAAGTTATTTCTGTATGATAATGTATCAAATATGTCCATTATATCTGCATTACAGTCATTTAGCAGAAACTCTTACCCAGAGATGTCACAGAAAATAAGAGCATCTATGAGAGCTTAATAGCAACTGTGTCTCACAACACTTTATCTTATTTATATTTTTGCATCTGCAGATTGATATAGGACAAGGCACTGACAATGAAAATATACATAAAGTTCATAGTACTACACATTAATACACCGCATGGGTTTTTGTACAGTGCACAGAAATGACACAGGTTAATCATTTGACCTGTTATTCAGATATGATCTCATAAAGGTCCATATGAGCTACAGTCATGTAAGCAGGACTGGTGCTGTCTGTTCCCTTGACTATAAATCTAAAAAAAATCCAAAAAAAAAAAAAGCTGGACCAGTAATGAGACCAAAAGAGAGTTGATTGTAAGTTCTTTACCTTTATACCCAGAAGCCAAACTTTAGGGCATTGTGGAATGTTTATCCTCAAAATAATAGTCAAATGAACAATTAAATCCATCCAAAATGTCTTCGCTGAAGGAGATTACCATCATAAGTGTATGTACCTACCTCACCACAACGAGGCCAGTTCATACTTGAAAGAGACTGATCCATTTTTTAACAACTCTTTATTTAAAAAAAATATTTAACATATCTGACTTGTATCAGAGGTACCTTTTGAATGCCCTCAAATGTAACCCTCTCTCAAACAGATCCATTCCAGTTTCTGATTATGCATTGTATTGGCCCCAAGCAATAGGTTGATATTTTTTTACATATCCAAAGGTGTCTGCTCCTTTCATTCACTCCAGCAGAGGTTGAGGGTGGAAAAGAGAGATGGTAAAAGGTTATCACGTTCACAGACCGTCCGCGTCATCCTGGCTTCTGTCAGCGGGACCACCGGCCGACAGTGACAGCACAGAGCTCCACGGGGCCAACCCACCAGCCCCGACGCCCACTGGGGGAACGACACAGACGGTTCCCGCAGGCGGCCTGGCCTCCTCTCCCCCTGCATCAAGAAGAAGTCACAATTCCTGTCAGTTACTCCGAACCGACGCCTCCGCGTGCCCCCACTTCTCTCTTAAAAGGCCTTATTAATTCATTCGTCTTGTTTAGATCGTTTCTGGAATACCAAACTACACAGAGCGCCGGATACAAACCACCCCCCACACACACACACACACCCTGCACACACCCCCGCCACCACCTCAAACATCACGCTGCAGTTTGAGTTCAGCTGGCAGGTAATTTTTTTCCACAAGAACATGAAAAGAATGTTAATTTTTCCCAAGTGTGTGTGTGGATATATATGAGTGTGTGCCTGTTACACAGACTGATGGCTGACTGCTTGTAATAGTCCGTATATCAGGCCCATTGATTCCACATCTTAACATGGGCTTTATGCATCGGTGAACGTATTAAATATTAAATCAGAGTCTCGTGCAATATCCCAGCAACTTGCCGACTGGCGTGGAAACCCTCAGGCGGGTATTTTAGGAAAGGTGTGGGTGTGGGGTGCCCCTTTTATTTTTAACCTGTGGGCAGGTGAGCTTCTCATTCTCTTTACACTGGCTGGGAGTGCTTTGCAATACTCTGTTTAAGCTTTGTAATTGGAAAGCCATTTATGCATTTGTGTGAACCCAGCAGCTTTGGAAGTTTTAATACATTTCTGACCCATCATCTTATTCTTATACTTAAGTATTGTTCTGTCGTCTTCAAACGGCACCTGCTAGTGTATAGAAAGAATGGTTTATATTTCATATTGGAGAAATAATGAACTTTCACTTGGTTTGATGGTATAGAGAGCCCCTGAAACAGCACCCTGGTACCCTTACAGAAGCGTGTTGCTGTATCAAGAGTTTTCTTCACTCGGGAACTCAGAAGCTCAATAACTTATTATTGTGTAACTTTCCTTCAAAATCATGCCTTAAGTGATGGTGACACGTTTATTGAAGCTTCAGTCACAGCTAAAGTCCAGAAAAGTGAATTACATCGATATCAGAAAATAATGCTGATTTACTTTATTATCTGCCTGTAAGTTTTAAATTAAATCTTCTGTAGAACTTTATATTGGGGTTTGCAGGGTCTTTCAGCAGGTAAGGAAGGTGCATCAGTGATTCGAGAGAAAAATGTAGAGGTGTTAAGATCTTTGTGAAGAAAATAGACCTTTCAGAAACAAGCACATTCAGAAGCGTCTCTCACCATCTTGCACCGTAGGCCACTGCCCTTGAATGCATCAATCCCTTCCTTAAAAGTGAGAGGCAACAGGTGGAGATCCGGCAGCCATTCTGTCCTCCGTGCTCCCTCATTTGCTGCTAATCGACCTTTGACCCGCCCAACGTGTCACCGTCTGCAGTGGTGTCCTTAAGTCCGTGGGTGATTTTCCCCCTCAGCGGCTCCTGACACCCCCCTCAGCTGGGCTGAAGCCGGAGGCGGCGGGGAAGGGGGGATGGTGAGGGGAGGGTGGAATGCATAGCTGTCTCTGTCAAGCCTTTTTCTGAAACAAGGGAGAATCTCAGATACCTCACCTTCATTCTGCTAATTAAGGGAGTAAAAATAATTTTGAATTTAGGAGTGGTTTTATGATTAATTAGCCAAGCAAATCACACATAAACCTGGAAGGGGTTGTGCAGCGACTGAATACTGAGATCATATGAGGAAAAATATTCCTTTGAGCAAATATATGGTATGTGAAGTGACAAATTAAACCCAGAATATGTATAGTGGTTGAGTGAAAATTTCCATCCTGGCTTCGATTTAGTCTGTCAGTCCAAGACCATTTTTCTCCGTTTATTGTCCCCTCATTATTCTGTTCTCAAAATGAGATGTCCAATCATGATAACTGGTCCATCCCATTGCTGAGATGTTCTTGCCCATATGAGCCTCTCTCATTCACACGACTTGAGCATCCTCAGCTTTCGCATTTCTCATTCCTTGTGTTTTAATGTAAGAAGCCACGTCTGGAGACAATATTGAGGAAAATGACAAGAGTGAAAGCTGAGTGTATTTGAGGTTTCTGTTAGGATCACATGCCAGGCTTATGCCTTTGTGCTATAAGCCTGCTGAAAGTGGTGTAGCTTATGTCAATAAACCTGTCCACATTTCAGGACGTGAACGGTATATTTCATTAATCATATTGACTTGGTGAAGGTAGGGATTCCGACAAGAAAATCACACATAAACCATAGCGAGACGTGTGTCAAACACTTGTGCACACACAAAGCACCCTCTGATTAATCTGACCAATGGCTGAGCTCCCATGGTCCTAGAAGTGGTGAGCGTTGCTAGTTAGAGCCACGGTTCATTGGGTAACCACGACGATGGCCCCAAGTGACTTCCCAAGCAACTACAGGTTATGAGCTGTCATTGGCGAGACATCAGCCTCTTCTCTGATCATCGGAAATATAATCCGATGTACAGGCAAAAAGCTTCTGCTGTATCGTTCCCCGAGCAGGTGCCAGTGGCACACTGGTGATGCAAGAGCACAGTACAAAAGTGTCATTCCACCCAACATTTGATTTATCAAATAGTTAAGGGACCTGAATGTGTTCTTGCTTGAAACTGTCTGGGTAAGATGAAAGCCTGCCTGAAGAGAGTGTCGTGGAGGCACTTTGAAAACGAAGACTTCCTTAAAGGAGGAGAAGCCAGCTTAATGAGAGAGGGGATGCTGGGGCTGGCAGAAAGGTAACTACTACTCATTTAGTGTCAGACAGTTTAGCTTTGACAGTGAGGAACTCTTATGGCAGCTGCAGTCGAATAACAGAAGGAACTGCTTCAACTGCTGACAACACCCCATAAAAAAACTGGGTCATATCACTTTTGATTATTAGAAAATGCTTCAGGATTGATTTTTAACATAAGAAAAATGCACAGTATGGGAAGTGCACAAAGGTTACAAAGTTAATGTCAACAACACTAGATGTAATTCGGTGATACTGGCTGTTGATCTTCATTTAAAGGAACACATTTGTTAATCAAAAAAAATATATAGGGTAATTAGAAGTCTACATCTAGATTAAAAGGCACTTCTTTAGCCTCTCCTAGTCCAAGCTCTGTGTACTACTTAAGCTACCACCACATCACAGAGCTCTCTGCCTTGTTGTTTCAGTGGGACGCTCTCAGATAAGGAAAAAAGCGGTCTTTCTCTCATTTTGCTGAGATTACAGTGTTTTCCCTTCTGTTTGTCTTCCAATTGCACTTTCACCTGATTTCCCCCCTAGGGTGGTATCCTCAGGAGATGTTTCTCCAGTCGGTTGCGACACGGTTGCAGACGAGCCATCTGACCGGCTCGTTCGTGAGGCTACTTCGCGTTCAGGAATGCAGGCTTTGGAGCTTTGAGCATTCACAGCAATTAGCCAGCTAATCCATTTAGAGCCCGCGTACATGCCAGCAATCGGCCGTCAGTCGAAAGTGGAATAATAACATTTGCTTACATGTCTGCTCCCTTCCTTGCCTGTGGATATGCACAGAGAAAGCAGACACACAGACACAAATATGCCACATGATTTTAGTAGGAAAAAGCTGAATGTTTTATGACTGCATTAAAACAATATGAAATGGTATCTATTGTAATACCGCAGTACAAAATACTAACGATTTGTATTGGTATTATTTGTGATGTGATATGTATCATAGCCATTCCTGAACAATTCATAAATAAGCATTGTGCTGTGCTTTACATATAAGTCCGCAATGCCAACAAGAGAAGAATTAGCCTTGAGAATAAATTGGGTACTGAATCACACAGACACAGCAACAGTTTTTAAAGACTAATCGACCGTTTACAAACGGGGCAAAAAATTTGCCTGTGCTTGTTCTTTCATTGACTGAAATACTTTATTATCATAGCTATTATTTTTCACTCATGTGTCTCAGCTGGTCTGAACCTCCTTTTTAATGACTGCTTTCAGCGAGAAGGGCACACATACAAATTAAAATTACGACAGATGAGCTGTCTGAAAATATGTTTTTGGCAACATAGCAAACGCTTTTTTGATACATACAACTCTGGCCTTAAAGTCAGTTCGCCCCTTGCAGTATATGATCAATCACTGCTGATCCAGGACACACTGGGCTGCAGTGTGGCTCTGTGCTTCTCAGCTCAGGGTCCCCATGAACAGACCCCAGATCAGTTTTGGATTAGATGTGCTAATCTACAATCTTCGGGGACTATTTAACTCAGGCATTCTGCCTGTAAGTGTCCAGGGAGAGGACAGGGCGAGAAGGACAGCAGTAAAGCGGAGAGGATAGAGGGAGGCAGGCGGGGAGCGAGTGTGGTTGAGGGGTGAGCTCAGGGGAGGAGTGTCCAGCCCTGCCGTGCAGGGCTGTGGGGGTGGTGCGCGCAGCATTCCAGTCATTCTTTCAGCACTAAGCCGGCCAGATTGGGCAGCAGCACCAACTGCAGTGAGAGCCTCTCTCCTCTCCAACGGCCGGCCCGCATGAGAAACAGGACCCGACCTCGACCGTGCACATCCACTACCCCCCTCCCCCGCAATAAAAACACCCAGCCTCACCCCCCCCCCGAAACACCCAACAGACCTCCTCACATTGTTACATTCACCAACTCTGCTTACCTTGCTATGACTCCAATGAACAAGAGTTCAAAAACAAAAACACTCAGGTTAATTCAAACAATGTGTTGAAATTAAAACAGTGAAGCAGAGGTTTATCCACAGCCATCACTTCAGTGTTCACAACCTTAATTTAAAAATGGCTTTGACTTTTACTTCTGTTTTGGCACCGCCACTGAATCGAGCTCTTTGGACTAGAGCACAGCTTTCTTTTGGCTGAAGCTGAGTTTCAGAGCGAAGATCTGTGCACTCATAGCCTGAGCTCAGCACTTTTACTTTCATGTCTCATGTGAGCTTAGCTGTTCTTATTTTTTTGTAAAATCTTTAATAAGAACACTGTATCTCTTTGCGGGGATTCTCCAATATATTGGGTATGTACATAGTCCTATAGGCATGCTATCACAGCCAGCAGTGAAATAATTTTCTGCAAGGGGCTGCATGAATGAGTAAATAGGTTAACTAGTGTGTCATGGTACTACTTAGCATGACTTGCATTTACTCAGAGAGCAGCACCCTGCTGTGTGTCTACAGTGGAAAATGTAACAGTGTAATTGCATGTGTTCTGCCTCTTGTAAAATACTGAGTGCAGTGCTTTGGACTGCAGACGATGTTCTGCTCTGACAATGAAGACTTGCCTGTGCTTGAAGCAGCACAGCGAGTTACTTGCACTTCTGTTAAAGTCGTGGGTCCAGATTATGCAATCTGCTGTATCAGGGACACTAATGCCTGCAGCACACCAGATTTTGTGTGTGTTATATATCTGATCAGGTGTGTAAGTCTTGTGGCGGGTGATAACAGTATGAGTGAACTGCTGGAATCATTACAGCTGAGGTTTTCAGACTGTCAGTCAACATGGGCAGCAGTGTCGATCAGCCTTTTTCAGAGGGTTGCAAGTTTGAATCTTGGCTGGGACACTGCTGTTGCTGCCTTGAGCATACCCCTTGACCTCTGTTGCTCCAGTGTAAATCTTGGTCCATAAACAGATAATACAGGGCATGGCAGGTCTGTAAACTGTTCTGGATGAGGCTCTCTATACAAACGTTGCAAAGTGACATATCTCCTGGTAAACAAGAGGAACTGAAACAGAGGAGAAAAGTTAATTGTAGATTATTTGTAAATTACCTGGTATTACAACGTAATTCTACATGGCATGTTAAACATATTTTGTAGGGCAAGGACCTTTTAAAAACTACCCAACAAAGGACTCAGAGGTGTTACTCTAAATAAGAAAAATCAAACTAAGGGCCAAGTGTGAAAGAAAAAAATCAATCAAGATCTTCATTTAAAACATTTTTAGGTTAGGACTAGACTTGATCCATGTTTGGGACACCAGCCCTAAATGTTTCCATCAATAAGGCTTTGACTGGGTATGCATTTGATACAGCACATATAATTGCATTATCTTCTTACTGAATACTACAAACAGAAAATCACTGTGTCAAAAGGTACAGGAGGGATAGAACTGTTTACAATAACATAAAAATGGAAATCTAGGAGCTTGGTACTATGTTACGCTTTGGTCTGAATATAGAGGTCTACTTAGAACAATAAAAAAATACAGTCACACAAATCACACAAGTTTCCACTGTCCACTTAAGGCTAATCATAAATTCAATGAGATTCTATCATTAGTGTTGTACACATGCTGAGCACTGGACATGTGAACGTGTGTGTGTGTGTGGGGTGGGGTGCTGTACAGATGCTGAGTAGTGGATGTGTGTGTGTGGGGGGGTGCTGTACAGATGCTGAGTAGTGTGTGTGTGTGGGGGGTGCTGTAAGATGTTGAGTAGTGGATGTGTGTGTGTGTGTGGGGGGGGTGCTGTACAGATGTTGAGTAGTGGATGTGTGTGTGTGTGTGGGGGGTGCTGTACAGATGTTGAGTAGTGGATGTGTGTGTGTGTGTGGGGGGGGTGCTGTACAGATGTTGAGTAGTGTGTGTGTGTGGGGCGGTGCTGTACAGATGTTGAGTAGTGGATGTGTGTGTGTGTGTGTGGGGGGGGGGTGCTGTACAGATGTTGAGTAGTGGATGTGTGTGTGTGTGTGTGTGTGGGGGGTGCTGTACAGATGTTGAGTAGTGGATGTGTGTGTGTGTGTGTGTGTGTGTGTGAGTAGGGGGGCTGTACAGATGTTGAGTAGTGGATGTGTGTGTGTGTGTGTGTGTGTGTGTGTGTGTGTGGATGTGTGTGTGTGTGTGGTATGGGGGCTGTACAGATGTTGAGTAGTGGATGTGTGTGGGGCGGTGCTGTACAGATGTTGAGTAGTGGATGTGTGGTGTGGGGTGTGTGTGTGTACAGATGTTGAGTAGTGATGTGTGTGTGTGTGTGGGGGGTGCTGTACAGATGTTGAGTAGTGTGTGTGTGTGTGTGGGCGGTGCTGTACAGATGTTGAGTAGTGGATGTGTGTGTGGGGGGTGCTGTACAGATGTTGAGTAGTGGATGTGTGTGTGTGTGTGTGGGGGGGGGGGGGTGCTGTACAGATGTTGAGTAGTGGATGTGTGTGTGTGTGTGTGTGGGGGTGCTGTACAGATGTTGAGTAGTGGATGTGTGTGTGTGTGTGTGTGTGTGTGGGGGGCGCTGCAGAGGAATCTGCTCTCAGCACACCCTTTGTTCTGTCCTGGCCACGCAGTTGTTCACACGCTCCCACAATGTTTATGTTTGCATTTATGTTTGAGCTAATGTTGCAAACATTATGTCTGTCCAGCCTTTAGGAGAGTTCAAGAGGAATTTATTATATCATGTTTGAGAGGGGAATTAATGGGAATTTGTGCCTGGACTGAAGCTGCTAACCTTCCCTCTCTTGGCTTCACAGCCTCCTTTACCCTGGGCAACAGGATACAGCTGTGTATTCGCTGAGGTACATTCACCATCGCCACAACTGCAGGGGCCTTCCCAGGATTGTAGCCTATAACCTTTTCAGACATAATTCTTGGCTCCCTCGCCAAACAACTCCACAAGGGCTGCCACAAACGTGCCTCACAACTCTGCTGCTGTTTCACCCAAGACTTCAGCCATGGTTGTGGCAACCAATGACATGGCAGCAGTTTCACAGAGGTTTACACACATACATAATTTAGTGCAGATGCCTGGCCAAGGAAGGATAGTGTAAAAGAAGACGAGAATGCCATCACCTGCCTTTACACTTCCAAGTGATTTATTAAACCCGTGATCGGTGACAAAATTTCAATTATTCAGTCCTCCTCAGGTAATGTGAATTATGTAAGTACACTTGTAGCAGCAATGCAGCACTGACCCTAATTGAGGGGTGTTCAGACTCCGGTCCCTGATTGGCAAAACAGTCCACATGCCCGGTTTCCAAAGCCTAATATGACTGTAACCTGAAAGGAAACAACAAAAGTGAGCGAACACACCAGCCCTCCAGGACTTGAGTTTGATACTAGTGCCCTTGTGGAACTCAAACCCACAACCCCCTCTACACTGCCCCAGTCTAGTGTGTGAGTGTGTGTGTGTGTGTGTGTGTGTGTGGGTGGGGGTTCAACAGATTTTTGCCACCTCTGGTCAGCCAAAAATGAGGTTCACTCTGCGACTCCATTCATCACATTGGTCTGATGGGGAATGTTCTCCACCCCTGGCTTAGAGTGGTCAAATAAAGCATAGCAGGAAATGGAGTGACAGTGGTTTCGATAGCTATTACAAGCAATGATGATATTACGTTCCCATAACTTAATGTAAAGGCTAGAGGTCAAAGAAAAAAAAAATCTATCTTGTGCTGTACAGTGCAAGCATGTGACACAGAAAGTCAGCGGATCAATATCATATAAAAAGAATTTTTCCATTTGATGAACTGAGTAAAACACCAATCATTAATCCAAAAATAGATTAAAAAAAATAACGTGTGAATGGAGGACAGCTTGCTGCTGTTTCTTTATTTTTTATTTTACTGTTTCTCAGTTACACATTTTAAATAGACTAAAACACAAGATTATTCACAATTTGATGTTAAGACTACAGAAACAATGACATCTGAGATAATACATTCAGTTAGCTGTGGTGCGTTTTGGCTGCTGGCAATTATTTTCCAAAAGTCATAGAATAGTAACTTGTTTTTGGTCTCTCAGATAAAAAAAAATAATGAATAGGAAAAATACTGATTTATTACAATGTTCACTATATATGTTCAAACAAAAATTAAGTTATTTCATCAGTTGACTAGTGGCAGACAGAAAACAAAATCAAACATTACCTCTCAATCACATGTATCCTCCTGGCATATCACTGATTGTTGACAAAGTGTAAGTTGCTACTTCCTATTTTTGTGAATATTTTCAAATTATCCACTCAAACAGTTATGGTATCTTAATATGGTGTGACTTGCACAAAATTACTTTAAAACTGAACTGATTTCCGGCGCAATATTATTGTTCAACTCCTTTATTCGTTATGCCTCACATCGAGGTATTTTCTCGTATGAACTCCTCATACAATCATGAGTGACTCCGATCCGTGTTTTACTTGTGACCGACGGGCTGTTCACAGCCTCTCGCTGATTTTTACTCAGCTCTTGTCCTGATATCACTCCGCTGGCATGGTGGAGGAGGAGAGCACTTGATCATTGTGATGGTGGCAGCAGCTGTGAGCAACCAGCAGAATCGGCGTCTTTAGGATTTCGTTTACGCACGTCTCTGAGATCAGGATTTCTCAACACCACTTCATGCTTGGGGATTTTACAGATAAATTAACGCGATGCAAGTTCACGAAACCACTTTGGAGGTTGTGCGGCGCGAACAGCAAAACTTTTTCTTATAGGACAACACAATAAAGCAGCGAGCTCGTAACATTGGCTGTTGTGTGTGATGTTCGCTCGTAACATCCGGATCTTCTATGGAGTTACATTAGAACAGTTCTACTGGCAGTGGAAGTGAGCGCGAGGACCGACCGCTGAGCTCGGTCTAACACGCTCCGGTATTGTGTTTTTCCAGATCGAATACAATATTGTTTAATGGCATTGCATGGTTGAATTTTACCGAAGGAAGGATAGCAGACACTGTTTGTTTATAGTCATCTGAATCCCCATTCCTCCTTCCCTGGAAACATTTTAGACACAAGAGGCTTGAGAAAGTTCTTCCAAAATACTGTGCACAGACTATATGATGGGGGATTTTGCAACCCCCACTGCTGCGAATGGCAGCAGTATTTGCATAAACAACAATATCATAAACAACAGCATCAACGCCGGTAATAACAGTAACAATGCGGGCATTCCTAAACACAGCGCGGTGGTCGAGAGATTGAGGCAAAGAATCGAAGGCTGTCGGAGGCACCATGTAAGTTGTGAAAACAGGTACCAGCAAGCCCACGCGGAACAGCTGGAGATTGAACGCAGGGAGACGGTCAGCCTCTATCAGCGAAGCCTGGAGCAGAGGGCTAAGAAATCTGCTAATAATAAGCAACAAAACAAACAACAAGACCCTGAGTCGGCAACCACGGCAGAACAGAGAAATAACACACTGATAGCGGTAAGCAACGTTACAGAACCCATTCTTAACTCCCTGGTCCCGTATCCCACCCGCAGTTAAAATGACTTGTGAAAAATGTTTGATTTGCAGTTAGTGGGGCAAAAGCACTTGCACAAATACAATTAAATCGAAGGCTACTTCCGACACCATACCCCAAACTTTCCCCCTTAGCAGTGCCGTGTGTATTTAGGCAATGGAGATCAGAAACTTTGCAGCCCTTTTGAGGGCAATGTTGCTTTGCTTTTAAACTCTGTCCCTAGCTGAAGCAACAATAATATGCTAGATTTTTGTATTAATTGCCTGTATCCCAGTGAGCTACTTGTCTAGATTTTTTTTACAAGCTTTTGGTGTTTTTTTTCCCCTGTAGCCAGTTGAAGTGTAGTGTCTTAAAGCTACCTATTAACTTTCTAAAAAGAAGAAAACAATTAATACAACTGCCATCCACAACTATGTTAACAAGGTCCATTCCGACAGGCTTTTTATCTCAACTAAGCAGACAGCTACTAGCAAGCTGTCTGTCAAGTTTGCTGTATTTGTTTTCATTTTCTTTGGAGAAGCAACGCATGCGATTCTGAGTTTCGTTTCCACAGCAAACATCATGAAGGTTGAATAGTGTTTTTCGAAGAGTTTTTTTGAATATGTTCAATCTAATGTGGATTCAAAATGTTGTCACAGTAACTGTCACTCTTACTAGTGTTACACCCCCTCCTCTCCGCATGTTTTATGTCAAGACCAATAACTTGCTGAGCTACTGCTGCACTTCGCAAGAGCAATTCATCTTTCCAATTAATATGCTGCAATGTGCATACTTCTATTAAGATCTCAGAAGATGTTGCCAACTGTTACTGTCTTTACTTTTCTGAAGAGAGAACATATCCCCACTCTCACCTCCCCTAAAACCCTTAAGAACAAAAAATCAAAACAAAAACAAACCGGAAGCTAAATGCACTGGCACATTTCAGTTCGTCGTTGCTGGTTTCCTCAAGTGTCGTAACGTTACTTAGCTAGTGAAATTGTTCTGAACGGTTGTTTCTTTTATCCAGGTGTTGTAGATCAAAAAGCTGACAGATCTTGCTGGTGTTCGGGGGTTATCGCTTTGTCTACATGGCGTAGTCAAATGCATGAAGTTGAGCTGACAGAATCGGCAGACTTGGGAGAGAAATAGACAAAATCACTCAGATTTAGTCAACATTGATAATATCAGTTGTAATGTTTACATCTCCACTGCCTATTGCATTATTGCAGGTTCATGCAAAAGAACTTAATGCAGCTTGTTAAATACTATCAAGTGAGAAGGAGCGTTACCCTTAGTCTATCTTCACAGTGAACGCTTATCTACCAGTCAAATTGTGGTCAATCTGTCTTTGTCATAAAAATGACGGGAGAGTATATTTCAAGCTGGATGACGGGGAAAACTTGGCCACTGAATGACAATATGAAGGTTCTTTGCAAAGTCATCAATGCCGGTTTGGATGCGATCAGGTTTAAAATTCCGTCCGGTTTGATAGTCTTGCGGCATTTGCATTGTAATAACATTAATTGTCGCCAGTCTACTGAGCTGAATTCACGTGTTGCTACAAAATGGGGAAAAAGTCCTAAATGTAGCGTTGCTCTTTTGTGTTTGAATGGTCTGCCTCTTTGAAATGCAAAGTGGATTTCTTACAGCCTTCCGCTAATTTCGGAAGGCGACTACGATATGGCGAGCAGTGTCACTTTAAGAGCCATGTTAGCGAGACAGTGGCGATTGTGATAGGGAGAGACCTCCCACTGGGCAGTGTGGACATTATACGGAACCGCCCATTAACTGGTAGGCAACAAACACTTAAATGTTGAGGGATTACCACTTAAAGATACAGTAGCCTTTTAGTGAGGAAAACACCAACGCAGCCAGGCGGCTGGGTGAAATCAGTTCATTAAGCTGCAGACGTGGAAATAACATTCAGTAGACCAGTAGTATTGAGCACATATAGTTTTCGCTATGGGTTGTCGCACGATTGAGGAGGCTCCGGTTAAAAAAAAAACTTGAATTTGTCTTTGTGTTGGAGAGCGGGGGATTTAAATAGCATTGTCAAAGTTCTGCTGTTGCTTTCGAAAAATTCAACGTTTGAAAAATGGGTCATGTTTTGCCCTTTGTCCTTACTTGTATCCATTAAGTTTTTCTCGGTTCAAATGGCCTATGTTTATATAGGTAGTTTACAGAGCCTAACTTGTAGCCTTGATTGCTGCATACATTTTCATGTGTGTCAGAATGTGCTTGGCACCACGTTTGGAATAGAAAATAGCTTACAGAGAAAAATATAAGAACAATCACCTGGAACAGTACATTAGTGGATAGGAAATAAATTGTTCTATTTTTATACCATAAAGTCCCTCTCCTATTTGTTTAAATCTTTTCCTGCTGTAGAAAAAGTTGTTTGGTCCTTGTTTTTCCCTGAAATTGATGTTGTAAGGACGGTCTGTCGTGATACACACCTAGACAAGATTCCGTCTCACCTACCAATGTGTGGGGTGAACACATCTCATCTGCTCATTTTGATTCATGTTAAAGTGAGTGGAAAAGAATCCAATAAAATGTAGAAATTCTCCTGCATTTGCCATTACGTGCTGTATGGAACGTGTGGTCGTTTCAGGTAGTATTCAAGTGCATGCCAGGATACACAGAGATCACTGCATAAATCAGTTAACTAATATTTGATTTCCTTTCTGATTGTGGATTAATTTAGATCTCTTTGCAGCCACTCAATGACTCCGAGAGAATTTCAGCTTTATATGGTGCCATTGCAAAGAAACAATGGCTTAATTATATCCTTTTTAGTTATTGAGGACGCAGTATCATATAATTGAAAATCACATCTCTAGTGGTTTGTGAGATTGTGCTAAAGACCTCATGGTGCAGTTATGCAGTAATCAAATTGGGTTGTTGTGAACACACATGCAAAACAAGATGATCTGCTTTGCAAGTATTTTGATGCTTGCCTCAAAGTAGTAGTCAGCTGTAGTACCTTAAGGATTATGTACTGTTTGTGTGTGTGTGTGTGTGTGTGTGTGTGTGTGTGTGTGTGTGTGTGTGTGTGTGTGTGTGTGTGTGTGTTATAGAAACCCTCCCCCATTCAGTGATATTCCATGACTGCTTGTGCCACCAGTACATTAATCCAGTTGACTTTTTCAATGTATTTTGTACATAATAATACCAATAATACATGTTATTGTCATCACTTAAACATCTATACAAGTATCTTTGCAAGCTGAAGTGCCAAATGGTTATCATTAAAGGGCACAGAAGGCTGGACTTAAGAGAGGATGTATACAACAGCGAAGGAGTCTAAATGAGAAGGAGGCACTTGGCCGAATGCTCCCCTTTAGTTGTTTTGTCACTCGCTGATCTCGGAAACTTGACATATCTCAGAGATTAACATCTCCCTTCCTGCATCATGACAGGGTAGTTTGTCACAGGCGCACTCTGGCCACGCTACAGCGCCGTGGCTAATCCATCCTCCTCCACTTGCGCCTTCCCTGATTTCAGCCTGGATGATCTCCCTCACCATCTTTCCACATGAATGGCACGCCCAGGCTGCTCACAGGAAGTTGAAATGCATTCAGGGTGGAGTCAGATCCCTCTTTTTTTTTGCTGGGTGCTTCAGGCCAAAAAACACTGTTGCACACTCAGTCCTTGTAAACATTCAGACCACATCCAGACTATGTGAAACAGTGGCAATGCTGGGGCTCAGGGTGTGGGGGTCTGGGAGTTCAGTTTGGCCATGTCGGTTTTTCATTGTATCATGGTTTTCTTTGAACCCAGCAATGTAACTCAGCATAAACTGAGCCTGTTCATTCATTCAGGCCTTTGGCTCCACCCTGTAGCCAAGCCTTCCTCCTGCCCAGGGAGGTGACTCTCCTCTGCTTCACCGCTGGGATATCCTGCCCGCTCTCTTTCCCCAGCGTTTCACACTCGCAGCAAGCCGCAGAACATCCCATTACTACCAGTCATTTTCCTAGCATGGTGCACACTTATATACTGTTTTCAGTGAGCAGGGGGTCTGTAACCAAGCTGTAGTGGGCATTTTAACCGCTGTGTCTTCCGCATATATGCCATCTGCACCTGAATGAGTCGTCAGTGACACTACTTCCCTGATTTCTGCCTTATGTTTTGCTTTAAGGCAAGGCTGTAAAATCTACCGCTCAGATTTTAATGTTGTATTGGTCCATTCAAACCTGGTGCAGTATGATATGTGTGAAATGGCAAACTCTTCTGTGTAACTCAAATTTTGAAACATTCCAATATAAGTTGTACTTCATCTGAAATTCTTAAAATAAGAATTGTTTCTTTATATTTTATAGCTGATAAAATGAGCTTGAAATCCTTATTTGATGCACAACACAAATTAGTGTATTATTATTATATTTTATACATTAGTTATATTTTACTTTTTTTCAATTATGAATTTGAATAAATTATGTATTATTTATCTAGTGATGGAAATAGGTATAAGGCTGATATTCTGAAATGGTTTATTTAATCAACCTGGAGGCAAATTATTAAATAGCAGAAGTCTTATCTTACTTATGTGATCAGTAACTTAGTTCAAAGGAACATAGTAATTAGGGTAAAATACATTTGCTCTTCATGTAGTCATAGGATGAGTAAGACTGCCAGGTTAATGCATATGACCCCACAGTTCTTTCTAGGTATTTCACAATAAGGTGTATTTCTTGGCACCGAAACTTTAAATTAAGCTGGGAATATTGTACTAGTTGCCTCTGGGTTGTACGATGAGAACAGAATTGGAAAAAAAGACATTTTGTTCTTGTCCCTATATATTGTGAATATTTTTTGGCTGGATTCTGAGCAGAAGTATGCTTTATTCAAGGCCCTGGTTATCATAACAACAAAATGGTCATTGGTCATCACATTTGCTTCTGTTACATGGCAACAAAGAACTTCAAATGGTAGTCATGCTATGACTTTTGTTATGCCATGTTCTCCAGCATCATTTGAAGGCAGATTTTGAAATCAGTTTAAACAGAGCCCTCTGAAATTGATTTTATTTTGATTCAGATTCAAAGTCGATGTCACATGATTACAATTTTACTGTGGCAGTAGTCCCGAAAGGTTGCACTCTTTGTACTGTTTAAGGCTTAATGTCGCAATGTCCAGTTCAGAGAAACAGGCTAACAGATTTGCTGATTACGAAGAGCTTGCCACTGAGCTCATTCCTCCATTTCACTGCAGTGCACCTCTGTCTGGAATTTCACAGAATACTCCTACAGAGAAGAGCTTTGCGGGTAGCTCTGCGTTTCAGTCCTCGCTTTCCTGTCCCGTCCGGGCCTTCACGCCGCGTTCACATGTGCACCTAGAATTCCAGCGGAGCTGCATGTGCTCTCCTTGTCTCTGTGATTCATCCAGCTGTGGGTTCCATTTGAACAGAGATGAGAAAGGCAATTTAGATTCCGAAGCATTTTGGCTCTTGGCTCCGTGTGCTGGAAAAAAAAGAGGTGCCCCTTCTCGCTTTTGTGCATGAGATCTGTGGACCCCCCAAATTAGCATCCTTGAGAGGGAGAGAACTGGCATGCTTGCTCAAGGACACCTGCTCAAAGTGCCTTCTGGGTAGATCCACTGGTCTTTATGTTATATTAGGTTCAGCTAATCGCCTGTGTCCACTGGGCAGCAAAAACACTGATTATTTACAGCTGGCCACTTTCACAGGTCAGTGATATGCAAGAACACCATGTCATGTCGTGTATTGCATTTGGCTGGATTCGAATCAAACCATTTTTTCCCTCTCTCATGCCCGTGAACAGTAAGCAGTGAGAATTACCCTGCATTAACTTCAAAATTGGAAGACGATGGTGAATTTCCGAACGCGAAACAAACGCTCTCCGCCGAGAGGAGCTTTTAGCGATCAGTCACTCTTTAATTTGTCAAATAAATAAAATCTCGGAGGACCAGGTTTGTTTTAACTCCGGTTTTCGTGAAGCAGCCAGTTGTGGGGAAGCGGTGCTGTCTGCATCACATTGTTGCCGTTGTCTGGGAGAAGCGCCCAATTACTAAAATTAAATGTTGAGCTGGCATCTGAACATGGGCCTGTGATGTCAGAGAGTGGCCTCAGAATGCAGCTGTGGGGATCTGTTTTTTGTGTGGGTCTGAAATATCTTCTGCATTCATCTGACTAATGCTGTTTGTTAGAACGCTAATGTGCTTTTTGAATTTTGCTCTTTAGCAAAATCTGTTCTGTTTTTGGGTATTGTGTTAACCAGTACATACTTTGTTCACGTAGCTTGTCTTTTTTTTAAACTAAGGAATTCAGTCACCTTTCTAATAATTTTTCAGGTAATTTGTTACATTTAGATATGAAATAAAACTTTACAAGACAGTGTAGCTAGTGATATAGTGTGTCATAGTAATTTGAGGAAATGCTTTGGGTTAGGTGTAGCCAGAAGAACATGGCTTGTCATCTGATTTGAATGGGTTTTTTTTTCCTCCAATTTATCTTTGACTTTTTTTATTTTGACTATTTATTGATTGTGGCAGATTTTACCCTGACGACAGGCCAAGCATTGAATTAGCAGTGACTTTATGCAATGCTGTTTGAGATCTTGGTGAACTTCTCTCAGAATGGACCTGCCTCCCAAATCATCCTGAATGGTATAAATACTCCAAAAAGGAGATGGGTAGGCTTCTTCAGCTACCCTGTGCACTTCACTCCACCTTTCCCCTCAAATGGCTTACACACTGCCTTTTACAGCAAATGTAACCTGCCGTTTGGTTATAATGTTTGAGGTCACAAAGGATGTTTTTATGCCAAGCTTGTGTGCAAAACAGGCTTAAAGATGTGCCTTGTAAATCCAATGAAAGGTTCTCTCCAGCTTCTCCTTGTCTGCGTTGAGCAGTATCTTCCCAGGGACTGGCAGTACTCTCTGCTGCTTTTAAGGAGGGGACTGGATGGTCTCATGAATGCAGAATGTCACTTCTCAGAGATTTTTAAGGATGGACCAGTTGCACTGAGAGCAGCCATTTGTTGTATTGTGTTAAAGCACCATGAGGCAACCAAGGTGCAGCACACCCTGGAAGAGTTCTATACTGTTTTGTATGAAGGAAGGGAATTTTTTTGTTTTTCTGGCACATTAAACAGTTAAAAGAAATTCTGCTGTGAAAGACCTGGAACCGCTAAGTTAGCAAAGGAATTTATTTTTTTGGCACCAGGGTTCACAGAGCTACCCGTGTACATCCACTGTGCCGAAGGTCTGTGTCTCAACATGCTCACAGGCGCCTTCATCGAGGGTGCCGCTTTAACCAAGAGGAGCGTAGAGCTGAAGAATGCACCCCCACTCAAGCTAATTCTATGTTGTTATTGGCCCATTAATGTTTTTTAATAAACTAGACGATGTGTGGCTGTAAGACAACAGTATGATAATAAACACGATCGTTCTCAGTGGAGTTTAAGTGTTACTAAGGGTACTTTCTGAAAGGTAGCTCTCAGCCCTTGCTTCAGCATTAGCATCTTCAGAGAAAGAGGAAAGCATTGTTACAATTGGACTTTGCTTATGTAATTATAGCGCAGAATGAGGCCTAGTGTTTCTCTCCATATCCTTTCAGACAGTAAGGGATAAAAATTACTTGTATAAAATGCATTTTATCTGTATAGCACTTCATCAAAACATCAAAGCCTGTTGGAGGCTATTCCTTCCCTTGTAGTTTATTATCACTTAATTGTAACGTATGGGAGATTTTCTGATTGAAAAGCAATTTTTCTCCATTTGGGGTCATACAAGGAGACAGAGTATGGGTGTACAACGGGGGATTGACCTTAGAAGGCTTCGGGTTCAGTCCGTAGGCACGTCCGACCAGCGACTTTGAAAATGGAGCCTGCCGCCTCGCGGTTTGGCAGTGCGTTAAGAGAGATGGATTGTGGGTAATGGCTGTATGATATACTGATGTCCCGTCCAGGGAATGCGCTGGTACATCATGTTCCTTCATGCCACAGAAATTCATTCTGAGCTCATCAGGCATCAAGACTTGGCATGGGCCTCCATTATCAACTAAACGGCAAAATCTCAATGTGTATTTGACAAACCGTTTGAAAACTTAAAAACACAATGGAAGACATTATGCCATGTGCTGCCAACACAGTAGCTAAAGTCTTAATAATGTGTTAAACGGAACTTAATAGAGAATGCTTTTCAGTATTTCCCCCATTTCTGCCAGTCAGCTGCTGTTAAATCATTGCAACTTATACGTGGAATGCCTCACAGGTTTCAGAAATGGAAGCTTTTGAAATGAATGATCAACAAAGAAAACATGTTTAAGAGCACTTAGCTTAGAGCCTGCCACTCAGAGGGAGTATAACTGGCATTGCTTTATTGCTGTACTCCTGGCTTCCTCTTTTCCTGTTGCACGTTCAGAAAGCAGGCGGCATTAAATGGGCCAGCCATACCTGGGACTGGGGTTCCCAAAGACTCTGTTCCTTTTATTGTGCTGCAGAGATCCTACTCGCTGGTTGTAGATGTTTTTAATTTGAAGGCGCAACCCCCCACCTCCGCTATCCGCCCACGCACATAAGCACGTATAAGCGCTCGCACGTGCATGGCCCAGCGCCAGCACTGTCAGATACACATGCTAGCTGTTCTCAATGAAGAATATACACAAGTTCTCCTGTGCGTATTAAAGACTTTGCCAGCCCAGCCGTGCCCATGTTCCTCTTGAAAAGCACTATTCCGGATGCTGTTTCTCTGAATACTCCATGGTGCTGTAATAGATGGAACTTCGTGGTGACACAGTGACATGGGAAGAATCATTACGCACATGGTTTATGTTATGAGCATAATGTATTCATCCAGTTTAATTGTCCATATCCGTTTAGAGGGTGGGGGGATTTTATTGCGTTTGCTGTCGTGTGAAGGAGTAGCCCTGTGCGGAATCCAGAGGGAGTTGAGTTTAAATGAAGTGCCATTACGTGAAAGCATGTGGGACACTCATAAAGTCTTAACTTTCCAGGATCAAGGCTGGTGTTGTGGCATTGCAGTCGAGCTCGGGCCTAGTGAACCCAAAAGACTAGGTTGCTAAATTGACTGATGTGTTTGGAATGAGCACTCTGCTTGACAGCTCATAAGTTTAACTTGTTTGCCTTATTTGTTTAAGAGATTAATGATGTGAAATCAGGCTGCGCATCCAAACAATTTGCGGGGAGAATGCACATATTTATAACAGTAAACTCCTTGAACATTTGACAAATGCTACATAAGTAATTGCAGACATTTGCAACTCAAGCTGGGGATTACTGAAATCTCAGGAGTGCTGCTTCTTAATTCTGCATGTAATAGTAAAACAATTATTCCGCACTAATGCTTTTATCATATGATAAAGGTTTTGTTATGGGTATTGTAAGTAAAGAGATTTTTCGTGACTGTACCCATTAGAAATAATTTTGCTTGGTTGAAAAAGCAAATAAGCACGCACACCTGATATGCTTTCAGGGAGGTTATTTCATTGGCTGCTTCACTTTGTTGTTCGTCGTATCTTCCTATTTGCATTTTTGAAGTGATTATTTGGCTTGCTTATTTATTTGGAGCAGATCTTTTCCTGAGAAAGCCACCAGGCCGTAGCAGAAAGGTACATGTAGGGGATGTCATAGGAACAGTTAGATCAAGGCCATAGACACTGAGAAGCACGTAGACCTGACTATAATTAAAATGTTTTGACAAATCAACAGGAAGGCTTTTTGTACAGAGCTTTGAATTGTGAAACAGGTTTATTTCTTCTTGTGGTGTTTAGAGTTCACAGCTAGTCTGCAGAGACTCTTTCTTCTTAGGGAGCTGTGGGCTCAATGGCAGCCTAAGTTTGGTGCTGGCATATTGCTTATCAGAAAAAAAGACTTGACACTATTTATGTCTTCACCTGAGGCAGGTTTAAATGAAAAGAGAGGGTGTATTCAGTGTAAAGCTTTGTGCATAACTTTGGGCTGATGAAATTAAGAGTTATTATTTGACTTTTTTTTTGTTTGCTTATGCAATTTAGCTAAATTCTTTGGACTGTTAAAAATGACAAAAAAGTATTAGTCGCATAAAAGGAACTTTAGTTAAAATTTGCCACTTGGATAAGGACAAAGCACATTGCAGTGAGATTAAATCTGTCCTAAAGTCTGGCTCCTTACCCCATTGTTAGCTGTAATGGGAAGTATTTATCAGCCAAGGGATGGAAAATTAGGTAACTAAACTCATCATCAGAGAGGAAAAAAAAAAGAGCCAAAACACACGATCATGCAGACAAGTAAAATGTATGAATGTTTTGTCTTAACTTTTATAGATGTGTATCGCAGTTTAATTTTAGGGCTCACTAATTATGTGCATCAGCCAACATTAAATTAGGTATTGTGTAGACTCCACACTAAACTGTGTATGTCTTATGTAGGAAATGGGTCTAAACACCAGGTTTCATTACATTGTTTTAATCCTGCCAGTTCATATTTTGCGCACTTTTCTCTGTATCTGGTTTGTGGAACCCTATTGGGCCCCTTGTCACAGACTCGGCTTTGTGGCTGACCTCTGTGGGTCTGTCACTCGTGTTGTCTTACACCTCGGGGACAGGCCGTCAGTGGCCAACCCGCATTCAGCGGTGGTCATCCGAGCCAGGCTTACAAGGCCGGCTACATCGATCGGCCCTTGTTTCTGACCCCTTGATTGTGTTCGTTACTCACCCTTCGCGCTCATATCTTGCCTAGGCCATCCACTTTTCCTCAGATCTGGTCACTGGATACACAACTAAATGTTTTTTTTTTCCCTTCTCTCTTCAGATTTAATAACGCTCCTCACCTCCAGACTCCTATGTGCTCAGGGATTGTTTCCATGACGCCCCTCAATCTCCTCCCCCTTTTGTTGTTTGCAGTGGACTCTTCGCTCCAGGCACCAATAAAAACTCATTGTGTGGAGAGGGCTCGTACCTGTTGACAGAGGTGTATTGTGAAATTTCCAGTTCAGTTGAGGTTTGCCTTTTGTGCTGATGGTGGTTGGTGATTTCTTTTTTGTTAACTTATAAAGGTGCGCATAGCAACTACTTAATGGTCGTTGTGAGAGATGAGTAGAATGAGCCATTTAAGGACAGGCATTGCAGGCCTGCTTGCACTGCAGACGACTCGGCCTCAGAGAGAGGCCAGTGGGTTTTGAGGAGACGGAGATGTTTTGTGATCCTCACTGTCTGTGTTCGTAATGCCGGGTATTTATGCATCTTGACCTTGTGACAGCGCCCCCAGATCTCTGCTGGGGGTGGGAGAGAGCGGTGTCACCTCCCCTCACATCACCTATAGAGGAAGCAAGCAAAGGAAAAAAAGAAAAACCCCCCGGTATAATCTCACAGAAAATCTGCTCTCTGAGATAAACAAGATCATCCTGCCGGGAGCTTCAGAGCACTGCTTTGAGGCTGTGTTCCTGATGCCGTCAAGTGAAAGTCTCTCAATGGTCCTGCCCCCCCCCCCCCCGCCCCCCCCCGGCCCGGTCCTGTCCAGCCCAAGACAGCCAGTGCTCCTCCTCTTTGCTGCTCGTCGCCTCCTGCAGCTCAGAAGTGCAGGTCTCAGTAATTTGCTGAAGGGCTGTCGTTGACCTTCAGAAAGTGATTTTGCTGGCCTTCGCAGCTGATGATAAGCAGTTGTGCATGGTCGGGGGGGAGGCTGTTTTTCTTACAGTGACCCAACCAGCCCTGGCCAGCCCTGCCTGTCCTAAGCTGTAGATCTGCTCAGAGCATGTTTGCCTGTAAGATTCACAGACACGAATCTCATAGTCTAACTGGTGTGTTTTCAGAAGTACCTTCCACTGGTTTCCAGAGCAGACCGTTTTGGGGGGTGATGTAGTTTTCTTTTATCCTCATCAGGCATGGACTGTCGCTTATGCCAGCAGGGTGGAAAATGGCGATTCCTCTCTGTGATTTGGATTGAGCGTTTGAGCAACTGAACCTCCTTCTGAAACGGAGAAGCATTCCTCATTTCCGTTCGCCAAGAATCGCCGTTTTGATATTCAAGTATTCCACAGATGCGGAAGATAAAAGACCCGACTGCTTTGCCCTGTGAATTCTAGGTGCTTGTTTGAGCACGCCAAGCAGAGAACCCAGGGCACTGGAGTTTGGAAACCATGGCAACCGGACAGGTCTGTGGGCCAGCCGGGGGAGGCGGAGCACGCGGCACGGCGACAGGCGCGTGACATGGAATCCCAGCAGCCTTGGCGCATACGTTTAGAGGCAGCAAGTCCCACTGATCTGTGTACACCCTGGCAGAGAAGAGAATGCCTGCACATCGAGGAAGGGAAGCACATTTCTCCCTCAATTTGTAAAAGCTGCCCCCTACTTTTGCCACCCCACCCCCCCCAGCTCACCACCCCACCCTCCCGTATCGCAAGTGGACTTATTATTTGTTGAATTAATTATTTAGTATATATTTGAGCAACACACAGATAAAAGACACCTGAAGGTGGCCTGCATGAGGAAACAAACACTGGGGAAAGTGGAACGTACTTCCCATCAAACCCTCACAGTTTTCATGGCAATTGCTTCCGTTGCTATCCAGAAGATGACAGACTGCACGACTGGATATATACATAGGCTTTAGGGGGGCGTTCCAAAGGACAGTCCTGACTACATGTGGTCCAAGAGTAGCCCTGGGTTTCCCTTTAAAGCAGAGTGGACCTAGGAACTGCCCATGGTTCAGTGCGTCTTGACAAGGGGTTTAACTTTGGCTTGTGGTCATCTGTGGCAGAGTGACGGGGTCCCTTAGCCTCAGTGTCGGAACACTGGAGGGGAGGGCTCTGATTGGTGGGACATGCTCAAGGCCCGTGGGTGCCCGCACAGAGCAGCGAGGTAAAAAGCTTTGCTTAAAAAAAGACCTGATGTAGTGTAGAGTCACACTCGAGTGCGCCTTGAAAGGCCTTTGGATAATTAGCTATATTCTTACCCATTTTTTTTTTTTTTTTTACCCCCCCCTCCTCCCCACCCACAAAATTTGAGCTCCGACTCTCATAAGTAAATGTATTGCTAAGACACGGGATGAATATGCTGCCTTACAGCACTCAATCCCTGCATCAGCCCCTCTTTATGTGACAAGAGTTAAAGGGAACATTAGATAATGGCTTTTTGACAAAGGAGCGTGTCACTTCACATTCAGGTCTCAGGGACGTAATTGTGGTCTTTCGGCGAACAAGTTACTCGGGGAAAGATTGCTTCTTCTGCTTTGAATGGCTGTTAAGATCAATTTGTTCCATCTAATTGTCAGTTACATACAGGTGGCCTGGCAGAGGAATATCGCTGATAAATGGGAGACTTTCATTTGACTCTTTAAATGCCCTTGAGATGCCAGAGAAAAAAAAAAGGCTGGCGCATAGGTGGAAAGAACGCTGTTTGTATTCAAGAAGTCCTTTTACATGTAAATTCACATGAAACTATCATACATGCTAACACATTCATGCTCATGGCTCTCTGTATCTTTCTTTCCTCCATAAGAGGTCTCTTTCATACACGTATGTGCATGTTCACCTACAAACACACATGCATATTCACCCAGGGCTGTAGGCTAAGGTGCAGAGGCCCATGAAGAAGCTGCGTGTGTGTGTGTGTGTGTGTGTGTGTGTGTGTGTGTGTGTGTGTGTGTGTGTGTGTGTGTGTCTGTGTGTGTGTGTCTGTGTGTGTGTGTCTGTGTGTGTGTGTGTGTGTGTGTGTGTGTGTGTGTGTGTGTGTGTTTTTTTCCATGGTTGGCGTTGACAGTGCTGACAGGCTGGCCGTGAGACAAAGGGCCTCCGCAGCAGAGCTGCCGTTAATGGGCAGCAGGCGTAGCGCTCGCAGCGCGGTCACGAAAAGACAAACCCCTGCAATATTAATGCCAGAGGAGGTGGTGTCTGTTGTTCCCGTGGCCCTCTCAATGAAATGAAATGAGAAAACAATTAAGAATGAATGAGGGAGCACAGAGGAGTTGGGGGGTTTTTCCGTCGGCGTGACATAGCAGGATGGCTCGTGACAGGGTGGGCAGCCACATCACCCCCCCCAACACCCTTCCCTGGGCAAAAGGCAGCTGGTGAGAAAGCAAGGGGGGGGTGGGTAGGCCCCACACAGACACTGACGATGTAGGCAGGCTGTCTGCAGGAAGCCTGCTTCCTCCTGGTTTCCTCCTGCACATCCTCACCGGTACCAGGGCCAAGCTCTCCACCCATACATGGGCCAGAGGGGCCCTGTCCTGCGACGCTGTTAAGCGCCGATGCAAATTTGCGATATTGACGCAAACGTGGCCCATTTGTCAAATTCTTTCCCGCTTTGAACCTTTGAGATGGTACAAGGATTCTGTCTGACACAAACTAAAGGTCAGGATCTGTGCAATTTGTCAATTCCACCCTGCCCGCTGTTTTAACAAAGACGAGATTATCTCCCACCACCCCCACTACACCACTCTTCTTTTAGTCCCAGTGGCATAGTCTTTGTGCAAAATATTATTTGATTGATCTCACCAAGTAGCAAGTGGTACGTACCCACCAGACTGGTTATTTGATCCAATTAGATCCGTTGGTTATTTTAAGAGTAAAGGGTCTCTCGCCGCGAGCTCCCCCTCTGTACCTGTAATCGGTCACAGCTGGGTTGGAATTGTCTCGCCATGGAACATGGAGGGAGTGGAGGGCAGCAGGCAGCTGACGCCAGCTTTTCCTCATAACGCCGTATGGAGAACGATATGGTTCCCATATGGTTAGCCGTAGCATGCTGCTTGCTATGAGGCAGACAAAGGGATCCGGCCTACTCATCTCACTTGTATGCTAGTGAGGTCATATCCCCGTCATTGCCCTCTATTGCTTTGACAGTCCCCATGGCTGGCCTAATCAGCTCCAGTCTTGGTTGGCTGTTACAGGCGGTTTTTGCAGATCTCTTTGAAGCGCTGATGCTAAATGCAGGGCAGGGGAAGCAGCGCTGGTTTAATCAAGACCATGATTAGGCAGGTTGGGTAAGTGCCTGCTGGAATCAAAGCTGGCAGACGCTGGGCGGAAAAGCCCCGCTCTCGCGTGTCATTTATCGCCGGGAGAAACGACTGTATCTCGCTATATTCTCCTCTACCGCCTGTCCTGTCCTGTCCTGGCCTGGCCTGGCCCAGGCCGGCCATTCTCTCAGTCCAGCCTCTCCGCTCGTCCGGCCCGGCGCGTGTCTGAGGTTAATCCGCGGAGGATAACGCGAGCGCCTGCGGTCCCAAGGACTCATCTCCACAGGATTATGGGACTAAACCTCTGCAGTGCCAGAGTCCAGATCAAATCCAGCTCTAGCAGGAATTACTCTGCAGGCCCCCCTGGCACTCCAGTCCTGTAGGCCATGGCGAAGGGCAGCGCTGTGCAACACCTCCTCCTGATATCGCGGTCCGCCGCACGACACGCATACACTGTTCCCCTCATGCTCTCACTGTGCGTCCCAGTGCCTGAGTGGCGCTTTGCATTCAGCACTCGGAAGCAGCAGTGTAGAGACGTACCTCCTGTGTCTTTACCTGTAGGTTGCATGTTGCAGTCCCGAGTGAGGAAGTGCGGTTTACTCCTGAGTTAGGCCCTGAAAGAGATGGAGGATGAATGCATTCCTCAGGTGCAAACTGTAAATCGTCCAGTCAATGGAGAACTAAATTAGTATTATTTACAACAACAACAACAATCACAAAATATAATTAGTCATGTATTATTAGTAGCTTACCATAGTACCGCCTTTGCAGGGGACACAGGGTGTATGGAAAAAGAGCCAAAACCTGATAACAGTAAGACGATGATTGTATGACAACGGTACACTAACACATTATGCTGATTATTGTTTCACATAAATAACAATTATGTTTCTCTTCTTATTAATGCCTCTCTTTTTTTCCTGTGCTCCTGTTGCATTTTTCTTTTGTTGTTAGGTTATCAGGTTGCTGAATTGCTCATCAGCCGGTGTGTCCCATTTGTGGTGTGAATCAGTGGCAGAACCTGTGAGCAGTGAAAAGAGCTCAAAGGAAAGGTCAAGCTTTTTTTTTGTGTTGAGGTTGAAGCGATTGTTGTGATACAAAGTCTCACACAGGCCACAGGTGAAATTTTCCCTCCCACGCCTTCACGGTACAAAGCAAGTATAAACATCTTGTTAGCTTTCCCTTGTGATGTCACGGCTGCCCTTGCTATTCCTGGTTGCTGTTGCCTCAGCCCACATCTCGCATCGAGCGTACGCCATGAAATTTTTATGAATGTTCCCTGCATTGTGGTGCCACGGCCGCATCGATAGCCATTAGCTAGCGGAGCAGAGTAATTGCGTTTCGGTAAGTGCGCAGCAGAAAGCTCAGAAGAGAAAAAGCTCATTATTTGATAATATTGCAGGTAATAAGAAAATAAGAGAGGGCAGAAAGGCGGGGGAAGGGGGTGGGAGGGAAGAGAATGAGGCTGCAAGCCCCCACCTCCCACCTCCCTCCCCCCACAAGTCCAGGCTGTTAGGCTGAGAAGTGGCTGTGATTAGCCTGCTGCAGTTGCTCCATGACAGAGCTGAAGTCACGGTGTGTGACCTCACTGAGAGCAGACACGGAGATGGCCCTGGCACTCGTTTTTCTCTTTCCCCACAATCATCCCTTTGTTGTAGTAACCATATTAACCATGTCATTTCCCCTTCTGTTTGCACCTTGATTGGGTCCCATGTTGATGTAGCGAAGGAACAGTAACAAACCAAACCGGCCACCAGTACCAGACCCTGAAGCTGTGTTGAAAGACCAGATGCATAGTTCGTCCCTCAGCTAAGTGTTCTTAATATTGGGAGACTGATCAACTATGTCAGAACTTGAATGGGCTAAAAACATCTGCTTATGTCCGCCCATGTTTGAGTACCTTTCAGCTAGCTGACAGCCAGGTCCTGTTTGAACATAGGTATGTGATGGACGCATCTGTAACTGGTACACTGAACAGTTCTGCCAGGACAAACCCTCTAAATGTGGTAAAAAAAAAAAAAAAAAAACATCACCTTGTAATCAGGCTTCAGAAACCCTCATTTGCTGAGGATGGAGGACCTCAGGAGGAATCCTTCATCTTGTCATTGTCATTCACTCCTGACCCTGCTTTCACAGCCATGTGTATGTAAGAAAATACTAATGCTATTTAAGCTTAATCGGTATCATTGTGTTACACTAAGACATTGCTCAGGTGAGTGTATTTTATGTCTTATGTAGTGCAGATGTCTGTTCACATTTAGATTTAGATTGGAAAAAATGAACGAAAAGCTTTGTTCGGTAGGTAAAGAGGTGCGGTATTAACTGAGCTGTTTTGCATTTGTTTTTCCTTTTGTGTCAGGGTTTTGCGTGTGCATCATGGAAAATTTTTATTTGGAAATGTCAGGGGTCAGATGTCGATAACAAAGAAAATCCTTCATGTGTTTGAGCTAGAGTAGTTACAGTATCTGCTGAGATATCCTGACGAATATGTTTGTAAGAGGATAAGTCTCAGTTCAGTAGTTCAACCAGCAAATGTTTGATTATCAACTTCCTAAAAAATGCAGGACATCGTAAATATAGTTAATATGGTGAACGTTAGGTACTACAGTACGTTCAGCTTCACACATTCCTTTTTCGAAGCTCACTTGCCCTGTCTTCAGGAACACAGCAGCTCAATGCTTGTATGCGCAGAAGCCATGTAATTTGCGTAAAGCTCATAAATCAAAATCCCAAACAGGTTCCAACAGTCATTTGGAACATGAGTCACCCTAGAGTCACCATCTGGATGGTAAGAAATGAACTGTCCAACTGAGGGGACACCACCATAACAATGAACAAGTTATAACAATTATTTTAACGATTTATTTTTAACAATTACATCCTCTTTGGGTTGTTGAGTTTGGCTTGTGTTGGCAGCTCGATAAAGGGTTGCTTTTGATTATTTACAAGTGTCTTGTCATTTTGTGACCATTTAAAACATTGTATTTGTATGATTTTGAGATTCTGCCGTTACTTATATTAATGCACCTGTGAGCTTCTGTCAATTTAAAAGGCTTGAACCTTTTAGCCTGGGGCTTGTAACCTTGAGTTGACACAGCTAAAGGGCCCAGTCTGTGCTTATGGGGAGTGTCTTTACTGACTGTGCCTCTTCAGATCATATAAAGACAATGATTTAATGTCTGGATAGGTCACAGTATGAATGGGTCTGACGCTGAAGCGTGTCCCCTGTCAGCAGTGGACAGCGTGCTGGGTCCACTATGAAGCATGCTGGGTAATCCAGCGGTGGCCCTGGCTGGCGCCTCCAGGTTGCCGGGGATATACATTAAAGGCACTGTGGCCCTCAACCAGCGCTGCTGAGCTGAGCTGGGGATATCCCACAATGCCCCACCAGTAATTCCCTGACCCCAGAGTTTGAGTGGGGATTATCTGACATTAGTTCGTACAGAGGATTCTCACTGCCTGTAAACCACCCTTGCGCCACCTCTCTCTCACTCTCTCTCTCCCTCTCTCTCTCTGTCTCTCTCTCTCTAGGTCTCCCTCATTCTTCAGTGTCTCTTTCTGTGCTCCACTCATTCCTCATATCTCCTTCCCCTCACTCCATGACTGGAAAAAATCCAGTATGTTGGAAGGGTTGGACATAGTTGCATATTTCACGCAGCTTAAGGAATGCTACATCTCAATAGACATTAGCTGCACATGGCTTTTCAGGGATAAACCAGACAGACAAGCTCCTGTTGAAGCTAACCACAACATGCTTTGTCCTTAAATCTGAGTAAACTTTTTAGCAATTGTGTGTTTGTGTGTGTGTGTGTGTGTGTGTGTGTGTGTGTGTGTGTGTGTGTGTTCTCTCCATTATTGTATTGATTTCAGTGACATGTAATGTCCTGAAAGCTTGCATTTCTTATCACGTACTCAAAGGTAAGGCACAAAGGGCACCACACTTGGTTTCAATAGACGCGAGAAGGATGGAGGAAAGGTTTTTTTTTTTCATTCATCAAAGGCTACTTATGTAGAATTTACACTGTTGTGTATAATGCCAGCCCAAGGGGCACGAATATCATGCTTACATGAAATAGAGCCGAGCAGAACAGCGGGAATTTTTTTTTTCTTGCTTTGCTTTCATTTTAAGCAATTTCTAATGTCTGGTAATTGGCTTTTGTGTGATACCAGATACGTTCACCGAAGAATAGCTGTGTTACTAACATACAGGGCAAATTAGGTGAGTCGGCTGCAATGACCTGTAGTTACACACTGTTTATCTCGCAGTGAGATCAAGATCTTTGTTGTTGGCCGCACCATTGGATGAGAGAGAATGAGGGGCGTGTCACTTGAATGAAGGTGACTCAGAGCGTGAAGATTATGACAGTTGGCCTATTTGTGGCATTCCTGAAATTCAGCTTACCTGTTCATCTGCTTCCTCCACTGGCATTGGTGTGACGCGGTCCCAGTCGTGTGCTCTGTGGCGCGCGTTCCCCATCTCGGTGGACCGGTTTATTATATTACTGTAAGTAGCGCCCAAGCAGATGTCAACATGTCCAGTGATCACTAACAAGGGGCCCTCAGAGCAGAGGGTGATTCACCATGGAAATGACTGTCGTGTGACAAGCGCTCAAACCATTCACTCCAATTTCCAGTAACCAGCAAGAAAAGGCTCAGTCGGTAGATGCAGCGAACATCTGACTGTATGCAGCGATCTGCTGCCGGAACACAACACAGAACCACTCTCTTTTGTCTCTTTTGTCTTTAAGAACGCTCGAGCCCTCAAGGTTAGTTTTATGACTTCCTGGTTGGAAGAGACGGCTCCAAAAATAGACTGATAAGAATCACGAACAAGGAAGTGAAGCGACTGACGTTACTAAAAACAGAGCCCTCTCCAGCACAAGAGTCCACACTCCCTTTCAGCACAGACAAAAAAAGAAAAAAAAAAAACATTAAACATGGAAATTTCAGCTCTTGGAATGCATAAAACTGCCAGACAGAAATATGAACCTTTTTATTGTAAAATCAGCTGGCATTTATTTTAAATATTTTTTTTGTTTGCTGTGGTTGGAGCACTACAGAGTTTACACTAACCTAAAGATGAAACCCTACAGTAACCTAAAGCATCTCAGTCTGCTGAACATTATTATGACATTAATATAGATCGTATTCATAATTAAATCATTAGTATAGATCAGTGGCCGATCCTTGTTTTTATTGTGGTGTGGTGATGAACGGTCATGCTGTTGGTCAGCATATGAAATGTGACCGTAACCTGACTTGGCAGGATTGGTTGGTAATTGGTCAATAATTGAGGGACTGAGTGTCCCATCAGGGCCTGCCGAAGCCCCCTGTCCATTGGCTGCACTCCCATACGTTTGGGCAGTTTCGGTAAAAGAGTTTGCCACAGAATTGGGTAATAGAGCTCAAGTTTGGGAGATTGACATCTGTGGTTCAGTACGAAGAAATAAACTCTCTGACCCAGTGACCTTGTTCTGTGGGGGAAATGGTTATGTGGTGCAATGTTTAAATCTCTGACGGCCTGATTTTGTTCAGCAGTGGCCACAGCACCTCATAAGTCATGTAAGCTTGCCATTTTTCAGGAGCCTATAAAGTGGTTAGCAGGTTGATCCATACCATGGAACCATAGAGGCTACCCCCCCACCCCCAAAACCCCAAGTAACTAAATGCTGTGTCTGGGGGGAGGGGAGGGGCTATAAGTTTTTTTTTTTTTTTTTTTTTTTTTTTTGCAAAAACTCCTTAACCTTTGGGGGATTTACATGGACTCTCTGGAATGGCACTAGAAATGTATAAATAAATGAATACACATATTCATAAATGAACCACATATTCAAGCATACATACATACATTCATTACATTCATACATACGTACAAATGTGCATACATACATTCATACATACATTCATACATACAGTCATACATACGTACAAATGTGCATACATACATTCATACATATGTACATATGTACATACATTCATACATATATACATACATTCATAATTTCATACAGCTATTAGGTGTGTGTAGTAAATCCATGAGTGAGTGATTTTTCCTCCAGTTATCACTTTAATGTCAATGTCAGGTTTACACTTGAAACTTCTTTCACATCGATCAGAAAGTACATAACCTCCACTTATCCTGCCTACACCTTAACTGCTGCTGATTTGTAAACAGTTTTCAGGTGCAACCAAACACTTACCCTGGATGTTTTTTTTTGTCACATCCACCCTGTGTGTGTTGTAATTGCATGTTTACCTCTTATTTATGTTATCGCCGCAGTGTTGTCTCGGGGTGCAGGTCATGTAAGTGCAGCGGCTGGGAGGATTGCAGAGAACTGTTTAAGTGGAGCTGATGAATGTGAGCACACAAAGATAGAAGCAGCGTCGCTACGCCGGAGACATTAAAAGGGAAAACTGAAACCAGACCCTGCTTTCATAGTACAGTGTGTGCCAAGCGTCGTCATGAATATTTCAGAGCGAAGAGTCTCTTGTGTGGAGCAAGGCTGGGGCTTTTGCCACCTCCAGCACCTCCTCTCTGGATTGACAGCCTCTGACGTTGCCAGGAAACGGACGGGGACGTGCATGTCCACAGCTTAGAGCTGCACTACATTACCCAGAAGTCAGTGGGAAAATGCTTCCCTTCTAATCCCGATAGATGCCCTAATTAATGTCCTGTTAATTTAGTAATGAGTCCTGTACATTATGGTATTCATTATACAGGCTGGGTGTACGGTATGCGCAGAATTAGTTTGATTATTAGATATTTATTAGAATTTAAAGATGCATTTCCTTTATCGCTTGCTTTGACTCCTGATTCCTTTTGATTTCATCCTTGCAAAGAGACTAAGGTTAGAGTGAGGTGCATGTCTTTTCCTTACTTCCTTTGACCATCTAAAGGAAACCTCCAGGAAGAGGTTGGCTAATGACTGGGGATGTCGTCAGAACCCTCTGTGTCAACTGAGGCAACATAGGTTTACCCAAGCCTTTGCTGAAATGGACGAACTGTTATTTACACTGTCTTTGCCAACACCGTTTCTCTGTTTAGGCTGCTGTAAAGCTATGCACAGACAATCAGCAGAAAATACAGGAACCTACACTGGTACCAGGAGACAAAACATCCTTGAATTACAATTACAAAATTGAGAAAACACTTTGCAGAAGACCCCGTAACAATTAGATACCACCTGATTAAATGTATATAAAAGCATTCAGAAGGATGCACTGTTTCCTGCCTACAATCAGAGTACAAAGAGTGTTTGCTCTCTGCTCTTTTGCCACAGTAAATGAGCATTTTGCTGTGTAAACAAGTCGTGCCAGCTAAGCTGTGTACGTCACTGTTTTTTCCTCGCCTCCTACAAGAAATTTGTGTGCCACTTGACTTGCATGCGTTTTTCCATTTCTCTGCTTGCCCCTTTTATTGGATAATTTTTTTTTTTTTAGTGATGTTCATCTCACCTTTGTTAATTTTACCTCCTACTTCATAGCAGGTATTGATTTTGACAGAGATGGTGGGCCACATGATGTGTGCTGTCAAGGCAGTGGTGTTTTAATGCTTTCAGGGGCAAAACCGTGTGGAAATGTGAGGAGAAACAGAGGGTCATGGGCTTCAGTCCCTGGTGCATTGTAGACACTGCAGAGTAGTAGAGTTTGCCTGGATCACTTGCCTCTAGATAAAGACGTGCGTAGGAAAACAGAGGCTGAGGTGTCAGTTAATTTCTGTAATGTCTGTTCACTCACGCACACTCTCAAACACTTTGAAAGTACGTTGAAAGTGAAATGCGTTGCTTTCGCATTCGATTAATTTTTCAGCAATGTTGTGTTTGTTTTGTCAGCCTGTTAGATCTGGGGAAGCTTCATACTCCTTTTCAGCTGTGCTGCCATGTCATGATAATCTTGACAAATGTGACAGTGCTGTTAAAAATTTCCTCTTCAGAAACAATTCAGTTGTTTGTCCTTTGATAGAATGTAGGTGTAGATATGGAATGCTCATGCTAGTGTCTTCAGAATGGACAGGGAATGGCGTGAGGTGTCTGGTCATTCTGGTGTCCCAGACTAACACTGTGTGACCTCTGTGCTCACTGTTCTTATGCAGTTCTTAAGTATGGTGGAAAAAATCATGACTGGAAACTAACTCACCTGTTGTCAGTAAGACTTGGATAGTGTCTCATGGAGAGGAGATTTAGTGCATTAACAGAGAGAGAGAGAGAGAGACCCCCCCCTCTCTTCTCCCCCGCCTCCCCCGTGGTCTTGCCCCGACGAGCCGCCCTGTAGCGTGTGACAGGGATTGACTCTGCGGATTGTCTATGGGTGTTGTCATGGCGACGGCGATGCAGACAGCCTGTCTGTCAGTTCCGATACATCAAATGTGTGCTAAATAGGAAGAAAGAAAAAAAAAAACAGGAATCTCAGAAAGCAGGGGTGTGAAAATGCTGGATGGCTTTCATTTTAGAAGAGACAGGAGCTGCTTGCAGAGTTATGTAATGTCCCCTTTAAAATAATGATGAAGTCCAATGCTATGTACCCTAGAGATGAAAAGAACATGTTTTTAGTCTTCTCACTTTCTTAGGGTCGTACTTTTGTGGGGGAACTCTGTTCATTCCTTCATTTTTATAGTGCTAGTCTTTTCAGCGTGTTTCTGTGATTTGCATGCCATCTGTGCATGGTTGGATTCACCTGACAATGTTGTGTTCAGCCTTGGTTGCCATTATTGTTTAGTAACTCTGACAGTGACCCAAGAGTTTTCAGGATGTGTACATCTTGCTGGGAGCAAAGTATCTGCCTTTGCTTTCTTGGGAACCATGAGACCTTCGGTGAATTTTGTGCGACAGAGTCATCAGATGATGGCCCTTCCCCAGCTCACAAGGAGCAGTGGGGCCCTCCCCCCGGCCAGACGCACCACATCCAACATCTTCAGTCTGGCGGTGGGAAAACTGATTAACCCCTGCCACCTGATGTCATTGGAGAAAAACAGCCACTCACTGCATCCCTTCGCTTAAAAGGGCACCTGTGGCTCTCCACAAATACACTGAATTACAGGAAAAAAAAGAAAAACGTTTGAGCCGACATACTTGGCGCTAGCATCCATAACTCAGCCTCTTAAAGGCCGTGTACCAGTGGCAGATTCGAAATTACAGTTGGGCAGGGAACCAGTCCTGTACATGATAATTACCCTCAACCGCTTTTTTCTCCAACTGATGAACAGACATGCCAATAATGGCCAAACATGGGGGATTGCTTTCTTTTTGAGTAACGACATGTATCTTGGTGGCTTCTCCTCTGTGTTCTCCTCTCAAATGAAGTGTAATTGCGATAAAAAAGATTTAAAAACGCTGATGTAGGACATCTTTTAACGATCAGCATTATTTAATGTAATCTGATCCCTTTGTAGTCATGAAAATTATTTGAGCTTCACTTAAATAATATTAGTTGTTACAGAAACAATGAAAGAAGTAAAAAAAAACAAAAAAACTGATCAAGGACATGGTTTTTAATGATCAACAACATTTAATGTAACTGATCTCTTTGTAATAATGAAAGCAATTTTACATAAAGTGCACAAAGGACAGGCTAACACATTAGACACAATTAAGCAAAGGGAATCCGCTGCTAATGGATAAATACTTAGTAAATTTTGGCAAGCTTGTTAGTCATGAAAAACGCATCCAAAACTACTGTCAATTTAAAGGTTAGCTCCTTGCCTCCCACACTCGTAGCTCAAACCCACTACTGCCATCTACTAGGTACACGCTTGTTACTTACATCCAAACGCTTTCCCTGGGTTTCTGGGTTTTATACCACCACTTTCTTATGTACTAGAGGGATTTTAGCCTCCCTCTGGCATATGACTGTATGTTACTGAAAGAAGGGGTGTGATGGAGGTAATGATAATGATACTCTGTCAGAGAAATTGCATAGGTGCCCTTTAAAGGAGTCTGTTAATATCATAACTCATTTGATAACCCACATTTTGAGCATGCACGGTACGGTAATAGCGTTCACCTCCCTGTGAACCACACTGCAGTCCAGCGCGCTCTTCACACAGAGGGAGGGAGGTGGGGGGAAGAGGTGGCCAGAACGAGGGGGAGGGAGAGAGGGAAAGAGCTGGCCTGCCTGCCTGCCTGCGGAAGGGGGAGGGTCTGCGGCGAGAGTTTCCACTGATTCGGCAGGGCGGTGGGGGCCGGGATCCGCGAGCGGATTCCTCCCGGGACGGCAGGGCCGCGGGGCCGCCAAGTGGGCAGTGGAAAAGAAAGACAGACGCGCGGTCCGGGAGGGTGTCCTGTGATTCGGTGAGGGAGTCTAAAAATAAACGCCGATCCGCACGTCGGGGGAACTGGGGGAGGGGGCGGTCTTGCTAAAAATAGACGCGGCTTTTGATTCCGCATCTGAGATTCATATGTGACGTGTGCAAAAGCTTCCCGCTAAGAGGGAGAGGGGGCCTGATCGTGACGGACCGGATTGCAGTTTTTCTCTCTTTTTTTGTTTTTTTGTTCCTAGCAAACTCTGTCCCATCTTTTTTCCCCTCTCCTCTGAGCCCCTCCCACATGCTGTAAGCTGCGGTAATTGATAGAGATGTGTGTATTTAGTGTGTGCTAATGGCTGAAGGCTTCCTCTCGTCAGTCTCATCCCCCCCCCTCTCCTATGGGCAGGAGGGGTTGAGAGCTACAGAGCAGATTAACACCAGCACACATTCCAGAACCAGCCTGCACCCGTAAACCAGACTCCTATCTGTTTCTGCTTCTAGACCCCTATCCCACACAGGCATGGAGTACTATCACACAAAACTGTGAAAAAAGGGATTGTATAACCTCTGTCTAAATTAACCATCGAGTGTACATGATAATACACACCATAACCACTTGTGGAAATGAGCTGAAATCATTGTTGTAGTTGTCGGTAACCAGTGTTGTGGTTAAAATACCTCAGGGTAAGTTATTGTGGAAAGTTTTGGTAAGTAATGAATGCCAATACCTCACATTTGCTGAACTTGCAGTCAGAACATTACACTTTTGATCAAAGAGAGATTGATTTTAATAGTATGTGACCAGGTCTTGAGCCATGGTTTTCATATGCCAGCAAAGGTAACTGGAAGTTAATTGTGTTAAATGATCAATTAGTAAGCTGGCAGTAGAAGCACTGCTCCTTGTCACTGCTTGACACCCACAGCCCAGTGGACAGAGAGCCCATTCAGCGTGCAGCATGTAGGCCCCTGTGATATGGGCATGGTGCAGTGAGAGTTTAAGGCAGTGGGTTTGCTGTAGTGCTAATGAAAGTTGTGTGAGTGAAATGTGAGCACAGGTACAGCTGAGCCCAGGAGCACACAGCAAGGTAAGAGTGTATGAAGGGGCTTTGGACTCCGTGTGTGCACTGCTGTTTTGTACCAATTTACAGCTGTGGTACCTACACTCTTAATTTGGGGGGTTGATTTGCTAACAGTGTAACAGCTACCTGGGCTACATATTATGCAACCCATTTATGTTGGTTAGGCAACAACCAGGCTCAGATAGTGTGTGCATGTGTGCCTGTGTGCGTGTGTGTCTGTTTGCATACGTGGGTGGGTGTGTGTCTGTTTGCATATGTGTGTCTGTGTGTCTCTGTATGTGAGCAATCTGTTCCCTCATCCTCGTACACACTCGGCCTCCCCAGCCTCAGCTTTCGGCCCTGTCCAGGGTGGACATTAAGAGTTTCTTTTTTTTTCCTTTTTTTTTTTTTCTTCTCGCAACTTTTCTCCCAAGCTCATGATCCCACCACTGACAAGCAAGTGTCCAAAAGCACTCGATGCTGAATAGACCCTTTTCTCTTTTCACTTTCCCTTTTGTGCTGTGCCAAAGCTTTTTATGACTAATACATAACTTTACAGTTGGTCTATAAATAAATAAAATCAGAAGAGGGTGAAAGGAAAAAGTCAGATTCATGATTATTTTAATCATATGATCTGCCTGAAGCTAAGGAACATATAATGGGTGTCTCTGGGTGGCCGGAAAGTGGCTTGGCATCAGCACTGAGTGACTGTAGCACTACTTTGGATTGATATAGACAGTATGCCATAGCTATAGTCAAGGAAATGTGTGAAGATTGAAGTCCTGGGTGGTGCTGCTTATTAACAGTGATATAGATAGGAATAATGGGTGGGGCAATACTGTTGTGCACCATAGAGAGATTCTTAACTTGAATTATGTCTCTAAATGTATCCTTACATTATCGGATACACAGCTGTTGACATTGATCATGTATTAAAAAGTGTTCACATATAGCTGTAGATGTTTCCCTGTTTGATGTGTCTGCATGACAGATAATGTATTGGAGCAGAGGGGTGTGACCAGCACTCTGGCTACACAGTCCTGTGGACCTTTCCAAGTGTTGCAAGCAGCTTGTTGCTATACTTAGTGGAACCAAAGGACCTTGCGTTCCAAGATCTGCCACTCTAATCACTTCTGCATTTCAAACAGATATCACGTACGACTTAGCCAGAGGGAGCGAGCCATTTGTAATCAACCTCCAAGTCCAAATTATTTGAATAAGAAATGCATATTCATGAAGGGGCGGGCTTAGTGTCCGCCCAGGTTGTTTTTGCACGTGCTTAGGTCACATGTGTAGTGCATGGTCTTTATTGGAGCTTTATGATTATGTGCGCTTGTATTGTTGTTCACCTGAAAAGCTGATGCTCTTGTACATTTTTGCATTCGGTTCATTCCCATTGGCTCAGCTGCAGCACTGTGGGAGTGCCGCTACATCCATGTGATTTCCAGCATGTAGGGTTGTGCTTGCTGGTCAGAGGCCTTAACCATTGCACCAGCCTGCTGGTCACAAGCAGGTATGGGAGAAGACACTCCCATCAGTGAGGGCCAAATCAGCAAACCTGCAGACCCTTGACCACTGATGGAGAAGGTGACTAGTTCCTACACCACTTGAGAGCAGTCTCACCCCGGTGTGGGTAAGAGCCATGACCTCATCTCCACACTGAATACCTAGAATCATTCGCACCTTTACAAAGAATGATATTGGCCCTCTATACAAGGAGCTGCAATGTCAATATTTAGCCACCTGTGTGGTTCTAGGTTTAAATCCTTGAGTGAGGTATTTATGTATGTATTGTCTCAGTAAGTGTCCAGTTGTAAAGGGGTCAATTTTAAGGAACAAAGGTAAACGGTCTCCCCTGGCACCAGCACCATGTATAAAGGTGTTTGCTGGCCGGATAAACAATGCAGAGCTGTGAGCCATTTTAATCTTCCTGGACCCGAGTTGTTCCGCCGTTCTTCCCTTCTGTTCAAACTAGACTCCTTGTTATCTGTCTGAATTGAAATACATTAAGCTTCCTCCCCTGATATCGCAAAGATGAAAACAAAATGGCAGTTTGGTTTACTGGTTCTTGTTTTTGTGGAGACACAACAAGGATGCGTGGAGCCAGTGCTCGCCCGCTCCACGATCCCCCAGTTTGGCCCTCGGCTCTGCGAGCTCGACGTGTTCCCGCTGTCTGAGTGACTAACTGGTACATCATTTGCCATGGTAACAAAGACGAGCCTCGAACAGGCGAAAAGGGAAAAACGGATTAAGCCTGGGTCGCACCGCGCCACCGGATGAGAGGTGGCAGGGAAAGGCTCGATGGACCTCTCCATCAACGGTGGCGGTCACCGTTAACCCTCTCCTGCCCGGGGAGCTCATGTCAGTCATTCTCTAAGGGAGGAAGGAGGAGCCATGTTACTGAGGAGGGAGGCAGTGTAGAAACAGGGTCTCTGTAGAGCACCACTGACAGAGCCAAGCTTTGTGAACCCCATACTGGGCGGAGATAAAACTGACTGTTCTGGGCACGGTGAAACCCTCTGATTGGTGCATATCAGTGAGTCATTCGTGACACATGGTCGCCCCGTTATCGGTCTCATGAGGGTTCTCTTCCCCAATGATGCTGGAAAGCAAGGCAATTATCAGAAGGATGTTTCTGTCACAGATTTAAAGGCGGCGTCAGGATGGTAGCATGCGCGTGCTAGCCACACCTCCAGCCCCTCGGCTTTTTAAATCAGTGACATAATAGCTTTAAAATGTAGTTTTCAGATTTAGATTCCGAGCTACTCTGAAGAGATAATACATTTCCTTTTCTATGTATTGCCAATGTAGATTTCTTCCATTTTGAAATGCTCTTCTGTTCCCCTCCATTTTCCGTTGACAAATATCACATACGTTGGTTCAACAGGCACACGTGGGTATGTACACTGTGTGTTAACCTCATCCACAATGGTGTGTGTGTGTGTGTCTTCGCTGACTTTCCACATATGTATACTTGAGTGTATGTGTGTGTGTTGGTGCGGAACAGTACATGTCTCTGCTGTCTTTGTGTATGTGTACTGTGTACTGTGTGTGTACTGTGTGTGTACGTGTGTGTGTGTGTGTGCGTGCGCGTGTGTGTGTGTGTGTGCGCGTGCGTGTGTGTGTGTGCGTGCGCGTGCATGTGTGTGTGCGCGTGCGTATGCATGCTTGGCACTTGTAAAAACGCCACAGTCTCCTCTGCCTGTGTTTGTACATATGTGAATGCGAGCACATTGGTGTGTCTGCGCTCATAACACAGTCATCCTGACAGCGTCGGTCTGCAGGGTTTTACAGCGGGGATGTGCTGAAGAGGGAGAACCAGATTCCCTTTCTTGTTCAATCTAGCTCCATGTCCTTCAAAGCAGTAGGCCCAGATTCACTGAGACACATTCAGGAGAAGTCATTAGGGAATACATATTTGATCTGGTTATTTCCTCTCATGAGCAAAGCCATTTTCCATTATAGCTCAATGAATCTGCATGTGACTGTCAGGTTCAGAAGACATTAAATGCTTTGGACAGACATTGCAAGCCTTCTTAGAAAGGCATGCTCTTGGAGATTGATGGAGAATATCGCTTCCTTCACCAGTTACCCTGTGTTAAGCAGTTATGCCTTCCTGGGAGGGCTAGATGTATGTTGAGAGACTTATAGATTCTCTCATTTTTTGTGGTGTTTCTTGCTGAGGCTGATTTTAGCAGTTCAGGAATCTGTGGCCACGTCCTCCATACTAATTACATAGTGCTTACCTTGGAGGAACAATGAAGGTTTCTTTAAAAGAAAGTATTTTGGGGTACTTCTTTATTCAGACACATTTTTCATTGATATTTTGTTGGTCTCTCAGTTCTCAGCAACCTCTCCCTCTCCCCCCCTCCCCTCCCCACTTTTCAGTTTTCAGCCATTTGTCCACTGTTCCCTTTTGGCTCCAACTAATTAGGAGGCTTGTATTTTCTGTTTGTGTGTCATTTAATCTCATCACACACACACACACACACACACACACACACACGAACACACCCCACAGTTGTATCTCCAGAGAGGCAAGCTCTGAGAGTCGGCTTGCAGGAAGAGGAAGAGGACTGAGCTGTGTTGTCCACAGCACAAGGCTGCAGGGAGCCTTTTACAACAAGCACTAATATTAAAGGCAGATCATTGTGTTTTATCTGGCTGTGTGTGTGTGTGTGTGTGTGTGTGTGTGTGTGTGTGCGCGCGCGTCTGTGTGTGTGTGTGTGTGCGTGCGCGCGTGCGCGAGAGTGTTTGCGCACTTGCGCCTGTGTGTTGGTGAGTGAGTGTGAGTGTGTGACTCATCTTCCCTGGTGAGTAACCACACAGGGACACTGAGCTGGCAAGGCAACAGGGAAGAGAAAAACTGTGGTCTTCATCCCCCTTCCCCCGCTGAGTCTCTCTCTCTTCCTCTCTCTCTCTCTCTCTCTCTCTCTCTCAAACACACATATTTTCACTCTGTTTTGTCTCCCCCTCATAACCATTACCCATTTGACACAGCTCTGGAGTTAAGAGTGGGCAGGTTGACACACATACTGCTCCACATGTATGAAGCACATCACGTCCAGGGTAGGTGATACATTGCTTCCTGCTGCACTGCGATGGGACTGTGGGCAAGGACGCGACCTTGGGAACAGACGTGAAGAATCTGTGCCTTGTGTGCATGCTCACAAGGTGAAGTGACCGCCTGCACGATTCACATTTGTGAAATGATTGAAAGAGAGGTCCGTCTCTCCTGTGAAAGACGACTCTCAGTCCAAGTTTAATAAATGTACTGGTGCCTACAGAGTTCCATACTTGAGGTCATGTAATATTGTTAGCACCTTATCTTTTCCAAGAAGTTCCATGACCTCACCCAAATGAAGCAGTGGATTGTTCTAACCAAAGCCTATTAGGGAAGAACAGAGCCAGTCATATTTGCACTTGACCACAGCTATAAGACCACACCCTAAAACCCAGAGCAAGCACGAATGATATTTGCAAACCATGAGCCAGTTGACAGTGCTAGTGTACCTGTCACGCTGTGGCTATTAGGCGACCAGATTTGCATGATATATCAGCCCTGACTCCAAAATAATTTTGAAATCTGGAAGTCGTAGGATGTCACCACCTCAGGATGTGGTCGACACATTACCAAAGTTCCTATTTCGTTGCTAGGGTGCTCAGAGGTTTATCAGTAACGGGACGGGACTTCTTCAAACATACACCTACAAGGTCCATGCAGCACTTTAATCGTTTGCTGCACTCGGGCTTCACTGCTGAATACGTGGTTTACACACGGGCAGCTCAGTTGGCTCCTCATCTTCCTGCTGCTGTGTGCTGTGCTCCTCCATTTTGGCGCTCGCGCGTTGTTGTCATCACATTGTTATTTTTCCATGGCTCTGTCATTGCCTGTTGTTTCCATGGCTCTACAGGGAGTAGCCCCCGGCTGCTGGCATGGCTAGCTGTTGAATGGTCATTTGTCATTCTCTGTTGGCAGTCCTTCTCGTTAGCTCGGCCTGTGAAGCCCAAACTCAGGAGACGGGCATAGTGAAACTTTTTTCTTACTTGCCAGAAGCTTGAACCATAACCTGCAGGTGCTTGTGGTACCAATTATCGCACCTGGAGCACGACAAGTTGTCCACCGTTGAATGTACTTTTGGCATGCACATACCCAGTTTAAACAATAATCACAGAAAACTTTGCAAGGGCTATTTTCGGGTTCAAAATCATACATTGTCCTATCTAGGCTACAGCCTTAGTCTTAAAGGTAATTCAGGAAAATGAGCCAAATTATATACGCAGTAAACATGCAGTGCATTTGGTCTCTGATTGGCTGAGGGATGTCACTTGTAGCCATGGGCCAGCTACAGTCTTCCATATTGACTGAAGAGAGCTTGTTGTAAAATAAGCTTAAGTAGGTTTTCCCGTCTATAGCACAAAGCTGCCCGAGAAACCCTTCTGAAAAGAAGTGGAAAAACCGCCATGGTCCTTATCTGCTGTAACCATGATCTAAATGGCTGTCCGTATTCAGACAATGAGATGTACCCCAGAACACAAGCACTTTGGCTGTTTGAGCAGGAAAAAGTATTTTTTTTCTCCCGTTGCTCAATTTTATTTTGCTTATATTATCAGCTCGGAACCTTTTGTTTCGCTGGATCACATGTGAACTGCGCTTCAGAACAGAGAGTTTCTTCTCAACGGGAAGACTGAATAATAAATATCCCAGGCCAGACAAAAGAGCATTCTCAAGCATGTGCCCACAGTCGAACTGTAGCTTGTGCTTAGCTGACAGAAAAGTGCCCTGGGTAGAAGCCTGCAAGTGTCTGTCTGAGACTAGAGGAAGCAAGTGTGGATTCTACCAGGAGGGAGAATAGTTTCCACAGCAGAGGGGCAGTTGTCCTGGTGCCAGCTCTTGTGCTTGCTGATTGGTGGAGGGGAAAATGTGGAAAGGACGTCAACCAACCAGGCTTCAGTCTTATGTTTTTCCTTACATGAAGGGGTGTGGACTGGGCGGGGGAGAGATCCAAAGACCAAGGATAAACACCCCTGACTGAGATTAGAAGGCTGTAAATAAGGCACATGTCTTTTGAGGCTGTCTTTTACCTCCACTTCCTGTTTTTGTGTGTGTGTGTGCGCGCGTGCATGTGCGTTTGTGTGTTGTTACAGGAAAACCAGTGACAGACTTTCAGTAGTTCCTGCTTGGCAGGGCAAGTCATGTTAGGTCATCCCTGTTGTACAGTGGCACAGTCTAAATAGTTTACTTTTTGTTTGGTGGGCTGGAGCTCATTTCTGAGTGATATAGTCTGGAACATTCTCCCCTGGTATCCTCTGCAGTGAGACACTGAGGCATTCCTCATGAGCTGCTCAGGCCAGCAACAGAACCACTCTTACCTTGTTTTTCCCCTTCATCTCGTGACACCCCTCTCCACCTCCCTTTCTCATTTCTCACCACAACTGACATTTGGCAATGCAGTGCCACGCTGCCTGTCCACCTATACATTTCTGCGCCTGCTAAGGCTGCAAACACAAACAGTGTCAGGCCATTTCTGTCATATTCACAGCAGAGATGGAGGAGGGAGACTTCACAGTGAGTGGAGCTATCATGTTAAAATGGAGAAGTGATGTTTTTAGCAGTAGGGATGTAGTTTTGAGTAGTTCTTCCACCACATATTTTTCGATTGATTAGCTGTTATCAATAAATTGACGACGCATGGCATGGACGGCGCCAAGGGGCTGGTCGAGTAGGATTCCAATAAAGAAGTGTTTCGCCGCTCACTTTATAACCTCCAGAAGTTTCAGAACTGAGGAGGGATGAAAGATTGTTTACATTCATAACAGCGATCCTTGGCACCAGCGAGCGAAGAACCCAGCTGTGACAAAAATCCTACAGATAACCTGACCCTGTAGGACCAGGGTTAAGTAGGCCAGGCGCGAGGCGTGTGACTCTGCCTCTGCGGTTACACGTAAATCTCCTCCTCAGCTGTGCCTGCTCCAGCAGGCTTTGGGGAGAGCTTTCTAAGCCCGCGGTGGGGCGCCATCCTGAGCCCTCCAGCTGATGACCAGTTAACCCTCAGATCAAAACAACTCCGCCTGAAGAGCGCAAGGTCACTTCTGATACAGCCACTGCTGCGATCACCCAGCGGAAAGAAAGAAAAAAAAAAACACTTCATTCCCATTCACTGAGGATCGGTGGATCGATAATGACGTCTAGTGCGGCTTTGTGCTACAGTGCATATTTTTTTAATAATGTCCCCCTTTTCTCATTTGAATGCAAGAGCACTGGAGAATTGACTCTTCACTATTTTGATGCTCAACTTTATTAGTGTCCATTACACCAGAAGGTGAGTTAAGTGCAGTGATAATAACACACATTCAAAGCACATTCAGTGTAGGGAACTACAGTGTTGAAATTACTGTGAATTCCCCTTTAAAAGTTGCATCGGGTCAGAGTGGTTTTATTACTACAAATATTCTTGTAAGTGGGGCATACCATGTATGGTCATATCTGTTTATCCTGACATTTTTAGTCCTTACTCGTATGTGATTGATCCTTTTATCTATGGCTCTTCAGATTCATGAGCTTCTTCAGAGTCCTATAACAGCTGAAGTGGTAAGATGAATCATGGCAACTTAATTTTTTTTTTTTTTTTTGTAAAAATCCGATGTATGTTCAAGATAATAAAGTAATGACAACCATTCAACATTCAGTGAAGACTCTTTAGTCAGTTTGGCAGTTCAGGAAAAAGTGTGTCCTTGCATTTCATTTAGCACAGAAATAATGACATTGTTTTAGGTGATTTATAACAATTTTGCTCATTCTGCACGGTCATTTTTGCCTACTGTCTCTGAGGCTGCATTCGGCGCCTCAAGGTGATCTGAAATATCGGTACAAATAACACAGCACTCAAATGGCCAGGCTGTTTCTTTTTAGGGACAAGTCCAGGAAACAAAGTCCAGCCACCCCACACCACTCTCCCCCCCCCCCCCATTCTTCTACCAGGGTGTCCCTGGCTGCTGTCTGTGTTGCATTGAGATGCAAATGACAGCAGTAATTGGGTGAAAGATAGCGGGCGCTGGCGGTGTGTGTGTGCCAAACGCCGGGGAGGGAAGTGGATAAGTAGACGGCGACAGTGTGGCGGTGTTTGTGACACGGGAGAGGGATCGAGGGCCTTCCCTCGGCCCGTGATACCCTCCCCTTCCCCCGCCCCCATGAACAAGGAAGTATCCCTGAGAGTCCGTCCTCCTCCCGGCAGCCGTTGCGACGGTGAGATCCAGAGGGCCTCAGGGACGTAGCCGTTCTCCGTAAGAGGAAACGGGGGCCTGTTCTCCGTAAGAGGAAACGGGGGCCTGTTTGTTTTCTGTCGTGTTTTGCATGCATTTGTGTATTAGGCAGACTCCCTCATTCACAGTGACTGGCATAGCTTACATTTTTACAGCATCTGTCAGCATGATCTGCTGGGGCATTTCTGAGGCGTTTCCAGATTAAGTACCCTGATTGAGGGCATTGAAGGATGGCTGTGCGCTTTTCTGCCCTGATATGGGTCAACGTGTGTTCAACATAACCCACGTGAGGGCTGGAGCAAATTTTGCACCATCGCTTGACTTCAGACAGTCCCACCTAAGTGCTGTTACTTAGATCCACCATGACATTGCCTATGCCCCATGAAACCCACACTGCATGTGTGTTTGTTTTTTTTTTTTTTTTTTTTTCCTCATACCTGTTCACAAAGGTGTGTGAACATCTCCTGCACACTGCAGAGTCCAGCAGAACAACAGCACAGTCTCACAGCCGCTGTATCTGTGAAAAGGGAATAATATGATCATACTCTGGAGGCTGGCTGCATACGTGCTCACAGGGGTGTGTGTTTAGGTGTAAAAGTCACAGTGTGTGTTTTGTTTGTTTGTTTGCATGCATGAGTGCACACACGCATGCACACGCGCATGCATGTTTATGTGTTGTGTGTAAAAATAAAAGAGAGAGGCTGGATGTGCGTGCGAGAGCGATATATATATATAGCACATAGCAGAGGAGAGTGAGGGATTGTGTGAGGAAGACATGCGGGGCAAGCGAGTGACTCTGCTGGTGGGGGTCATAGTCCAGCACCAGTGGCTGTGCCTTGATGCAGTAGATTAGAGCCGTTACATAATGCCTGCGCTGAGCTTCCAGCCAGCATACGCTAAGAGGATTAATGTTGGTCTTGTATAGACACAGGTCCAGGGCACAGTGTTTACTCCAAAGACCTGTGGCTGATTGAGCTTACGTAATTCACTGATTGAAGAATCATCTGTCATCTCTCATTCTCAGTCTCTCTCTCTCTCTCTCCCCCTTCCTCTCTTCCTCCCTCTCTCCCTGTCTGCTGTCTGTGATCTGGTGTTGTTTTTTTCCCTCTCTCCTCTGACAGTGTTTTCAGGTCGCTAGCAGCAGATAAAGCAGTGCAGCTGCATGAGAAATCTGACTGCCTGTCACAGCTCACATTCTGCGGCGGGCTTTCTTTTAAGGCTTTTGGAGATTGGAGAGACGCTTAGCTCCTTTATCATTGTAAATATTGCTTGCAATATTGAACATGTTTAAAAGAACTGTCAAGACATCGGTCCGACAGTACTTCAGTAAATCCTAGTGTATTACAGCAATGCTACCCTCTCCAAAAAGCCCTGAACTTGTCTTCTGAGCACTGACAGGCGCACGTATGTTATACCATGAAGATACTGTTTACAATCCAGCCAGTGTATAAATCAAACTCATACACAGGCCAATGTAAAATAAAACTTGGGCACAAACTGATACCAAAGCATGTAGTACTTATAATAACTACATCAGATCATATTCCAGAGGTACAAATCTTTATAACCATCTTGGGCTTGACAGTGACATTGACAGTGTGGTTTGACTGTAAACAGTAGGGGAAAGACAGCCTTCCTCCTGTATTCATTTTATTTACTCATCTGTAGTTGAAACAAAGTGCATCTGTATCACTGGCTCCTCTCGCTTCTGGTATAGTAGAAACAGAGGCTGGCTAGAAGGAGTATGGAGCTGCTGAAAGATGTCTGTCACTTAGGCTTCTATCACCATAGCGACAACACGCAACCCCCTCCCTCTCTCCCTCCCTCCTTCCCCACCCTCAGTATCTTGTCTGTTTGGTGGCTGCAGCCCTGGAAGTGGACAGGTCACGTCTGCACCTCCATCCGATGCCCAGTTTAGGGTCGGCTAATGGCTGGCTTGTTGAAGGTTAGGGGTTTAGCGCGCCAGTGCTGTAGACTTTGATAGATGAGCACGAGGCCCGCCATCCACACAGCACACTTGGGTATTTGCACCCTGAACAGCACAGTGGGAGACGAGCGAGGAGGTGGGGGAGGGCGGCTCGGACGCCACATGTGCACGTATAGCGCTGAACGTACTGACTGACGCACATTTTCCAGCTCTCTCCTCTCCAAAGTTATAAATCGTGCCACGAGCGCTGTACGAGGGGAGGGCTGCAACTTTGCTCTAGGAAAAGGCTTTGGCCGACTTGGCAGGGGTATCATGTGATTTCAGTTTCAGCTGAGAGGGGTAAAGAGGAAGAGAGTTTGCTTCATAAATTGTTATTACTAAGCATTTTTTATTATGCATGCTGAGTTGTATCAGGGGAACCAAGATATCATTCTGTTTTTTTTTTTTTTTTTTTTTTTGCCCTCCCCCCTCATCTTTTAGTATTTCGAAAGGAGCGGTTCCATATGTGTGCCGATTTCTGAATGGGGGGAAAAATGTGCTGTTTGTATTCCCTGCTTACTCTCAATTTCCTGCCGTAATTGACCCGTCTCCCTCCCGCCCTTTTATGCCGTCAATTAGAACATCTTTACCAGCTCAGCCTTTGTCTGCCCCATGCAGCAAGATTACTGCATGAGTGCGATCAATGGAGACCTCTCCGTCCTGTCACCATGCAGCTGCCGCACGGAGAGGGGAAGAGAGAGGAAAGAGTGGGCGGGGGGGGCGATGGAGAGGCTGAGACAGACATGAAGTCAGTCAGAGTGAGATATGCAGAGTGAGACAGAGAGAGAGAGAGGCGGAGAGAAATGGCGTTACCTGGTACTGTCAGGCCACCATTGTGTTGTTCCTGCTACGTTCACTGAACACCGCTAACGCAGCACAGTGATTTTCATAATCACAACCAACATGACCTTTGTGCTATGCAACTGAGTGCAACTATATTTGGCCTTTACACGTAGAATGCTTATTTGTGTGTGTTTGTATACATGTCTGTGTGTGTCTTGCGCTTGTGCATTTGTGTGTGTGTGTGCATGTGTGAGCTTGTGTTTTTTTTTTTGTGTTTATGGGTGTGTGCACATTCATTGTTTATCTATGTCTGTGTCTGTTTTTGTTCGCCTGTATGCATGTGTGTGTGTGTGTGTGTGTCTGTGTGTGTGTGTGTCTGTGTGTGTGTGTGTGTTCTGTAGCCAGGCATGGGTATTTTTGGGCTGACTCAGCCGGCGGTGGAAGTGTTTTCTCTGTGCTCGTTTCCTCCTGTCCTTATGGCAGAGGTGAAGAGTATCAGTCCACCCACAGGAGAGGAGAGAGAGGTGGGCAGGTCTCTGTGCATCCAAGCCCAGCTTCGCCTCCGTGTCATTGGAGAGCAGAGAGGTCTGACGGGGACAGCTCACACTCAGTGCCGTCCAGTCACAGAGCAGCGCGGCACGGGGCTGTGAGGTCATGACTGCGCAGAGCCGAACACAGAGGTCGTGGTAATGTGCAGTGAAGGACAGTGATGTAACAAGCTCTCTGAGCCAGGCAGTGCTGGTGTACCTGCGCAGTCGGTAACCACACTGTAATACAAATTGTGTCTGTGCTGTACTGTCCTGTGATGTCAAGCCTGCACAGGGGAAAGCAGCAAGGTCATCACTGTGTAGCGCAGCATTGTGATGTCACGTCTGCGCATGGGAATGCAGCAAGGTCGTGACTGTGTAGCACAGTGCTCTGTGAGGTCATGAAAGCAGGAGCCCACAGTTCGCTTTTTGACTATTTTAAGCACCCCCCTCCCACCCAGAGGAATTCAGTGTGGAGATGCTAGGAGGAGGTTTTCGGCTCAAACGCTCTCACCTCCTGTCGTCCTGCTTCACAGCCGACCACAACAAGACTCGAGGCGGGAGTTAATGTATTTACAGAGGCAGAGCTCTCAAGTGGCATCACACTGCTTTCAGATTAGTTTTGCTCTGTTTTTCTAACCTCTCGTAATGTCTGTAATAGACCACAGCTGTGTGCATCTCAGGAAAACCATAGCGCGGGTAGACAGAGTGGTTTTATTTCCCTTATCTCTGTTTACTGTGTTATTATGCTTGTGTTCTCATTTCTAACACAAATACCTGCTCCACTAACAAAAAGGCCATTGATGGCATTTGGGTATTCAATTTATTTTGATTCCCGTTGATTGAACTTTTTGAAGTTTTGGAAGAGGGTTTGTAAGAAAAAAAAATAAACCCTGAGGTAATGCAAGTGAAAATGTACTCTTACATTGCGTGGATTCCCTCTTTAAAACTGACAGCCTCAGGTTTGGTGCAGGGCTGTGTGTGTGCACTTCTCGTTCTCTGGAAGACCTGTGCAGAACTGTGGCTGTTTACTGGATCAACACTCCTGTTAGCCAAGAGCAGCAACTGTTTGCCGTGGCCTTGGTCATCATTGACTCACCCATTGATTCCACAGGAAATGATCGGTGTTTGGAAAGTAGACTGAGCCTTTGAAAGGGGCAGTGCAGCGTAATGGGACTGTGGATGTATACCTGTGACAGCAGGCCACAGGCTGTGTGTTAAAATGTGTTGGGCTTTTAACCAGTGGCTGTGTCAAGGATCTGAGTGCCGCAGCAACTGGTTTTTCCAGCTTTGTCCCATTAAATAAAATACACACATTAACCTTTTCTGATTTAAATAAAGTAGTTTTCCAGTATATTACTTGTTAGTTATATATTTTTGAAACGCAGTATGAATTGAATCAAAACCATGCTAAAACCATGCTAATTTAAAATTGCTTATTTAATGTAGAATAGACACTAAAGTAATGTGGGATTGTTTTACAGCATGACTGTTGCAGAAATGTGAATTGCAGTTTGCATTATCTGGAAAGGTTTAAATTCCTACAGGAGTGTTTCAGGATTGGCTGGGCGTGTCGGGGTTGTATTAAATTCAATATTAATTCTGTTGTGATTGAAAGTCTGTTAAGTTGTGACATAATGGCGTGCTTGCTCAGCAGCTCAATATTGTTTCTCATAGCGGGCTAGCGAGCAAATGTTAAAAAGGCTAATTATAACTTAGTCAGACAGCAGTGGCAAAGAGGTCTGTGTAGTGAGCAGCAGGATCAAAGGAAATTAACAAGCTGTGACTGGCTAATGTAAAGATTCACACTGGTGGTCGTGCAAGTCCATTTCATGCGGTAAACAACTGGCTAGCTAGACTGTAGAACACAGTTTTGGAATCACAGAGATGTAAGTCTCACAAAGAACTCAATTTCTTGTGTGTGTGTGTGTGTGTGTGTGTGTGTGTATGTGTGTGTGTGCGCACATCTATGAGGTTCTTCTGAAATGTGTTTGGAAGAAGAGGTGTTAGATTTTAGCCTTTTAGAATATGGATTGTGTGAAAGCTGACAGAGAGCTGAATGATGGGGGGTGCTAATTTGTGTTTTTGCTATTTTTTTCCCCCTGCACTTCGTGCAAATGCCCTCGGGCTCGGAGCTCCGCCCCCCAGCTGCCTCAGATCTCTACCTAGCCGTGTTTTACGTTTCATATTTTCTTGGCAGATGCTCTGATCCAGAGGGAGCTGCGCAGCCTAAAATTTGACATACCCTCCATTTATAGAGCCGGGTATTTACTGAAGAAATTCAGGTTAAACACCTCGCTCAGTGGCACAGTCAGTGGAGCTCTACCCTGGACTTACACCTGCAAAACAGGAGCTGGTGTGGAGCACGACCTTATTAGGGTCTTCCATTTTGATGTGATGAGGGTCCGTGTGTGTGCTGGTACTGGGTGGGGCTCATTCTGAGGGAGGGTTGGGAGGACAGGGGGACAGGGGTGTGGGGTGAGGAACGGGGAGGGTTGGGTGGGTGGTTTTAGGTGCTCAGCGCCAGAATGCGGCTGTGTAGCATGCTCTACGTGGTGCTCCCGAGCTCTGCTGGTCGCCAGGTCCGACTCTTCTCTCCACCCACCCCCCCAGCTCCCCGCAGACACGCGGCTCAGTGGGTGCATTTTCATTTCCTAAACCCCTCCCCACCCCCTCCAGACGATAGAGAGTGAGCAGGAAGGAGGGGGAGAGGGAGGGAGGGAGGGAGGGAGAGATAGAGAGGAGCACGTTTCACAGCCCCTGCTTAGTTTGGGGTTGCTTGAGGTAAATGCACTCATGAGGTGAGTGTGAGCAGTACTCTCCATAAGGCAAAGATTTGCAACTGAGTGAAACAGAAGATAAAACTCTTTCTTTCCTTCTCCATCTCACTCTCTTTTCCTCTCTCTCTCTCTGACTTGCCTCTCCCTATCTGTCTGACTCACTGTTTCAGTATTTCAGTGTCTCCCACTCTGACTAGCGCTGTCTACTTTCTCCCCCCGTACCTCTCTCTCTCAGGCTGTCCCTCTGCTTGCCTGTGTCTCTGTCTCAGAGCTCAGCACTTTTGCTTTCACCATTCTTAGCCTGAGCTCACCTTTAAGGCCCGCCCCCTGCTCAGCCCAGTGGAATGGCAGCACTGTGCCTAGACTGCAGATCCTGTCACCTCCAGACCACACATGGCAGCGTGTGAGCAGCGGGATGGCGGAGCCTCTAAAGGCCCGCCGTGTCACCTGAGCATCTCATGCAGAGCCATTAAACACTCCCTGACAAACGCTCAACAGCAGCTGTGGGACTGAAACGCTATAGCAGCTCTGTGTGCGTGCGTGTGTGCGTGCGTGCGTGTGTGTGTGTGTGTGTGTGTTTGTGTGTGCGTGCGTGCATGCGCTATAAGCCCCTTCCATCTGCATCATGCGGACCTGAAGTGGGCACCTCTGAATCAGGCTTATTATATGTGCTGACGTGCATACATGGGGACGAGCAGAGAGAGGAGGGGGGGAGGGAGGAGCTCAGTGAAACACGGGGTGGGGGTGGGGGTTCCTGAGCAAATGGGAATCCTCCCACCTTTGGCTTTCTTTTACAGTTTCTTTTTTCCTCCTCAGTCAGGATGTGGAAGAATGTGATTAGTGTGCAAGAGGAGGGTGACAGAATGTGGCAGATAGGAGGTGGAGGTGTTGGAGCTGCAGGGTGAGGTGGAGCTGCGAGGTGAGGTGGAGGAGGTGATAGTGTGAGCTGATGGAGGTCTGTGCTTTACGGTGCCGCCGTGCTGATAGCCTCATCGCTCTCCACTAAAGGTCACCTTGAGATCATTTCCTTCACTCTACATTCCATCAATACGGCCATTTTCTCCACACGTCACTCTTAATGACCTTTTTTTTTTTTTTAATTTAAATCGTCATTCATGTCAGTGATGCCTTAATGTTTGTAAAGGGGATTCCATGGCGCTAAGATACGTGTGTGTCTGTGTTTGTGCATGCATGCGTGTGAGTGGGGAGTGTATTCATTTGGCTACTGCACTCACTGTTGACTACAGCCATTTTGGATAGGAAATTGGCAGAGAAGATGTCTATGTGTGTGTGTGTGTCCCTGTGTTTGCGCATGTGTGTGTGTGTGTGTTTGTGTGTGAGTGTCCGTATGAGACAGAGACACAGAGGGAAATGGTGCATTAGTGCATGTGTGTTTGGAGTTGTTGACATGGCCCACAGTGCTCAGCACAGCGGCGCTGGTTCTGTTGTTTAGGGGTCAGTGGACAGGAAGTGTCTGTGTGATGAGTGCGTGTATCTCTGGGGGGAGTCGGATCAGCACAATGTGTCCCTGTCAGGAGCAGACTGGGCCTGTTTCCTGGCTGCCGTCACGTGTGCGCGCATCAGGAGGACTCCTGCCGCCACGCTGTCCTCATCAATGCCGCTATTTTTAGCCTTTACTATGAGCCTAATTAGCCACACCCAGGGGTAATTCGACTTTTCTCAGCGTCCAAGGGCTACGGCCTAATCTTATCAAGCTGGCGCAGAGGCCTGCGGAGGACTGGTGCCTCCATCCTGCAGAGTGCAGCTCAGGCTTGCAGAGACTCGCACTGCCGCAGTGGTCACTATCCCTGGTTATCTGCAAATCCATTATTGGACACGACTGACTAATGAAATTGTGTGTGTGTGTGTGTGTGTGTGTGTGTGTGTGTGTGTGTGTGTGTGTGTGTGTGTGTGTGTGTGTGTGTGTGTGTGTGTAAATGCTTCACAGTTCTCTTTCCATTGGTCAGATATATCTTGGTGTATTGAATGGCCTGCATAAATATTGCAATCTCATGTCTGATGAATCACATTGTGGTTCTCCCTCTTCCTGCTCGGGCTTGTTTTTGTTTTTCCGTGTGAAGGATGGGTTCAGAAATGACTTTTTTTTTTTTTTTACAGTAAACTGTCCCCTGTGTTTGTTTATAACCGGCTGGAATTTCGGGCATCCATTGAACCTCTTATCCCAGTGCACTGGAGGGGCCCCGCCCCCTCCACCCTCCTGTCTATTGGAGATGCATTGATGATTCCACCACCTTTAGACTGAAGAGATGAGTCATCCTTTTCCAGGAAGTGTGGATTTTGTCTCCAGTGCCTATTTTCCCAGTTTACATTGTGTCTGTGTGTCTGTGTGTCTGTGTGTCTGTGTCTGTGTCTGTGTGTGTGTGTGTGTGTGTGTGTGTGTGTGTGTGTGTGTGTGTGTCTGTGTCTGTGTCTGTGTGTGTGTGTTCCTGTGTCTGTCTGTGTCTGTTTCTGTGTGTGTGTGTGTGTGTGTGTGTGTGTGTGTGGCTGTGTCTGTGTCTGTGTCTGATGTGTCCTGTGTGTGTCATGATGTTTTGTGTGTGTGTGAAAAGTTTGGGCTGCGGGGCTTGCCATGGGGGCCCATGTGATGTATCCTGCATGATGTTCTTTCATAGAAAACAAACTCACATTAAAAAAAAAACTGGAATCTCAGTTAAGTAGAATACATAGCTGCTGCTAGCTCATCAGGCTAAATGTTTGGGTGTCTTTGCTTCAAGATAAACAATGCTCCAAGTGCCTCACAATGATGTGGGGAAATGGCAGCCCAAACCACTTTTGTTGCAGTAATGAGATAAATTCTTGCTTTTGAATCAATTCTGTGTTATTTCCTTACAAAATCATGTACAGATGAATGACACAAACATTTTATCCGGTTGCTTTTGTAGGAAATAAATAAAAGAATTGATTCTAATTTGATTCAAAAGGCTTGTTACCCTCACAGTTCTTTGACTGCATTTTTCTCATTGAAGTCCACAATTAAATATTGTAAGAGCGATCTTGTCAATTTACAAAATTGTGAATAAAACATATTGTCAGAGTAGCAATTTCCTTAAGTGACTTCGTTATGTAGAGTTACGATTGTGCATTATTATTTTCTTTTGAAAATACTGAGGTCTCTCACCAGTTATCATTTCCAAAAAACCTTGACTTTGCTTGAGACTAATGTCTGCTTTTCTTCTCTCTTTCTCTCCATGGTCTGGCCTGCTGTTCCTTTGTGATGGATCGTGGGTGAAACAGGTAAGTCTCACCTTGCATTCTTCTCAGTTCTCACACCTCTCCTACGCTCCGTCAAGTGTACATAGACATGCCAGGTGTCGTCTGGCTGGTGCTCATTGGTTACTTCACGTGCCGTCGTCTGTCCAGATGGTACCCAGGCCTCTCGTTCATCATCTCGATGCCGTAATGTTAAATCACTCTGCTCTGAGGAAAATCAGGGAGAGGGCTCACGCACTGCCTCTCACAGGTGTTTTTCTGGGACAGCAGATGGAGTAGTGGTCAGGGGACTTGACTTGTAACCAGGCAGTTTCTCCAAAGGTGCCTGAATTCATCACTGCCCATCCCTGTGAATGGATAAAAAAGCATCACACTGTATCATTAGGGCTACAGCCAGTGCTTATCGTCATAGAAATAAGGGAAGCTTGACAGTAAACAAAGCCCGTGTCATCACTGCTGTCAGCACATGGCAAGTGGGAAGGTGAAAGAATCGAAGAGTTGGGCATGTTTGGTGCCCAAGTCTTCCACTCTTCCATCAGCGAAAAGAAGGATGTTTACCTCTGTCACAGCAGTGTGTGTAGTGATAGGAGAAAGAGGTAACATGACCCATACATTGTTTCTATAAATAGCTTTCAGTTGCTAACTTGTTGCTAACTTGTTTGAAATAAACAGTTAAAAAAGAAAAATAATGATTGGTTGACATCAGTGGGCTACTGGTGGTGTAAAGTAGCTCCAACTTTTTTTTATTTTGGTGATGGAATTCCTTGTTCTCCTGTCACTAGTTGGGTGCAGAGACAAAGCTTGTAAACAGTGTTATGAGGATGTTCCCATCCGCCCAAAACACCAGCAAAGCATGTGAACTGATTCAAAATCCTGCCTGGAGCTGTGTCTGAAAGGGTTAGGTCCCGCTAAAATAGTGTGGGGGAAAAAAGCACTTTTTTGTGGATATTGCTGGCCTGTTTTGGATCTCTGCAGAGTTGTCACTTCAAGGCTGGTTGATTGTAGCCTCTGGTGGATGGTTCGTAGCAAGCTTTCATGGGGTTTCAGTGGTATGCACAGCTCACAAGCTCACAGTGAAGAGTGTTGGTTCTGTGAAGCGGGTCTCTCAAAATAGGCTGGTGCCAACTAGAGGACCAGCAGAGTATGTGTGTGGTCCTCCACTGTGTGTTTTTGCTCATAGCTGTTGCCTTGTAGTGCGTTTGTAGTGTGTGAGACAGAGTGGGCGAGTTCAAGAAAAAGGGATACACAGAGAAAAAGTGCATGTGACTATATGAAGCTTTGTACATCGGTTTGACTGAAATACTAGCCAGCTGTTTGCGACAGCAGCAGTTGACCTGACTACAGCCATGTGCTGGGGGGCCGGATGGGGGGCAAGCTCAGACCCTGTGCCACACTGGCAAGATGTTAGACTGTGACACAATTTTAGGTTTTAGCCCAGGCCTAGATGCACTGCTAAGCACAGAGAAGACAAGGCCCCTTATGAGAGCTAACAGCGCAGCTAGCAGCTGCTAACCTTCTAAGTTGGGGTCAGAGCTCGGCTTCAAATTGAGGCTGAGGCCTGCGTACTGAATAGCAACCAGGGGGCTCCTGTCATGTTCTAGCAGGAAGCGCAGAAGGAAAGCACAGCCAGTCTCCGACACCTCCCCCCCCAACCCCACCACCACCACCCAACTTCACCAGTTCAGCACTCACATTATTCACCATCATCCCCTCGGAAGAGAGGAGAATTCCAGCGACTGTCACCTCGAGACTCTGTGTTTGTTCAATTGGACATGACACATCTGAGAGCCGTTTAAATGCTGGGCCCCTGCTGAGCCATCCCAAAGTGGGGCGTCCCCTCTCCGGATCTCCTTCATTACCAGGGTCCCAAACAAAAAGTGGCTGACCTGTGTCAATACGTGTGTTCACATATATACACACACACACACACACACACACACACACACACACACACACACACACACACACACACACACACACACACGCCCCGCCCCGACCCTGGTCAGAGTTGTCTCTGAGCAGTGAGTAGGCCTGTTGCTGTTCCCCTCGTGTCTGTGACAGGTCCGAAAAGCTGGCTAGCAGCTGAGATGTGAGTCTCTGCGTGTTTGTGTGTTTAAGTCCCGTCTGCCCCCAGATGCCGAAGGTAACAACACACCGTGATTCCTCTACTCTTTATTATCCTTTACCGTCCCTGCGCAAACACACCTGCCAATACAAACGCAACACGCCGGCTGTGCTAAGCATTTCATTTCAGCTCCACTGTTTGTCTGAAGTGTCCCCATCTTAGGAGCGTGAGCGTCTTGGTGAAAGTGCTGTTTTTGAAGTGGGATTGTTCTTGCTGGGGTTTTGCTTTGGTGTACAAATCTTGAAATCCTTTAGATTTTCTTTGAGAGGAATTAAGCTGAGCAAAAGCCAATTGTAAGCTAGACATAAGTGTTAACGGTGTTAATAGGCACAGCACCTTTGAAAAGAAGCACAGAACCTTTTGTGATAGGTGATTGGTTTACTGAATGGCCATAATCAGCTTTCAGCATTGGGTAACCAATAATGCCAATTCATTTTTGAGGACATGTATTCCTTAGCACAGGCTTAGCATGTGTTGCTGGCTTTAAGCAGGTATGTACCTGTTCCCTGATCACTAAGCCACAGATGCTAACGCGTTATTTAAGCTTATCTAACTAATATATAGAGGGAGAGCAGGGTAGCCATTGCTCTAGTGCCTCTTTAGTCTCAGGTGGTTATACTTGTGTTTGGCTAAATGTTTTAATTGTGTATTTTTTTTAACTTCACTCCCCAGTTTGGAATGCCAAATTGTAATTAAGCCTGTACCGTCACTGGTTCCCTCCGCAGAGTTCTCTGGGGGCTCAGACTAACATGGGTGTCCTCTAGGCTGCATGCCAACCACTTTTCATTCTGCCATCCTCCAGCTGAACTGCACATTCCAGCTATTGTGCTTTACCTGGATACTCCCCCAAAGAGGACTTGATCACCACACACTGTATTCCTCATTCAGTTGTCCAGCTGAATCAGCGTGAGGCATTGATGAGACTGAGACTGCCTCGGCGACTTGGCCCAAATCGGTGACCGCCGGGCCCAACCGTACTCTGTGCGGCCTGTGAATCAGGACCACATGATGGGCTCTTCTCGGCAGTGGGCGTTGCATGTTTTTGCAGCTGAACCAGCGATGTGAAAACAATCGCACACGATTCTGGATGAATCCTGATGATTATCTCTCTGAGGTGTTGTGACTCGTTGGCTCCCTGATGTTGGTCTGTTGTACCCACTTCGTTTGGCTGTAAAGCTGTGTTGGCTCTTATTAAGGCAGACACCCACTACGAGTTCCTCTCTCCCAAACAAAGTCCAGGAGCAGAGCTCTCTGCCTTACTTGGACGCTTGTCAGCTACAAAACAGTAAGGTGGATTATTGGATTGTTTATGATAGCTATAGACCTGGTATTTATGTTTGGAAATGGCAGCTCAAATGTTTGCTACCAAGCTTTTACACACCCTGTGAGCATGAAGCATCTAATGATGTTTTGACCTGTTGCAGACTGAATACAAAAACAGAGTGGCAATTACCTGTGTGAGAATGGGTGTGATACGAGTCCACAGAATTTGGCATTTGGAATTAAACTAACAGTCTTCAAATCTCAGAGCTGATGTCAGTTAGCAACTTGGCTGACTAAAATTTTTAAATAACACCCACATCACAAGAATACAGCTAACATAACCTACTGGTGAATAAGAGAGCTAAAGATGATTGAATGTACTGCCTTCACGATCAAATTATTTGTGCTATAATAGCCTTTGTAATCTTAATTTTCGCTTTACACAATTTTCATTAGTTAGCCTTAGCAAGGTAAATCAGTTGTGGTCCTCTAGCAAGCAAGATCAAATGAATTCTCATCTATGCTGTATTTTGAACCGAATGGTTTTAACTGTAACTTTAACTGTGCATAACTGCTGCTATATGATTGCGACTGTATGTAATGTAATGTTTGTCATCGTTAACACGCAAATGCATTTATATTTTACAAAGCTAAGCCACCATTAGTGTCTTTGAGGCCATTTTTGCAGGTAAAGTCTGACTCCCTGGATAGTTAGTGACCATGCACTGGCTTGGCCCTGACCCCAGAGTACCTATGGCAGGACCTTTCCCTATGTCCGTGATAAGGAGAGGAAATTGGCTTCTTTCTGTGTTTCTCCCTACTTTTTGATTTTTATCAGGCTTGACATAAAACAGCTTAAGTCACCTCGTCACCCACTAATGAGGTGACACAGTGCTTACGAAACAGTGAAAGTTGCTTGGGCGTATCACAGGCAATTATGATCGATCAGTTTATCATGTCAAAGCCAGAAATAATAAATCAATATCTAGAATCTGTACACTTTATTTTTAGGAAAAATAAAAAAATCTCGCTGCATAAAAAGGTTGACAAGTTTATTTTTGATGCTTGTTACATTTTTTTTTTGTTTTTTTACAACTTGTGAAAATTTTTATGAAAAAATGAATGTGTTCACGCCTCAGTTAGTTTCACTTCAAGTAGTTTCTGATTGATTGTTTCCAAGAAAGTTGCATTTTTACAAACTCAGTACCTGCAGTCATTTTGCTAGCGGAGTACTGAGTGGCTCTGAAGAGTCATTATCACTTCTAATGAGCGGAGCTGCAGAAGTCAGACAGGGAACTTTAATCAGAAGAGCCTGAAACTGGGAGAGAGCAATGTGTTTGCTCTGCTTGGGAGAGAGAAATCCAACCATAACAAAGAGTACCCGTCAGTGTGGTCTGAAAATGAGGGTGTGAAGCACACAGTGTGTACGTGTTTCTGCCGTGCATGTGTGTGAGTGTACCCACTGGTGCACGTTTGTGTGTATTTTCGTACGCGGTACAGCGAGCGAGTGTGTGTGTGTGTATGTGTGCGTGCGCATGCATGTGCGCATGTGCGCGTGTCTCCTCCGCTCCCTCCCTCCCTCCCTCCCTCCGTTTGGGCCCAGTCCAGCCCTGCTGTTTGCACGCCGTTTCATTCACTGCGCTGTTTTTAGCAGCAGGTCACACGGACCTGAGGAGTCGGGTTTCTGCCTGTGGAAGGAGACTGCTGGTGAAGAGTGTCGCTGCAGCTTCCACACTAGGCAAGGAGGTTTTCTGCGTGCGGGGGTGTGGGGGAGGTCTTCTCTGTGGTGAATTAGCACAAAAATGGTGGGCTAGCGGGGGCTTTTGGGGCTGGGGGGCTGGGGCACTGCCCCCCTGACAGACGCTCTCACTGAGCAGCGGGTAACTTTGGCACAGGTTCTGGCGACCTTTGTCCAACAGCTGTGAGGCAAGAAAGCGTTTGGTCTCTCTCTCTCTCTCTCTCTCTTTCTCTCTCTCTGTTTTGTACTATTCCTCCCTCTTTATCTCTGTCTCTCTCTCTCTCACTCTTTCTCTCTCTCTCTCTCTCTCTCTCTCTCTCTCTCTCTCTCTCTCTCACTTATTCACTTTCTGTTGTAATTTCTGCCTTCTCATCTATTCCCCCCCTCGCTGACTTTCTCACTTTCTGACATTCACAATATCTCTAAGGCTATCTCTGCTCTATCTTTTGAATCAGTCTATCTCTCTTTCTCTCTCTCAATCTGTCTCCTCTCTCTCTCAAACTTGCTAATTTTCCCCTTTCTAATTTTCCCCTTCTCTCTTGCTCTCTCTCTCTCTCTCTCTCTCTTGCTCTCTCTCTCTCTCTCTCTCTGCCTGCTCCTCGCAGCGCCTCATCCTACCACAGGAATGCATCTCCAGGAACGCCTGGCGAAGCAAACTGGATGGAACAAGTTCAGGGCAGTGCTGTGGCTTGCTGTGACGCCGACCGTTTGTGTTGTTTTGTTGCCGCGCACACAGGAGTGTGGGCCGCGGCTCTGCGCACTCCACTTTACTGTGCGCAGCCCCCGCTCGCGGCGGACGGACAAAGGCCTCGTTTGAGCAATGAAGCCAGGCAGGCCTCACTCGAGGCCATGGGTGGGTGGGGGTGCCGTGTGTGTGTGTGGGGGTGGGGGTGGGGGAGGGGGAGCTCACTTGCACCCAGCATCGATAGCAGCCTCTCCTTTATTATGTCCCTGAAGTTTAACTGTTAGGCATCAAGGATCAGAATCCAGAAGAAAGAGTTTGATTGAGATTGAGGTTAAAGAAAAAAAAACAGCCCCCCACCCCCAACAGAAACCCCCTGTCTCTGAAATGGCCTTTTTCTCCACACCTATCTATGACTTTTGACACAGGCTCTTTTGTGAGCATTGAGGATATTTGACAGACTACTTTGTGCCCCCCATACAGAGACAAGCCACCTCGGTAAGGCCTGGCTGACCAGCACGCTGGGGTCTGATTGGCTGACGCGCTCGTTAGCCAGCTCAGCCCCTCTGCGGTGACGTGCACGCGGCGCTCTTCTGCTCTTCCAAATGCCAAACCTGCTGTGCGTGTCGTCGGGACAGAGAGCACTCTGTTGTTTCCGCAGGTACAATGGAAAAGCCCTCCTGCTGCTCTCATGCTGGAGTGGCATCTATCCACCCCCCCCCCCCCCGCCGCTCGTTAGCGCCCTCACCAGCTCAAGAGTGACGTCACAAAGCCACAGCACCGAGCACCTCCTGTCAGACTGATGAGCACTGTGAACCGTTCTCGTTTTTTGGCATGAGAGTTGGCATTTCGGTTTGTCAGATGGAAGGAGGTCTCAGGAAGGTGGCCGCGAACCTGGTCTCACATGGCTGCTTGTCTCCGAAGAGAAGGACAACATCCTCAGGCGAACTGGGAGAAGGAAGTGGTACTGGTCCACCTCCGATTACTCTCACGTATTGAAGGACATGAACGAGCTGAACAAAGCATTTAACCCATTTTTTCAATAATTGGTTGAACAGTGTTACAATGAACCTAAGGCTGTTCTCTAGAAATTACAGCAGTAATTTTCCTTACAGCTATGATTTGATACATATATCTAATTGTATCCTGAAAATTAATTTTTACATTTTTTAAGGGGGGGAAAAAGTCAATTACTATTAGAAATTGAAACCTGAGAAATGTTTCTAGTTAGGTGTTGGCCCAACAGGCCGTTTCCCCGGGTTAACTTTGTTTTGTGCATCGTAAATCCTAGGATGCCTTTTTAATCGGCTGGCGGTATCAGAGAAGAACTGGCATGGTATTAATCTCGGCCGTGTGCGTGAGGCGCACTCACGGCCCAAAACCCCGTGCCTCGCCTGCCGCCCCAAAGCTCCGGCGTTCCGCTAATTGGACGGAGTAATGTACGTTTCAATCTCCTCTTTCAAGTGGAGGAATTCCCCCTTGACTCTTAGGCTGGAGAGATGGCGTTTATTCTGCGAGCAGGCCGTATAAAAAGCCTAAGTGGTTCAATTTGAAGGCGCGGAGCAGGGCTCCCGGCGGGCCCTCAGCGGGCGGGGTGGGGGTGGGGGTTGGGGGGTGGGCGGGGGAGGAGTCGCTGCTTTTATCACCACTCCTGCTCTGTGTGAGAGAAGCATGTCTCTCTTTCCCTGCTGCTCACGCTCACTCTCTCTCTCTCTCTTCGTCTCCCCCTCTCTCTTTCACTTTCCCGCACTCTCCGCTCCTCACTTTGTGTCTCCTGTCTCTCTCTCTCTCCCTTCCCCTCCTCCTCTTTCTCACTCTCTGTTGGTCTCCCCTTCTCCTCCTCCTCTCTCTCCCCTCTCCCTCCTCCTAGCTGTCTTCTGCTGTGTCCCTCTCTTCCTCCCCCTTCTTCTCTCCTGCTCTTTCCCTCTCTCTTCCTTTCCCCTGCTCACCCCCCTACTCTCTCTCTCTCTCTCTCTCCCTCCCTCCCTCCCTCCCTCTCTCCGTGGGCTGCTAAGCGCTGACTGGGTGGAAGGAGAGTGAGATGGATTAGGCACAGACACTAGTTCTATCTTTGGAATGGAATCCCACACCGCTTTTGTTTTTTGTTTTTTTTTTAAGATGTTAGATTTGTTTTCGTAGCTTGAATGAAACTTGCTACATTAATCTTATGTGGGAAAACCTCAGAAGAGTACGATTCAGCCCCTTTCTGAGCTGAATTGGAGTGACCTGCACTTTGCTAGTTTTAGCAGCTGGTTGTATTGTTTTCTTTCTGTTTTTGTTCAGCCACTTTTGTGAGGCAACAGTACCTGATGGGCTGAAATGTTAATATTTCCTAATTTTAGATCTTCAAAAGAATTCATTTTTTAACATGCTGTGAACTTTGTAACCGTGTGTTCCCTGTTTTTTTTATTTCCAGCTTAAAACATAGTCTGTCCTGTCTGTGTATTTTGTGGTACTTAATGTTGGCTCTGTAAATAAATGCAAATTACCGTGTGCAGGCATTGCTTTTTGTATGCAGCATTCTGCCTACATCTCCCAGCATACCCATGGTGCACAAATGAGTGTGTCTGATTTACTGAGTTACTGTTTCCTGTCGTGTAAGGAAAGTGCCGTAATCTTGTACTGCTATGCTGCCGTGTTCCGGAGGAATTAACGCTGCGCCTTTAAGAGCTATGCCGGGGGGTCAAGATGCTGAAGTGGCTTTGAATCTTTTGATTGGCTGCAGAGGAGGGCTGTGGAAGGTGCAGCACCAGAGGGGCAGGCAGCTTTGTAGTAATGAATCAGATAAGAGGCACGGAGCCGATCCGTGTGGGCGGCTCCCTTCCACTCGGCCGCGGCTAAGAGACGGCGCCGGGCCGCGCTGCCTCTCGCTCGGCTGCAGCGCCTGAGAGAACCCGATGGGCCGTTTATGTATTATGCATCAGAATTATGTTTCAGCCCTGTTCGTAATTGTAAGTGTGTAAAGTCGGTGCGTATCACGCACCTCCGGGCTGACAGACAGCTCCCCGCGACCGAAGCGATACGCCTCAAAGGGCCCGCTGAAGTATCAGTAGCCTTAATAAATAAAGACGTTCTGCAGCCATTCAGAGCAGCGCGGCGATGGAGGCTCTTAATTGTCTCGTGAACTCGAGCTGGAGAGCCGGGCGCGGCGAGACAAAACAATAAAAGCATTCAGCTGCTCCGCCTGGTGAATATTCACAAGTTGTTTCTCTAATAGGCCTTAAATTAATTAATTGGGACTTGTGCCACAACTTTATTACAAAACGATACTAATCTCACTTCTGAGGCACTTATCATAGTGTGACCTAGTAGATGAGATTTCCCTTGCATTTTGAGTCAGCTTTTCAGTACTTAAAATTTGTTGCCAAATTTTCCATCAAGCTACTGTCCATTGAATATATGTGTTTTACAATTTAATACGATTAATGTTTTTTTTTTAAAAAATTTGTACAGTGTCTTATTTTAGTCAACAGTAAGTATCTTTTTACATATCCCGTTGAACTGGGATTCTCATGTTGACCTGTATTAAATGCAAATGATGATAATTGACCCATTATGTGACTTGTATTGACCCAATGTGGCCCTCTGCGGTTTCTGACTTTATGGTCTCTCGATCCATTGTGGCCTCATTGGAGCACCACCTGGTAGCCAACCCCAAGCCTGTTGGTTTTAAGAGGGTGGGTGCCCAGGTCTGGGGGATGCTTTGCCTTTAAACTCTCTCTTCAACATTTCTCTCTCTAACTGTCTCTTTAACATGTCCTCTTCGCCTTTGATCCTCCCTGACAACAGCTTCGCTTCCCCAGCAGAGCCGAGCGCATATCGGTTCAATCCAGTCCAACCCGGGGAGGCCTCCGTTTATACTACGGCACCAATTAGGCATTAATGAAATCCTATTACACTGGCCAGTAACCACTGCAGTATTCTTCAGAAAGGATAGAGAGAGAGAGGAGGGGGGAGGAAGAGAGAGCAGGCGAGCGAGCGAGAGGGAGATCAACTCTGGTGCTGTAATTGAATCCTCATGAATAAGTAATGGCGGTCTGGGTAAAAGCGTTCGGAAAAGAGACTCGGCCGAGGAGGAGCGCATCTCTTCCGCCTGATTGGGCCTAGCGCCGGGTGGGCAGCGGCTTTCGCTCAGCCCTGTGGCGCGGTGTGGCCGCTGAATGGACAGGAGCTCTCCGTTATATCGTTCAAATAAAGAAAATAGCACTTTCATAAGCGAGGGGTAATGCCGAGCTCAAAGCAGCCCAACGGACTGTGCTCCTGAACAAAAGCGCTGCCGGGCGCCTCAGGCGCAGTGTGAGGGTCGCTGGCCGGCGGACGGCAGAGACGGCCGCGGACAGGCACCAGGCTGCCACGGGTCCCCACCGTCTTTGTTGCCAAAGCCTTTTCAGGCCTGGGAGATTAAAAGCGGCCTTGTCAGGGGAATAATGGCGCAGAGCACTTAGCACACGAGTTAAAGACGTACCATCGCCACCCTCACAATGGCTTTTGAGGCACCAGGCCCTCTCCACCTGCTGCCGGAGGGAGGTTTGCCTCCACACACAGTGGCAGTCACGGAACTCCCCTCCATTCTGGCCAGATCTTTGCCTAGCCATGGGAGAATGTGGTTTTATGACATCACGGATGGATGGAGCTACTGTAAATGTGACTGACTTGAACAAATTGAGCAAAACCTTTTGATAGGTTAAAAGAAGGCCGTGATTGACAGCCCTTTGTGGCTGCATTATGGGATGTGAAACCTCGTTGCCATTACTCACTAGCGTCGCTATCTTAGACCGTTTCTGCTGTTGCACCTCTCATCCCTCTGTGAGGGATACCATTTGCATTGCCACCCTGTTTCCAGTGTACAGTTTCTGGTCGCTCTTGCCACCAAAGGATACCTGTATGAGACTGCAGTTTGAGGTTTGGCATTGTCTTTGTTCTGTGGATATCATTTCCTTCCACACCCACCAGGTAGCTCCCAGGGTGGAGCTACATTTTGGCTTCTCTCCCTTTCCACAGCGTGGCAAAGCAGCACGCGTGTCAGGGGTCTGAGGTCACCACACCAGCTGCTCGCTCCAGGACTGGGAGAGAAAGGGGGGTGGAGATTGTGTGGCTGGCTGGCTGTACAGTATGGCTGGACGGAAGGGAGGGGGGCGAGTGGCGGGGGGGAGCCTTCCCAGCCAGCCATTAACAGATGTGCATAGTAGGAAGCTATTTATATGTTAATGCTGTCATTTACCGCTGTAATGCGTTTGCTCAGTTCCAGCAAACCAAAATTTTTCTGTGGCGCGGGTCGGATGATGGCGGAGGGAGCTTGGGGTGGCAGTAATTATGGGAAACGGACAGTGGTCCACCTGAGTGAGATGATATTGGTTATGCTGGAGTGTCGATCACTATGGTGGGCTGGGGTTGGGGGTGGGGGCGATGGGGGCGCAGAGAGAGGGAGTTCTGCCTGGCCGGAGCGGGGCCTGGTCTTTGTGCTCTGAAAATGAGCATCGGATTTATTTTCAGTCTCAGGAATCGGCTCATTGATCTCAGGCCTATGGGGGAAGCGGGCGCAATTTGTCAAAAAAAAAAAAAAAAAAAAAAACCCTTGCACAAAGCCGCTCTGATAGCACACACCCCCGCCACGTATGTAAAGTTACCGCTTCCCGAGCAACAATTTGCATGGGCAAAAACCCGCCCCGAGCCCCAGCAGCCGCAGCGGGTCCCGAATTAAGCGCTCGGGGAAGGAGCGCCACGTTCGGCGATGCGCAGATCTGTTTCTGTCACAAGCTGTTTTATGGACAGGCTCAGGATGTGCTGTTCCTGTCGCTCTCTGTATCTCTCCGTCCCCACCCCCACCCCCCCAGTTTGCCTTTTACTGTTTCAGTCACTCCACAGTGGTGAAGTTGTTCGCAGGGGCAAAATGCCTCAACCAACCGTGCCAGTCTGTCTGCATATGAGCACACATCCAAATGTACGAGCAAAACAAAATCACCTATATGCACAAGACTTTATTTGATCTGGTGCTTTTGGTGGGAATGGAGCATTGGAGTGGGCCACAGTGTTTTTGCGGGCAGCTGTGTTTCTGTTTGTATCTTATTTTCGGCAAATCGCGGTGTATGTTTGAGAGGGAGCTTGTCTGAGGAGTGTTTGACATGTCTGAGGGCAGCGCATGTGTTTCACATGCATGTGAAAATGTCTGCAGAAGAGGAGCTGGCGGGAAATGGTGCCCGGCCTTGTTCCAGCCCTTCCCCTCCATTCCAGCCAATGTACGCGCAGCCAGAGAGTCCTCACCTGCTGATTCCTGTTCTGGCATTCTGGGAGTGCGAAAAGCCTCTGACGTGTACTTTCACCATAGCACAGCAGCAGGTGATTTTCACAGGGTTTGAGAATAAATAAATAAATAAAATCACACACAATTTTTTTTTTTTTTTTTTTTTTTACAGCCAAGGGCGTTTTTCGCCACGGTCCTCACTGTGCCAACCTGCCATTTTTTTTTTTCTATTGAAAGAAGAAATCACTCGGTCCAATTTCGGTCCTTGTCACGCTGCAGCCATGACATCTTCTATTTTCTGCACTGCAGTGTAATTCATTCAGGTGCCTCTCAGCATCAGGCACACCAATGGCCTTACCTGGTAAAGTGTGTGAATTCCACTGTTTTGCTGTTGGAATCACCGCACGACAGTCACAGCTGTCATGGATGACAGTGGCAGTGGTTTAGGAGCCGGGGAGGGAGTCTTCTGCGCTGTTCTCCACAGTCTCATCTTGCAAGACCTGAGGCCTGCGTTCAGCCCCTGTGTGTTTGGCAAACAAAGGGAATGAAACAGTGTGTTTGTGCTCGTGCTCGTGGCGTCTGCGCAGGAAGGCACGGAGGTGTCGCAAGCGGCCGTTGTGTAAGGTGAGGAGATGCAGGCCCTCTACTTCCTCTTTCTCTGGAGAACATCTAACCCCCGTGACAGGCCAGTTAGTCCCCCACCTCCACCAACTTGTGTCCCCTGGTTTATTTACAGGTGTGTTTGTGCTGGTATGGATCTCTCTCCCACCCCCACCCGCACTATTGGTCAGTGAGCGAGTGGGCAGGCCTGAGGGTGTAATGCAGAGAGAGGGTAATTACAAGGAGATGAGCTCCCCTCAGGGGTCTGAGCGGTCACCAATCACTCACTCCAAAGCCCTGCCCCCAAACCCCCCACACTATGCAGCCCTTCACATTCACAGCAACACGGTGGCCTTCTTTTTGCTTCTGCGTCCACGTACAGTCAGGCGATTTTCACCCGCCGGCCTCATTTCCATGGCAGACAGACACAATCAAACAGCACCCCCCACCACCCCCACCCCCAAACACACACACACACACACACACACACACACACACACACAGGGCACACACACTTGTTAAAGCAGCCGCCTCGATCCAGTCATCAAGAGACGGCGGCGAAATCTTACTGGCCAGATTTCGCGTGCATGTCCGAGAGCGTCCGTCTGCAGGCGTTAGAGCAAAGCCCCCCCCCCCTGCACACTGGCACATCCCCTCCATTCCCACCCACCCCCCTCCCGACCTCAGGCCGGCTTTTCACAAATTGACAGCAGGCCACCATGGCCCTCACAAAGCCTTTCTGACAGGCGCATGGAGGACGGCACGTGGCCTCTGCAGACCCGGAGCACGCAGACAGAGCGCAGTCTTCAGCTTGATGACTATGATTTACACAGATTACAGGCCGCGGCATCCTAAAATATCACTCATTCACTCACAGGAGGGCTGGATCAATATTAGCACATTGCCGTAATAACGGTGTCTGATGACACTCTGTGTTGTTCAGACTCCTCATAGTGTTTTCTACTCTACTCCCCAATGCTGTTTATTCAGGTCTATAAAGTGTCGCCGTTTTGATTGAACCCGGAGTTGCAGCATGCTGTTCCCTTTTTCTCTTTCACAGGCAACGAATAAAAAAATCCTTTGTATCGGCAGCCATCTTGAAGTACTAGTCTTTGACACCGTGGCATGTGTGAAACTCTTCATTTCTCTGAAAACACAGTGTAATTGAGACGGTTCAGTTTGAAATGCTCCCCTGCTTATTGCCCCGTGGGTTTCCTTTGCATGTAGCCACCCAGTGATCGACAGGGGCCCTTTGATGCGAAAATCCGTCCGGAGTTTCGAACGCCCGTCCTGCCGGATGTACGAGTCGTGAGGTGCGGGGTTACGGCACGGCATGGCAGACGGACGGACGGAGTGAGTGATTTATTTATTAGAGGAAAGTGGGCACAGTAGCAAGCGGAGAGAGAGAGAGAAGGAGAGAGAGACGGAGGAGCTGATGTGTCAGAGATCTGGTTAATGCTTAACCTTGAGCTAACGGCAGCGCAGCCCGTGTCAGCACCCATTACTTGCCCTGGACTGATTACAGTAAAAGGTGCAGCAGCTCTGAGGTCAGTGCTGGAGAAGGGGGGGCTGGGGGGGGCAGGAGGGGGCGGGGGGGAGGGGTAGAGGTAGAGGGTGGAGAGGGGGGTTGTGATTGTGCCTCCGGAGCTGCACCGTGGGCGAGAGGTAGCAGACCAACCAGACGCGGAAAAAGAGTCTGCCTCGCAGAACTCACAGCTCCATCAGCGAAATTATTACAACATCATAACCTCCCACCTTCCCCCCCCCCCACTCCCACCCCCTCTCCCACACCTCCCCTCTGCGTACTGATGCCCTTTTCTCCAAAAAGGCAAAGAGACTAAATGGGATAATCTCTCACAGCGGGCCGTGGAATGAAATACAAAAAAAAAAAAAAAAAAAACCAATTAGAGGAGGGAGTGGTTGCTTGCGTGTGTGGTGCTGCTCTGTGTCGCACGCCTTCTGCCCATGCTCTCAGTGCTGCGCCGCCTGGCCGCTCTCCTCTCACATTAAGTGAAGAGTGCTCTCGCACAGCCTGTTCTGGAGGGGGGAGGGGGGAGGGGGACGAGCAGGGAGAAGGTTTGATGGATTAGCTTTTCCATCCTCAACCCTTGACTCTAGATTACAGCCCAGGGCAGTGCAGTGAGCAAACACTGTCTCAGTCCAGTGGCTGTGGAACAGGATGGGGGGGGCAGGGGGAGGGGGGCTCAGGTATGTCCCTGAGGGGCAGTGAACAGAGCATAGCTCAGCCTTGTACACCACAGTGAAGGCCCTAGTCTCCTGTGTCACCTCTAGGGACCTTCCTGGTGATCAGACATAGTGTGCAATCCCAGCGCTACTCATGAGCTTATAATGACAATTTTTAGTTTTGTTTATATATAAATGCCGAATTTCAAAATGAAGGTTTTCACATTTTCATCTTCTTTGGGTTTTAAAATGACTAGTATCTCTTCTTTAGCTTGTAGTTAGCTTTAAATGTAAATAAATAGCATTGTACTGCAATAATACCAGTTGCATTATGGGACTTGTAGTTTCAAGGATTTTCTGATTTTTGAGTGGAGGGTGTTGTATTTGAGGGAAAGTAGTTGAAAATGAAAGGTATGGGGAGTGCTTACACATCAGCAGCCCTTAAAAAAGCTAGGCCAAGTCCCTTCCCTGGGTCTCATTTTCTCCCCGCCCGGCCCGAGGACCCTGAAGCTAAGGAAATCCCCATTGGACAAACAAACTAGATGAGTGTCTGGTGGCTGTGCATCAGCTCTACGCTGAATGCCACAAACAGCTCTTTGCTCATCCCTCTCCGCTGCCCAGACAGGATGTAACCACCTGCATTCTTTACAGATGAAACCACATTCAGAATAGCCTGGCTGGCTGGGCTGGTCCCTGTTCTGTCCCACAGAGAGAGAGAGAGGGAGAGAGATGTGCTTAAAGGACAAAAATATGGCCTTTACCCCCCTACTGTTACTATTACTACATTACTATTAATATTGAGTATATGTAGGCTAATTAGAGCTTAGGGTTTTGTGTGGTTTGTATTTCAAAAATTAAGTATGGGGGAGGTTTTTGGTTCGATGCGCTAAACAGAGTCAAAGGCCTAAACAGCCCAGCTAGCTCAAACGTCTGGGTACGTCGCCAGGCAACACAAAGGGTTGCTAAATGCACCCTTCAGATTTTGCAACTGTATGCAAATGCGGGATGCAGTACCATGCACTCCATTGGGTGGCAGTAGTTCAAAAATGTGGTGAGCCTTGTTATTCAAGTCTCACAAGCAGTCAAAATGGTAAATATCAAGTAGTCAAACAACCGTTGGCCTGAATTTTTTTGTAAGTGAAAACATGTAATTTTATTTAAGAAGGCCCCTTGGTTAATTCATAATAATGTGTTTTTTAAACCGTTTGAGTACTTTACATACAGAGTTTTCAAAACAGTTCACAACTGAATTAGATAAAATCTTAAAAGAGACGGTCAAAATAAGTTTATATTACAGTAAAAATGATAGCTTAAGTTTTGTAATGTAGAGGATTGATTAATTTAATTTGTAATTTGATTGCCGACTGCGCCAAACTCTGTATCCCTGCCATCTAGTGGAACTGGGAGGATTGTTTGCGTGTGTGCATTGCGTACTTTTATGAGGCGTACTGGGCTGCGCAGGCCGCAGCACCATCCTCTGCACTTGCCCTCAGAATAATGGTAAACAGTGCGGTCCTCAGATAAGCATGTAGAGCATAAAATGGTCTCTGCGCATCAAGCCGACGATAAGCAGCGAGACAGTAAATCTGCTCTGCTAGCCATGCCAGCTGATAACGAGTGGGTGCTGTTCTTAGCCCTCTCCCCAGCCGCAGTTGGCTGTTCGGGGAAGACCTTGTCACCTCTGTCACCCAATCAGGGACCAGAAGTGCAACCTGAGGACCATTTGAGCACCAGAAGGAAGTAAAGATTGGCAAGGCTGAAGCAGTCTGCATAATCTTCAATGTCAGGGAAGCAAATGTTAACCATTCTTAATGTCTGTCAGGGCAAAGCTGCAGGGACTTGGACACCGAGATGAGCAGATGGTCAGACTCATACCTAAAATAATATTTTTGGATGTTTTTTTTTTAATTCAGCAGTTTAACTGACTTAAGCACAATTCTCAATGAACAAAAACACCAGAGAGTTTTCTCTTCTGTGGCCACTGCATCTGTTGTTTGCAGAGTGCGAAGTATGGGCAGTGTTTGACCTACATTTTTTCATTTACACTGGATCGTGTAGAGGGGGCGGGGGAAAAGCAGTGTGTCTGCCTTCTGGAGTGTTTATTTTGCTGTCCCAGCACAGACTCTGCCTACCTGGACTAGTGTACGACCACTAGTTTTATGTGTATAAGCCTTTAGATTCTGATCCTAGATCAGAGTCGTCTTCTGACGATACTGTGGTGGAAATCTGGATTGAGAGTTAGTGAGTCTATCCTGGATAGCCTTGTGAAGCCCAAAATGAGGGACGGTACCTCCAAGTAAATGTGCTTTTCAGGTTAATTTTCAACATTTTTACATTTTCGCAGCTGAACATGTGCTCTTTGCATGTTCAGTTCAGACATTTTGTAGAGTTGGTCTAGGCCATCCAAAGGCCGTACCGCTGGGCCTCGTTGAGCCCTTTACGTTTACCACTTCAGAACCCCTTTGGATGATGGGATTGGACTGGCCTGTTTGCAGTTGTTAAGAGGGCTCAACATTACACTCTGAGCTGTTGAGGAGACCCAGGGGGACGGCCTATATTATTTTTGCACTCCTGTGCGAAATCTTGGCAAGCAGCGGTTTCGCGCAGCCTCACTCGCTCGCTTCCTGTCGGCGGGAATGCGTCTGGCTTAGCGGAAAACTAGCAGAGCTCCTGTCAGAGAGGGGTTTGGCGCAGGGAAACGGCGGAGGGGCCCGTGCTGGGTGCGCGCACCAGGTGCTCGCGCATTGTAGGCATACCAGAGGCCCTCAGCGAAAAGGCCCGCTCCGAGCCGCGCACGCGCTGGCGTGTCGACGCAGCGTGGCGTTGTTGTGGCTCACAGCTGGCACAGCCGTACACTTTTCTGAGCAGCATGCTTGTACTGCAGAGTCATTTCTCCGGTTCGCTCTGCTCCTTTTTTTCTTCTTTTTTTTTTTTTTGTTTTTTTGAACAGCCATCAGGAGACACAGTCCTGATTCACTCCTGAAGCTCCATTTCTGTTGCTGTGCATTTGCTTTTTGCTTTCAACTAGAAATCATTTTGCATAGTTACTTTTTTCCTTATCATGCATTGATTGTTTGTAGTTTCTTCTTTAGGTGTTAGATACTGAAAAAATTTCACTTCCTTACCTTCTTGTGTTGTTGAAATGTTCCTCTTTAGCCTGGAGCCACAGATTGTCAGACGTGATCTGAAAGGGACCGTATGTGTGCTGTATCTGCCCTTAAACACTGAAGAGTGTACGAGGAGTACCACTGAAATATGGGCCTACCTCAGCTGCAACAGTGATCGACTGTGGGCCTGTGCTATCTTGCATTTGAGGCTGATTGCTGTTTTTATGACTCAGCTGGTGAACTCACACACACACACACACACACGCACACACACACACACACACACATATAGCATACGTTAACTGTTGGGATGTCTCCTTCTCAGATCCCCTTCAGACCTTCTTTCTCATCCCAGGCCCCTGGTTTTAACCCCCGTCACATAAGCAGCTGTAATCAATATTACGTAATCTTCTAATGGCAGCCGGAATGCTTGTGTCTATGCGTGTTCACTGTAAGAGGGTGCAAAGCATGATGGGAGTCACTGACACTCACACCTTGTCTTTGTACAGTATGGCACTCTTTGGCGTTGGCAGATACTACTGCATTGTGCACTGCACAGTCAACTCAAAAGCCCCACTGAGATTCTTACCCTGGTTCGGATTCAGTTTAGTCCAAACAGTATTAAGGACAGAAGTTGTTTTAAAGGCAGGTTGGACCCGGATCTGGCCTGTTTTGAGCGCTTGTGTGTTCAGACTAGAGAGCAGAGGTGTAGTCCAGCCCCCCCTTTCAGCCTCACAGTTTGAGTCTCCTGCCGGAGCTCAGCTGCTCATCTGAGCACAGAGGAGAGGAGAGGGGAGGCGGCAGGGCTGGGCTGGGGAGGGGAGGGGAGGTGGAGTGGGGGTGAACGTAATGCTTCCTGGCGGCAGTGGCCACGGCAACCAGACAATAGAAGTGAGACGGCCGACACTTCATCGTCAGAGGCACCCACCCCCAACCCCACCCCCGTCACTGGCTGTTGCTGTGACACCCACAGCCGACAGGGAGCCACCACAGGGCAGGCTGCGGAGAGGGGCCCTGCAAGAGACCGGGAGGCCGGGGGAGGAGGCGGCAAGGAGCGAGAGACCGAGTTAGAGGAAGAGAGGAAGGGAAAGAAAAGAGGGGAGGGATAGAACATGCAGACAGTGGGGGTGGGGGGGAAGGACAAAAGAAGGTAAGAAGGTGCTGCTAGTGCAGGAAACCCAAATGAAGACAGAAGCGTGAAGGATTCATGTGCTGCGTTGAGGGGTGTGCGGTCGGACAGGGCTGGCTCGGTGCGGGTAGGATTAGGGGCCCTGAGACAGTCGTAAATCCTCCCCATGTGAAGGCAGGCGATTGGATGGGAATCTGGATGGGGGGGTTGGATTCGCGTGTGAGGGCACGTGAGTACACCGGTTTGTGGCTGCGTGCGTTCAGACCACTGTCTGTAGTCATTTACCTCCCGGGTCTGAAGGGGTCGGGAGGTCAGAGCCTCTGGCCTGGGGGGGAGGGGGGAAGGGGGTATCACAGGCCCTGCAGGAAGCTTTCTCTCAGGACGATCTTTCCGTCGGGACGGGACGGAAGGACACCGCAGCGGCTTGTCACTTCAGGTGGCGCGCTCTCGGGTGACGATTCGAGTGTGACGGTAAATGAGGAGACGCTCGCCTCCTTCTCCTGCTTGCCCCGCTGCTGTTGGCCGGCGAGTCCCCATGTCTGATTGCGCATCCAGGACGAATCGCATCAAGGCCCGGGCGGGTTGATTTAATCGAGTTCTCATTCTCCTTCCTCTTAATCGGTAGAGCGGACACGCATTATGGATGGATGCTCATTTCCACACCCCCAGCCCCCGTCCCCCACACTCATTTTGGCCCCACACCCCCCCTTCTCAAGGAGTGTGATGTTCTCATCATGTTGACCACAGCCCTGTGGCTAAGGGCTGCTCCCGCTAGAGGCAATACATAAGGCTCCTTCATGAGCTAGTGAATGGGGGGTATGAGAGTGGGGTGTCAGGTGAGGTGGCATTGCTTTTGTCGTGGTTTTCTCCAAAGAGACATCCCATAATGAGCCCCCCGGGTGGTAACCAAGGCACTGTACTCCCCTCCCTAAGAATTTCACAAAATGGGACCCCATAGGTCTATGTGGAGGAAACATGCTGCTGTCTAAAATTGTTACTCTCCCCACGGATTTGTTTCTGGCCATGCTCCACCTTCCGTTGTTCCCAGCCTCCTCCAGCCCCTGTGTTTCTGGGCGGATGGACAACCAGGGTGTGGCGGGTCCTTCAGAGCAGAGAGATAAGGGTGGGGCAGCGACGGCAGCAGGGACGAGCGAGGAGGAAGACCTCGGCCGCATTGTCCTCCTCGGGCCAGCGGGTCATTAGTCATGGAGCCGCGCGGCTGGGCCGTTCCTCTGCCCATTCAGCTGGCCATTACTCAGGAGTGAGGAGGCACAAAGGCCTGTCATTACTGGAATCAATCACTGGGGTGCCTGCCACGGCGCGCCACGGTGCTCTTTTACTCAGCTAAAGAGATCACAGCAGCCGCCTGTCTGCAGGGCCCAGCTCTCACACGCGCCGCGCGGGCATGGACACGGACACACTCGCACACACACACACACACACACACACACACACACACTCACACACACTCGCACACACTCACACACACACACACACACACACACACACACACACACACACACACACACACACACACACACACACACACACACACACACACACACACGCTCACGCACCCTCACACTTCTCTAATGCAGACACACACACACACACTCACACACACACACACACACACACGCTCACGCTCACACACCCTCACACTCACTAATGCAGACACACACTCGATAACACACGCACAAACACACACACACAAACACAGTAGCACACGCATTTCTCTATTGCACGCACAAACATGCAGACACACAGATGTGTGTGCACATAAACACAAATACAGACACTCGCTCACATACACACAAATGCACAGACATATACATAAACACACTCACACACGTGAGTGAGTACTGTCACACTCACACAGACACATACACACACATGTACACATACTCATGCATGCAGAAACACATAGATAAACAGACATGCGCACACCCAAACACATAAATGGATGGACACTGAAACCCATGTCCTCATCAAAAAAAATCTGCTTACGCCAGAACTTATAAATGTAGTCTCAAATATTCTTTGTCAAAAGTAGCTATTAGTTTAAAATAACTAAATAATTGTATCACTGAGTATGCAAACTATTATTAAAAAATTAATGCCATTTGTAAGTCATTGAAAATATTTAAATACCAGTACCAGAAAGTAACTCTTTTCCAAAGCAATTTGAATACACACTAAGTAAAGTGGTTCCTTTTTAAAAGCTATTTTATTGCAAAAATTACACACATTTAAATATTTATAAAATATTTGCAACATACTGGAATAATATGAACTGAATTTAGTCATGCGGCTGCATAATTATTATCCTGAACTCTGAGGAGGTTTAAACTTGTCCTTGTTAACCTTCTGGTACTCATTTGGAATCCTCAAGCCATGCAGTAATTGCTGGACTCATCATCTCACTAACTAATCATCTCATAAGCACTCAATATACACACAGATTTGTATATTTATATGTTTGTATGTAATGTCAAAATGCATTTACTTAAATATTTGTTCTTTGTTTAATTGATAATTTAACAAGCAGTATTTAAAATATCGCAATTTTTGCACAGTTCTGGCTCATGGTCTCTCTCTCTCTCTCTCTCTCTCTCTCTCTCTCTCTATGCACACAAACACACTTGCATAAACATAACTTGGACACCTTTGTACTGGCCCTTTTCTTCGGTGTAATTCTCACCGTGCACAGTCAGAGGCTGTAAGACATTGATGTCTTTTTTTGTTGTTGTTTTTTTCTTTATTGGCCGTACTCTTTTTCATCTCCTCTGCTGTGGGAATTCCACCTTTCAGGTCACTTTGCGGTCCTGGTGACTATCCCAGGGCCAGGACCCACTCCTTTGCCTCACCTCTAACCCCACCCCCACATTCTGCACATGTCCACAATCCACAGGAGCACGCGATTCATATTCTGGTCTTTTCTTGACCATTTCCAATCAGGGAGTAAAGTCTGGTCTCCCACTGCCTCAATCAGGAGCTAGTTTAGTCAAGGGGTTCCTACCTTCAGGTATAATCACCTGCTAATGAGACATTCTGCCCTGGCTACCGAGGGAACGGCCTCGGCAACACAGAGTCTGAAGCTCGGCAACAACGCCTTCAGTAGCACCGAGGCAGTGGAGGGCAGAGCTGAGGGAAGGCTGTAGGCGTGGCGCTTGCATGGTTAGATTATCAGTGTTAAGTGGTGTTCCACAGTAGACTCTAATGCCTAGTCTTAGGATTCTGCTGGTCAGTCTGTCGATCACCCACATTCGCAGCCCACCGTGGCCTCGGACAGGAAGCACGGCTGAGGCAATGGTCTTTCACCTGTTTCTCAAAAAATTACTACATGATTACTCATTTCCTTATGAATGAGGGTGGCTGTAACTCTTCCAGCATTGTAAACTTCCAAGTTTTTTATGTGTGAGAAGCAGAGATAGGGCTTCATGAACAAGTGCTTGATGGACCCATCTTAGGCTGTCGGCCATTTATTTGTGTGAAGACTCTTTACCCCCATCCAACTATAATTGGATCAAGTCAGTCAAGGGAAAAAGTTAGTCATTTGCTGGCTGGTGAAGCCTTACTCTCCCATTACTTAGTTAGCCCAGAGTTTGGATGTTACAAAGGACGTTTTCCAAGTACGTAGGACAGTTGCCGGTTCTTTGCCTAGCAACAATATGGACAGGCTGTTAATGGAGAAGGTGAACTATATCCAAGCCCAAGCCTGAGAGCGGACGCTCCCCTGCCCTCCGGCTGAACCCGCCCTCCTCCGCAGCCGCTCTCTCTCAAAGGATCGTTAGGAGCTTGTTGTTTGTCAGGAGAGAGGATGATGTAGTGGGCCTCGCCGCCCGAGATGTATGAGGACGGGGAGGTGATTTGTAGGCCGCTGTCTGCCGCAGATCGCTCTCCCAACCCAGCGGCGATGCCACTCACCCTCCGGCCTACTCACTCACTCACTCACTCACTCGCTCCCTGGCGTGCGCACTCGCTCGCTCACTCACTCACTCGCTGGCGCACTCGCCCACTTCCTCACTGCCTGACTCACTGACTGTGTGCAGGGAGCGTCACGGTGACAGCGGCGAGGTGCAGACGTGATGACAGACACTTGGTGGACTGGCGTGGGCGCTGCGTCTGTGTGCCCTTGTAGCCGCTGTGCTCGCACCTTGCAGCTGCAGCTGCGTCTACCTGCTTTGATGCACTCCAGCTGCCGAATCACTGACTAATGTATGTGACAGCATGCTAAGCTCGGCTTACAGTGTGTTTGAGGAAAGGGAATTCAAATGTAGCAACATACAACCATTCAGGGGTTTTTTTTTCAGGTTTCCAAAAGAACAATCTTTGTTTGATGCCACAGTTTAAGATGCTTTTCCTTACTTTCCTCTTCCCATGATGCAACATTTTCTGTGTACTGACTGAAGGGTTATACAGCTCTCAAGCTACCGTTGAAATTAATTAGCCATTTCTTATATGAAGGTATTGACAGCCAGTTTTTGAGCTTTATATCACATACATCAGGGACACTACCTTTCCTGGCCTGCTGTCCCTACACTGTCCCCATGGTGGCATAATGGTCAGTGGACCAAACCAGTGAACAGTGTGAGTTCAAATCCAGGTGGAGTATCTGCTTTTTCAGCTTTACAGAAAGGTAGAGATGTGAAGCTCAGTGGGAGCAAAGCCTGTGAAGCAAAGGCATGTGAAAAATGAGGTCTCCACACTGAGCTGCTTTCTCCGAAATCGGTCTCCAGGAAAACGAGACCCGATGACAATCTGGAACAGCAATGTTTAATGCCAAAGGAAGCAAAATCCTCAGGCACCGATTTCTACCGCGGTCTTCATGACGCACCCATGAATATTTAGTGCATTACGGCCCTCTGATAATAGCCAGGCTGTTTCACATGCGGGCAGGTAGTGCTGATGTTTTCACACATATTAATCATCTTCTACAGGGTTCCTAATTATCCCCCCCCAACACCCCCACCCCCAGCCCCAGAACGAGGTGGTAGAATCCTGGTTGTCAGCACTATTGTGCACGCTTGTGTGTTTGTTTGCTTGCGGTGCATTGCTTCACCAGAACAACCATGGTGAATGTAAATCTGTGTGTTTATAACGGCGGCCATGACAGGTTGGTTGCTGGTACTGCAGGAAGTTAATAACCTTGTGACCTATCTTTTTATTTTCTTCCTACATCATGGTGGTGAAAGGGGGTCAGGCATGAGGAGAGCCCCCTTTGGAGATGGCAAGGAACGGGCCCAATATGGAGGGCATGGGCCATCCCTTAAAGACGAGGCCGTGGGAACTGTGTTCACTATGTGTTAATCCTGACTGGGTCTCGTCGCCCTGCGGTCACCAGAGACTACAGGGGAACGCCAGCATTATCACTGCAGTGCCGTGCTGACTGCCACAGGGACTAGCACTGGGAGAGGGATGCAGCGACCCAGACCCAGGCAAAGGAAGACATCATTACCAGGCAGTTTGATGGGTGTCAGACAGATCCCAGATCAGTTTCAATCCAAACCCACTTGACATGCCCCTGTACAACCTGCATTACAGAACTCCTGCAGCACGAACTGGGTATTTGTTAGGTCAAGCTCAAAGATCGTGTAGAAGAGCAAAAAAACAGCTTTTTTTAGTAAGATGCCTATGCCTTTCCACATTGTACGTCTGACATTATGATACTGTTATACTACTGTGTTGAGGTAACAGCTGGGTGATCAGGTATTAAGCATTTCTACCGTGCTGTTAAACATACATCGGTATGATTTGTTGGGGGATTTTGGGCCCCACAGTGTGTTCTGTAAAGTGAGTCCCAAATGATGCGGTATCTTGTAAGAACATGAAGAACACTGAACCGCGTAGAATGAGGGAAAGGCAGACCTTGTTTGCATATGGAAAAGTCTGTCAGCCTTTTAGCGGAAATAAATCCGTGTAAAAAGAATGGCACGGTGTGCCTTTAGTAAACAGGGATGACATCCTAACAGAGCCCGAGCGGATCGAAACGGATTAACTCCACTCGAGTGTCGTGTATGTACTGTATTTTCTCCTGTCAAGCCACCGTGAACAAGAGGCCCCAATATCAATATTTGTCAAATTCATAACCAAAGCGGAGGAGCCACCGTCAGTGGGCGAAGACGACGGCCGCCTCCCGAGCAGAACCTATTAGAACGCAGTGGGGATCATTAGCCAGAGTCGAGGGGATTCAGCGATTTTTAAACACATTATGTTTCTCCTTTTCCTCCCTCCGTCCTCAAGTGATTAGGGCTTAATTCGTTCTCCTGCGGACCCAAAGCGGAGCTGATCCCCTCATGGTTATTAATTCTCCCTTTGTTCCAGCCGGTGCAGCCTCACGCCGTGTCAAACGCGAGAATCCCCAGTGTGACGCTATAGCGCCTTGCTGGCTCTGGGGCATCAGGAGGATCCCATAGGGGTTTATTTTTTGGATGTTAACACAAAAGAGTACCAGAGAGAGTGCCCGCTGTTGGGAGCTCGGTCATGTGATTTGCCAGAAAGCCATGCTGAAGGATTTGATTGGTTCTGGGCCGGAGATGAAGTCCAATTTGCAGCAATGGAGTCTTGATTTGAGCTACTTGTATGAATATCACACAAATCCGGGTTGTTAATGGCTGATTGAGGGGGAAAATGCGAATGGGGTCGCTTGAGGCCAGGCTACATCGCCTTGGCAATGGCCGGAGGTCCAACGCCATGGCAACAAGAGGTCTCCCAGCGGTCAGCAGGCCGGGGGTGCGGGCCGAGCTCCCGGGAGGACAGGAGTGACACTCAGCAGAGCTGTGCTGTCACTCCACACAACCTGACATGTACCGGAGTGACACAAGAGCCAGCCGCACGTCTCCACTAGCAACAAAGACACAGTCCACGGCGTGCCGAAAATCTGCATTGACCCAGTTCCTCCCTCACATTGGCACGCCGAGAGAAAAAAAGAGAGATGGAGTGAGAGGGAGGGAGAGACAGAGAAAGAGACAGACAGAGAGAAGAAAAGTGATAAAGAGCAAGGGGGGGAGAGAGTGAGACAGACGGGGAGAGAGAGAGAGTAAAAGCAGGAAAGAACGAGCGAAAGAGAGAGACGGAGAGGGGGAGACAGCTCCCTGAACCACGTCTTTCGGTGGAATCCGTCTGCAGAAGGCAGCTGTTTAGCTCTCCAGGTTTTTTGTGCCACACTGTTGATCAGGAAAACCTTGAGCAGTCCTCAGAGAGACGCCGTCCTTCCACCTGCCCGCGCTCGGGCTGAGGCTCTGAAAGATTCATGGAACAGCGAACCTTCACACTGCAGCATGTCTGTCCCCGCAAAGGGCCCCTTTCGCAAGCAGGGCACGCACCACATCATATACCCGCCTTCCTGTGTTCATCTGGATCACTGGCACGCGTGGTCTTGACCGTGACAGCTCATGATATCAAGACAGGAAAGTGCTCTTGATGCAGCATCAATAAAACAGTAGGTCGGTGCTGTAATTACCTCGGGCTGAAGTCGTGACGCTTTTGTCAGTGGTCGCATAGCTTAAATCAACACGTGCTGCGAGTTTTGCTAACGATTACGCGGGATCATTACACGCGCGTTTTACCGAGCTGCACGAGGGGTGGGGGTGGGGGAGAGATGCATGGGGGGCGTTAGCGTTTCACAGGCAGCCTCTTCTGCTTGAAAGAGTGCGCTGAGAGATCTCAAGGAACACAAGCAGCCTCAGCCAAAGCATCTTCAGACAAGAGCAGCCTCTCTCTCCCGCTCGGCAGAAACTCGCCCCTGCTTTTCGGCGTAATATCCGAGCGGCCGTGTGACACCGTGTTCCGGCGCCGTTTGGCCAACATGAAAGGAGGGCCCCGTCGATGGGAACTAGTATGCGGAGGGGCTCGTGAGATACGTGCCCGCTTTGCCTCGCTATTTACCTATCTATCTACATCTTTTTCCCCTCTGTCTTTGCGGTACACACACATCCACGCACTCACTAACACACAAACACACACTCAGGGCATGTGTGTGTCAGCCGAGATGAAAATCCTTCCTTGTACCGGAAAAATAAAAGAACAAGAAAAAAAAAAAATAAAAAAAAAAAAGCATTTTTCAAGGGTAGGGGCAGGCGTGTGTGTGTATGTGTGTGTGCGTGCGGGCGGGCGGGCGTGCGTGTGTGTGTTGTGGCTGGGCGTGGGGGAGTTGGGGTGTGTGATTTACATGTCGTGAGGCAGAAAGGATTTACATGTAGCGTGCCAGGGCCTATCCGCACCCAATGATTTATTTTTTTCAATATTCCCTCATTAGCGCATACTTATGCGGTCAATAATATTCAAATGATCCAGCACCCCAGGGTTTGCCAAGCAGACCAATTAGCTGTGTTGCCGCGGCTGGGGCTGCGGCGCTGCGGAAATTCCCTGGACACCTTCCCCCGTTCACCGATAACAAAGGAAACCTTCCTCCGGTTGGTTTAATCACACGTATAGCCTACTGGCAGGGCCCGTGGCCCGCTGCCTGTGTGCGCACACGTGTGTGCGAGCTAGCCACTGGGGAGCGCTGTCTGTGCAGTCGTGCCAGGCACTTTTTTTTTTTTTTTGGGGTTTGTGGAGAGGTTGCCGTGGGTAGGGGGCACTGGACTGCGACTATGAGGTGTGGATGTGCGTGTGGGCTGTTTAGTTTGCCGCACAGAGGGACAGTGGGGGCCACGCCCCCCCATGCTGGGACACTAACCAAGGGCCTGAATCGGCTCTCTTGTGGCAGGCTATTGATCTGTACTGCAGAGGACATCTGTAGCTCTGAATAAAACCAGCTCTCTGAGATCTCTCGCTCCGTCTCTCTTTCTCTCTGCCTCACGCTCTTCCTGCTCTTTTTTCTTGCTGTCTCCCTTTATTTCTCATTCTTTCTCTTTCCCTTCCCTCTCTCGATCTCTGTCCTTCAGACACAAATGGCTGATAATGGCCAGTGAGGCTGGCTGCCTGTCAGACGCATTCAGACCAGCTGGGGTTTAACGGCGGGGTCAGCGCTTGGTAGTTCGCGCCTTGGCTACACGCTCCGCCCCCCAGCCCCCACTCCCCTTCCCCCCCTCCCCCCTTAGAGGCAGAGCTGCCTCCAGCCCGAGTCTTTGCCCCCCCCCCACCCCCTGCTCTTGGTGGCTGGCTGTTCTGGGAGCAGCTCCACAGTGGAGGAGACTCTGATGTGCGCGTTAGAGGCCGGCGGGACGCCACTAATGCCCCACTCAGGTGCCATCAGGACTGCTCAAGTCAGAGAGAGATGCTTTGTTGCCATGGTAGCCTGCTCTCTCCTCCAAAAAAAAAAAAAAAACTAGAAAAAGGAGGAAAAAAATGTCAGCGTTGTTTGATGCCACGAAAGCATCCGTAGATTTGTCTCTCTCTGGGTGCTCTTGATTGGCTGTGCCAGTAGGTCGGCCACTGGACGCGTCTGATTGGCTCAGCTGGGCTCAGCCAGCAGCTGCCTCCGCCTCAGCCATCACCCCCGCTCTCTTTCTCTCTCTCTCTCTCTCTCTCTCTCTCTCACTCCCCCTCTCTCTGTCTCTGCCTGGCTCTCGTTCCCTCTCCTTTTCTCTCCTGCTCCTGTGCACACCAGAGAATCCATCACACTGCAACCTACACAAGCGCACACACTTTCTGTCACGCACGCTCGCACTCAGAAAGTCAGAAAGACACACAAGCTCACATGTACACACGTACACACACGCTTACATACGTGTTTCTGTATTAACAGACAGACACACACACACACACACACTCACACACACACACAAACACTCTGTGGCACACCTCAAACCCTCCACAATTTCCTGTGAGTTTAGATATGATCTGACAGCAAGGGGGAATAATAAAGACTAAATCATAGCACAGTTGCTGTGCGTAAGGTCTAGTCTTCCAGCTCTTCTTGCTTGCTTACTTTCAATATAATATACATACGACACCAGCTGACTCGAAATCGTTTCTGCAGGCTGTTTTCCCTCATTGTTTTGTGGAGGGTTTTTTTTTTTAAGGCTTGCTGGTGCTGCATCGTCTCAGTGATCTGAAGCGACATATTAAATCTCTTTTCTATCAGCCATATATTTTGTCGCATCCTATTTTGGCAGCAGGTACACAAAATTCACCCCACGACTTTAGAGAACAGAGGGAGTCAGATGTTCCTATCACCTCCTACAAAAGAAGAAGAAAAAAAATAAACAGGTCTATCAAAGGCGCTCTCTGTTCTCCTCGGTGTCTTTTCCACCAAACTGCTCCTTCTCCTTGTTTCTTGCCTCTTTTTTTTCTCCTTCTTCTTTTTTCTCCCCCAGCACGGTTTTTAATGAGCGTTGTCAAACAGGTGTTGGGGACGCACCGGTAAAGTTTCCTGTTGGATACGAGGGTGTAAAGGGACAAGGCGACGCAGCGGCTGTTGTTAGGGCGAGCAGCGCCTGAGCTGGGGGGGGTGGTGGTGGTGGTGGTGGGGGGGTGTGTAGGTGCTGGGGGGTAGGGGGCGGTCACAGCGAGCCGTGGATCACAGAGCCTGCTGGCCGTGTGCGCGCGGCGGCGGCAGCTGAAGCCCACCATCTGGCCCACGAGCACGAGGACTCCCCCAGCGCGCCAAGCACCAGGCCGCTGCCAAGCTTCCAGGAGTCACTCCCACAGCCAAGACCGTAAAGCTGCCACCCGCTCTAATGGCATCCCATCAGGCCCTGCTCCGCTCAAGAGGGAAAACCCGGATCCAGCCTGCTCCGCTCCCACCTTCTGTCTGAGAGAGGGCGCGTGGCGAAAGAGCCTCTGCTGTTTTTTTTTTTTTTGTGTTTGTTTTTTATTAGATCAGCCCCTGTTTACTGAGGTTCTTGTCCTGTTGGGTTTAGAGAATCGTTCACGTGACAGAATATGCGATTGATCGTGCCCACAATTCATTTAGGTTGCCACTTGCGCTGCACGCAGCGGCTCAGTCTTTGTTTGTTGTTTTCTTCCGTCTTCATCAGTTAATAGGCTCATATGTGCATCATGGATGCCTTGTGGACAATCACAGTTGGCAAATGCCAGTGAGAGCGCAAGGCTTGTCTGAGATGTTTTAGGTATTTTAATGAACGAAGGCACAGGCAGGCAGCTCCTACATTGTTCATTTTTAAGGTGGCAAACTACACTGGCCAATCGGAAAACATAATTTAATTCCATGCACTCATTATTGTGTTTGCTACGCCAGTAAAGGCTTTTTTGCCACATACAGTCACGCTGAAGTGTGACTGTCCATTAGTCCCTTAGAACAGTGTTAAATGACCTTTCAAGTGTTACTGCTAATGAATTCCTGTCTTCTAAGAAAGGTTATCTGTTTTATTTAAAATGAAGGTTGAAATTAAATTAAGGTTGAAGCAAAATTAAGGTAGTCTAATTAAATATGTATTTTTACATATGTCTATATTGAATGTATTATTTGTTAATTTTTTTTCCACACCATGCAAATTCTGCATTATATTGTACAAGCTGTAGTTTCCTTGCGTGATATGGCATGGAAGGAAGATTCTGAATTTCTGATGGACACTCAGCAGCAGAACCTATCATTGAAAATGGTTGGACCTTTGCTGTTATGCAGTTGTGAGCGCTGTGTATCCCCATTTTCAGGGGGTCGCTTTGTCCAGCCTCCGCCATCTTGCATGGTCCTCCCCCTAGAAGGCTGTACAGAGCGCCGGTTTGGTCCGTATGAGGGAGTTATGAGGTAGTCCAGAAGCAGGATAGGAGCTGCACATTACAGGCCCCAGTCTCTGTAATGGTGAAAAATGGCAATGCTGTTTCAACACATCTGCGTCCCCCCAAGTATCCCACAGACCTGATAATGCAATATTATTGGGAAGCCAGGTGAATTATACCTGCCGCAGACTAAGAGCTCAAATCGCAATTCTTGTGCAATGATGACAAATCACGCTTATGAAATGAGAAAGCTATTAAAGAAATGGCTTTCTCAATCGCAGAGCTGAACTCGCAGATTTCTGGAGGTGAAATGTTTTGGAAGCCTACGTAATCAGGCAAGTGCTGCGATGAAGCGTCTCTCTCGTGTTGAAATGTGACGATTGCTAAGCCACAGACTTTTTTTTTATACAGATCGTTATCCCAGCACTTGGATGTCACCTGTGATGTCTTTTGTTCGTCTTCCCGCTGGTGCATATTGCTTAATAAAGGCTTTATTTGCTCTTATGTGACCATCTATAGAAAGAATCTTGACATTTCACTTGAATTGGTTGAACTGCTCTTCTCGGCTGTGACACGCAGATATTACCCTATTGCTCTCCTGCACATACCTCAGGTTCTTATCATAGCTGCCGGACCCAGTGGACACAATTGAATGATTGATCTGTGAAGTATGGGGAATTAATTATCTTAGAACGCAGCAGACCTTTCGATGTGACTCACTCACTGGTGTTTGTAGGCTCTGTTTTAAATCATGTTTACAGACATTTGCAAACATGGATCCGATGTTTATCTTCGCAAACACAACATACAACAGTTGCAGAACAAATGCATCATGATTATTTATTTTGCGGTGATGGATTTCTGTATCATATTGTTATTGTGGCAGTATCTGTGAAGGGATGCTTCTGCAACACATTCAATAAATCTTTATTTCTCTCATAATTACCACCTATCTGGCCTGGTATTACTGCTGCTCGTTTGCGTGCAGAAAGCAGCTTTATTCCTGGCTGATTGTGCAGACCGTTAAAATACTAGTCCAACATGGATCTTCATAAATCCTTTCTCCCCCCAAAAAAACCATCTAGCCCCTGTAGCACCTTTACTTCTTTAAGTGCTGCCCCAAAATGACATCATTGGCAAACCAAAAGTGTTTTTTTCATCCTGTTTGCCAACATTTATTTTATTGTTTTGCTGTTAAGAACAGAACAATAAAACAATAATAAAAAATAATGATGATGATGATGATAACAATAATAATAATAGGCCAACAGGTACTCACTGTTCTAGCCTGCGCACAGTCTTACTGTCCTGTAAGACATTTAGGATAATAGCATAGGAAACCCCCCCCCCCATCCTGACATCTGACCTTGAACTGGAACATGCACAACTTCACTTGCACTGTGGTGCTGCTGCCAATAGCAGGACCCTGGTGGAGATCTCATGCAAAGCTGGAGGAAATGTTTTGACGTGCACATGCAAGTGTAATTTGGTGTATTATTTTCATCCTGGCCTCTTAATGGTACACCGCTGTGAGCTGGTCTGAATTAATGGATGTTTAATGGGAACCCATGCTTTTATTAGAAACTTAGATGTTTATGTAAGTGTCTATATATAAATGTCAGAAGCAGAGTTTGTGACAGATACCACTATTGCACAGTAGGCAGTCAGTGCCTGGATCTCGCATACAGGTCATTTTCTGGCTGTGGGGTCATTAAATATGAGGTGAGAGGAGAGGTGTAGCATTTAGGCCACCGTTTGTGCTGGATTAACCACAGGGGTGGACTTGGCGGACAGGCGAAGAGGGGCCAAGCATAGCAGTACTTGGAATGACTGTTCTTGCTAAACCACACATCCAAAATGAAGGTTATTTCAATTCTCTTACCAGGGTAGTGGTAACTGATAACCATGGAAATGAGAGAGGCTATCATCTACATTGATCTGATTGATTGGATAACAGCCAGTGGACATTGACTAGTTTGTAATGGTTTGACTGCTAATGCTAAGATCCACATACAAATCTCAGTCACTGCTTCAAGACTTGGTTGTCCTCCATAAGAATTATCCTGAGGGTCAAACAAGGGTTTCAATTCCATGTTTGGCACTACTCTTTCTCAGTGTTACGTTACTGTACACAAATTGCCTTAGTTTTAAAAAACAGAATCCAGCTGTCCAAGGGTTACAAAGGATGTGCACATGTAAGCCAGGGCGTTGGCTTGGGAAATAAAGAATATAATGTAAGATTCTTCGGAGTGAGGTCTCAATGCGTCCACAACCACACGGCTGCTGCTCTCCACCACTAACCAGAATATGGTTTTCCAGCAGGCCTGATATCCCCCCTCCTTCCTTCCCTGTCTCTTTCTGGTTCCCCTCTTGCCTGTTTTTTTTTTTTTCTTCTTCACCATCTTCCTTTGCCTGCTGCAAGCCTGGCCCACAGCTGAGAGAAGAGGAGGTGGCGGGGTGGGTGGGGGGCCAAGCTAACGGCCAAGTTGATTTACTAAAGACGGCACTGCACAATCCGCAGCCCCCTCCCTCCCCCACCATTCCCCCCTCCTCCTGAACCACCCACCCACTTCCCCTCTTCCACTCCCTCTCTTTTTCTCTTGCCCTCTCTGTCTCCCCCCTCTCTCTTACTCTCTCTCTCTCCCTCCCTCCCTTTCTCTTGCCTGCGCTCGCTCCCTCCCTCCCTCCCTCCCTCTCTACTCTGTGGTACAGCTCCAGGAACAGGAAGAAGTGGGACTCTAAAAATAGTGAGGAACAGCCAAGCGTGAGGCTGAGAGCGAGAAGCATTTCCTCACGAACGGGGAAAGCTGACAGGCAGAGTGGGGTGGAGAAGCATTCGCAAAAACCCTCCACTCTTTCCTCCCTCTCTCCTGTCCTCCAAATTCACGGCTCTTCGCACTCTCAACTGGGAGAAGGGGACTCTGATATGACTTGCGACACTGACATTAATTACTAGTCTGTGAGACATTAGCAGTTAATTACTGCTTCTCGGCTTTGACACACACTATCCCCTTACACCTACGACGTAGTCAAGTGTTTTTAACGAGGGAAAATCTGCTCTTTTTTTTTTTTTTTTTTTTTTTTTTTTTTTGTAAAGCTCCTGGCCTCACCTTCTCTGCACAGATGGAATGGGTTTATTATTTCTGGCAATGTAAGGGACACCCCAATCCTCAGCAGGCTGTGGGTCCTAATGCAGGCAGGATCGGGCTGGGACTTTGGTTGCAATCCCTCTCCCTGGTGTCCCAGTCTCTTGGCCGGAGAGCCTACCACAGCGGTGTTTGTTTGTTGGTGGAAACGCTCTCCAGCTCCTCTTTTCGCCCTGTCAGCAGCTCTGAAAATTGCAGATGGCAAACACAGAGACGCGCACACAAACACGGAGACGGGCAACACGCAGTCAAATGGAGAGCGGGGGCTGAGCAAACAAGACGCGGGACGGCCTCCACCACACATTGGGACAGTGTGTGTGTCCGCGTGTGGGAGGACCTGAACATGCATCTCTGTGCTGCCCGTACCTCCTGTGTTTTCCATGGCAGGAGGCCTCCAAACGCAGCACAGAGCCTCCACCGCCACATACAGAGAGTGGCTGTTTGCCACAGCTATCGTTTTTCAGACTGCTAAAACATGGCGTGTTTAAGCAGAGCATATATCAAAAAATGCTACGGCTAAGAGATAACTAGAGGAAAAATTGTCGTACCATCAGTGAATCCCATATGGTGAACGTATATATGGCTGTAGAAACTTAATTTCAATGCATCTCGGAGGCTGGGGAAGATAGCCCTTGAAGACGTAACCTTGAAGTGTCTTCGGTACTTCTTAAGAATGCTGTCAGGCTGGGGTTTACGACATACTGGCAGACATTTGTAATTACCCTGTCCCATTGCAAACAAGGCTATGTGAATCTCTTTTCCACTCTTTTTTTCCCCATCTGTAAATAACAAAAGAAATGAAACCACCAAACTCATTAGCGTATTAATAGCTAATGATCCCTCTCATAAAATAAACTATCCATAGAGGAGGAAGCCACAAAGGTTTTAAACTGTTTTAACATTCTGAAGAGTCACATAAGGAAGGAAAATGGAGGGGTAGTTTAATGTTTAATGGAGATTGACAGAAGTTTTTTTTTTCCCGCCAGCAGCAAGTTGTTTTAGCAGACCGCAAATTACAGGCTCACCACGTTGCCATTTCTGAATTAGCTGGCAGTATCGCTCCGTCAAAAAGAATGAAATGTATCGGCAGGTGTTCATTACATAGTCCTGTGATTGGGTGCTGCTACTACAAGCTCCCTATTGGATTGAGCTGCAGCCCTGTCGCTCCCTGAGTCATATTGGCCAAGCAGAAACCCACACTATAGCATAATTAGAATTAATGGGCCCAGCTTTGCTGTGGTTTCCCCCTGCATTCTTGTCTTTTGCTGACAACACACCGACCACCATCAATACTGAGGACGTTAGCTAGAGAGCATTTTTTGTATTATTATTTGTTTGTTTTTAGAATTTGCCACATCAGCCGGCATTCTAGAGTGAAATCATTAAGCTCCAGCTTTGCTTTTTTTTTTTTTTGGTTTTGATATTGCATTAGCAGAATTCACACTTGAGAAGTTGACCTATTCTCACTCCAAGGGAATGGCTAAACAACCAGTGAAATTTGTGTAGTAAGCACCTTCCTATATGGATCAATACTGCAGGGTGAACAAGCAAAATACCCAGTAGTTTACAGCTTTGATATTATTATGCTCTTGCTCTGCAGCTATCCTGATTCTGGGTAATTATGTGAATGAGTATACGTACTTGTATGTACTCATACATTAAAACGGAGAATAAAAGTCTTGCCTCAAATTCCGAGCAATAAAGTGGCTGAATGCTTTAAAAAAAAAAAAAAAAAAAAAGTAGAACATATCACAGTCATTAAAAGATACTCTCCGTAATCCTCACAACTTCCTCTCCAGGAGGCTCCCGCAGATAATGTAGTGTTAATTGTCTTGAAGCCGTGTTTGCACTTATGACGCATCTAACTGTGTAAGAAGGGGCCCATAAGAGAGCCCTGAGGGACACCCAGCTACTCTGCAGCTGATTGGCTGAGGAGTCTGTGGGAAGTGTGCACAGGAATGGAGATGGATGGTCCTAATAAAGCCTGCTGGGTCATGGCTGCTGCGCCGGGGAGCCTGTTTGAATGGTCCGTACTCCCCCGCCGCGGAGTCGAGGAGATCTGTATTCAGAACATACTGAGCCTGGGTCGTCAAGGTGCGCTCCGGCTTTTAGATGAGATTCCCATTGGTTTGGATTGCTTCCCTCCCTTAACTGCATCCCACCCCTGCAGTCATTTGTATCATATATGAATTTTGTTGTGCATTTGATGTGGTGTAGTTATTTACAAGGTTTTATCAGCATGTTGGCTAAAAAGGGTTTTATTTGTTTGTTTGTTTGTTTGTGTGTGTGTGTGTGTGTGTGTGTGTGTGTGTGTGTGTGTGTGTGTGTTAATGTGTCTATGCATGTGTGTGTGTGTGTGTGTGTGTTGTGATATTGCATTCAGCTGACTTGATTGCTTTATACAGAAGCAGAACTTCCTGTGGTCAGGAGCACATGAGACGAAAATTTCTCACATCCGATTCAAGTATAAGATACTTGGGATCAAGTTACACCAGCAGGGCAAAGGTTGGTTAGACTCCTCCCCTTGACGTACCTAATATAGAGAGGCAGGCAGCAGGCCAGGCTGAAGGCCTCTTTTGGAGTGAGTTCATCTGGGGGTGTCAAGAGATATCCTCAAAAAGTAATCATTCCTTTATCACCATCCGCCTTCCCAGCCCTCACCTAGCATCTGATTTAGCGGTGGGTGCCGCGAACAAACATGACAAACTGCGTGTCTCCTCACGTCTCTGCGAGTGAGTCATTACAGAGGAGAGATGTGTGTGTGTGTGTGTGTGTGTGTGTCTCTTTTTCCAAAAGGCTCTATACAAGTAGTACTAACAAGGGAGAGTGGAGGATGAGTCAGGAAGCTTCACCCCGCTGTCTCTGCCCTGATAAGCAGGTGTGATACACAGACGGGATCACGTCACGTGTCTGTGTCGAAGCTCAGCAGAAACCGACCACAGACTCGAGAATGGGGCTCCTCAGGTCCTGCCCTGGAGGTTTACAGCATAGGAGCTTCTCAGCTGTCTTTTAAACCACTAACACATTCAGAGCCGTGCAGGGAGACTACATCAGTTTAATCAGGGCTATTATTGGTTGGCTCAGGTGGCCCTGGTGCTAGCTGAAAAGAGTGCCTGCAGACTTTGAGGTCGGGGCAGGACCTCAGTGTAAGTTGTAGTAGCCGTATGTTAGAAGAATCGTCATAGAAACCTGAGGTTTTGTCACCCTCCCCAGGTTTTTTGAGAGTGCGGCTGAGCCAACAGCCCAGCTCTCAGGGCCAGCTTTTGTTTTTTTTTTTTTTTTTTTTTTTTTTCCCATCCCCATGGAAACTCCAGGCCGTAAACAGCACCTGCTCACACAGTCGGGGGAAGTAGGGTACTCGCTGTGGTCAAAGAGTTCCTGCAGGCTGGTGCATTGTGGGTAGGCCCATCTGCCTGCCCTCAGGGGTCAAGGGAAGGAGAAGAGAGATTCTCACTGGCGCTGGCTGGTGACCAGGACCCAAAACAGCACCTGCGGGGAGGCGCTTAGGTGAAATGAAGCTTGCTTTGTGCTTCAGAAACTCAAGTCCATACTTGTAGATGGTGGGCTCAAACTACTAAATAATGCAAATGCTACCACGACTTCTACTAATAATCATCATTGTCATAGCTATTATAACAGTGGTAATGGCACTAACAGCAATATAGATAATACCAATTGTTTGTGTTTTGTCAATGGCTCTGAAACTTTAGGATTTCAGGGCGCTTCACAGTATTGTTGCAAATTACACAGCTCTTTGGCAGCAGGGAGGATTATGGGTAATGAGAAGGGGTGCATCAGTTCCCTTTCACTCCAGAATTTGGGGTGAGTGCTGCCCCTGGGGCTCCCAGCACCTCTAGTGCTGACAGACATCCCTTGACTCAGGAGAGCGGTGCTGTTTTTGAGGGCGGGCTGGCTGCCCTGACAGAACAGAGAAGCTGAAGCACTTCTGATAGCAGGGCAGACCTTCCACCACCTTCACCCCACTCTATCTCCCTCCTATGGGCAGCATAATTAGGCCTGGCATGTGTGGTGGTGCTGAGTTCAGAGCGTGGGTCCTGTCGGGTGGTCCGATCATAGCGCCGAGGTCAAAGGGACCACACTGATGAGATACAATCAGATACAATCAGGGGCCTTAAACTGCTCCGCAAATCACGAGCACACCCTTTTTCATGTGGCAAAAACACAGCCCCGTCCAAGCCAATGCGTCCTCAGCCCTGCAATCAGTGTGTTTGTATGTAAGGTAGTTGCTCTATCTCAGTTTCATTTGAAGCATAAAACCTTCTCTGATTTACATCTGTTATCGTGTGGAAACCTTAGAAGTGTAATAAAAACCTGTCTTTAAGACTTTTTTTTTCTACTGAATATGAACAAAAACAGCTTCTGCGGTATAGATCCCTGGAATGAGACGTGCCCTCTTAAGCTGAGCACAACAGCACAGATACATCCTCTCACTGCAGAAAATCCCATTTGTTCTGGAGACTTCAAAGGTACTGCTGTGCTTACTTGATCAACTTGAGAATTGGAGGAACTGCGCAAGAGTTGCGACGTCTTAACTCACAGCAGACAATGTCAAACTTAGAAACTAGACTAAAAAAGCCAGACTTTACCTCCTCTGACAGAGACATGGATTTGATGTGCTGTGGGCTGCTTGTGGGGCATTATTGAAAGCCACAAATGCTGGGTAATTGTAATTCCAGTCGATTGCTTACGGTTTCTATTCTGCTGTAAAATAATGGAATCTTTATGATTTAGTCTGGATTGACATTGGTAGCAGAAGACAGAGTGAGAAGGAAAATTGTCTGGGTCTGTTGACTGGTTTTGATCAGGTCAGTGAGGGTCAGATTTCAGGCTCTTGTCATCCACAGACCCACGTCTCACTGTTAGCGACGTAGGCTTCCAGTGTCTGTCCACTCGCCTGACTATATGTCTCCTCAGACCACCATCTACCCCGACGGGAAGCAAGGTGTGTGCCCCCCACGCAAGCCTGAGCCAAAATCCCATTTCCTGTTCATCTCCTAGCGCAGATCTTACTGCTTCTCTCTTTCTCTCTCTCTCTTCTCTTTCTCTCTCTATCTCTCTCTTCCGCCTCCCTTTTTATCTATTTCCCTTCCCCTTTCCTTGCGAAGGCTTAAAGCCACACACATGGGACTGTGTAGTAATTGCCTTCTTGCACCAAGCGGCTGATACCTTTATTGGATTGGCGTAGGGTTTCAGTGACTGTGTTTAACATGCAGCCAGCCAGTGCAATGCAAACAGAGCTTGTGTTTAAACAGCCGCGCATTAAGGCAGTGAGATGGAGGGGGTAAGCCAGGCAGCGCAGAGGCGGGCGGCGGAAGGGGCTGGGGGGTTGTGGGGGAGGGGGGGGGGAGCGTTTAGTGGTGTTTAGGAAGAGGCGGCGTCTCTCAACGAGCGGAAGCTCAGTTCACCGACACCCCACACCCCCTTCTTCCCTTACCCTTCCCTCCCATCCTCCCTGGCTTTTCTCACCGCAAACACAGCAACCCACCGGAGAACCAGTGACTGCTGCCCGCCCCTAGACGACCCCCCCCAAACACACACACACACACACACACACCAACCCTGATGACCACGGCAGAGCCTGCCACAGGCACGCTCGTTAGTATCCCATTGCATCAGCGCTGCCATTGGCTGGCGCTCGCGACGCCACCGTGAATTCCCACCAGGCTGATATCAACACTTCCTGTGGCCCGCAGATGGCACGGGAGCTGACCCAAATGCGGGGCTGAGCCGGGAGATATTTTTAAACCATCCGGGGGCCCCTCAGGCTGGACCCCAGCCAGGGGCAGGGCCGAGAGACAGGGAGGGGGAGCCCACACACAACACGCCACACGCCACAAAAGGAGCCAAAGGAAGAGAACCCCTTCCTCCAACAGGTCCACCCTGTCAACGCCTCCACGTTGGCAGGGCCCTTTGGTTAGGGTGATACAGCAGGAGCCCCACCCCCGCGTTTTCAGATACAGCTCCCAAATGTTATTACTCTAAGCTGATTGGACAACTGTGATGTGCACGGATGCTGCAGTGAGTGATGTCTTTGGTGCCCCACTGGCTTCCTTTGTGAAAATGTAGGAGGCATCATGGTTATCAATAGATACTATTTGCAATACAGCCATAATCATGATGCCTGTATTTCAGTTTATTCATGTCATTTTGTGGTTCATTTCAGTTAGATACCTAACTGCTTATGCACCATACATAGGCTAGAAGTAGCATATTGCTACCTATCATTGATTGACCGCATTATGTTAATGTTAGGAGCCCCTTCCCAATTTAATCAGGAGGGTTAGACTCGTGCACTGTATCGGTTTCAGATTGAAAAGGCAGCAAGTAAAGTTAAGAAGAGGGGCTCACAGATGTAACTCAATTAAAGTTTTAGCTGTGATATGCTCACATTCTCATCGTGTGCCGTGTGTATCCAGCAGTCCCTGCCACTGCCTCCACTTCCCTAATTAAAGCCACGTTTGATTAAACGAGCTAATTTCACAGTCTGGCGGGTAGACCCATGCACCCACCTGGGCGGGAAGCATCACCCAAAAGCCTGTTTCCTTGTTGTGGGGGTGGAGGCAGATGAAATCCTTGTGGAGGAACTACCACAGGTAAAGGAAGAAAAAAAAAGTGCCCCATCAGCCATGACTTCCATCACACCAGCTCTCCTGAAGGAGAAGGGCAGGGCGAAAGTCATGAAAGCTGCTATTCCAACCCAAGGGTGTAACTGTGTATTCATTAGCAGAGACTTTCTGAAAGATTTATACATAACTATATATAAAAACCTTTTGTGAACGTGGTCATATGTTACCTTCCATTTCCCTTTCATCTGAAATGTTCTATGAAGCATGTGAAATGTCCATGGTTTTGGGTGAAGATAGGGTCATGTCAAGTGCCAGTCAGTCAGTCAGTAGGTGTGAGGCCTGATGCGGATGGATTGTGCGTGAGCATGAATTGCTAACATTTATGTCACGGTTTTAAGTCTTCTTAGTGAAGACCAGGGACATTTGAAAAAACCTCTCATTGTCAAAACTGTTGGGTAGCTCCTGGGAACCGCACAAATCCTTGGTGAAAGTCTGAGGTATTTTGGCACGATGTGGCCTGCAGTCTATGAGGAAAAGATTCATATGAACATTTTTGTTTGTGTTTGAGGTTCAGAGGTTTATTGTGCACGTGTTTTTCCTGCCTATAGTGTGCACCTTTGTGTTGTACCTGGGTCTGCACTACACTTGCATTGTGGTGTGTCCCTGTTTGTTATTATGTCTGATGTGTATGCATGTGTATATGTCTGAGTGTGTGTGTGTTATTTCTCTGTAAATTTCATGGTAAAACACATGATATAATCTGTGGTAAGGGAAATCCTATGTAGGTAGCTTTGATAGTGGCAGAGTATTCCAAACTCAGCTCTTATCAGAGAGCTGCAGAGCGCTAGGAGTGAGAAATTCTGGCCTGGAGAAAGTGGGGTAGGCAGAGGGAAGGGAATCAGAGACTGAACCTCCCATGATTGCCTGGCTCTGTAACAGCCATGGGGGCTACAAAACATCCCAACGTCACCAGGGTGTCACAGGGTCAGGGTGGTGATGCCAGGTGCATCATGGTGAAATCAATATCCTTACGCCCCAAACCATGCAAGACCTTTGTAACGGACAGCCACTTCTGTGGACATTGGTGCACCTTGGGTTATGCATACCACATTCAGCAAATGTGCGCACTGCTGCTGAGCTTGCGAATGGATTTTTAAAAAGGTCAGGTAAACTGAGTCAGAGACACAACAGTGACTAAGGCACTGCTAGACAACAGCTGATGGGACAGGCTCCCAGCAGGATATCAGTTATGTCTTTAGTCTATCTGCCCGTGTCCAGTTTCAGCTGAAAATTGGTATTGCATATTAGAATGTTTCCCCCAAGTAAGAAGTGTTACTTCAGATGAGAATTTTGAAATAATAAATAAATATGATTCTTACACTCTTTGTTCAGGGTAAGGTGACTTCGGGAGCTTTGTTTATGATGTCAGTGTCTAGATTGATCTCTCTCTGTCTGTCTGTTTGTCTATTTCCCTCCTTTGTCTCATCTACTTATATCACACTGTGCTCTCTCTCATCTCCCCTGGGTACCGGGTTGCCCTGGATAGCGCTGTCTCCGGGGAGTCCTGTTTGTTTGCACAGTTTTTACTGCGACGTTAAAAAGTCAAGAGCCGTCCACAGTGCTGTGCAGGAGCTCAGTTTAATTTGGATTAGCCTGTAACACATGCTCAGTACACATGGGTTTGCTGTGGGGAGAGAACAGGCACCTAGCGTGACCCACTGTCACCAGCTGTCGTCTCCATGCATGGAACTGTGTGTCCGTGAACGCACATGTGCATGTTTTTGTTTGCATGAATGCGTATACGTGTGTGCACGCATGTATTTTAGGCCTCAATTTTTATGACACCTCTCCTCTACTCCCCTCAACCCTCCGAAAAAGACCAGAGTAGTGCAGGACTTCACTTGCTCCTGAAGACAAATGTGAAGCCTCACACTCATCTCATCCACCATTGCTGCATTACCAGCCTCAGCATGGTTTATATTTAAACTCCAGCCATAGTGTTGGGTCAATGTCCTTTTTTTCCCTTTTGGCTTGAAGAGAGAAAGTGAGGAAGCTACACTCTTGACTTTGAAATGAAAGGATCACATTATTGTAAATGAATAATGCTTTATGTGCTGTACTGCACATACAGGCAGGAGCAGAAAATGTAAAGGAGCTGAGAGCCTGCTTCTCACTAATATGTCTGAATGGCTTATTGTGCAGCGGTAAATACCCAGTAATTTGTTAAGTTTGATACTAATAGCAGTTAGGTGCTGAGCAGAGATAGAAGGAGAGAGACAGAGAGAGAGAGAAGGAGAGAGAGTCGAAATGCATCAGGGAATTGGCCCATTTGAAAAATGTTGCTTTTAGAGGAAATTTCACTGTCGGCCCTTTGAAGTATTGAACCCAGACTAAAGACCTGGTGCAGACAATTTCCGGAACAATTAGAAAACTTTGGGGGATCAGACACAGATCCAGGGCAGTCAGTTCAGGCCATGAGGCAAAGTGCTGGGCTCAGAGTTACTCCTCTGGGAGAGTTACTCCCGGCAAGGATGCCCACAGTGGCCGGTGGATGTTGGTCGAATTACTAGCTCACCTTTCGGGGCGCTCTGTTCCACAGTTCCAGGCCTCAAAGCCAAAGGATATTAACTCTGTTCTTGAGTCATGGTGACCCAACGGCATCAATAACTGTTCCTACAGAGAGCTCCTTTCAAAAGTGCACCTAATGACTGGTCATGGATTTACCCATAATTACCCAAAAGGAGAAATTTTGCAAACAAATCCAAGGGAAAGTGTTTATTTGGCCTACAAAACACACATCATGCCACTGGCCTTGTAAATAGCATAGTAAATGAGTGTTATATGAACCCAGACACTCTGGTTATAAATTTCTAATGGACCCATCACAAGATGCGTTTAAAGGAAAGCAAACTGTCATCACAAGGAGTTCCTATAGATAATTACAAAGCAGTAGCTCATCAGTCAGCCGCAGCTGAATTTGAAAAATGGAGCACTGTGATTGGTTAGGGCACCATGAGGTTCAGTAAAAAAAAAAACCCAGGGTCTATGATCAGAGTCACATCGAGAGTCATTCCGCTATAGCTGCTAGCTGAAGCACCATCAGAGCCATGTGAATGGGGTTTGGGGTCTAGTGGAGGACTGCAGAGAAGTGACAGTGGCCAGATCACTGGGACAGGTATGGGGGTGGGAAGCTTGGTCAAGCTCAGCCCCAAGTGGTCCTCTGTAGGCAGCTGCTCCCTCTTTGATCCAGGAGATGAGGGGGGTGGGGCCGACCCCCTGTGTGGCCTGCTGTGACACTGGGCGTAAAGGACTAGATGCCCCACTCCAATCCTCTAACAAGAATTAACCGATCATGGTCACACCCTGCCTTACCATACGCACAACGCCTGGCAAGGTGACCCAGTGAGGTGTCTTTGTGTGGGAAGAGAAACCCACACTCGCACGCACTCAACCTTCCTGTGTGACTGTATGATTCTTCCCCTTTGTGTGAAATTTGTCAAGTGCTCTGCCATATTAGAATTAGACACCTTGATTTAAAAAAATGAGCCTGTTTGCTGTTCAGTATCAGCCTACTGTTTATACTGAATCTCTGCTAAAGTAGCTGTTCGCACCTCCATGTCTTTGTAATGCAGTATTCTTCAGGGAGGGGGTGAAAAAAAATCCTGTCGTTTATTCAGGCGAGGAAGAAAAAGTAGCAGGCTCACAATGGTTTGAGCCTGGCCGGTCATTTCCTGTACATTATTGGCATAGCTGTCCACTGCGATCAGCGAGGAAGGTGGGGGGGAGGGGCTGCACACGGCGCTGGAGCAGGAGGTTGCTATAACAACCGCACCTTGGTGGTTCTCTTCCCCCCTGACAAATGAGTCTCTGCTGTTGGTGGGATTTGGAGCAAAAGCAGCTCCTTTAGTCAGATGAAAGGGCTGCCGTCTGTCTGAAGGGCTCTTCTGTCTTCCTCCCTCCCTCTCTCCCTCCCTCCCTCCCTCTCTCTCTTTCTCTCTCTCTCTCTCTACACTGTTGATAAAGACAGCGCATGAGACAGCCTGTTCTTGTGTGAGCTGCAGACTGGTGAGCTGGCGGGTGGGGTGGGGGTGGGGGGAAGGGGAGTAGTGGGGGGAGACAAACAAGGCCCTGCTTTTAATGTTCGACGCCACAGAGTCAAAACCTCCCCCATTCACAGGCGGCAGGGGTTCTTAGACTCAGGCAGGTCTGCTCATTTCGTTTCTCCTTGGAAAATGAGGGGCACCTCAGACACAGCTGCCTGTTATCCCATTACCGCGGTTTGGCCATGTTGTTCGCCGAGAACACCGCCTCAGTTCGGCTTTCTGCACCCACAGCCAGCTCCACAATTTAAAGGCTTAATGACACAACCTTTGTAATGGCTTGATGACGAATCATCAGAGGTATTTATTAATAAAGAATTATTACTGTTATGCTAAATTATCATACTGTTTGTTGAATGCGTCGCCTCGTGTTTTATAGAAAACTGGCACAAATGTTCAACTTGAATTACCATTAAGAACAAAGATATGTCTCTCTTTCTCTCCTTCTCTCACCAGTGTGCTTGAGACAGAAGGGGCTGTAGAATTCTGTATTTCCCAACGTGCCAGGGATGATTGATAGCATGTCTAATCATCTTTACGACCTGATAAATGCTATTGATATTGACAGGCGCCTCCATCAGGGTCTTCAATTCATAGCCATCAGGGGGGAAAGCAAAAAACAACAAACAATAGCAACTCTCAAAATGTTTCATATATATATATATATATATAAAAATGGTTTTAAAAGCAAGGAAGAAGGCGGAAAACCGGCCACCCCCTCACCCTCCACCTCCCCACCCCCAACATACCAGATGATCTATTTATCTTGTCGAATTTTTCTCCGTAAACATGGGCCTCATTGTTTCCCCCACACCCCCTACACTCCCCACCCCACCTCCCTTCTCCTGGTGGGGAGAGCAGTGCACACAGAAAGGCAGTGAATCTAGTTATTTTAGAATTTCATTTGGCAGGAATCACTGGGAGGCACACACACTCTCTATTCCCCCGCTAACGGAGAGAGGGAGAAGCCAGAGCAAGCGATCGTACCGAGCGCAGCGACGCCGCTAACACTGTAATCGCTATTGCTGTACTGTAATTAGTAAACCACCCTTTTAATGAGCACACCTGGAGTGTAATTAACGCAAACCCGGTTGGTGCCGAGGCGTTAAACGCGGAGGGGGGGTGCCGGAGCAGGCTAATGCGGTCGCCATTGTTTTAGGTGACCCGGGTTAGCTGCTCGTCGAGTCTTTTCACAAATATTTACCATCAAACCCAAGCGTTGTGTGTCCGGACTGCTAGCACAGCGTCCCCAGTAAAGCAAATGAATTTTTCCCACAATCGTGAAGCCTTTTATGTCTTCATTTTTTTTTTTTTTTACTTCTGGACTGCATTTTTTGAAAGAGTCAGAACAATATTTTAGGGGGTGGCAACAATGGCCATGAAGTGACCCCCAAAGAGCAAAGAGCAGATATAATGGTGGAAGAGTGGCTCTTTTCTGAAATGATGGCTAGAGTGGCATTTGAGCATCTTAAGTGACAAAAGAAACCCCTTCCCCCCCTTGTGATAAGTAGGCTGGAGGGTACCAGAGAAGCCCTAGCATGGCATAAGGGAACACTGAAGATGAAAGCAGTTAAACCGTACACTACAGAATAATTGAGACCATCTAGCGGAAGCGTCCTCATCCCTCCCCCATTACTTCTGTCTGTCTTGATATTCCTTCTGAAGGATCACAGTGTACTCAGTATTGCTCCTCATGAACAACAGTGAGCGAGATACTGATGTCTTTTGATTTGTATCATGTCTTGGAGTCAAAGGATTTTTAATTTGTTGTGAACTTTGGGTGGGGTAAACACATGTACTCGAGGGTACACAGGTCTCCTGCGTTAGGTTAATGATCCCCTTGTAAATGACAGAGGAAAGCAACATGTCCCATACTACAATTTTAGGCACTAAAAGTTGCTGTTTTGTAGATTTGGCCACTTTGATTTGTTAATCTGACCAGTTGGGCTACTTGCATTTGAGATTGAATGGCTGTGCAGTTTCACAGGTAGAAATGCATACAGGGATGTATATGAAAAACACAGTTACAGAAAGAGGGTACATGTGCAATGTATTCTCATGTTTCCAGGCATGTTATATACCTAATTTAATCTGTAGCAGCAAATAAAGGAAAGACCGTCGTCGCTCCTGACAGTATAAAACATATTAAATTTAAAGGTTAATGCAGGAGAAAAGTGGAAAAATAGAGTTCAGACAAGAAGTATAGTGCAATTGAAAGCTCAAGACAGGCTAATCAAGGCCCTTGTAGAACTGCCCTACTGTTTTTTTTATTGTATGTTTTGTTGAAAAGCTGCTTTTTGTGTTGTACTTTTGTAATATTGAAAATGAAATCCTTATCGGTTTGATTTGCAGAAAATGGAGGCATTTCATAGCTGAACAACTTAATCTCAATCTGTGGTGTGCAGTTTATTTTCAGATGAAAACTACATTAAAGTTGGCAGATATGTGTGTGGTTGTATCTGTGGACATTATGGAAAGATAACCAGACATACTTCACAGCAGACACCACGGCCTCTTGCTGTTAATTTTATTGATAGCAGTCTTTCACATTAAAACTTATGAAGCAAACATTACAATTACATAAATATCCTTTAATTAACACATTCTCTTGGTTGATGTGCCTGGAGTTCTGAAAGAGAATGACACTTGATTATTATTATTATTATAGTTTTTTTTTTTTTAGTGAGATGTAATAGCTTCTCAAAGAGGGTAAATTTTGGACTAGTTCCCAGGAGCTTGACACAACCATCTTCTTCAGTATGCACTGTCTAACTACTGCACCTCGATATTCAAGTTAACAAGTATATTCAATATTCACAATTCAAGTTACAGGCAGCAACCTGTAGTCTGTTGGCTAGGGTACATGACTGGGACCCTTGAGGTTGGTGGCTCAAGCCCCAGTCTAGCCACAGCAAGAACACCATTGCTGTTGGGCCCTTGAGCAAGGCCCTTAACCCCCAGGGGGATTGGCCCTAGGTTAGCCTAATCAACGGAAATCGCTTTGGATAAAAGCGTCAGCTAAAAGACTGTACTGTGATGTGAAATGGGTTGCCCATTTCAGTGGATGGTCAGGGGTCAGAACAGCAGCCGTAGCATCTTGGTAGCAGGAAGTTGTGGTGTTTTTGTGCCTGAGTCCCCGGCAGCTCTCAGAGCCTCTCTCTCCATCCAGGTACACAGCATATGAGAGCTGTGGTTCCCCATCACGTCTCCACAGTCGGCAGCGCCGTGTTGGTTGCTGGCTGGTTCCCGACAGCTAGCTGTAGACCATATTTAATGACTGAGACGAATTAAGCGGGAGATGCCGGTGTAATAAGCGCTTGCTGAAGTGTGAACAATGAAAGTTCGTCAACTGTCATTTTTTCAGCGCCGATTCCTTCCGCTGCTCTTCTCTTTTTCCTGAGATAATGATTAAGTGCTAACAGGCAGTCGTTATCGCACTGTTGTTCGCTCTGTGCGATATATTCTCTTCTGGAAGCAAGACAAGGACAGTTGGTGCATATCAAGCTTTCTTAGATGGGGGCAGGGAGGTGTTTTAACAGTTTGCATTGTGACAAAACTGGCTTGCTTTTGAGAGTTGAAGCATAGCATGGTATTCTGATTTGAATTAGCTTGTAATTGCCTCCCAAGAGGGCAATGTTTAAATCCAAGTGCCTGTGCAGTACACTGTATAAACAGAGGACTTGAAACATTGGAAATATAGGAGGTGCAATAGTTTGTACGCTGGCTTAGCATATTCAGAGCTGCACAGCTTGAAACACGGGGAGACTAACTTGAAGTGAACTTCAAACAAGTAATTAATTAAAATGAACCCTGTGATATCCTTAATATTCTGAGAAGTGACTTTAATATGCAAGCTGTGATTGTAAAAGGATGCTCACCATTTTCCTCTTTTCCCCCCCTTATCGAATTGCTTGTAGTTGTGTGAAAAGAGATTGGAGCACTGAAAGGTACCCAATAATATAATAGCTGTATCATTAGAACCCCCCTTTCTGGTCCAGTCATGCTAGAGCACACTGCTACTTAGAAATGAGGTTAACAGGCAGGGGCCTGAGGGGGAGGTGTTGGACTGTTTTTGGCTGAAACTGTCCTGTCACTCATTTCTGTTCCACCTGTTTTGTTTTCACAGCTGCAGGAGACTGTGAAGAGGAAACTGGACAGCGCCCGCTCGCCTCTGAACGGGGAGCAAAATGGAATTTGTGATGGGAGTTTTTCTCCCAACCCGAAAAGACTACGAAAGGAGGGACCCGGGGGTGGGCTGGACTCGCTGGCCAGTTTGCCCAACAACGCTCCGCCCGTTTCACCCCTCCACCAAATGGACATTAAACCCCCATTGGCCATGGCCAACAATGCTGGCAGCGGCAATAACCATGTCCCCGGCCGGCCCGACGACTTGGGTAAGAATGGAGGTCTCCCAGACATCAAGCTCAACGGCTCCCTGGACTTGGATGACGGCTTCAGCCTTTTGAAGGACATGAAGCAGGAGCCTCTAGACGATGGTGCAGGCATAGAGTCCTCGGACACCTCGCTCTCAAACCAGAACAAGCTCTTCTCCGACATCAACCTCAATGACCAGGAGTGGCAAGAGCTGATCGATGAGCTGGCCAACACCGTGCCCGAGGACGACATGCACGACCTCTTCAACGAGGACTTCGAAGAGAAGAAGGAGGCGGAGTTTACGCGGCAGGCTGCACAGACGCCCCTCCCCCAGGATCCCCCAACAGCCCCACCCCCAAAGTGCCCAGATGCCCATGGGTTCTCCACAGGTCCGGCCCTCCTCGTCGGGGCCGCCGTTCATTGCCGCAGCCAATGGCACGCCTCCGCAGCAACCGCTGCAACAGTCTCCAGCCGTCGCCATGGCATCAGGCTCACCCGCCAACTGTGTGGCCCAGTCACCGCAGACTCCCACCCAGGCTCAGACGCAGACCTCCAGGCCAGGGAACGGATTCATGATGAACCCTGGCCCTGGGGTGGGACCTGTGCCTGCTCCGGGGGCGGCTGGCGGCGGTCCAAACCAGGCAGGCAGCGGCGCAGTATCGGTGCCTCCCTCCACCACTGAGCTGTCCCCTGCAGAGCAGCTGAAGCATATGGCAGCCCAACAGCAGCAAAGGGCAAAGCTCATCCAACAGAAGCAGCAGCAGCAGCAGCAGCAAACACAGGCAGCCAACTGGTCACCCGCCGGGGCGCCGTCGAGCCCGTATGGAGGCCCCTTCAACCCAGACAAACCAAATAGCCCCATGATGTACCCACAAGCCTTTAACAACCAGAACCCAATGGTGGCGGCAATGGCTAGCAACCCTCAGAAGGCCACCATGAACAACTACCTCCCTCCGAACCACATGAACATGATCAGCCAGCAGTCCAACAGCATGGGACAGAACACTATGAGCAAGCAGCAGGCCGGCATGCTGTCCTACAGCAACACCAAGCCCCTCAGCCACTTCAGCGCCGTCGACCACATGGGCCAGAGGATGACCCCACCCATGGCCAACCCCAGCAAGAACCCCATGATGCCCTACATGCAGGCGCAGGCGGGGCAGGGTGCGGGGCAGGTCCAGGTGCAGGTCCCCCCTCAGGCTCAGGGGCAGATGCCGGGAGGCCAAGCAGCCCACCTGACCGAAGAGCAGAAGCGCATGCTGCTCATGAAGCAGAAGCTGAACCAGAGCATGCCTTACAGCGCCATGCAGCCCCATGGACAGGTAGGTCTTACACTCCACACTGGTTGATTTTTGCTCGGTGGGTATGGAAGCTTGTGTAGATTGAAGCAATAGAGATATGAGAGATTGCCTAAAATGCTTTTGCTAATCTGGGAGACCTGGTGAAGTAGAATATGTTTTACTATGTAAAATACTGTAATTCTAAATATGTTCTTCCGTTACCTTATTAGCATTGTTTATGAATGCATTTGAATGAGAAAGTGGCTATCCTGATTTCTGCTGGAAAAATATTGCCTTCTTCCTCAGTACGTCTTGTGAAAGCGTATCTCTTATGTAGGTCGTAGCTGCTTGGGGGTGGTAGGAATGGTGTTGGGGTTGGGGTGGGGGGTGTCGGCTCCCACCTGTCTCTTCTGCTTTCTTCAGTTTGGAGCTGGCATTAGCTCCAGTCCCCTTGGGGGGAGGGGGTACGGTTACATTGTAGACGTGACTAGGGCTGGGCGCCCATTCGTTGAGCTGCCATTTCCTTCACTGAGCTCCGGTCTGTCTGTGAGCTTCGCTCTGCTGCTCAACACAAGCCTCTGCTTAGGACGCCCATGTCGTATCTGCACTGCCCCTTGCCCTGGTGTTATAGTCAAGGCTTGTAATCAGAGGGCTGAATACTCAGCTTCTACATGGCACACTTACATCGTCCCCCCTGAGCTTATTGCTAAACCTTGATTGCTTCAGTACAGCAATCAAATTTGCGCAGTGTTGATGATGGTAACGGCAACATCAGTAAGGATGATACTAATCTCAGAGCTAAGTCTTGAAACTGGTATTTGTTTGCCCCAGCTCTCCATCCTCTCCATCACTGTAGACGTTTTCATAGTTTATGCAGCTTTTGAAGAAAGTGATTGAGAGTGCAGGGAGTTTACCTGCCCGCAGTAGCCTTGAACACGGTAGTCAGCGTTAACCCACCTTGGGAGTATTTCTGTGCAGAAGCCAGCTGCTGATGGCGTGAGATTTGCTGGCTCTGGCTCCATTCACGTGAGTAAGGCAGTGCTAATCAAATGAAGTGCTGACTGTATTGCTTTCAGTTTTGTCAGTGTATAAGGAGGGCAAGATGGCGCTAATCCCTCTTCATGAGCTTGTAAATGAACTCGACCTTTTGTGCGTGACTGTGAACAGCAAACACAATTGTCGGTACGTGGGTGCCATGAAGTTTGGTGCCAAGAGTAGGTCATTAGAAAACAACACACAGCACCCTGTTTTGTCATGTTCAGCTTGAATAATCTTTGCGATTTCTCTCATAACGTTTAGCATCATTACGATGAGGAAGGGTAGTTAGCTCATTTCAGCTAGCTCATAGCTGCCTGTCGGTGATGGAAAATTCAGGATGGGTGGGGAGGGTGTGTTTTAGCTGACATTAAAACCCTGCTGCTCTTAAAGTGGATGAATGGCATACATTAGAGCTAATGACATTTAAATTTTTTTTTTCTTTCAAATCCCCCAGAAGCAGGTATGTTTCTCTGCTCTTTTCTGGCTCAGTCTTAGCCTGTGTGCAGGTGCAGCTGAAGCGTCGCCCTCTTCTCCTCCAGCACTTTAACAATAGCCAGACATCGAAAACTAATAAAGGGAGGAGATTTATTGAAATGAGAGTTTGCGGCAGAGATGGGGAGTGAGGTTGGGGGGGTGGGGGTGGAGTCGCCTTGCGGATGCGGGCGGGTGGGCGAGCAGGCGGGCGGGCAGGGTCTTTTGTGGAGGGGATTGATTCTTGGCGTTTCCGCTGTCAGCAGAGGGGGGAAAGATGGATGCTGAGATGAGTAGTCTGAGTGGGGCTTGCGTCTCCTGGCCCCCTGCTCAAGGGGGGGTCATTAGTACCGCGCTGTTAGGATCCAACCGCCTGCACCAAGGTGTGTGGGGTTTTAGCAGGATACCTGCACTGCAGTGCTATTATTTCTGCTGTTGGTGGTGCGAGAGAAAGGAAAAAAAAAACAGTTAATACAGATAAATCCATGGCGCATTGTAGTGTAACGCACACATAGCTGTACACAATGAGGGTGGAGGGCAGTGATCTGTGTCATAATACTAAATCCTGTATATGCAAATGTAACAGAAATATATGAGTAGTTACATACTGCCAGTGCATTGTATTTTGGTGAGTGGTACAGTTGTGTTGCCTTTCATGTATTTGGAGAGCGTGGTTGTACTTGTCTTGGGATCACAGCTGAACAGTGGACCTTCGTCAGTCTGTGTGTGCGTATGGTAGAAAGATATGAAGAGGGTCCGGCAACAGACAGACTCTCAGGCGTATTGATTATTGGCTAGGCTGGGCTTGTGTGTGTGCATTCACGCACGCATGCGTGGATTTATTGTGGATTGGGGGTGTGTTATTAACATTATTTATGTGCTCGGTGGTAGTGTCTCATTACTGAGGGAATCGGGCTCGCTGTTGTACAGGTGGCGGGATGGAGCCCATTGCATAATCTTATTAGTGCATCATTATGGAACTCCAGTCCGCTTTTTAAAAGCTTGTTAGTCAAGGTTTAATTGTTGCTCCTTGCTTTGCATATCTCGGCTGCGGTAATTTGATCTCCGATGGTCGAAAAGGCGGCGTTGCGGTGGAGCCGCGTTTTTCGGGCTAATGGATTGTGAAGAGCCGGATCTTCAGCGCGGCAATAGGAAGAGGAGGTTTGATGGGCACTGAAATAGCCCACTTAGGAGGACCATATTATTAATAATGAAGCCAAGATTGTTTGGCATCTGGACTGACTGTCGCGGCAGAGAATAGCTGTGAGGCGGTATGGGGGGGAGGGGTGGTGAGGTGCAGGGGGCGGGGAGACATTTATCTCCTCCCCCCAGCCTTCAGAAAGCCCCACCCCTCATATCTTAATGTTGCCTGAAGCGGGAGGCAGGCTGGATGGCTGCCATGGCCAGTGCTAATAGCCCTGTGAGTCACGACCATGGAGCTTAAACAACTTCCCTCTTCCCTGTTCTTCCTTCTCCTCCCTGATACAGCTCCCCCGGACACATGCACACACAGACACAGACGCATGCGCTTGCTCTGGGATAAGCGCTCCCCTGCCCCCCGATTGTTCAGATCACGTATCCAACCTGAGAAGCACCTGACCACCTCTGCTGCGTCTCCAGAGCTGCATCAGTGTCAGAGTTAAACAAGCACAGCCTTTCCCTGCCCACTGCAAAGGAGAAAAATGGAGGGAGGAAGGGGAGAGGGAGGGAGAGAGAAAAAGGTTAAGACAAAAGAGGCTGTCCTTATCACCGCTGCACTTCGCCATTTACTCAGTGCAAAGCATTAGTCTTTGTGACCAAAAGATATACATCACTCTTATATCACCAAAAGTCTAATTTCCAAGCTAAAGAACTGAAATTTCAGCACTAGCCACCCTTTCTGCATCTCTCTGGACATACACATTTCATAGGAACAAACAAGTCACCTACAGTTTGTTATGCTGTTATGATCCCCATCATTACCATGTGAGCCTTGTTTAACTCTATAGATGTCCAGATTGCCACTTAAACATCCAAACAATGATTATGATCACGATCACTTGAGACATATGTTGGTCCACCGATGATCAGTAGCAAAATGTAAGAAATGAGGATTAAAAAAAAATCCCCATCATTCATTTGCCAGACTGTGGTGCAAGCAACCTAGGAATTGTGATCATAGGTTTCGGTCTTGACTTCATTGCCATCACCCTATGTGTAGCCCTCCACTAGAGCCCCTCAGTCATTCTTTATTCTGTGCACACCTGAAACACAAGCATTCCGGGCTCCTCAGGTGTTAGTTGGTCAAACACACCAACTGAGAGTTCTGTATGCACCATGATTGCATGGGTTCAAATCCCAGCTCATGTTGTGCTGTTGGCACCTGTCTCTCCTCTGTGTTTCTGTGATACTTGGGGTGAGCAATAGCCTTGCTGTATTGCATGTTTGGATTTTTTGTACCACCAAACAGGTAAATATAGAAATGCATAACCAGACTGACCATTTCTGTGCCTTTCTGGTTGATGGCATGAACTGGGAAAAGAACCTGGAAAGTCTGTTGAACAGAGTTGTCAAATAGCTGTGGATGGACCCCTGATGTCGGTCCCATTAGAGGCTGGAGGTTTGCAGAGGTATCCTCCATGATAAGTACCTCATCAGAGAATCTCTCTTGGGTCCTAATGATAGTGATGTCTTTGGTCTGCCTGCAGAACAAACTCTATCGCACAGACCTGTGGTGGCAGTATGCCTTTACTATGATACTAACCAGTAACAGGCTGTGTGACCATAGGCCCTTGCCATTGAGAAAGGTCATTATGAAAAGTCAGGCTGATAGCAGACAAAAGTATCTGTATACACTGTGAAAATGGATGAGAAACCACACAATGTGAGAGCAGACAAAAAGTTACATGGTCACTGAGAGCTATCTGATCATGGGTGAGGTAAATGCAGAGGATTTTGCCTATGGCGAGAATAGCACACAAACAAAAAACACTTTCAAAATATCAATACCCCTCTACCCCCAATTTCTTGACAAAAAAAACAACAAACAAAACCACTGGCTGCCACATTATGGCACAGCACCTTAAGGCAATATTTCAACTTATTTTTACTTACCAGCAGTAGATATTTCAAACTGAGCATTAGTATTATTGCTATTGTCATACGCATCATGTTTTTTTATATATATTGAATTGAGAATAAGAATTATTATTGTTATTTTGATATTATTTCCATGGTCATTTTAACAGCTTATTTTGGCAATGCTGAACAATGTATAGTCATGCCAGTATTGCAAATTGGAGAGAGAGAAAGAAGGAGAGAGGGAGAGATAGCTGGGGGGAGGGAGACAGAGAGAGAGAGACCACCCTCAGTTTCCCCTCCCCCCCCTCTCCTCTCTCTCCATGGAAGGAAGAGATATTGCTTTCTCTCTCTCTCTCTCTCTCTCTCTCTCTCTCTCTCTCAACCCCCTCTTGCTCTGGCCCCCCCTGGTGCACTCAGGCACACGTGTCAGGGCTTGAGCTGAGCTGCTCTCAGATCCTGTGGAGAACTTCCTGGGGGAGGAGGGAAGGAAGGGTGGGGGGACTGGCGAAGGGCATGCAGCACTGCCTGTCTATGCAGTGGTGTGGCAGTGCTCCTCCTCCCCCCCCACCCCAGACATACAAACACACTCACACACACAACAAGCTGTAAACAAAGGGGGGCATGCAAGGCGCCAGGCTAACAGGCTGCTGATTGACTGACTGATTGTCATGGAGACGAGGGTCTGGACACTGGTAGGGGAAGTGGCCGTACTGCTATACTCCTCCCCAGACCACAGCCTGGCAAATACCGACAGGGCTTAACTGTCTGTGTTCCACAGAAATTCCCTTTGTGCTGCTCATCTCATTTACAACACAGTACTTCTGCACAGGACATTTTTTTTCTTTTTTTTTTTTTTTTTTACATGACACTAAAATTGTCACAACATGCATTTCCATCATTGAGACGCGTGCCCTATGACCTGAGATGGTCTCATCCATGACAAAGTCGAAGTGTGAATTCCCTCTGTGGTCACACCATAAAGACTTCAAGGACAAAAGCAGTGGACAAAAATTAAATCAAATACCTTTACGACAGTTGCCCCCTCCCCCCCAAAAAAAAAAAAAAAAAAAAAACAATGGCTACCACACTCATGTGTAATGAGCAGAAGAAATAAGTAATTTTATCTTATAGAATTCCTGTCAGTTTCACCTGCTCCTCTTTTTGAGAAGTTTTTTCAAGGCCGCACACCACCAGCTTTGCTGAGTTACTTGGCGGTCGTCATCGCTGGCAGCTCATCGCTGTGAAATCAATACATAACTCCACCACCCCCTGCCCTCCTGCTCCGCCGCTTCAGAGGAAACATTATTTAGATTCCTCCCAACTTTTTTGTACTTTTGGGAAAGGGATAACATATTGTTGCATAATTTTGTTCTCTTTTTTAAAAAATAATAAGATCAACTCTGTAACAGGAAGAGGTGAATCCCAGACACCTTACCAGCAGAATAATGATGTTTTTACGAATGTTTTTAAAGGATTTTTTAAAGAATTTGCAATCAGTCTCTTGACAAAAATATGGGTAAAACGAATTATCTGATGGGCTAAAACAAAACACGGTTTACCCTTTAACATTTGGTTAGCTAAATTCTTTTTACTGAAAAAGTTCTGTCCACGGAAATACCTTTATTGCAACTTGTTAGGTGACTCAGTAAACTGGTTTAGTCATGCAGTAGTGTTGTGACCAGTTAATGCATGGCTAACTTGTCCAATTTCCTCTCACAAGGAGGGTAATGGGAATGTAGCTTCAGCTACAAGAATCCATTGCTCCAACTCCATACTGCAGCTCCAACCATCTTCAACCCCAGTAGTGTTGGGAGAGGAATGCCATATATACATGCTGTAGCTTTTGAATCTGCTTGCCCTGAATTTAATTGATTGTGCCCATGTCTTCCGTTTTTCACCATCGCTTAAAAGGATTGTGCAGAGATTATTTGTGACATCACGTGTAGTGCTAACGCGCACGCTGACCTGTGAAATGCCGTCACAGAGAGAGTCTTGCTGGCGTTGCTCGTGTCGAATGCATTGTGTAACACACAGCAGGGGCCAGCATGCCTGGGCCGCGCAACACCGCCAGACTCACGGGTCTTCGCGAGAACAGCAGCACAAACACGCAGCAACGAACATGTGACATCCCCTGCAGCCAGTCAGCGGAGAGCTCTGTAGCAGGTAGCTCATCGTGCCTCTGTTGAAGCCGTACGGGGTGTGGAAACAGCGCTGTCCTGAGGAAGCAGAGCATTAACTCAATTCACACTCAGCAGCGGGGGTGCAAATCCCTCTGGAGCCAAAAGCATGGTGTCTCACAGCCACCGGCGGTGGCATTGTGTGCAGACTTCAAATGCGGGGGAAAGAGCCCGGTCGAAGGCCGTTTTTTGTTTTTGCTGGCGAGATGTATGTGTGCATAGAGCACATCCAGGTGAACACTTACCCTGTGTTCTGTGAGGTTTAGTTCTCTCTTTGAGCCGTGATTAATCGTGCACACTGATGTGCGTAGACGTTACACATTGGCAAAGTCATACGTAGACATGTTCAGGACCCATTGCATAACAGTTGTTTTGAAAACAGTGTGCTGTGGTTAGAGCGAATGCAAACAGAGTTGACGTTCACTGTGCCTCGGTGAAATCAATATGAAGTCCCTAAAGCCTTTGCGCATTCTAGTGAGGGGCTCATGCATTTCCCAGCATCCTCTTTGGCCGCTCATCTCGCTCTGCTCATTGGGATGCTGACGGTCTTTTATATTGATACGCCATCTTTGTGTATCTTTCCTTTTTGTTCCAAAAAAAAAAAAAAAAAAACGAAACCTGTTTCTCCTGTTGTTTATAATGCTGCAGTCCCATGACCTAATTCTCAGTTCCTTTGGATGTTGCACTGTTGCACTCCTCATATATTGAGCATGCTTAATGATATCTATCTTTGTAGGGGGAATACCAATTGACACTTGAGAGGACAGGGTCAAATGATCAAATTTCTTGACCCAAGGAAAGGACCTTATGGATTGCAAGCTTCACAACAATTCAGCCAAGGATAAATTCTGTAGTTTCAAGGCATATGCAGCACCTGTCTGCAAAAACTAGTTAATTTTCAAGTGCGTGTTGAATTTTTTTTTCCAGAAAACAAGAGTACATTTCTGGCTCCTGTTAAACATTTTAAATGATAGCTAAGCTAAACTAATGATGATTTTTTTTTAAGGGGTGGTTCTTGTTAACTCTGCAATTAATTTTAGCAAATCAGTGTAAGTACATCACACGCTCTCAGCCAACGCCAGTCTCAATCTACAGAAGTGGTACAGGGTGGAGGGGCCTCGACCCCCACAGAGATGAAAAGTATTGAAATATACTAAAAGTTTGTGTATTATCAAGAGCAGAGTAGATAATCCAATGTTTTATGATATGTGGACAAATATATAGGCTATGAAATACACATATAATTGCAGTTTTCAGATATCAAATATGAAAGATGAAATGATCTTCCTGTGAAATATATCTATTATATTTATCATATATTATAAAAAAGTTCATAAGCATACAGTATGTTGCAGAGGGGCCATGGGAGGGGCATGTCAGGTGAGTGGGATTTTTGCAGAGGGTGGAGGTGAGGCAGGGAGGCCAGTGCATGTGGTGACATGGGCAGGGGTTGGGTACATGGAGGGTGGATGTCAAGGTGATGTGGCCCTGTTTGGTATTCAGGGGTCCGCAGGAGAGGGCTGCAGAATGGAATAAGAATGATTCACCCCACGGTGTTCACTGCTCCACCGCCACACACGCACACACACACACACACACACACACCTCGTGCTTGCAAAACTTTGGCCCGCCTCAGCTGCTCTGCGTTGCCATGGATACTGTGGCCCACGGCACCTTGCTGCCTGAATCGATGGCAGATCCAAGTTGGCGGGGAGGGGGTGTGCTTGTGAACCGAGGGGAGGGGGGAATGGCTCGGGAAGATGTTGAGAACATACTGCAGTTTCTTGATGGCTTTGAATAAAGACAGAAGGGAAGAGGAAGGAAAAATGCTCTCAGTCGCAAAGTAAAAAGATTTGTGCCATTTGCAGCTACGTCACCATGATAGTAGCATCTAGCATAATTATGCAGCAGTGAGCTGCCAGGTTTCAGTGAAATGGCAATTAGTTTTGTGAAGAGGGCATTGTTTTAATTAACAGTAATGTTTGAAGAAGGGGAAAAGCCAGTTTTCTGTTAATTATCCGTTTGTTACTGAGCAATAGTGATGGCTTCATGAACCTTTCTGACACAGATTTCTAAAGATCTCTTACATAGTTAACAATTGGTAAGGGAAGCAGCACGTTCAAAAGAGTTTTTGTGTGATGTGTGCCCCTCAGTTTTTTTTTCCATTTTGAATGAAAAAAAATATTTGTGAATGGACACCATCCCTGTAATTTTTATGAGAATTTTAGAAGTGTTTACTACATGAATTCTGGATTTCATTAAGGACATACAGGTGGTCTAAGCTGGAATCAAAGTTAACAGCTGTCGGGTCAATACACTGTTAGAAATCTTTAAGAAACGTAAATCCTGACCTGAACTGTGAAGATGATACAAAAGATGATGACACTGGAATAGACTCCAGTAGGTTGCAGGTTTCGGTACCAGATAGGACACAGCAGTTGCACACTTAGACAGCTTGGTAAGTCAATAAACATCAAAAGTTTGAAAACTCAGATTGGTTTTTATTTCAGAGCTCGTGCCCAAGTGTAGATCGCTGCAGAGGTAATGTTCCTGCTTAGATTAGTGTCATCGAGGCAGAGCCCAGAGTGGAATAGTGTGTCATGTGACTCCTGCAAACAAAGCAGTGGCCATTTTGTATTTGTGGTAAGGACAGATTTATACTCTGAATGGCAGTTTCCTAATGTGTTGACCGCAGCATAGCTATCACAAATCCAAATGGCTGTCTTTGGTATAATCATATGCTTGTCTTTTTGGCTAACGTGAAGTTCAGATTATTTATACATTGCTCTAGTTTACTTTCGTCTTAATCAGTGTTGTGATTGTTGAATGCCTTTTCTCAAAATACAGCCCTGACTAAATCAGTGCTGTGGAAATCCTGTGGTTGTCACCATGGCCACTGCGCGATGAGGGCTTCACTTGTAGCCAACCAGGAATCTACTGTCTGGGGGTCGCAGCTGACAGCACTGTGTGTGACACAGAACGACTTCCTGTGTGAACCCTCCCAACAATCAGAAAGGGGGAGTGGCACACCACAGAAACACTCTGTGGTCACCTTATGCTCACCAAGGCTGTCAGGAGCCAGGGCAAGGTGAGAGGTTTGGGTTCAAAGGTTTGTTTGTTGTGACAGTTGTGTAAATGAAATGACGAGAAGCAGGGAAAGGAAAAAAAAAACACCAGCCCTGTTGCAACTGGTGGGCCTGTGGTAACCAGATCTTAACAGCTGGTTTGAGACCGACACAGACCAATGAAAAGTTGGGGCATACTGGAGGTTTGATGGCGAAGGAATGGTGGCTGGGAAATCAGATGGGTGAAGTTGCACTATAGTAGTGAGGGTCCTGCGTTTGTTTTTTGGGGGACATGCTGCGAACAAGCCACTGGGGTGCTGCAGTCCTTGTTTTGAGAGACACTCATTAGGGAGACGCTCTCTATAGTATGGCATCCCCACTTGTCTGCCACACAATGTACAGATGGCATGCTTGTTTGCCATCATGGCAGTGTGGTTGAGTGTAGCCAGAGAGCCGGGGTGTGGGTAGTGTGTTGGTATATGCTACACAGTTGCTGAGGACAGAGTAAGACATGGGGCTCTCATTCCAACGTGGCTCCTAGGCCTTGCACACGCAGGTTACATCTAACCTGCTCAACAGTGTCCTTTTTTTATTGTAAATGTAAAAGCAGTTTGAATGTTCCTCCAAAAAGCAGCCAGTTCCTACTTCCCAGTGACACTGTCAGCACACAGTGATGAGTTGCCCAAGAGTGACTCACCCTCTCTCCCCCACCCCCTGCCACCCCACCCCCCATCACCCCCCCCCATCCCTCTCCCCGTTGGTCTGCTTGTGCTGTGATTGGCTGTGAGATTGGCGTGGTGGGAACAGAATGTGTTCTCTTCAGCACCTGAGACACACCACAGCAACGGAAAGCACAGCTGCCCCTCGCCACTGTGAAGCACAAATAAGATCTCCCAGCTGCAGGTGCTGCTCTTGTCTTGTGCACACTCGCTCACAAACAGACAGATAGACGACATGCCCACAGCAGCAGAATGACCAGTTCTCGTCATTATGTATCATGTTAGTGTGTTCACACACACACACACACACACACACACAGTCCGCAAACAGACCCACAGCTACTCAGATGCTGAGGATCATTTTTTTTGACCAAGCAGATAAAGCCAGAAGGAGGAAATACAGATTTCTGGCAGAGGGTGGGGAAAATGACATTTAACATTGTTTTTCTGTCACCACTGATGTCATTATTTCATGTATTTGTGTAACAGAGGACAAGTCTCTGTTTCTCCTGTAAAAGGCTCTCGGTTGTCAGGTGCAGAGACAGAGCAGACTCCCGACGAGGAGGGGGACCGATGGCAGCGTCTTTTAAAAGTCGACGATCCCCCGAAATGTTCCCTGACAGCCTCAGCACCGAGTGGCGAGAGTGGAGAGGGAGGGAGACTAAGGAGCTTTGAGGATTAGGAGCACAATTTTACTTTTTTTTGTACCAAGAATCTTCTGCTCAGGAGCAATTTGCCTTGAACGCTGAAACATGGTTAATCCCCTCTTAAAAGTACCTAATCCCCATCCTGGTACCTGATACTGGGCAGGGAACTCAGGGAATGTCATCTATACACTACCTGTGAGTGGCTACTGATACACCCAGCCTTCTGCCATGTATTGATTTTAATGTGTTCGCAAACGTGTGTGTTGGAGCGTTTAAAGGCTCTCCAAATCCCCTTCCTACCCGGTCCTTTAGCCGCGTCTCCGCCGGTGCCTGCATCATATCTTACAGGGCACCTGCGGCCCGTCTTTGAAAAATGACCCACCGTTCAAAGACTGGACAGTTTGGGAATACTTCACTTTAAGTAGGTCTTCATCAGGCATGTATTGGATCGAAATAAGGGAATAATCTTGAACATAAGCACACAACATTATGACCAAATTATAACAGATAACATAACATTTTGAAATAGATAATCGTAAGGATTGTGACCCTTATAATGTAACATCTCATGGTGGCATCTTTAAAACTGTTTTCTGTAGGCTGGGTGTAATATTCATGTAAGCTTATGACAATGGATATGATACATTATGCAGCACTTATTAAAGTATTATGAATGTTCTATAACAGCCAGTTGAAGAGCAGTATATTATGTGGGGGGAAGGATGAGAGTGAAAATCTCTAGGCTCTATGAGCATTCGAACAGGAACCTCAAGGAAAGATGTTACAGTAATGCTAGCAACCCAGCTGCCTTCACAGGCTGACTTGTAAACAATTGATGTGTCAAAGCAAACATTTTCCCTCGGTTATTGTTTAACCCGTACAGGCCTTTGACATCATTAGGAAAATATCTCATACTATTTGTGATTACGTGACTCATTAGCTGTGTGAAGGACACCCAGCTTAGCATCATGGTGCTTCGATATTGTCTTTTACACTTTTGCTGTTACTCTTTGTCTGCCTTGCTATTGTGTGTGTGTATGCCTTTATTTGCTGCTGCACTTTTATGTATCATGCCTGGATGGCCTTGCGAGCCAATAAACAAATGAATCGCAGATAACAATTTGACCATTGAGCGAGACTGAAAGAGCATGCAGGACTGCGGCAGTAGAGGAGCAGGGCTGCCCCCCCCACCCCGCTGTGCATAGTTGTGTGTAACCCCACACCCTGCCATAGAGGAGGGGGGGGGAGAGGAACCACGAGTGCAGCTGTGAAGGGGAGCCTTTGTTTTGGACGGTTGGCAGTTGGTCTGTGACCAGGGCCGACCAACTCTCAAGCTGGCTGGCTCTGACACCCAGATTCATTATCCCTGATAATATTTAGAGTGCTTCCCAGGCTGAGGCACGGCCCGGTCGTTAGCGACTTTCAGTCTGCGAGTCTCCAGAGCCCCGTTGTCCTCCTCCATGGGCAGCATAAGGTAAAGCCGCGTTCATTAGTCGGGCTTAACGGCCAGGAGTCCGCGGACTGGCCCACTGAGCCCGCCGATCTCGACCGCAAGCGCGCCGTCCTCGTATGGCGTCACGAATCATGCCGCTGTCAGGCTGGCTCTCTGAAGAAGGCCTAACGGCTAATGCTGTCTGACAGATCGCTAATTCGAGAAACCCCCCCAACCCTCCGCCTGTCCAACGAACACGTGATTATGAATCGCAGTCAGGGCTGCGCAGAAACAATGTCATCACAAACACGCAGCTCGGTGATGAGGTGGGCAACGGAAGTGCTCCCTGTGCTCATTGACTCAAGCTGAATTACTGGTAGCGTAGGCCAGGTTTAGAACATTAGCAGAGTCCTCCAAGGACTGCCTCTCAACCCCGGGCAGCCCTAAGCCCTTAATCTACACACTTTTGTTCAAGTTGGTAGTCCGACAGAGCGCAAACAGACGCGCTCCGTCCACACACACCTCTGCTGAGCGGTAGCGTGTTTGCCGAGGATTAAACCCAGCAAAAGGAGTGCGGAGAGAGTGTGGAGTACCTGAAACTGGATACACAAGGCGGGGAAATTACACAAGCTGTGAGAAATGAAGAAATGAAGGGTGTTGAAATGGCACTGCTTCCTCAGGAAAATGGCCGTTTGCTGTCTTCCAATTGTACCGGCTGAGCAGAAACGCAGTAAGGTCACGCTAGCACTGCAACGATGCATTTTGAGATGAGGGAGGCAGGGAATGGCTTAGACCACACAGATTTCTGTGAGCCGTTTTCAGTTTGGCATGTGAGGAATGCGAGACGTTATTGGCGTTTTACACTAGGAGGAGGGGGAGGTGCTTTTGATAAACATGCACGATTCAGTACAATCCATGACAGGTCATCCGTCTTCGATTATAACCAATTCAGATCCCAGCGCTGGCCCATCCGAGCCACAAAGTCCAGCACAAGAGATCCATTGAGCAAATACAACTTATCCCACCATGACCTGTGGGTCACATTACCAAGGCGGACCTTACGAACAGCGCTGCCTGCCACTACAGACATAGGTAGAGTCCCCTACAACAGAGAGCGTGGGGTGAACCTGCATGGTCACCTGGGAAGCCACAGCAGGCAGTGACGGATTGGTATGGCCCAGCGAAAGGCCACAGCAGCTGAGGCTGGAGAGGAGTAGATTAATCCAGGAGTGGCCATGGCACAGGTACAAAGACACAAGTGCCCAGGGGAACACTGGAGGAAGGGGGGGAGGGAGGGGGGGAGGGAGCCTGAAGATGCAGCATAGTTAGAGTACCACATGACCTCCGGATCCGGCACACAACACTGTTGCAGAGGTCTTTTTTTTTTTTTTTGAAGACTAGGGAAAAAAAATGAAACCAAATAAAGTGACTTGAGGGGGGAGGTGGAGGATGGTTCAGGAAGCAAACCCCCCACCCACCCCATTCCACTGTGCTTTGTTTCTCTTCTGCTGAAAACTGCCGCCTGTGTTTTCACCATCCCTAATTTCACACAAATGAAGTAGTTATGTTCAAGTTGTTGTTTTCGAGTATGTTTCACTTGTTGTTTTGGTACTTTTATTTTGGGGTGTGTGTGTAATTGCTGTTTATGGTTACATTTGCTTCAAATTATTGTCCGAAGGAAAAAAAAAATGTGTAGTTATAAACATGTTTCTACAAATGTTTGAATATCATTCAGTTTTGCCAAGAACTTTCAATCAGGGACCCACGTGCCTGTGTTGATCATGGATTTTGGAGGCCACAACAAAATAAATGGTCACTTACGATGTTTTGACCAAGCAACAAACGTTTTCAACCAGACAGAGTGGCACAATAGCGAATGAGTGCTTTCGAAGGAAACCAGGTACCGCATCACGCCCCGGTGTTTTTGAGCGTTATTGCCGGGAGTCTCTGATGTAACCTCTCTGTAAACACACTTATCAGGGCAAAACTGCCTGGGCCTTGTTTGTTCGGAGGCACCAAACTCAGCCCCTGTGGGCTTCCAGTTAAATGGATAACATGTGTGTGTCACTATTCTTAGCATATTTATCACCATAATGGGCAGCTTGATTGAAACCAGACTTCCTATCCACGGGAGCAGGAAACACCTATCAGCCGACCTATTGTCTTACAGCACCCGATAAGGACGCCTCCTCCTACAAATTAGAGCCTCATTTTTTATCTGCCCTGGGCACCATGTTTGGTGTAACCACGGCAAACGTCACCCGATGACACAGGGTACCAGGTCCCAGAGTCCTATTGCCACGTGTTGGACACCCAGCTTGGGTACGACCTGTGGCTCCGATCAGGAAGACTAGGGATTTTGCCCATCAACGTGTGTTGAGTCTATTGAATGTCTGTTTTGGTGATTCTGGGATTGTAGTTTATGGGATTGAAGTCTGAAAGATTTGTAGGTCTTGGTTTCTGTTGAAAGTGAGGGGAATTTCACTTTTGGTACAGGTTTGGGGAAGGTTTTTTAGGCCTCACTTTCTGACATTAGCTCCATTTTGCATGGCTTGTGGGGTTGAGTTAGTGATCTCATTTTCCATCAGGGATAGGTAATTCCAGAACTGAGAAATGTGCTGTACTGTACAAAATGTATGTGTGATAGAGATGAATATTATCTTGGATATGTTTTGAAAGAGTAAAATAAATTCCAGCCCAGCTGAGGGACTTGCCCGTCTGTTTTAAGACCATTTTGTGTGTTACTCTTGGCACTTTGTCTGCCCCACTGCCATTGTTCCATGTTCATACCATTATTTCTCCCACCGTTGGACATGAGTCAAGGAAGCCAAAGATGATTGGCCTTCCAAACTTAGCTTTCTTTGTGGTATCTTCCACACTGCAATTTCTTTCTGGTATGTTCAAGCACTACTCTTTCAAATGTATTCCACACTAAATGGCATTCTTCACATAACACTGTCTTTTTTGGAATCTTCTATGCTAAATTACTATCTTATATTTTTCACACCACAGCCTTGATCCAGTGGCAGTGTTTTTAGCACTTGCCTGTAGGCTGGGTGGTGTAATGAATGATAGATTTCAAGGTTTGAATGTCATCGTATGAAACATGCCTCCATAAATTGGCTTCTGTAGGGAATCAGCCATATAAATAAAGTGCATTCCCATTGAGATGTACTCTTTCCCTGGAAAAAGGTTGCCTACTTATTCAGTAAATTATTAGAATATACCCCACACTTGAATACTAGGACTGGTATGAAGTCCAACCTCTGTGCTTGAATATTGACTAATTCTGTTGCTTAGTGTAAGCTCTGCGATGAGATTGTATTGCCAAAACCTGCCCTTGACCAGATTTGTGTACATGTGTGTGCTAGCATTTGAATAGGAGATTGTGTGATCGTGTGTGTGTTTTGCACTGTGTGAGAGGGGGAAGGGAGGCAGACAGGAGGGGAGGAGAGGGCCTGTGGTCTACCTGATGCCAGCTTGAGCACGGCCTCTCTCAGGTGGCCGGCTTTATCTGGGCCGTGCTGTGAACAAAGGCAGGAGTGGACCTGTCTAATGAGCGCCCCGTCACTCCAGTGGAGTCCTGGGTGGACCCTCTCCATAATCCTCCCTTTCATCACCCCGCCCCCGTGGGACCAGTGCTCGCCACCACGCCTGCTCTCAGGCCCGGGCCGTTTTTCATCTCCAGCCTCTGAGCCGAGTCCCCGTCACCCACCCAACACCCGCTGAGATACCTGCAGAGACACCCATGGGAAAAGAGAGTGGGTAAACCACCACTGACACACCCTGCCACTCAGTCTCTACAACCTGCCCTTAGAAACCGTACATCTGTTAGACAGGCTGAAGGGACACTTTTCTAACTAGATGTTTTTTTCCCTTTTAAGTTTCCCGTTGTCACTTTTATGCCATTAAGTGTGAATGTCTGCCCATCTTCTCTGTCTTTGTCTCTCCATCTCACACAGTCTCAGCCTTTGACTGTGTCTCTCTGTCTTTCTCTCACTCATTCTTTCTTATGCACTCCCCCTTCTGTTTTATTTGGCAGAAGCCCTGTGGTACAACGTTCTGCTTTTCACTCAGTATTGTGTTCTCTCATATCAAGGTTTCTGTCCGTCCTTCACACTGTTTCACCAGATTTCTCTGAATGTTTTCCCTGCTCATGGCGTAAGCTCCAGAAACAGACATAATTCTTTGACACTACTTGTCTCTTGCAGTCAGGCCATTCGATATGAAATTAACAATGCCCAGCTTGACTTATCTAAAGCTGCTGAAACAGATAGCAGTACAGAAAGGTGGGTATCTCTTCTTCAGCGCCAAAAGCTATTTTAAAACTTTCTCAGCATTTTTCAGGATAGAAACCAAATGCCGGTACAGTGACACAGAGACCTGTTGTTCTCTCCCTATACAAAAAGCTTTGTGTCTGAGAGCTTGCAGTCATTTGACCAGTAGGCTTGGAAAGTAGCAATTTTTGGTCAGCTGTATCTGATGAGCAATGCCATGGATGTGTGTGGATTCTGTCCATGGGCCACATGTGTGATGTCTCACTGTGAGTCAGAGGTCGAAGGTCAGGGTCTGCTGTTTGGGACAGCGAAACCCTCTTCCCCAGCAAATGGCCTAACTGGGCCTATGAGACACTGTGGCCTGTAGTGGCATATATGGAGAGAGGGCCTGAGAAGGCCCAGGTGGTCCCATAGAAGAGGCATTCAGACAGGGGAGGGCAGTACACACCGCTCCCCACTAGCAGCTTACATGTGTGACCATGGTGGGTTTTAGGTGGAGGTAATCGCAGGGCTGAAATGAGGACTCATCCCCCCCTTGTCCCAGAGTGCTTGCGTCTCAACAGCAGAGAGCGGGAGACGCCGTCTGTGTGGGTGCACACTTTCATGTCTGCGATCAGTCCCGTTTGCGTGTGTATTTTTACATGCGTGTGAATGCTGGTGGGTTGCTCTGGGTGTGTGTGTGGGGTTTGTGTGTGTGTGTGTGTACGTGTGCATGTGTGTGTACCGGCATACCTCAGTATGCCTGGTGCATGTGTGTGCTTGTGAATGCCTCCGTTTGTGTATGAGTCATTCTGTATGTCTCCGTTAAGAGGCACGGACGTCTGTAGTGGAGAGTTCTGAGTGTCTGACAGCTGTACCAGAGAGAGCATAAGGGCAATTGTGCTTTTCTCAGCCAAGCTATATAGGTTTCACTTACTCTCCCTTTCTCTGTCTCTCTCCACATCTATCTCTCCCTCCTTCTCTCTTTCACCCCACCGCCATCAGTCAGCAGATCCAAACATTACGTCATGTCTTCACTGGCATGTTTCAGACAGAGTGGTCAGCTACAGCACCCAGCATATTCTTACGCTCACCTTCTTATGAAGAATAATTTTCCATGCAGTCCATGTTTGTTCAGGAAGTAATTAATATCAAGCAGCAGTTTTTTTAATCACTTTCTAGGTGACACAGTGGTATTGTGTGTGTGTGTGTGTGTGTGTGTGTGTGTGTGTGTGTGTGTGTGTGTGTGTGTGTGTGTGTGTTAGAGACACACATTGGTAAGATACAAGCATGTAAAAATAGTCATCACATCAGTGACAGGGAGTGGATTCGGTTTTGGTCGCAAGAAGTCAGTCTGCAATGAAAAATTACCCTAGTGTCAACATAGGACCACATGAAAAACTGCTTTGTACAGACTTAGACCTGAAAAATATATCATCGGGATCCTTCTGGCAGACAGACTCCTTTGCTGTAGATAAACACAAATGAACATTGACCCCTCAGTCAAGTTCATGTCAGTCTGGGAAATAGGCATGGTGCCTTATTTGCACAATGCTCCAACGAACTCTCGGCTTGGTATCGAACATTTCTCCTGATGGGTTTTTCCTCAGCTTCTCTACACAGCGAGGCTTGATGCCTCTGACTGCATGTGGTATTTCACTATCAGTTACTCCATTCCAGTAAGGTATGGTGGTGAGTTTTTCTCATAAACTGAGTGACAGACCCAAAGCACTGCGCCTCTGTCCCGAGCCTGTCTCTTCCTCCCAGAGCAGTGCCTGCTTGCTCTTTGAAGTGCCCTGACATCTTGATTGCGTGTCCAGTAAACCAACATCAAAGGATGCTAAGCTTGATCTCTGAAACAAAATGCTTTTCATACGAGTATTGTGAGACAGCACAGCATGTGGCTCACAATGTGCATGGAATAATTTGCAATAAATAGGAAATGAAGTGAAGATGTCATGTGTCTGGCCCCTAATGTAACTAGTGTAATTTAGTGTTCGGATCTCAGAGTTTGTGGACTGTAAAGCTGTAATTTCTCTCTGCTTGCAGTGAAGGTACTATAGCCCCTTCCCCACTAGAAGGGTTTTGTCTCCATCTCAAGACTGAGTAGAATTTGTGATGTCTGGGCAGGTTCATGTACTATCTTGCCAGAGGGTTCTAATACACCCCTGTACTACCTCAGCGATACCCCTTTGTGCCTCCCCTACCAGGAAGGCACTTAGGATGTCCAGCAAAATAAACAGGGATCAGTCTGTTTCAGGGATCTATCTACAGCAAATGTTTGTTAATATACTATATATATATATTTTTTTTTTTTTACCATGAATTAAGATATAAAATATGCTTACTTTTTGGCTGTATAATTTCCTCAAATGCTGTATTACACCTGCGTATAATGAAGATTGATTGAAAGAGAGAGCAGAGAATAGGGGAAATGATGAGGTGAATCAGCAAGACTTCCAAAGAGCTGAAAAAAGCAGGATTTAGAAGAAGATTAAATCTGAAAACTGATACAATATGGAGCGATTGGTGTGATACACTTTACCTCAGGTGTAGTGGCAGACAAGCAAGCAAGGTAAAAACAAATGTATCTGGGTACGGGTATGTTGGCAGCAGGTAGAGTGTACAGATTCCTGTAGTCATTCTTTTGTCAACACGGACATACTCATTTATTGTTAGATGTGGTGTTGACAGTGGATTGAATCTCAAGGGGTTGTTTGGGTTTTTTTTTTTGTCTCTTAACAATCATCCGTTTCAGCGAGTGCTTCAATGAGCATGTCCCCCTGTGTTTCTCCCTATGACACTTTCGAGAGGACGTTTTTCGTTATCCCAGCGTAAACATCCTTCGGGGATTTGTTGCTTACAGCAATGCGACGTTCAGAATTTAAAATAGCAGTGCTGAAGAGGCAGAGAGTTTAACAGGCCGTCATTTGGGAACGAAGGTCTGGGAACCACAGAACAAAAACCTTTTCCCCCGAGGCTGGCCCTACCCCCACCCCCACCCCCAACCTCTTCCTCCATCTCCTCCACAGAAATGGCCATTAATCAACAATCTATTTGGATCAAGTTCCACACCAGCACGGGCTCTCCACATACCTGGCGGGCAGATGTGTCCTCGCGGCGTGATTTAGTCTCCATTCAGAAGCAAGGCCATTTGTTCCCAGAGAATGCTTTCACCTCAGCAGCCTCATTAGCAGGCCCATGCCTCCAGTTATTTTGCAGTCCACATTGGGTAGACGTATGGGGTTTGCTGCATTTAGTTATCTGTTTGTTTTTTTTTTTTTTGTTTTTTTCTTCCTGGATCACCTTGACAAGGAGAGACCTTGTGTTGCGTGCATTCAGTTTTTTGCCAGGTTTTAGATAGATAGGAGCCGCTTCTGCAGCTACTGTCCCTTCATGTCCTGAATCTTATTAAACTGCAGTCAATTGCTCTTTGTTTTGACAATTCCTGCCCCCCGCCCAAATTGCTCAGTTCAGTTACAGATGTGCGCACCATCCCATCGAGTATGGATTTGAAGCCACACTGTTATTTCCTTGTTCACATGGTGCTTTTGCCTCATCGCACGCTTGGGCACGTTTAAGATTAGATTTCTCGCTGAATGTCCAGTGGGTGGATCTTTTGGCGGCACGGGAGAAGAATGTGTCCGTCCTGTCGAGAGAGATCAGCACGGCATGATGGAGTGGTGGAGGCCATTATTTGGAAGCATCACAGATGAGACACAGAGAGGGAAATAGCACCGGCTTTTCACGAATACTCGTGACAATCTCCTGCTTCGCGGCCGAGGGGTCTGACCACGTCAACAAGCTCAGGCAGCTGGTGAAAAACGTGCATGTGCAAAACTTACCACTTGCTAATGTCAGCGTAGTCGTTCCTTCACTACGTAAGTGGTCTGAGTGCGCACACACACACACACACACACACATCATTTTGGACACATCATGGGACGGAGATAGAGAGAGGCGCCTAGCTTTACAAGCTTCAAGGTCACATCTTCAGATTTGATATGCCAAATTGATGTCTATGCTGCCCTTGTATTTGGGAAGGGGGGGGGGGGCGGCAGGAGTGTTGTCTGAGGTACAAAGACAAGACATGAGGAGACTGCTTTGACTAGAAATGTTTGGTTTGAAGGCCAGATCTCTGAAGCAGCGAGCCCGGCTGCTAATCAGTTGGACGCCCTTTGCTGAATGATCAATCAGCCCGAGAGTGTGGAACCAAGCAGCCACTCTGTCTCCCTCACGGAGGACAATAAACACATCTCCTCTGCAGCGTCTCTGATCGGCCTGCTCCCGTTCCTGCAACATGCTGGAAAGTCTCCTTTGTCAGTAAATATTTCCCTGTTTCAACAATAGCTTGCATGAGCCAGCCAAAGCCGGGAGACATCTGTTTTTCCTTTATTGATTCATTCATAAATTAACTTCCATGGCTCCACATCATTCCAGCGTTAGTTAATTGCATGTGCAGTCAATTTTCTATAACCATAAACTTGCGCAGTCTCAAACCAGTTGCATCTTCATCGCTCTTAGTTTCATGTTTTGTGTCTTGTACTAGAAGACGTCTCTGCCGTTTGACTCACCTCATGCTATTGAATATCTGCTATGTAAATGTAACTCAGTGCCAAAGGGAATATTCAGCTGTTAAAGTAGCAGGGAATGATTTACAACAGAATAAGCGGTCTGGTATCAAAAGTAATCTTGAAATCATGGGCCTATTTCATGTGCTAACAGTGATATTGTGTTCAGATATCAGGTTTGTTCTTTTGTTCTGCAGCACTTAAATTCTCAGAGGGAGTACGGTTCGGGTAACACATAGAGTGAGAGAGAGAGAGAGAGAGAGAGAACGGGAGGGAGGGAGAGATGACTGTCAGTTGCTGTTAAAAGAATCCATGATTTCACTTTCATTGACTTCAATTGGAAACGTTGGGAAAAGGTCAGATAGTGGTTAACACACTGCCAGGCCTCTCAGCCGCTGTACCTTAGCCTCTCCATTCGACATGGTGGGATTTTGTTGTTCGCTGGAAAATAAGTGGTTGTCATTTCACAGACAGGCCAGGATGTAATTAGCCACAATGGATGGAGGTAATGGAACAGATGTCTCTTTGTAAACTGAGTTTGCCACGGCACACACTGTGTGTGCCCTGCTGTCTGCTGCAGGCTACTCGCTGCTCCCTGCTTCTCCCCTCCTCCCTCCCTATTCCTTCCCCCCCCCCTTTCTTCTTAATACCCTGTCTCCCTCCTTCCCTCCCTCTTTCTCTCCTTCTCCCTCCTCTTTCACTTCGCACCATTGCTCTCCCTCCCCTTCTACTTTACTCTATTGCTCTCTCCGCCTCCCTCCCTTGCTCTCTCTCAATCTCCCTCTCCCCCCCCCATCCCCCTTTCTGTCTGTCTCACTCTCTTGCTCTCATTGTGCTGTAAAGAGCTGTCTTGTTTGAGCGGAGGAGCTCTCCTCTGCTTGTGTGTTTGTTTCTCTATGCATGCGAGTGTGGTCGGAGTCAAGGAGTGCAGGGCTCCTGGGTCTAAGTTCTCTGTTTATTGGGCTGAGATGTCAGATGGCGCTGCTCAGATACTGGTGGGGACGCACAGCCGACATGCGCTGTGATACTTCCCACCGGCAGCGTGATTCTGCCTCCCATAATCCCTTGTCAGTGAGGTCACAGGACTCCATTGGGTGGGCGGCTGTCTGTGTTCCCATCGCAGGGCACCAACCAAACCCATTTCCTTCAGTCCAGCAGATGGGCAGAGACCGTTAAGCAGGCAGATTTGGCATTCCATATTGCCTCTTCCTGATTCAGTTTAGGGGATCGAGCCACATCTGAAGCTCCTGAGCACCAGTGTTCAGGAGTCGGTAAAGCAATAGGGTCAGAATTCTCAGCGTAAAAAAGAAAAAAAAACATTTTGTGCTTGATATCTTGTATGCTCAGAGAACCTTGGAGAGGGTCTTAAAGATGATTGAAGTAATAAATCATGCAGGAGATACAGCTTCGTCTGATACGAGGACAGAAAGCATTTCCAGGTCCTCGGAAGTTAGCCACGCGGCCTCATTAAGGGTTACAGCCTCCTGTTGACATAGCTAGGTGGAGCTGGTTTCTGCACTGCAATGTTTTCCTTAATAAGAGTGGGTGCAAAAAAGAACAGAGTAGCAATTTAGGTTTTCATGGCGGGTAAGACGCTGAGCTGAGTTAATTAAGTGCGTGGGGGCCCTGGGGGAAGTGCTGAGTCATCAGACTTCTCAGCTCTGTTCCTGCTGACCGATGCTCCCAGGTCCTCTCCACAGCTCATACTGTGCTGGTTATGGTGTCGTCCACCTTTTAGGATCATGTTAGACCATTAATCTTTGGCACATTGGGAAGCCGTTTTTCTCCCAAAACTTGTTTTCAGGGTTTTATCGCTTTTGTTGTTGATTCTGTGATCATCCTCTGACCCTGCTCCACCACTCTGGATTGTTTGATAATGCCTGTGGGCCAGGGCTCCTCTTACATTAGAATGTCAGGCACTGTGTGTTCCTACCTATCAGGTCAGCTCGGCAAGCAAAAAACATCATCGCCACTTTTTACAATGTAGCAGTAATGTTGTGATAAATGAAAGCTTTTCAACATTTTCACTATTGAAAACTTGTACACAGATTCATAACATTGATCCTAACCTTGTACAACCTTTGAAAATGTATGTTTAAAGAGTTGTCATAGCATTTTGTTTTAGCTGGGGGAAATCCAGAGTTCTCATGTTAAACCACCAGTATAATTGCAGATATTTAAATACCATGTGGATGTAGGCATGTTAGCACAATGAATTGCAAATATTTGTTGTGGGTTACAGTGAAATATATAGGCCTAGAGTAAGGCCTAGTAAGCTGAAGAAAAGTGGAATGTTGAATAAAATTTGCAGGTTATTACTGTACCACAGCACAATGCAGTATTTGTACTTGCATGTCACTTCCATTTGTAATATATTTGTGTATATTGTTCATTAGTGTAAAATGGGACCAAACTATTAATACAAAGTACATAGCTGTTTACTGGATGGTAAATTCTGTAAATGCAAGTGAGCCACATGTATCTGTTTGCTTTCTCTGAGCACAGGAAGTTTATGTTAGATTTCTGTGGAGCTGTAGGCCAAGGTCAGCGTCTATGCCGTGCGGACACGACAAGCTGCACTTAAATAGCAGGTACAAAGCGTGAAGTCTTACCACATCTGTCTGTACTGCAGTGAAATAACGACTTCATAAACAAATCTGTCTGAAAGCCTTGACCAAAGGTTTTTTTTTTTTTTTTTTTTTGTTAAATGGGTCAAGTAAATGGACTTTGCTCTACCTTGTCTCTGCAGCTCTTGAGTTCATAGTTTACTTTGCTTTACTTGCATTATCCATCCTATGTACAGTTGTTTGGGGAAAGATTGGCTTGAGCATTATTTACCCTGGATTGTTACAATGGAAAAAGGCAAAAAGACTACTTGACTACTATCTGTGTTCATTTTGTTCTGTCTGCTCAGATTCAAAGTGGAAATTCAAGAATTCAGTACAGGACCTTTGAATCAGGTGTGGCCTTGTTCATCTTGTGCTGTAACAAGTGTTAATTAGGTCCCAAGAATTACCCATCCCAGTTAGTATGTAGCCCCCGGCTTCATTTGCAGATGTTTTTAATTGAACCAGACTACTACTTCAGATTGTTTAGTTCTTGGATGGGAGATGACTTGGGGAAACCGGGTTCATATCGTTGCTGGAAATAGTGGGCCAGGAGGGAGCAATTTTCCTTCTCCACCATGTAAATCTAATGCCCCATTGTGCTGATGGTAGACTGTGTTTCATTGTAGTATACGGAGTTAAGTCTTTGAAACAGCGTGTTAAATCGAACGTACAATTTTCTGTGCTCATTGAAGGTTGTTGCATTGCATGTAACTTCCAGTTTTTTTTTTTTTGATCCAATTTATCAAAAACCGGCATTGTTCTTCCCGCCAAGGCCATTCCCCTCAGCTTCCCCACCAGCCTTGGATCCCAGCCTTAGATCCCAAGGTCATGACTCCAAAAGGGGCTGAGTTTCTCACTGTCTTACTGGGCAAGCAGAGGTTAAAGAGAGGAAGACAGCGAGGGAGGTGTGAACGCATTGGGCGGTGCGAGGCGGGCGGTACGCTGAGGTCAGGGACGGCCGGTGAGTGACTGCAGGAACGGCATGTGCCCATCTGGGGGTCCTTTCCGGCCTGGTTTACGGCGCTCCTCTCTGAGGGTGTGCTCCGAGCAGCACGGTTTCACCCGGTGGCAGGAAAAAGGATTCTCTTTTGGAATGTCGCATGAGAACTAAATATAGGACCCTGTTTCCGTTCCATTTCCCCTCCCCCCTGCCCCTGCTTTTTTGCAGATGAGACAAAAATAGCTCTGATTGTGTGTTCCTTGAGACACACCTGGGATTTGAAGCCCAAACAGTTGGTGTGGGGTTTTTTTTTTTCCTTCTAGGGTTTGTCTGCATCAGCTTTCCGTGCAATCTAGGCATTCCCAAAATGAATATCAGCAAGGGACTGAGTGTTTGTGTGTGATTGAGTGTGTGTCTGTTCGTGTATGAGTGTGAGAGCATGAGTCATGAGTCAGCATGGCCATCCATATCTGTGTATTTGTATGTGAGTGTGTTTCCCCATGTATCCTTTTTAATGTCAATGACTAGGATGACTGCAAAGATGTGATGCTGGAATAAAAGTATTCTCTCTCTATTGTACACACACACACACACACACACACACACACACTTTTAAATTTTAGAAATGGAGCCAAACCTATCACACCCTGAGTACTGGTGTCCATCCAGATCGAGATGACTGCCTGGTCTTCGTACACAGTCCAAGGGCGGAGGTTTTCCTCGTATGGCTTCAGCCTGCCTCGGGCTGTTTGCTGTGATCAGTGATGACGATGCGCTCCTTTCTGTCTTCAGCCCTAATCTCCTCATATTTCAGCAACTGCTCAACACTGACCGGGACAGCATAGTTGCTTAGATTGTTGACGTTGCCCACGGGGCTGCACTGGTAAAACTTGTGGGCTGAGCTGACACAGGTCACCGCAAGTGAAAGGAGCATGGAAAACCACCTGGAATCAGCTCGGTAAAATTGGAGTAAAACTGTAACAGAGAACCTGTGTCAAGATCTTTTCTTTTTGTCTTTGTCATAAGCAATCCTATATTTCATTATTCCAGTAGAGTCATTTGCATTCATGTTGAATTGGGATTATTTTTGAATTTGTTCGTTTGCTGTTGAGGTTATGTGAACTCACTCTGGCATTGGACTTCTCTTGCAAGACATGACTTTATTCATGATGTAAACAGTATAGGTGTTCACTCCTCCACATTTGTCTACTACGAGGTGCAATAGCTTGATAAAGATGACATCATCACTAAATCCAAGGCAGAGTGAAGGCCGGGGTGAAAACATGGGTTTAGCAGAGGGACCCATCTGGGAGAGAGCCGGCTCCTGATTTAGCACGTTATCATCGGCCTCCCAAGGATCCGTTTGCCCAAATGATTACCGTTTTCTGTCATTTGCATAATTTATTTCCAGAAATCATTCTGTGTGTGTACAGGATATTGATCCCCCAGTATCCATTACATTAAAATGCCTGTTAATGGCAGGGTTTCCAGCGATGGCCTTGATTGATCAGACGTGAAACGCCGCAAATGGCGCGTTACCCAAAATCACGGGGGTAGTGTGGGGGTGGGGGGCGTTGCGTTATCTACCCAGGCTCCGACTACTGCGCTTATAGGTTACTCAGGGCCCGGATAGAGGCGTGTAATCATTGATTCTTCTGCCGGCAGCTGAGCCGAGAGAAACGCTGACGTGATTAACAGAGGAGGAGTGGAGACTCATCTGCAGTCTCTCCCAGCGCTAGCCAGGCAGGGGGGAGAAACGCCACGAGCCCCAAATGTAGCGTTCCTGCAAATAATAACTCAGTCGAAAAGATTATACAGTGTTAAGCAGCGTCTCATCCATGCGGCTAACAATGGACTGCAGGCGCGAGCAGAGCAGGGGAAGGGAACAAATGAAAGAGACAGGTTAAGTCCCTAAATATCTGTGGGATTCTGGCGTTTAAACAGCGAGGGCGGATATCCAGCGCGCCTAAGCACGGGCTCATCAGGGCACGGAGGGGTTGCATTAATGAACCTCAGCTGCAAACAAGCTCACCACGGGGCTCCGAGAGGCGGCTGGCACGCACCAGCACAGACGCGCTCGCACGTAGAGCCGCGCATGCTCGCGTGCATGCAAACACAAATGGACGTTTACAGGGACAGGTATGCGCAGAAGCAGGTAATCATACCCATGTAAACACACAGACACACAATAATATCTGGTTAGCATCATCTGTTCAGCATCTTATCTTGCATACATTTGCAGCTCAAAGTGTTGCTCAGACGTGAATGTGTGCATGGGCATATGCAGCAAACATGGACACTGAAATAGACACTCACGCATGCTCATCTACATGCATATTAATGCTTTATTTGGTTCCACATATACAAAGGTAACAGAAGGAGCCGAATATCTTATGTAGTAGCATGCGTACACATTCATGAGCACACAAACACATATGCGCAGTCACCCATGCAGACACACATACATGTGCGTGAACGCTCGCGCACACACACATGCACACACACACAGAGCGATGTAGCAGGCTCAAGAGGCATGCTTTGAGTGCAGGCTCACCGTGAGAACATGAGGCCCAGATGCAAGGAATGCACTGGTCATATCCAGCACCTGCTGCAGGAGACCACCGTCCGTCCCCAACATAGCATGTGACTGCAGGAGGCCAGACGTCATTCAGCCTGTTTGGGAATTTAGCAGAGTAATTAGGATTCCACACAAGTGGCCTGGGATGAGTGCCTTTGAAGTGCTGAGCTGAACTGAACCGAATAAAACGATTCTTAATCTATGAGATGTTCTGTAAAAAAAAAAAAAAAAAAAAGGCACCCATTTCATCGCTGAGGTCTTTGAAATATGCACCATAAACAGGCTACAATGAATCAAGCTGGGGGGTGGGGTGGGGTGGGGTGGGGTGGGGGGGGTGGTGAGGAGGAATGGGGAGGGGTGGGCTCAGTGCAGTAGATGTGAAGGTCACATTATGAACAGGCTACCCTGACAGAACAGCAGGTTTGAGGTACTGCTGCTGTCCAAACTCAGAGGTCAGTGTGACGATGGCTGTATCTCAATTTGTGGTGCTGGGCACCTTCAGATTTTCGAACCAGTGAGCATTGAGAAGAGACTTATAATGGGAGCGGTGAGACTTCTGGGAAAAACGTGATGAGCACTTTTAATTTTAGCCTCCATTTCCTCCCAAACCTGGTTCCCAAACCCATAATCAGGTCTTATTCATATGCTCTCAGCAATTGCCTTTTGTCCCAAGGATGTTCACCACAAGACAGAGGAGCTGTGTCATAGCAATGGTCGCAACATGTCAAAATCAATCTGACTTGTCTGACACTTTGGTTGCTCATCGAAGCTACAGAACTGTCTCCAGGATACGGTGTCATTAGACAACCCTCTACAGGAAACTTATCAGCTTGTAATATGGTTTGGCTCGCTGAGATGCATTTATATTGGACGCTAATATTTCCTGGTCCGGCGGCTCATCTGAGGAGAGAGCCCTCCCAAACCTCTCCCCTGAGTATTGAAGTCGTCATCTGCTGTGATCGCATGGCCTCTCTGAGTGGAAATGAACTTCTTTCAGCGGCAGATGAGTCCGTGAAATGCAAGTACGGGTGGAGTGCCAGGGATTGGAGATGCCAAGCTGCTGGGCAGGTTTAAATCTGTGACAGCGCCAGCAGTCCGTGTGATCAGACCGAGCTGCCTCCAGAACCTTCTGAAATAGTTCTGATTTTGAATCCAGATTGAAGACCAGTCATGATTACCAATGGCCATTGTTTAGATAAGTTGGCATCTGAGGCTTCTAAATGGTCTGTTTACAGAGGGGGGAAGTTCAGTAATTTAATATACACTAGGTTTTTAAATTCATTTCATTGTAATTGAACTGCAATTTTAATATTACAGATTTGTTTTTTGTTTTTTTTGTTTTGGTTTTTTTTTTTTAAATGTGCTGTGCTGATTCTTGACTCAGTGTTGTGGCAGAGAATGCTTGTCACAATGTGTGTGCGCTCTGAGAATTGCCCTGAATGGAACTGGGATTGTTCTCCCAGGGTTCCTCCCCCCCAAACGCTCCCCCTTTGTCTGTGTCGGAGCGGTGGCCCTGCCAGTCAGCTGTAACCCACGCAGCAAAGGAGCAGCAGCTGCCGAGGCGACAACAAGAGGGGTCCACAACAGGAACAGGAAGTGAGCGGTGTGGGCTGGGGGATGAAGCAGAGCAGTGGGTTTGCCGCCCCCCCCACGGCTCTTCTCCTCTTCTCTACCCGGCTAGCGCTGGGAGAGACTGCAGATGAGTCTCCACTCCTCCTCTGTTAATCACGTCAGCGTTTCTCTCGGCTCAGCTGCCGGCAGAAGAATCAATGATTACACGCCTCTATCCGGGCCCTGAGTAACCTATAAGCGCAGTAGTCGGCGCCTGGGAAGATAACCCCGGTGTTTCTCCGTAACGCGCCATTTGTGGCACAGCACGCCTGATCAATCAGGGCCATCACCGTAAACGGCGCGCCATTTATAGGCATACAGTACTAATGTACTGGATACGCGCATTGATATTCCAAACACAAACGGAACGCTTTCTTGAAATAAATTATGCAAATGAAGCGGAGCGTGATAAATGAACAAATAAACAAACGGATGAACACTCGGAGGCTGGGATGAGCGTGATACTGGCTCTTAGACCTTTTTTCTCCCCCGATGGAAAGACCGTCACTCATTTCCCTCCTCACCCCCCCTCCCTCCATCTTTCTCTCTCTCACACTCTCACACACTCACACAAGCATCTCTTCAATAACTCAATACTGTGCACTTTGTAAATTCCTCATTTTGCTTCGCAGTCTGTCAAAAAGTCACAGGTAATTAGAAAATCACAGAGTAATTAGTTTTCTTCTTGTCTCGTAATTCCCCGTAGCGGCAGTGGCTGTAACAGCCGTCAACAATCAACTCTGTCATCTTTGGTTGCTGTCTTTTTTTTTTTTGCTCCCTCTTCTCCTCCTCCTCCTCCTGTTCCCCTGCTTTGTGTGTGTGTATATGTGTGTATGTGTAAGTATGTGTATGTGTATGTGTGTCTGTGTCGCACACCCACAAGATGCGCTTTTTGAGGTTAGCAGTGCCGCCGACGCTTCTGAAGCGCGCCTGTGTTAACTCCGCCGATCCCAGCTCTCGGATCAGGGGGAGCCGACTGTTTACGTTCCCCAGCTGAGGAAAAAGGGGGTGGAGTGGGAGCAGGGATGGGGGGCTTCCTGAAGTACGGATAACCCACCCTCCTCCTCCCCCTTCACCTCCCCCTCACAGGGAGAGAGGTCCTATCATTGATCATTATCACATGAGCACGCACCGCTCAAGGCATTAGCAGAACAATGGAGCGCGCTTGTTCCCCGCCACTAAGACTGGCAGACTCCTCATGCGAGGGAAGGAGGGAAGAGCGGGGAGAAGAAAGGCCCCTCTCCCGGTAGCTCCTTTAAAATGCTAAACGCCAGTCTGGGTGGAAATGATGAGGACGGGCGTATCTGATGACGGGCTCGTGGCGGGGGTGGGTGGGTGAGGGGGTGTCGCCGTTAATCGAGAGGTTGGCTGATAGAAGCCCCCTTTGCAGATGCGGATGAAAAGTCTGGTCCCTGTAAGGTCCTTTTGACTGGCCACATAAATCAAGCCCGGTAATTGCTCCCAGGAAATAGTGTTCCTCTGGCCGTGTATCTGCTCACCGCACACACGGTTACGCGCAGCGGCCACTAGCCCCGAAATCAGGAGGGGCAGGCTCTCTCTCTCTCTCTCTCTCTCTCTCTCTCACCACTGCAGCCCTGTACACCCCCCCCCCCAAAACGCCCTGGGGAGCAGCAGTCCAAGCTGTGACACCAGAGAGGTGGCACTTGTAGGCTAGCTAAAGATAATGGGTTATTATTTGGCCAGCCTTCCAGTGTTTGCTCTGATTTGTTTTCTCTTGTGGGATTAGAGTGTGTGGGTGAGAGGGGAAGCTGCTCCGATGCAGCTCAAAGCTCTGGCCCCTTTCTCATTGGACCGCACAGCCTCTGCCACCTCCACCACCGGTACTCTCTCCTACACTGTAATTATATCAAATCACTCTTATTATTCTTATTTTAATTATGTCAGATTTCTCATTTTAAGCAAACAGTCCTTTTCTCTATCCCTCTGTCTCTCTCTGTCACTCTGCTCTTATTTTCCGTCACACTGTATCAAGCACATATGCACACGCATTCTCACCTATAGCAACGCTCAAGCACGCACACACACACACACACACACACACACACACACACACCTCCAGAATTCTGCCATCAACCAAGTACTGTGAACATACTCTTCCAATGTCTGAATTGGAGAAAAGGCCATCAATCAAGTTCTTGACTTGAGCACAAAGGAAAGTTACATTAACTGTCAGTGCTGTAGCTGAAATGGCAGCAGAGACAAGAATAATGCTCAGAGCTAATTGCTGAGGGCACCCCTGTCTATAGCCACCCCTCCTTCCTCCCACACTCTCAGTTTTACTTTGCTCTAAACTTAACTTGCGTGGCCTTCAGGTTACTCTTGGAGTAAAGGCACAGGGCGACAGGGTGTTTGAGTGCCAACTGCACCATCACCAGGGTGGCCAGAAGATGAAGCACCATTATGCTCAGCCTTGCTGAGGAAGAGTATGGGTTAAGCCAGCTACAAAAAAAAACCCTCATGGCTAACCAGGTATCTTGAAGGGTAATTAACCAATCATATGTTGGCTTTGAGTTCCTCCAACACCATAGGCGACGTGAGACTGGTGTTGCATGTGCAATGTGGAAGGGAGGAAGGAAGTGGTTGTCACATGACTCCAAGTCACAGTCACATGGGAGGCAGATGTCTGGCAGTGCTGGTGGAACTGGGAGACTCATGATTCCAGCAAGCAGTAAAACCCTCCACAGCCCAATCTGCTTTCAGTGGCCCTTCAACATCATCATCAACAGCAGCTGGGGTCTGATGCAAGCAAATACTCACTAGAGCTGTTCTGATACATACAAATGACTATGTCCTCCACCTCCCATAAAATGATGGTTTTAACATTGCTATTGATTTTAGGTTGTGAGAAAAAGGTCCATTATTGGAGAGGCGATCAAAAACATTGTAGCTTTAGTCAGTCTAGAAACATAACTGTCCATAAGCTGGCTAAATAGGTGTCCAGTGTTACAGTATTATTTCTGCACATAGGATGACGGTCTGTGCCTTGTTGGTCAGCCCGATGCTCGTTCATACCCTCCAATGTGCCACATCTAAACCAGTCACGTCACCCTCTCAGCGCTGTGATACAGCTTGCATTCAGGGAAGACATGAATGTCAGCCAGTGCTCTGTCATGAGAGTAATGGGTTCTGGGGGGTGGACGCGGGGGGGCAGTAATTTCATAATTTCACAGGTATTTAACCACCCCCCACACTTTTTTTCCTTTTTCAATCTGCTCCATTTTCCAGGTGGCGCCTCAAATCGCCAGCCTCTTCATGGCCAATCTAGAACATTCATAAAGACGTCAGTCTGAAAGGAGAGCACACTTCCCTGTGAGAACATGCAGAGCACATAAATAATACCAAACTACTGCAGAGAGGCAGCTGTCTGGGTGCGGTCAGCAGGCTTCCCCCTGTCTTTGCCAGCCCTTCACATTGCTACGCATGTAGGGGGAATAGCTCTAAAGACCTCCCCAGTCCGACTCAAAGTGTTTAGTTTGGTCACGCTCGGTTTCAAAGTCCTCTGGACATCTTGAAGAAGTATCTGTCAAGCATGTGAGATGTCTTGGTCTGCTGGAACTTGGACATATGTGTATTACTTGACAAGATGGGCTATTCGCCTCTAGCACCCAGTTTTTACACAGAAATAATCTCAGTTTTAACCTGTTCCCCTGTTCCACGGTCCTTCCTTTCTTTTTTTATCAGTATTTTTATTCTGACTATCCAATTTTCAAACAGCTCAGTACAAATATTTCCAATTGTGTTATTCTTGCCTCATTATTTATGTTATCTGTGCAACAGGCTCAGAGGGAATCACAGATTGTTCCTAGCACCTTTCTGCATGATAAAGAATGATTTGTATGTATGTGCTGGTGATTTACCCTAGTGAGAAAAATCTTTTCCACAGAGCAAAGAATGAAGAAAATGGAAAGGCCAATTATGATACTGACAATAAATGCATAGGCAAAAAGTTTGAGTCCTTTCACTGCAGAAGGTGCTGTGAGGCCACAATTCAGTTGTTGTGAGATATGGATGTTACCTTGGTCCCAAACGGGCCCTGGTGCTGGAATAATAGACTGGCTGTGAGAGGGGGCTATACATCAGCTTAGCGGGGCTCATGCATCCACGGGGCTCCTCTACTCTGTGACCCCGTCCTGTGCTTCGCAACCTTGATACCTGAAAATAAGCGACATGGTCTCTTCTATGTGAGTGGCGGCTTTGCAATACTTCTCAGCTGCATATGAATGTGGCTCACACCTAACAGCGGCACAGTAGTAGCTGCCCATACGCACTTTTTTCGGGCTGGTTGCTCTGACGCAAATCCTACCCTTAACCAGTAGAAAGTGAATATTAGCACCTGTCCTTGGACTGGCACTTACGGGCAATTTCACAAAGGCAAAGTCGAGCATGCATGGTCGCTTTCAATCTATAAAATATGTAGATTGACTAACAATGGGAATTTCAATATGTGGATATCCTTTGAATGTAAAGATTTGTTTAATGTGCTCTCACCACTGTGACTACATAAAAATGTGAGAATGAATACCTGGGAGACGTCCGGCAGATGGGAGAGGAAAATGGGGTTGTCCTTGGAAAAACGGGAGGGCTTTCATGTCCATAGAGCTTAAATGCATCATACTTCAAGCTGCAGTTGGAAATATAGGATCATACGGCACAGTGCAGGAGGCTGTCTGTCATATAGGGGAACATCTCTTTTTGGGATCATCTCAGAATCTTGACAATTACAAATTAAATGATGCAAAAAAAAAAAAAGAAGTATGGTCTTGTGTAGGTGCATACATGCGTATAGTAATTTGATTGATTTGTATGTATATCAGTTGTAGCGGCCGTCCTTTCACAGTTGTATTTTTCTAAAGGGAATGACAGTGTTGTCCTAGCCCGCGATCAGAACCCCATTCCTCTCACTGGTCTAATCCACCTCTGCCGCATTACCCCGCTCACATTCAGTGCATAGAGCTGTGCCTTGCAATAGCTGCTCCCTGGATAAAATCAGCGATCTGATCTGTCCTGTTATGCTTTAGCCCAGCTGTGGTGTAAGCCCGCTGCAGTCTGTCCTTATCCTTTTCAAATGTCTGGCATATCTGATGGTGAATGTATCTGCACCAGCTCAGTGGGGAAAGGTTGGCTTTTCTCACAACATGAGAATATTCAAAGGTCTCTGATCACAAGGGGCCTACGAGCCTTCTAGTCCGGTCTGGAGGCTTAACGTTCAGGGGGACATGACAAGAGGGGACCAAACTTGCCCCTTAAACACTTGAAGTGTGAATACATTTTCTGTTAACCCCACCCCACCCCCACCCCCTTTTGTTACAGATTTATTTGTTCAAATATGGGAGTTGGCCAAATGTGGAGTTTCTCTTTTTTTTGTAGTATATGTCAAAATGATGGTATGGATGCCCGCCAATGCTGTGTCTGGTCTGATTGTGCCGAGTGTCTGTGGAAGGGTATATCTTGGGTATACTGTGACCCGACTCAACCCCTTTCAGAACTCTGTTTGCTAGCCACTGCCTTAAGGCTCAGCAGTGGAGCTGAAAAAAGGCGTTTGTAATGGACAGGCGAGCGGGGAGCACAGAGTATCTTTTCCACCCTGCCTCTCTGCTGTCCTCAGAAGACAAGGCATGCAGGTACGGCTCACAATTCTGCGCAGCGCATCTGCATTTTCGTGGAGGAGATACGTAGAGAAATTAATGCCGCATTTCAGGCAACAGAGAATTTAGATTTTATCGTTTGGGAGTGAGGACGACTCGGTGGAGGCGAATGAAATGAGGGAGAAAAAAAGGCACGGCGATCTCAAAGAGTTTCTCCTCGATGGAGCTCCTCTGGTTAAATATTTTAGTATTTCTCAGGGCCTTTTCTCTTCAGTCTTGATTGCACAAGCCCAGATATTGTGCTGCGCTACAGCCACGGATCAGATGCATTATTTACTCAAGTGGTCTGGCGGGAATTGCATGGCATTGCATCTCTCACACACTCCCCCAGCACTGCTTCTGCTGTAGAAAGTGACACCATGAGGAGAGAGGCTTTTTCTTCTCCACAAGACCAGCATCAGATACCGTTTATCGGGGAGTTTGAGCACTTTGTATCCCTCCCCTTTTTCGATTAAGGAGTCCTGCTCGCTATTTAGGCTGTTAAGGAGACGAGCGAGCTCCGGCGATAAATGAAACATTCCACGGCAGAGACAGAATTGTCACTGTAAAATATAAAGAGGTCGATATCTTGTTTTTGTGTAGACAATCGGTGCCAGGTTTTCTGGCTTAGCTGCTGTGTTCTCCGTTAGCCGCGTGACGTGCAGTACCTTCTCTGGGCAGAGAGGGAGGCGTGCGATTGAGTGAGACAGCACGCCGGACCCCAGGCGTGACAGAACAGCAGAGGATTTTTCCACCCACGAAGCCGAGTGCCGCAGTGCATTGTTGGAAGAGCCTCAGCACTGTCACACGACGAATGCACTATAGACCTATAATTTGGTTAATCCGGGAGAGGGAATAATTGGTGCTTTTAGGAGGAAATATGATTTGATTACTAGCCTACGAGTAGGGGTTTGAAGTGTGTGTTTAAGTGCATATGATCTACCCTGCCCAGTTTTTGAGAGAGACAGATTGCCCAGGTATGAAAGCCGCAGAGACGGATCTGACCAATCACAAGCCTGGACTGTCACCGTGATCCCCGGGCCGCCGCGTCCCCTTTATCTGAAACTCCCTTTTCAACAGCTCTGGGCGTAATGGCAAATGATTGTTTGTTTTCAGTACTTGTTTTGGCGGGAGAGTGATTGAAAGTGTGCATTTCCCTGAGAGACTCTAGTGTGTGTGTGTGTGTGTGTGTGTTGTGTGTTTGTGTCTGTCTGACTCTGTACATCTGTGTATGTGAGTTTCTATATGGGTGTGAGTGTGTGTGTGCAAGCATGCGTCTGCATGAAGGAGAGTGAAGCTAATGTTTTTTTTTGTTTTTTTTTTTTTTTTCCTTCCTAATGCGTGGAGCCCAAACATTAGGACTGTAATATACACTTTGTTTAATGGGTTTTCCATTTTCTATTTCTGAAAGCACTATTAGCTTTGTGACGCTGATAGATCCACATATCTATGCTTTCGACTGAATCATGTAACATAATTACACATTTCTGAAAAGTTAGTATCATTTTGTCTCTCTGATGCATTAGCCACGATATCCTTTTTTTATACATGATTCTCGAGCCAATGGTTTAACACTTCAAAGCCTGCCCAGGCTAAACTCACAAATTATGGACTTTGAAAGAATGCATGATTTTTGGCCCTTTACACTTCAGCACTTTTTCTCTCCAGCCTACACTCAACCCTTTTCACTCTGGAGGAAGAAATAGGACAGAGCTGTCAGCTAACACTGACTACAAAAGCCTTAGTTACTTGTTAAAGCCATGTTGAAATGTGATGTACAACCTTCGGAAAACAATTCATTTGCTTGCAGACCGTCTTCATCACAAGGCAGCATCATTGCAGAAATAATTTCTAGTCATCTATCAGTTTGTGATTGCTGCCCCCTCCACAGCTATCATTCCAGTCGCAGCTCCAAAGTGTCCTTTGAAGTCTTGTATTGTGCTTTATCAGTGTATTATGCTGCTGTCTGTTTGTAAGCAGTTCTGTTGTTGTTTCCTTCTCAATTTATAATCAGCGATTGTGCCTTTTAAATCACCACTGTTCCACCCACACACCTGTACATGGAGCACTGCAGCTGAGCTATGATATACTCACTCATGAAGCATTGCACTGCACAGGTCGCTCAGTTCTACAGGAGAGTTGGCAGCACTCATAGGAAATGCATATGTTGCCGATGACAACTGATGCTGGTCACTGGGAACAGAGATGGCAGGAAATAGTGACGTTAGGCTGAAGTACGATCCCAAAAGCTAGAACAATGGCATTCAGGACCTAGGTCCACCTGTTTGTCCGGGGCTCTCACCTTTATTCTACCCAGCAACAATCATGCAGGCAGCTGTTGCTAAAACAGTGTCGTTAGATGGATCTGTGCGAGCTGACTGTCTGTGTCTGAGGCATTATGGGGAGCTGGTTGGTGATGAGCTGTGGCGCCTTTGTTTGTGCCCCTCAGTACCTGTTCTGTTCTGTGAACTGGCGCTGAACCCGTCCCTGGTGCCTGCTAATTGAGATGGATACCGAGGTGCGTCTCCATGGAAGAGCCATGTGCAGGACAGAGACTCAGAGAGGGAGGGGAGGATGGGGAGGGAGGGAGGAGGACGGGGGGGGCGAGAGAGTCGAAGGAGAAGGAGGGAGCGAAACGGAGAACGATGAAGAGAGGGAGTCATGCCTCAGTACAAGGAAGAGAGGGCTCAGTGAGCAGCGGCAGAGAAAGAGGGGTGTGGAAAAATAAGAGGGAGGAATTAGGGCAGGTGTAAAGGGAGACGAATTTGGTAAGAGTGAGAAAGGGGAGCGATTGGCTGAGAGCGCGAGAGAGGGAGGGCTTTGACTGAAGAGGATGCCCGCACTCCTGTCTGCCTAACGGGCGAGTAATAGAAATGATCTCCCCGCTAAATTATTCAAATTACTCTGATCCACCTTCTAGGGAGGGCTGTGACCAGAGGAGGAAAAAAAAAAATCTGTGATGGAGGATAATCAACCGTTTGACATCAAGGTAATCTAATGATACCAGTAAGCAGCCCTCCCCAATAAACAGGCCAAATACGAAGGCAGGCGCAGCGTAGAATCTCACTGTTCTATCCCTTTTGTTGCCGCTGTGAATTAATGAAGGATAATCTCTGCATAATTCCTACGTAGTTTGGTGTGAGCTGAGCCACAAAAGATGAGAACTGAAGAGAGGGGATGGAATATGGAGGTTCTGTGAGCTGTTTTTTATGGCTCTAATGATTTCTCCATTTTAAGAAACCGTCATAGAACAGGGCTGCCTGAAATAGTTAGACTGAAAGAAGCCAGTAACCACAGAATCTGCTTTTGTCTCTTTCTGCCTTCTAAAGATTGAACCCTGAGCTTTGTGTTTATGTGTATATATAAAATTGTGTGTGTTTGTGTGTGTGTGTATGTGTAAGAGTGTGTGGTGCTTGCTAGTGTGTGTGTGTGTGTGTGTGTGTGTGTGTGTGTGTGTGTGTGTGTGTGTCTGCGTACGTGTGCAATTGTGCAGTGATTGCTGGTGTGTGTGTCAGAGTGTGTGGTGCTTGCTAGTGTGTGTGTTAGTGTGTGTGTGCATACGTGTGTAATTGTGCAGTGATTGCTGGTGTGTGTGTGTGTGTGTCAGAGTGTGCGGTGTTTGCTAGTGTGTGTGTTAGTGTGTGTGTGCGTACGTGTGTAATTGTGCAGTGATTGCTGGTGTGTGTGTGTCAGAGTGTGCGGTGCTTGCTAGTGTGTGCTGGTAGGTGTGTGAGTGCTCTCTGCTTGCGTCTGCGTGAGATGTAATGTTCTCTGCAGGTCCACATGATTGATGCGCTGCAGTGTAATGTGATAAGGGGGGCTGAGGGGCAGGGCCTGTCACCTCCCTCAGTCTGTGTCTGTATACCGGAACAGGGACACACATGGGACCCAGCCAGAGCATCGGGTTTCACTTTCTCTCACTTTCAAAAACACGGCTGAGGTGGGCTTACTCCTCCATGTTTGTCGCTCGCCTGGAGTTGCGAGGGCTGTGTGATTGGAGGCCACAGAGCCTATCAGCATGCTCACAACACTGAATTAGCTTCTTGCCCATGTCTGATCTGTTAATATCCAACTAAGGGTCCTTGCTATATTTGTGTTTCATTGTGTGAAATAGCATTAAAAATGTCTTTGTTTTTCATAATATGCCCACACACAAGCACGCAAATGGCATGCTGTGACAACTTTTCACAGCATTAATTCAAGGACGAATGAAGGTCAAGCTCCTGTTGCGCTGGCAGTGAGTCATATTCTCATCAAGGTATTTAGACGTTGTGCAAATACATGTCACATTACATTACACACGGCATCAAGTGAAGGCACATGGCAGGCAAAGAGCTTGGTTGGACATACAAGTTTTTATTAATTGTGCATGTAATGGCATTGGATTGGCGTAGACTTGGTGTGACCAACCAAGCACTATTTCAGAGGATGGCCAGGTTCATGGTTAATAAATTAAGCTAATGTTCATCGTTAGAATTCAGGTATTTCATTGATGAGGACTCTCCCCTCCCTCCATGCACTCTGTCATTTACAGTCCCACTTACTGCACCGTGCCCCCAACCACCCCACTCATCAGCTGCGCCTCCCGTACACCGGGGGTGCTGAGTTAGTGTGGAGCCTCCAAGCTTTTAGCTCCTTCATATCTCTGTCTTTGTGCTGTTGTGGTTCAGAGGCGCAGCGGAGGCTTTTTGTTTTTTGCTGGTGGAGGACAGTGGCGCATTAGTCAGTGAGGGGGAGAGTGGCACCACCGGGTCTCGCAGGCCCGACAGCTCCGTCTCCTGATGCTAGCACTTCAAAGCCTCTGAGTCGTGACTGAGAGAGGCTTTCAGGTCCATGCCTCGCCCCCCACACACACACACACACACACACACACACACGGCGTGCGGTGACTGACTGCAGCGAGTGCCTCGCTTTTCTCTCAAGGTGGCAAATCCATCCCCTCCTCAGCCTCCCACCGCCACCCCTCCAGCCCCGGCCGATGATCTCACCACCCCAGCACTGCCCCCGCCCGACCACCCCCTGCTCTCTCCCGTCTGGTTCTGATTCAGCCTCTATGGAGGAGGTGCGCGCTTCCCTCCCACTCACCCCGGCCCCGCCCAGCCCAGCGGCACCCGGGGAGATGGGCCATGGCCGTAAAACACAGAGGGAGAGCGAGAGAGAGAGAGTGAGAAAGACAGAGGAGAGATAAATAACCCAGTGGCCCAATAGGACTGGAGTGAGTGTGACAGAAGTGCGAGGGAGAGTAAAGGGGGCCGAGGAATCCCTGCTCTTCTCCTCCGTACTCTGGGTGCCCATGGCAACCAGGGGCCCATGCGAAAGGCAGATGGGCAAGGAGGGGCCATTAACCCCGCCTTCCCAAAACTAGGCAGCCATCCAATCAGAGGTGGCTCTGGAGTCTGAGACACCACTCAGAGCTCTCCCTCCACCCTTCCAAGTTTGTCTTCACTATCTTGCCAGTTATCAGATTCCCTTTGGTTTATCATAGTTGTTATCGGTTCTGTATGCTTTTCAGATGTGTTTATATGGAGTGTCACAATGTGAAAAGCATCATGAAGTCCATTAAAATGCATTGATAGTGGCAGTAATAATTATGAAAAAAAAAAAAAAAAACAAACCTCCTGAATATGGATAGCTAGTCTATCACACAATGCACTCAGTAGTGAGTCCAAAGTATTGAGCTGCGTCGGGTAGGCTTGAGGGTAAGGTCATATGCTCACCGAAAACTCCAATGCACTAATAGAGCAGCCTCTCTCCCGCTGTTACTGCTCAAATTGGGCTTGTGAAGAGGAATGTTGCAGGTTCAAGTCTGAGGCGGGGCCCTGCTGTTATCTTAAATATGTTGTTTAACCTGATTTTGTGGATACAGGCATGCAAATCGACAATATGGGAAATGTCATGTCATTGTTAGTCACCCTGAGTACTACTAAACTACAGCTACTACTACTACTACTACTACTACTACTTCTAATTATGTCATGGTAGTAGAATCAGCATTACAAGCATTACTATTATTGTTATAATCTTTGATTATGATTCCTTTCCAGACAATAATCTCCCCTCCCCACAACACACTGTGACATAATTCCTAAACAACCCTTCTGTGGTAATATGCAGTTATTAGTTATTAATATCCAAACTTATCAAACTAATCTTGCAAAACTAAGTCAACATGTTCTTTAAAAATATTATGCAATAATATTTTTTGAAACAATTACTCTTTGGAAGCCATTACTGTTTGAACCACTGTACTACAGTAAATTGGGTCTGTTCAATATGTTGCTGAATGAACTGCAGAGCAGGGAGTCTCTGTGTGGGAGCTCATGGAGGTTTTGAGATGTGATATGTTGTATGAACGTTGAACTCCCATTGATCTCAGTAATTATAGGTCAAAGCAGGATTATTTCCCCAGTGGCAACTAGTGGTATTACATCAAGCACATGACTGAGTATCACAGAGATCCAGCAGCTGGCAGTGGAGTCCAGCATACCCTCCTGTCATTCTGTGTTTCAGAACTGAGTCCATGAGGAAAGTCCATGAGGTCTCACTCCATGCACCAACGTATGAAAAAAGAGCTAACATGCAGGATGTTATTTCTGTAATATTAATTTTTAATAGTCGCATAATTTGTGTACATTGACATTGAACCCATACAGTGAGGTTTCAGTTGACATAAAGAATGGGTTTGTGGAATGTATAAACTAAAACTTTCATTGTTGTATAATGACCCTGGGTATGGCCAAAATATTATTGATTGCAAGAAAATCCAAAAATAACCACAGTGGTTTCATCTGGCTGTAGTTCTGTGTGGACCAGGGTGTGTATATGACTGTGGACTTGTATGTGGATATGTGTATGTAGGTGTGTATGTGGAGATGGGAATATTTTTGGAAGCTGGTGTGAATCTGAATGTGTGTGTGGATTTGCATCTGTGTATGTGCAGTGCATGTGAATGTGGGTGTGAACAGGTGTAACAGTGTGTCCATGGGAGTGAATGGGTGTATAGGTGTGTCTGTGGTAGTGAACAGGTGTGTGTGAAGGAGTGAACAGGTGTGTGGCTATGACAGAGAATGTGGATACGTGCGTTTGCAGTCACAGGGGTGTGGATGCATGGTGCAGGCGGCCGGGCACACGCTGAGCACATGGCTCAGCGAGGCCCCGTCATGGCAGCCCTGCCTCGCTAAGGGAGCATGCCCGCACAAGAACGCCCAGACCCGCCCAGCGTCTCAGCACCGCCACCCCGCCACCCGCTCTCCTCCCCCGAACACGCTCGTCAGCGATCGCCTCTGCTGCTCGGCTCCTCACGTTGACACGGATTAGCATAAGCCGGCGAAAGGCCGCGGACTGGCCGCGCTCTTTAGCCAGCAGTCTGGGGATATCTGTTAATTCTGTAAAAGCTTCACGGCACCATCTGCTCGAGGTCATGGCGTATCCAGGAATTGCATAATTTTCATATGGCCGTGCTGCTGTTTCCCTAACCCACAGCGTGAGGTAAGCTAGCGCGCTGCTCTCCCCAGTTAGCCTACGTGCTTGCCCGGCGCCAGCCCTGGCACGCCTCTAAATAAAGTGCGCACGTTGAAGGAGGACAAAGAAGCTCAAAGCGGTCTGAGTATGGATCAGGAGATGAGTGAAAATCCTTGGCTGTTTTCTCTCCCTCCCTCTGTCCCTCCCTCTCTCCCCCCTCCTCCCTCTTCCTCCTCTCCTCTCTCGGTCTCCCGGTGACACCGGGTTCTCAGCCTGGCGGGGGTCGCCAGACCGCATGCGGGGGTGAGCGGCCCTTATTAAGAAGGCTGCTGGGAGCAAGGCACCCAGATTAGCAGCGCGATTTGCGGCCAGGGACTGGATCAATGGAACCAATGAAACCAATAAAGCTGATCCATTTGCATTGCAGTCTGGGATTAATTGTCGTTCCCAAGGAAGATTTATTCACTCTTCTGTTTTCTCTTGCTTCCCCCCCCGTCTCTTCTTCCCTACCTCTGTCGTCCCCTCTCTCTCTCTCTCTCTCTCTCTCTCTCTCTGTCCCTCTATCCTCTCCTCTCTTTCTGTTCTCCCACCCCTCTCTCCTTTCACTCCATTTTACTCCATTCTGCCTCTTTTTAATCTCCCTCTGCACTCCTGTACTGCTGCTCCCTGCTCCACTCCAACACGAGAGAGAGACTCGGAGAGAAAGAGAGAGCGAGTGTGTGCGTGACCATGTTTGCATGAGTGAGAGTGAAAGGGGTGGATACTGCGCCAAGTGTCAGGCAGAGTTTATGGAGCAGCGTCTGGCTGAAAAGAGGTCCCAGGCTCCGCCCCTTTAACCTAATTGGAGGCTTATGTAACACTCTGACCCGCAAACTAATAAAGATCCCCTTAACTTAGAGCTCAGCAAACACTGCTCTGGTGGTTTGTGCACACGTTGCATCTGTTTCCTGTCTATGGGAGCAGCTCGGTTGTTAATGCTGCCACTTGCATTTTGATTCTGAAACCAAGTTACCGGAGAAATGTATTGACTGGACCCAAACCCCCTCAGCCCCTACACACATGTGAAACGTGCTTGTTTTTTTTCTTAAACTAACAAAAAAAATGTTTTGCCACACAGTAACTTCCCTTTTATTAGCAGTGTGTTGGTCTCTGTATGTTGCAGCTTTGGTATGGAATTCTGTTTGCCGTATTCTGTGCAGCTGTGGAACAATAACTTCTGTTGTATGTCAGGAAGAGTCGCTCAGAAAGCATAGCTCCTGTAAGGAGTCAAAGTGCTCTTTTCCCCAGCCAGAAATGTGACAAACGCACACGTATCGTTCTCTTCAGCAGAGCCAGTCTAATCACAAGCACTTACGCGGTCCCATTTGATGTTGCGCAGTCGGGCGGATGTATCCAGTCCAGAGTGTCCTGTGCCATTTTACTCCTCAGACCTCTGCCAACGAAGGCTCGTAGACGCCGTTGGCCCGTAAATGTGAGCACATGGCAAACAC